>OU696475.1:17580631-18233412 GCA_916048165.1 Spilarctia lutea | reverse complement strand
AATGAGTTTAAATGTCAAAACTTTCGAAATCTATATACCGGACTTATGTAAAAGCTATATATTAGATAGATCTAGATGAGATCTAACTAAATATGTATAATAAAGTACTTCGAAAATAAGGGTTGACGAAAAATTCGACAAAAACCTTAAATATTGTCAAAAAATTTAAAAAATTCAAACTAAATGGAGGATATATATGTTATTATTTGCCGGAATTCAAAAAAGGAGGTGTTATTAGACGGGTCTAGATGAGAGCCGTCTAAATCTGTAAGAAAGGGAATTTTAGGATGAGGGGTTGAAGAGTAATTCGACAGAAACCTCTAAAAATTTACGAAAATTCAGGATTAAAAAATCCTAAGTACAAAATAAAAAATTTATCTTTATTTTTCAGGTTTAAATTCTCCCACGGGACGCAGGAGAGCTCACAGGGTCAATATAAAATATTAGGGGTAAGTATAGTAGCAACAATTAAGAAAAAATTTCGTGAATTTACTTCAAATATGTACCCCTAAGGTAGACTTTTTGTACTGAAAATTTAAAAAGTGAAAATTTTTGCAGTGCCACTCGCCCGATCTGGACAAATGGGGTGTCGTTCGACGGGTCTCGGTGAGACCTTTCCAAAACTGCAAAAATAATAATTTTAGACCTAAGGGTGGTCGACTTATTCGACAAAAACCTCAAAAAGTGCCAAAAAATGAGTTTAAATGTCAAAACTTTCGAAATCTATATACCGGACTTATGTAAAAGCTATATATTAGATAGATCTAGATGAGATCTAACTAAATATGTATAATAAAGTACTTCGAAAATAAGGGTTGACGAAAAATTCGACAAAAACCTTAAATATTGTCAAAAAATTTAAAAAATTCAAACTAAATGGAGGATATATATGTTATTATTTGCCGGAATTCAAAAAAGGAGGTGTTATTAGACGGGTCTAGATGAGAGCCGTCTAAATCTGTAAGAAAGGGAATTTTAGGATGAGGGGTTGAAGAGTAATTCGACAGAAACCTCTAAAAATTTTCGAAAATTCAGGATTAAAAAATCCTAAGTACAAAATAAAAAATTTATCTTTATTTTTCAGGTTTAAATTCTCCCACGGGACGCAGGAGAGCTCACAGGGTCAATATAAAATATTAGGGGTAAGTATAGTAGCAACAATTAAGAAAAAATTTCGTGAATTTACTTCAAATATGTACCCCTAAGGTAGACTTTTTGTACTGAAAATTTAAAAAGTGAAAATTTTTGCAGTGCCACTCGCCCGATCTGGACAAATGGGGTGTCGTTCGACGGGTCTCGGTGAGACCTTTCCAAAACTGCAAAAATAATAATTTTAGACCTAAGGGTGGTCGACTTATTCGACAAAAACCTCAAAAAGTGCCAAAAAATGAGTTTAAATGTCAAAACTTTCGAAATCTATATACCGGACTTATGTAAAAGCTATATATTAGATAGATCTAGATGAGATCTAACTAAATATGTATAATAAAGTACTTCGAAAATAAGGGTTGACGAAAAATTCGACAAAAACCTTAAATATTGTCAAAAAATTTAAAAAATTCAAACTAAATGGAGGATATATATGTTATTATTTGCCGGAATTCAAAAAAGGAGGTGTTATTAGACGGGTCTAGATGAGAGCCGTCTAAATCTGTAAGAAAGGGAATTTTAGGATGAGGGGTTGAAGAGTAATTCGACAGAAACCTCTAAAAATTTACGAAAATTCAGGATTAAAAAATCCTAAGTACAAAATAAAAAATTTATCTTTATTTTTCAGGTTTAAATTCTCCCACGGGACGCAGGAGAGCTCACAGGGTCAATATAAAATATTAGGGGTAAGTATAGTAGCAACAATTAAGAAAAAATTTCGTGAATTTACTTCAAATATGTACCCCTAAGGTAGACTTTTTGTACTGAAAATTTAAAAAGTGAAAATTTTTGCAGTGCCACTCGCCCGATCTGGACAAATGGGGTGTCGTTCGACGGGTCTCGGTGAGACCTTTCCAAAACTGCAAAAATAATAATTTTAGACCTAAGGGTGGTCGACTTATTCGACAAAAACCTCAAAAAGTGCCAAAAAATGAGTTTAAATGTCAAAACTTTCGAAATCTATATACCGGACTTATGTAAAAGCTATATATTAGATAGATCTAGATGAGATCTAACTAAATATGTATAATAAAGTACTTCGAAAATAAGGGTTGACGAAAAATTCGACAAAAACCTTAAATATTGTCAAAAAATTTAAAAAATTCAAACTAAATGGAGGATATATATGTTATTATTTGCCGGAATTCAAAAAAGGAGGTGTTATTAGACGGGTCTAGATGAGAGCCGTCTAAATCTGTAAGAAAGGGAATTTTAGGATGAGGGGTTGAAGAGTAATTCGACAGAAACCTCTAAAAATTTACGAAAATTCAGGATTAAAAAATCCTAAGTACAAAATAAAAAATTTATCTTTATTTTTCAGGTTTAAATTCTCCCACGGGACGCAGGAGAGCTCACAGGGTCAATATAAAATATTAGGGGTAAGTATAGTAGCAACAATTAAGAAAAAATTTCGTGAATTTACTTCAAATATGTACCCCTAAGGTAGACTTTTTGTACTGAAAATTTAAAAAGTGAAAATTTTTGCAGTGCCACTCGCCCGATCTGGACAAATGGGGTGTCGTTCGACGGGTCTCGGTGAGACCTTTCCAAAACTGCAAAAATAATAATTTTAGACCTAAGGGTGGTCGACTTATTCGACAAAAACCTCAAAAAGTGCCAAAAAATGAGTTTAAATGTCAAAACTTTCGAAATCTATATACCGGACTTATGTAAAAGCTATATATTAGATAGATCTAGATGAGATCTAACTAAATATGTATAATAAAGTACTTCGAAAATAAGGGTTGACGAAAAATTCGACAAAAACCTTAAATATTGTCAAAAAATTTAAAAAATTCAAACTAAATGGAGGATATATATGTTATTATTTGCCGGAATTCAAAAAAGGAGGTGTTATTAGACGGGTCTAGATGAGAGCCGTCTAAATCTGTAAGAAAGGGAATTTTAGGATGAGGGGTTGAAGAGTAATTCGACAGAAACCTCTAAAAATTTACGAAAATTCAGGATTAAAAAATCCTAAGTACAAAATAAAAAATTTATCTTTATTTTTCAGGTTTAAATTCTCCCACGGGACGCAGGAGAGCTCACAGGGTCAATATAAAATATTAGGGGTAAGTATAGTAGCAACAATTAAGAAAAAATTTCGTGAATTTACTTCAAATATGTACCCCTAAGGTAGACTTTTTGTACTGAAAATTTAAAAAGTGAAAATTTTTGCAGTGCCACTCGCCCGATCTGGACAAATGGGGTGTCGTTCGACGGGTCTCGGTGAGACCTTTCCAAAACTGCAAAAATAATAATTTTAGACCTAAGGGTGGTCGACTTATTCGACAAAAACCTCAAAAAGTGCCAAAAAATGAGTTTAAATGTCAAAACTTTCGAAATCTATATACCGGACTTATGTAAAAGCTATATATTAGATAGATCTAGATGAGATCTAACTAAATATGTATAATAAAGTACTTCGAAAATAAGGGTTGACGAAAAATTCGACAAAAACCTTAAATATTGTCAAAAAATTTAAAAAATTCAAACTAAATGGAGGATATATATGTTATTATTTGCCGGAATTCAAAAAAGGAGGTGTTATTAGACGGGTCTAGATGAGAGCCGTCTAAATCTGTAAGAAAGGGAATTTTAGGATGAGGGGTTGAAGAGTAATTCGACAGAAACCTCTAAAAATTTACGAAAATTCAGGATTAAAAAATCCTAAGTACAAAATAAAAAATTTATCTTTATTTTTCAGGTTTAAATTCTCCCACGGGACGCAGGAGAGCTCACAGGGTCAATATAAAATATTAGGGGTAAGTATAGTAGCAACAATTAAGAAAAAATTTCGTGAATTTACTTCAAATATGTACCCCTAAGGTAGACTTTTTGTACTGAAAATTTAAAAAGTGAAAATTTTTGCAGTGCCACTCGCCCGATCTGGACAAATGGGGTGTCGTTCGACGGGTCTCGGTGAGACCTTTCCAAAACTGCAAAAATAATAATTTTAGACCTAAGGGTGGTCGACTTATTCGACAAAAACCTCAAAAAGTGCCAAAAAATGAGTTTAAATGTCAAAACTTTCGAAATCTATATACCGGACTTATGTAAAAGCTATATATTAGATAGATCTAGATGAGATCTAACTAAATATGTATAATAAAGTACTTCGAAAATAAGGGTTGACGAAAAATTCGACAAAAACCTTAAATATTGTCAAAAAATTTAAAAAATTCAAACTAAATGGAGGATATATATGTTATTATTTGCCGGAATTCAAAAAAGGAGGTGTTATTAGACGGGTCTAGATGAGAGCCGTCTAAATCTGTAAGAAAGGGAATTTTAGGATGAGGGGTTGAAGAGTAATTCGACAGAAACCTCTAAAAATTTACGAAAATTCAGGATTAAAAAATCCTAAGTACAAAATAAAAAATTTATCTTTATTTTTCAGGTTTAAATTCTCCCACGGGACGCAGGAGAGCTCACAGGGTCAATATAAAATATTAGGGGTAAGTATAGTAGCAACAATTAAGAAAAAATTTCGTGAATTTACTTCAAATATGTACCCCTAAGGTAGACTTTTTGTACTGAAAATTTAAAAAGTGAAAATTTTTGCAGTGCCACTCGCCCGATCTGGACAAATGGGGTGTCGTTCGACGGGTCTCGGTGAGACCTTTCCAAAACTGCAAAAATAATAATTTTAGACCTAAGGGTGGTCGACTTATTCGACAAAAACCTCAAAAAGTGCCAAAAAATGAGTTTAAATGTCAAAACTTTCGAAATCTATATACCGGACTTATGTAAAAGCTATATATTAGATAGATCTAGATGAGATCTAACTAAATATGTATAATAAAGTACTTCGAAAATAAGGGTTGACGAAAAATTCGACAAAAACCTTAAATATTGTCAAAAAATTTAAAAAATTCAAACTAAATGGAGGATATATATATGTTATTATTTGCCGGAATTCAAAAAAGGAGGTGTTATTAGACGGGTCTAGATGAGAGCCGTCTAAATCTGTAAGAAAGGGAATTTTAGGATGAGGGGTTGAAGAGTAATTCGACAGAAACCTCTAAAAATTTTCGAAAATTCAGGATTAAAAAATCCTAAGTACAAAATAAAAAATTTATCTTTATTTTTCAGGTTTAAATTCTCCCACGGGACGCAGGAGAGCTCACAGGGTCAATATAAAATATTAGGGGTAAGTATAGTAGCAACAATTAAGAAAAAATTTCGTGAATTTACTTCAAATATGTACCCCTAAGGTAGACTTTTTGTACTGAAAATTTAAAAAGTGAAAATTTTTGCAGTGCCACTCGCCCGATCTGGACAAATGGGGTGTCGTTCGACGGGTCTCGGTGAGACCTTTCCAAAACTGCAAAAATAATAATTTTAGACCTAAGGGTGGTCGACTTATTCGACAAAAACCTCAAAAAGTGCCAAAAAATGAGTTTAAATGTCAAAACTTTCGAAATCTATATACCGGACTTATGTAAAAGCTATATATTAGATAGATCTAGATGAGATCTAACTAAATATGTATAATAAAGTACTTCGAAAATAAGGGTTGACGAAAAATTCGACAAAAACCTTAAATATTGTCAAAAAATTTAAAAAATTCAAACTAAATGGAGGATATATATGTTATTATTTGCCGGAATTCAAAAAAGGAGGTGTTATTAGACGGGTCTAGATGAGAGCCGTCTAAATCTGTAAGAAAGGGAATTTTAGGATGAGGGGTTGAAGAGTAATTCGACAGAAACCTCTAAAAATTTACGAAAATTCAGGATTAAAAAATCCTAAGTACAAAATAAAAAATTTATCTTTATTTTTCAGGTTTAAATTCTCCCACGGGACGCAGGAGAGCTCACAGGGTCAATATAAAATATTAGGGGTAAGTATAGTAGCAACAATTAAGAAAAAATTTCGTGAATTTACTTCAAATATGTACCCCTAAGGTAGACTTTTTGTACTGAAAATTTAAAAAGTGAAAATTTTTGCAGTGCCACTCGCCCGATCTGGACAAATGGGGTGTCGTTCGACGGGTCTCGGTGAGACCTTTCCAAAACTGCAAAAATAATAATTTTAGACCTAAGGGTGGTCGACTTATTCGACAAAAACCTCAAAAAGTGCCAAAAAATGAGTTTAAATGTCAAAACTTTCGAAATCTATATACCGGACTTATGTAAAAGCTATATATTAGATAGATCTAGATGAGATCTAACTAAATATGTATAATAAAGTACTTCGAAAATAAGGGTTGACGAAAAATTCGACAAAAACCTTAAATATTGTCAAAAAATTTAAAAAATTCAAACTAAATGGAGGATATATATGTTATTATTTGCCGGAATTCAAAAAAGGAGGTGTTATTAGACGGGTCTAGATGAGAGCCGTCTAAATCTGTAAGAAAGGGAATTTTAGGATGAGGGGTTGAAGAGTAATTCGACAGAAACCTCTAAAAATTTACGAAAATTCAGGATTAAAAAATCCTAAGTACAAAATAAAAAATTTATCTTTATTTTTCAGGTTTAAATTCTCCCACGGGACGCAGGAGAGCTCACAGGGTCAATATAAAATATTAGGGGTAAGTATAGTAGCAACAATTAAGAAAAAATTTCGTGAATTTACTTCAAATATGTACCCCTAAGGTAGACTTTTTGTACTGAAAATTTAAAAAGTGAAAATTTTTGCAGTGCCACTCGCCCGATCTGGACAAATGGGGTGTCGTTCGACGGGTCTCGGTGAGACCTTTCCAAAACTGCAAAAATAATAATTTTAGACCTAAGGGTGGTCGACTTATTCGACAAAAACCTCAAAAAGTGCCAAAAAATGAGTTTAAATGTCAAAACTTTCGAAATCTATATACCGGACTTATGTAAAAGCTATATATTAGATAGATCTAGATGAGATCTAACTAAATATGTATAATAAAGTACTTCGAAAATAAGGGTTGACGAAAAATTCGACAAAAACCTTAAATATTGTCAAAAAATTTAAAAAATTCAAACTAAATGGAGGATATATATGTTATTATTTGCCGGAATTCAAAAAAGGAGGTGTTATTAGACGGGTCTAGATGAGAGCCGTCTAAATCTGTAAGAAAGGGAATTTTAGGATGAGGGGTTGAAGAGTAATTCGACAGAAACCTCTAAAAATTTACGAAAATTCAGGATTAAAAAATCCTAAGTACAAAATAAAAAATTTATCTTTATTTTTCAGGTTTAAATTCTCCCACGGGACGCAGGAGAGCTCACAGGGTCAATATAAAATATTAGGGGTAAGTATAGTAGCAACAATTAAGAAAAAATTTCGTGAATTTACTTCAAATATGTACCCCTAAGGTAGACTTTTTGTACTGAAAATTTAAAAAGTGAAAATTTTTGCAGTGCCACTCGCCCGATCTGGACAAATGGGGTGTCGTTCGACGGGTCTCGGTGAGACCTTTCCAAAACTGCAAAAATAATAATTTTAGACCTAAGGGTGGTCGACTTATTCGACAAAAACCTCAAAAAGTGCCAAAAAATGAGTTTAAATGTCAAAACTTTCGAAATCTATATACCGGACTTATGTAAAAGCTATATATTAGATAGATCTAGATGAGATCTAACTAAATATGTATAATAAAGTACTTCGAAAATAAGGGTTGACGAAAAATTCGACAAAAACCTTAAATATTGTCAAAAAATTTAAAAAATTCAAACTAAATGGAGGATATATATATGTTATTATTTGCCGGAATTCAAAAAAGGAGGTGTTATTAGACGGGTCTAGATGAGAGCCGTCTAAATCTGTAAGAAAGGGAATTTTAGGATGAGGGGTTGAAGAGTAATTCGACAGAAACCTCTAAAAATTTACGAAAATTCAGGATTAAAAAATCCTAAGTACAAAATAAAAAATTTATCTTTATTTTTCAGGTTTAAATTCTCCCACGGGACGCAGGAGAGCTCACAGGGTCAATATAAAATATTAGGGGTAAGTATAGTAGCAACAATTAAGAAAAAATTTCGTGAATTTACTTCAAATATGTACCCCTAAGGTAGACTTTTTGTACTGAAAATTTAAAAAGTGAAAATTTTTGCAGTGCCACTCGCCCGATCTGGACAAATGGGGTGTCGTTCGACGGGTCTCGGTGAGACCTTTCCAAAACTGCAAAAATAATAATTTTAGACCTAAGGGTGGTCGACTTATTCGACAAAAACCTCAAAAAGTGCCAAAAAATGAGTTTAAATGTCAAAACTTTCGAAATCTATATACCGGACTTATGTAAAAGCTATATATTAGATAGATCTAGATGAGATCTAACTAAATATGTATAATAAAGTACTTCGAAAATAAGGGTTGACGAAAAATTCGACAAAAACCTTAAATATTGTCAAAAAATTTAAAAAATTCAAACTAAATGGAGGATATATATGTTATTATTTGCCGGAATTCAAAAAAGGAGGTGTTATTAGACGGGTCTAGATGAGAGCCGTCTAAATCTGTAAGAAAGGGAATTTTAGGATGAGGGGTTGAAGAGTAATTCGACAGAAACCTCTAAAAATTTACGAAAATTCAGGATTAAAAAATCCTAAGTACAAAATAAAAAATTTATCTTTATTTTTCAGGTTTAAATTCTCCCACGGGACGCAGGAGAGCTCACAGGGTCAATATAAAATATTAGGGGTAAGTATAGTAGCAACAATTAAGAAAAAATTTCGTGAATTTACTTCAAATATGTACCCCTAAGGTAGACTTTTTGTACTGAAAATTTAAAAAGTGAAAATTTTTGCAGTGCCACTCGCCCGATCTGGACAAATGGGGTGTCGTTCGACGGGTCTCGGTGAGACCTTTCCAAAACTGCAAAAATAATAATTTTAGACCTAAGGGTGGTCGACTTATTCGACAAAAACCTCAAAAAGTGCCAAAAAATGAGTTTAAATGTCAAAACTTTCGAAATCTATATACCGGACTTATGTAAAAGCTATATATTAGATAGATCTAGATGAGATCTAACTAAATATGTATAATAAAGTACTTCGAAAATAAGGGTTGACGAAAAATTCGACAAAAACCTTAAATATTGTCAAAAAATTTAAAAAATTCAAACTAAATGGAGGATATATATGTTATTATTTGCCGGAATTCAAAAAAGGAGGTGTTATTAGACGGGTCTAGATGAGAGCCGTCTAAATCTGTAAGAAAGGGAATTTTAGGATGAGGGGTTGAAGAGTAATTCGACAGAAACCTCTAAAAATTTACGAAAATTCAGGATTAAAAAATCCTAAGTACAAAATAAAAAATTTATCTTTATTTTTCAGGTTTAAATTCTCCCACGGGACGCAGGAGAGCTCACAGGGTCAATATAAAATATTAGGGGTAAGTATAGTAGCAACAATTAAGAAAAAATTTCGTGAATTTACTTCAAATATGTACCCCTAAGGTAGACTTTTTGTACTGAAAATTTAAAAAGTGAAAATTTTTGCAGTGCCACTCGCCCGATCTGGACAAATGGGGTGTCGTTCGACGGGTCTCGGTGAGACCTTTCCAAAACTGCAAAAATAATAATTTTAGACCTAAGGGTGGTCGACTTATTCGACAAAAACCTCAAAAAGTGCCAAAAAATGAGTTTAAATGTCAAAACTTTCGAAATCTATATACCGGACTTATGTAAAAGCTATATATTAGATAGATCTAGATGAGATCTAACTAAATATGTATAATAAAGTACTTCGAAAATAAGGGTTGACGAAAAATTCGACAAAAACCTTAAATATTGTCAAAAAATTTAAAAAATTCAAACTAAATGGAGGATATATATATGTTATTATTTGCCGGAATTCAAAAAAGGAGGTGTTATTAGACGGGTCTAGATGAGAGCCGTCTAAATCTGTAAGAAAGGGAATTTTAGGATGAGGGGTTGAAGAGTAATTCGACAGAAACCTCTAAAAATTTACGAAAATTCAGGATTAAAAAATCCTAAGTACAAAATAAAAAATTTATCTTTATTTTTCAGGTTTAAATTCTCCCACGGGACGCAGGAGAGCTCACAGGGTCAATATAAAATATTAGGGGTAAGTATAGTAGCAACAATTAAGAAAAAATTTCGTGAATTTACTTCAAATATGTACCCCTAAGGTAGACTTTTTGTACTGAAAATTTAAAAAGTGAAAATTTTTGCAGTGCCACTCGCCCGATCTGGACAAATGGGGTGTCGTTCGACGGGTCTCGGTGAGACCTTTCCAAAACTGCAAAAATAATAATTTTAGACCTAAGGGTGGTCGACTTATTCGACAAAAACCTCAAAAAGTGCCAAAAAATGAGTTTAAATGTCAAAACTTTCGAAATCTATATACCGGACTTATGTAAAAGCTATATATTAGATAGATCTAGATGAGATCTAACTAAATATGTATAATAAAGTACTTCGAAAATAAGGGTTGACGAAAAATTCGACAAAAACCTTAAATATTGTCAAAAAATTTAAAAAATTCAAACTAAATGGAGGATATATATGTTATTATTTGCCGGAATTCAAAAAAGGAGGTGTTATTAGACGGGTCTAGATGAGAGCCGTCTAAATCTGTAAGAAAGGGAATTTTAGGATGAGGGGTTGAAGAGTAATTCGACAGAAACCTCTAAAAATTTACGAAAATTCAGGATTAAAAAATCCTAAGTACAAAATAAAAAATTTATCTTTATTTTTCAGGTTTAAATTCTCCCACGGGACGCAGGAGAGCTCACAGGGTCAATATAAAATATTAGGGGTAAGTATAGTAGCAACAATTAAGAAAAAATTTCGTGAATTTACTTCAAATATGTACCCCTAAGGTAGACTTTTTGTACTGAAAATTTAAAAAGTGAAAATTTTTGCAGTGCCACTCGCCCGATCTGGACAAATGGGGTGTCGTTCGACGGGTCTCGGTGAGACCTTTCCAAAACTGCAAAAATAATAATTTTAGACCTAAGGGTGGTCGACTTATTCGACAAAAACCTCAAAAAGTGCCAAAAAATGAGTTTAAATGTCAAAACTTTCGAAATCTATATACCGGACTTATGTAAAAGCTATATATTAGATAGATCTAGATGAGATCTAACTAAATATGTATAATAAAGTACTTCGAAAATAAGGGTTGACGAAAAATTCGACAAAAACCTTAAATATTGTCAAAAAATTTAAAAAATTCAAACTAAATGGAGGATATATATGTTATTATTTGCCGGAATTCAAAAAAGGAGGTGTTATTAGACGGGTCTAGATGAGAGCCGTCTAAATCTGTAAGAAAGGGAATTTTAGGATGAGGGGTTGAAGAGTAATTCGACAGAAACCTCTAAAAATTTACGAAAATTCAGGATTAAAAAATCCTAAGTACAAAATAAAAAATTTATCTTTATTTTTCAGGTTTAAATTCTCCCACGGGACGCAGGAGAGCTCACAGGGTCAATATAAAATATTAGGGGTAAGTATAGTAGCAACAATTAAGAAAAAAATTCGTGAATTTACTTCAAATATGTACCCCTAAGGTAGACTTTTTGTACTGAAAATTTAAAAAGTGAAAATTTTTGCAGTGCCACTCGCCCGATCTGGACAAATGGGGTGTCGTTCGACGGGTCTCGGTGAGACCTTTCCAAAACTGCAAAAATAATAATTTTAGACCTAAGGGTGGTCGACTTATTCGACAAAAACCTCAAAAAGTGCCAAAAAATGAGTTTAAATGTCAAAACTTTCGAAATCTATATACCGGACTTATGTAAAAGCTATATATTAGATAGATCTAGATGAGATCTAACTAAATATGTATAATAAAGTACTTCGAAAATAAGGGTTGACGAAAAATTCGACAAAAACCTTAAATATTGTCAAAAAATTTAAAAAATTCAAACTAAATGGAGGATATATATGTTATTATTTGCCGGAATTCAAAAAAGGAGGTGTTATTAGACGGGTCTAGATGAGAGCCGTCTAAATCTGTAAGAAAGGGAATTTTAGGATGAGGGGTTGAAGAGTAATTCGACAGAAACCTCTAAAAATTTACGAAAATTCAGGATTAAAAAATCCTAAGTACAAAATAAAAAATTTATCTTTATTTTTCAGGTTTAAATTCTCCCACGGGACGCAGGAGAGCTCACAGGGTCAATATAAAATATTAGGGGTAAGTATAGTAGCAACAATTAAGAAAAAATTTCGTTGGCATTGTGGGTTAGATGTCCGGAATATTTATTTATTATTATAGTTATTTGGTGTACAATAAAGCGATTTAATATTAGTATTGGTCCACGCTGGTCAGATGGGTTAGTGGGTACAGGTTTTAAGAGAAAGAAAATTTAAACATATTGTCCTTCTTTTTTAAATGCTGTTGCCATGCGCAGTCGGCTCTTATGTCACTCACGGAATGAATAAGGATTGTGATACTCCATATTTCTAAACTGTCGAATGACTTTTTATAATAAAAATCAAAATGATTCTACTCTACCTGGTGGAAAGCTGAGTAGAATCATAGAGAATTGTGTCTAGCCGGCCTTATGTGTCAAATATAGGTGCGCCATGGTAGAAGCAGCGTAGGCATTTGTAGACGTCATGTTCTATGATGTAACTGCGTTTGTATGGTATGGGAAGGGGCACCCCAATACCAGCTCCTCCCTCTAGACCGCATTCAGCGGAGGGCGACTCGTATCGTCGATTGCCAAGAACTTTTAATTCGGCTAAACTCTCTGGCGCTGCGTAGAGATGTGGCTTCGCTGTGCATCTTCTACCGCATTTACTATGAAGAGTGCTCCGAGGAATTGTTCGGATTGATTCCTGCCGCCTCTTTCCGCCATCGTCCTACGCGACAGAAATTTCATCCCCATCATCTAGATGGTTGGCAGTCCACAACTGTACGATTTTTTCGAAACTTTCTGACGTGCACAACAAAACTGTGGAATGAGCTGTCGCCTGCAGTGTTCCCGGACCAATACGACCTTCAAACCTTCAAGAAAGAGCGTATTCTTTCTTAAACGACCGGCAACGCACTTGTAACGCTTCTGGTGTTGCGGGTGTCCATGGGCGACGGTAATCGTTTACGATCAGGCGATACGATTGCTCGTTTGGCCTCTATACAGTAAAAAAAAAGTTTTATACTGTAACTACGTTTAAGGTGTGAATCAGAAACCCGATATGGAATGGAAATGTTTCCAACGTGGGTGTGATAACTTTGTACTTACTTATAATTAGTGAAATTATTTAACTTAAAGTATTCCGCTACAGAGAGTGCCTTAGGCGGTGCTGAAGCTGAATGATCAACAATGTTAAAAAGATTTTACTAAATTTTTGAATATAATTTTCTACGTAAAACAATCACTACACTCAAAAAGATTTACAACAAATGTAGATATAAAAAATTAAAACAGTCACCCAAACGATTTATTTACGTAGTCCTGTAGTACAACTGATTCCAAATTCTCTGTAGTGCTGTATGTGTCAGTCGTGCGCAAAATTGTACCTGGTGTGACGCAATACCTGCCTGGAACACTCGAATTATTCCAACTGTGAAAATCTCTGTTCCGTTGTGATAAGCACTAATTTTCTATTATAGAAATGAATTGCACGTTCTGCCCATCTGGCTGGAGATCGAAAAATATGTTGTTTAATGAAACATGTAGCCATGGCACAATATATGTATTTATTCCTTCTTTGAAAGGTTTAAAAAAATAGAAATTGTTGAATCCTTACAGTACCTATTGTAAAGAAATTTTGCATATTCTTAATTCATATCTGTTGAAATCTATAAATACAGCTAATAGATACTCTAAGATAACAAGAAATACGATCAACAACATGATATTTTGTCTTGAGGAGTTCTGAGCTTTTTAGTGTACCAAAATTTTTGAGTTCAATTTTATTCACCTCACACAACCGTCATAACTTAATCTCAAACCAAGCAGAGCTTGTACTGTAGTGTAGAGTATACAGACTGCTAATTACACCTAGACTTTAGTTTCAGTGAAAAAAACTTCCTTTGTTTGGTCCCAAATTGTATCAAGATGACTATGTTAAAACACAATGAGTTTGCGACTGATTACAAACGACAGAACCATTCATAACTTTGCTCACATACCTGTAACAATTTATGTTAATTACGAAAGCACATCACCAATACCTACAACCTTCCTCTTAAAAGGAATGTAGTATAATCTCATTACAATTCTAGCTGTTTGTGATCACACGGTGGATTGTATTACCAGATACCTGCTCTCTAAATTCACATTCCATGTCTGATATGTCAAATTACTTAATACCCAAAGACTTTAGTGGAAATTCAAACTAATGTTTAGATACAAACGTCACCAATGTTACATTAAAGTAACATTTGGATTTAGTTTTCACACCTTGCAAACGCTCGAAGGATCGGCAGAATCCTTCGAGCCGTATACTTTCGAGCCGGTTACTCTGTAATAGTTGATTTTAAATTCTTAGTTTTTTTGTAAAGGACACATGTAAATTAGGTTTTTGTGTTTTTCATGTTACCATACTAACGAATTCATTATGCAACGAATATATCTTGTCAGGCACTGAGCTTTGTACAAATGAATACTTGGTTTTGATATTCTATAAACAGCCTTAATAACAAGAATCTGATGCAAGATCGCAACTAACCAAAGATCTGAAATTGATATTCCTGTTCTCTATACTATTTACATTTCATTTATAATATGCACCGTATTTACAAAAAAAAAAGTATTTATATCAGTTGTTCTAGTACCCATAACACAAGCTCTGCTTAGCTTGGTACTACTGGTGTTGTGTGTTAGATATCCGAAATATTTATGATTTATTTATTATTATGTATTCATGTGAATTATTACACATATGTGTACTTTGTACCTGTAATGAACACTATTTCATTTGAAAACACACGACACCAAATACTTTATTTACAATTTCTGTCTCACAGTAGCTATATATTTTATCTAATGACCTATAAAAGCACTCTCTTCACATATCTTTAGACGACAAATCTTTGTCAGATTGTGAAAACTCGCCACGTCTGACTTTAGTTACAAAGTTTTCTACTTTCTAGTTGGCGCCAAACTACTCGCCGAACTCGGCTCACTGAGACCCTTTGAGAATACTGAGCTCACAGAAAATATAAGTATTAAAATTGTAATTAACGTTTCCGTAAAATACTCTCCGGTTAAATAAAATATTGTAATCCTTTGCCAGTGAATAATAATAATAATTGGAAAGATTATTTTATTTTCTTAATCATGCGATTTGAATAATTTTATTTGTACTTACATAAAGGTGACTTTTTAAATTTAGTAATCTCATAATTAACTAATTGGAATAGTATCAATTATTAGTGACAACATCCAACGCCTGTCGTGGGTTAAGTTCCTATAAGCCCAAATAGAAATAATTAAAAATAATAACACAGTACCTACCATATATTTTTGTTTTCTCTCGTATCCTGTAATAATACAAAATTAAAAAACAAACGTTATGCTTTTATAAACAAACAATATACAATTCGGTAAAACATTCAACGTTTACATCGCGGTTTATAAATGTATAAACCGGGAGCACTCGATTACAAGCACTATCCTTTAGAGCTTTTAGATTTTCTGAACCCTTTCAACTAACGCCTACAAATAATGATAGTTATAGGCATATAACTATCATTAGTTTTACCACTGGACCCATTTGAAAAATTATTTCAGTGTTGGATAGTCCATTTATCGAGAAAGGCTATAGGCTAAATAAAATCACGCTAATACTAATAGAAGCGGAGCACCAATGAAGAATGTTTCAAAAACGGGGGGAAAATTTTCACGCTACGGGCAATAGAAGATGTAAACGAGGTTGCGTGAGTCAGCTAGTATAGTATAATTATTAAGGAATCTAGTGAATTGCAGAATCCCCTCATTTCATCAAGAGAATTTTATAAACGAAATATTCGATTTTTAATTCAACGTTTACGCAAACAAAAGTGTAGGCTATTAATTGGATACCATAAAAATTATCCACTAGTTTGAAACATGTAGTTATTTTACACAATATTTAAATTGTGTCCTGAAAGTGACAAAATTAATTAGGTGCTAATCTATTGAACGCGCTAATGTCAGGAAGGATAGTCCATTTATCGAGGAACCAATGAAGAATGTTTCAAAAACGGAGGAAAATTTTCAAGCTACGGGCAATATAAGACGCAAACGAGGTTGCGTGGGTCAGCTAGTACAAGAATAAATTTAAAGTAATAAGTAAGCAGTTGTCTCGTTCAATGTCCTCATCATTTACCCTTTTTTATTGCTCCATTTCACTGGAATGATTTCACAGATCGGATACAGGCCCTATAACGGCAGATATTTTAATTAACCATTTGCTGTAATGTGGGCCCAAATAGCTAGACCCACGCATTATTCTGACAATGGATGCGCAAACGACCGTCAACTATTACTTAGCTCAGCTCCACATTAGTACGTATCTCTATGATGTTACATATTTGCTGCTGTCCTTCTTTACGACCTCAGGCGATAGGCAAAGTCGTAAACTAAATAAATGAAAATGTTTTAAGAGCTCTCTTTCTTTTAAAGTAAAAATTCATTTTACTATCTTCATCCAGTCGGATGTCTGAATACGACAGATCCTTTTGAAATTTTGTGACTCACACTATGGCGGTCTAGTGAGATGCTTTTTCTCGCCCCGCTTAAAGGACACGGGTTTATAGTGGGATGGAAACACGTGTGCTGGTAGTGATTCAAAAAAGTATTTCTACCTAAATCAAATCAATCAATCAATTTTGAAACTTTCTGCCGCGCACAGCAAAACTGTGGAATGATCTGTCGCCTGCAGTGTTCCCGGACCAATACGACCTTCAAACCTTCAAGAAAAGAGCGTACTCCTTCCTAACAGGCAGGCAACGCACTTGTAACGCCTCCGGTGTTAAGGGTGTCCATGGGCGGCGGTAATCGCTTACCACCAGGCGATACGTCTGATCGTTTGCCCCCTATATAATAATAAAAAAAAAAAGTCAATATACCTCCCTAAATCACACTTTGATCCTAAAAATTCTTTCATTCAGACACTTCATGAATAAAACACCATGATCGTGATTCCAACATTGGCTAAGCATACCGCCGTCAAACATATACCAGCCTTCATTTTTATGCAAGTACTAGACAAAAGTGTAACTCAATATTAGTAACAGATAAACATAATGTTTTAATATTTCATCATCAAATTACAAACTATTCATTCACTGTGTTCATTGAATGGAACTTCAAGATGCGCTTGAAGAACATCTAAAGGTATCTATAACCTATCTCATTCAAAACGCTTACACGCACTTTGAGTTTATTAATTTTGTCAGTGCCCATTACACACTTTATGAAGCTTTCAATATACAGTATAACTTAATTAGAAGCACTTTCGTCAAGTGTTTTAATTATACAAAGATGGCAGTGGAAGATAAGCCCTCTCTTAGGTGCTCATCCAAAAATATGTGTAGGTACGTTATGGCCAGACCAGACAGATTTAAGCATGCCTCTGAATTGCTGAACTGCCATCAATTAGTACAAATATTTAAAAACAGTCAAACATAATAAAATAATTAAAAAATTATAAAGTATAAATTTTATGTAAAAACACCAAGCGGTTTAAACAAAATTAAATTCATGTTTAACGAACTAAATACAAACTCAACACGATTAGATTTAATAACAGTCACAAGTTAGGGCCACATTAAATAAAAAATACAAGCTCGCGGTGGGAACCGTGAACTTCTGTATTCCGTGATTTCGCCTTATTAACACGACGGCAGGATCATTATCCGGGAGGCAATTTAATTCAGCTCCTTACAAATTACGAGAACTCGGCACTCCATTACCCACCTCCTATCTATGTAATATCATCCACAAAGATGGAATCGCTTTATGAATGGGGGATTCCCAAATTTTTCATCATACTCGCTCATTTACTTCATTGTTATGACTGACATGTTTTTTCTTCGTAAAGTCATAATCTGATGTCTCATATCCTTCTTTTATATTTCTTTGTAAAGTTTTATTAAGTGTTTTAAGGAAGCTTTATGAGTGTTTTTTTTAATATCCGGATCAAAGACATGCCGAGTTTTATCTGACAGAATTTCTTGGAATTTTAATATTCACTTTGCTATGAGGCATTAGATATAGAGTGTGTTTATTTATATTTAGGATATTTTCGTTTTTTTAATTAATTCGCTTCAAGATATTGTGATTAATGAACTACTACTAGTTAAGGAAAACATTTAGTACCTTACAATAAAGGGTAAAACCGTGATACATGCCCCACTTTTTGAAATATCTTCATAATTTAAGAAATATTAATTTTACATGAATAATTTCTATGCATGTAGCTAGCTTAGTGATTTATATTGAATTATTATTTGTTTTTCCTAACCTATCAATTACAGATTTTGCAAAATGTAGGTTTTTGTGGAACGCTTTTTTTGGGATAGACGCCTACCTGTATGGATAGTTGCCCCACCATGAAAATAAAAGAATGAGATGCCTGAAGTGCAGGATAGATGCCATTCATACTATGTAAAGCAGCAATTCTCCTAAAATAGCAATTGTCTCCAAGAAACATGGTTTGAAGTATGAAAATAATTTATTTCTAATATGACACAAATGTCCATAATAAAATTTTAAAAGCATTTGTTCAACAAAAATTCTTATAATACTTCTTAGCTTTTATATTAAAATATTAATAAGCAATTAATAATTAGTTTCAACAAACATAATTTTAGTTTTAAAATGAAATTTTACCCTAAAATACCCACGTTTAGAAATCTATCAGCAATAAGCTCAATAAAAGCTCATAATATCGCGAATCTCATGATGGCGTTTTATTTTTAGCAGCAAAACACACAAGAACATATATAGGTAGGTATATAAGGGGTGTATGGAGCGATAGGTGCTCCTAAGGGCATCCTATACCTCGAAAAATCAGGGTAGTTATCCTTTTTGATAGGGATAGATGCCCAGGTATTTTTTTTAAATGAATTGAAAACAAAATAGTAACTTTTTACATCTAGATACACACTTAGTGATCCAGTATATTGACTTCATACAAAATATAACATAATTTATACTACTTACTTATAAAGTTATACAACGTTAAAATAGTTACTTTAAAATTTAGATGTTTTAGTGAAGTTCACCCCACAGATGAGCGAAGCATATCCTCGATGCACGACAGCCCGTGGATAAATTAGGTTCAGGCTGACAGTGGTTCCCACTTATAGTCCACGGGCCCACGTACAAGGGATTTCAGTGATTAATAACAGGCTGAAAGTTTATACACAGCTTTGTTTTGACGAGACCCCCAACTTTTATTATTGGACCAAATTCTGATAGTGGCAGGAAAAAGCGGGATAGGGAGCGAAACACGTCGATTTGATGAGTGTCCCAAATTAATAAATAACAGTTTCTAAAAATCAATACTTCGAGAAAATACGATGGAAAACTGAGAAAAACTTGTGGCATACAAAGTGAATGATACCTTCCCGAGTGACCCCCAGCTCTAACATGTCAGAATGGTGACTTGAAAATTTTTATTCATTTTCATTAATAACAAACTGATTTTTGTTTTGGGGCTTGCAAAATATATATTTTACATAAAAAATGCATCGGCATACAAATTCGATGGTAATTTTTTTGAGACCTACACTCGAAAGTAGTCAAGATTATGTTAATATTTTTTCGAGTGTGGACTATTACACTATTAATTTTTAGTTGCGAATTAGGGAAGTTAGGTTATATGAAAATGAAGAATCTATTCCGTTGCGGCATCTATCCCGGTCTTTCACAATAGATACAAATAAATAAACTGAGAGTAGGATCCAAGAACCCAAATTAACAAGGAGTATTTTTAGAAAACACTTATTTGCTCAAAAAATATACTGTCCATAAATGTACTCTGTACTTTTTCCAAGTGTTATTTAAACTTGTGAATCAACCTTTTAAAAAAAGCACACTTGTCATTTAAAAGTTACTTTTTAACTCGCTTCTATAATCGAATAAAAGTCAATTCGATACGAAGTTATTTCGGCACGACAATTATTAGAAGGAGGTTGAAATTGCCTTCCAAGTTTACATTGTTAAGTTACTCACAGGAAGTGAAGCTAATAAATATGTCGATAACAACTCCTTTAAGTGTCCAATTTCAAAGCATTCCCAAATAGGGTAGCACTTTATTCAAAATAAATTTATCAAATAATATTTATTCACTTCCGTGGATTGTAATTATGGATACCTGTAGAGTTTCTTAATAAATTTGTTTTAGCCGCCTAAAAGCATCATGAAGACAGTTATATATACTTTTAATTGAAATACTACTTATTTGATAGATAGATGATATATTAGGTCTTTACCTATGAAATTGCCGTTTTGTATGCAATAAGTGAAAGTACTTATTTTTTCAAACTTTTTTATTTCTGTTATTCGAAGTAATCACCCATGCAATCGACGCATCTTTGCCAACGCATTGGCAGTTTATTGATGCCCTTCTTGTAAAAATCAGCTGGACGGGAGGCAACAAACTCATCAAAGGCATTTTGTACTGCCTCTCGGGAATTGAATTTTTTACCCACTAAAAAGTTGTCTAAATTTTGGAAAAAGTAATAGTCGGTAGGTGCAAGGTCTGGTGAGTATGGCGGATGAGGGAGAGCTTCCAACCCCAGCTCTTGCAGCTTGGAGGCTGTCTGTTGCGCAGTATGGGGTCGCGCGTTGTCGTGAAGGAGCAGTGGGGACGACCGATTGACCAAAGCTGGTTGAAGATGTGCAAGCTTCTCCATCATTCTCTCCAGTTCTTCACAGTACACATCTGCATTAATACTCATGCCGTTTTGTAAAAAGCGGCGGTGAATCACACCCGCACTAGACCACCAAACAGTGACCATCACCTTTTTAGGGGTCATTTTTGGTTTAGGGCATTGCTTTGGTCCTGAACCAGGGTCTAACCAACTTGCTGAGCGCTTTCGATTGTCGAACAGAATCCATTTTTCGTCGCACGTAACTATTCGTTTCAAAATTCCTTCATTTCTTTGCCTGTTGAGCAGCGAAAATCAGGTCTCGACGCGTACGTTGCGCTGGCGATCGTTAAGGTCGTGGGGCACCCATCTATCAAGCTTTTTTACCTTGCCAATTTGTCGCAAATGGATCAATATTGTTTTGATGCTTACATTAAAAGCTGCTGCTAGCTCAGCTGTAGATTGAGTTTCGTCAGCTTCCACAATCGCCTTTAATTCATTATTGTTAACCAAAGTCTCCGGACGACCACGAGCTTCATTTTTCAAGTCAAAATTTCCAGAACGGAATCGGGAAAACCAATAAAGGGTTGTGCGTTCGTTTGTACAGTTCTCTCCGTAAACGTTTTTGATGTTACGTGCCGTTTGTGTCGCGTTGGTGCCACGACGGAACTCAAATTCCATAATTACACGAATTTTTAAAGTATCCATTATGACGAAAAATGTTCAAATGTAATGAAAATACAACGCTAATCAAAAAACAAAAGACTGAGTTTGTAAATAGAATGTCATGGTTTTAAAACAAAATTAATTTGAATTTAGAATACGGACAAATAAATAGAATAGAATAAGCCATTACAAACCTTTTTTTTATTTGAAATGACCAGTACTGAAGAAACGCAATTTCATAGGTAAAGACCTATTATATGTAAATGCAAAAGATTGTGAGGATGTGTGAATGACGTTTGTTAGTCTTTCAAGTTTTTTTTTTTATTGAATAGTGGGCAAACGAGCACACGTATCACCTGATGGTCAGTGATTACCGCCGCCCATGGACACCCGGAACACCAAAGGCGTCACAAGTGCGTTGCCGACCTTTGGGGGATGGGAAAGGGGCTGGGGGAGGGGTTGGGGTATGGGCCTCCGGTATCCTCACTCACTCGGTGAAACACAGCGCAAACGCTATTTCACACCGGTTTTCTGTGAGGCCATGGTGTCACTCCGGTCGAGCCGACCCATTCATGCCGAAGCATAGCTCTCCCACGGTAACAGTGAAAACTACTGACCAGATTTTTATGAAACTTTACAGTAATATAGCTCATATGTACCTACATAAGAATAATACATGTAGTGGACTTATTGGTTGGTATATAACTCTGTCGTCTCGAGCAAAGACCACGCGGTGCGCGGGGCGGGGTGGGGGACTGGCCTACCGAACGCCGCGGGGTGAAGACGTGTGCTGCTTGCTGCGAGCCGATATCTATCAATAGGTAGTACCTCAGGTATATAAAGTAGATCACATGTGTACATTACAACACAGACTACTTTTTACCGCGATAACCGACATACAGGCGGGCGAGTCATTGGCAAAAGCACAGAACATTATGTGGGTAAAAGCTAAACAAAAATAAAATTTCTACGTCAGAAATGTGAACTAAAACTATTTGATGCGGTTATGCACATCCATTAGAGGCACAATATGCCATCATAACATAAACTCACATGGCCGAGCTTATTTCATAATTAGTGCATTCCAATAATTACCGCACATGTGCGGTTTTCATAGTCAATGCCCAACACCACTATCATTTTGGCACCAACCCGCCTAATAACCTATTTAAGCTTTGCCCAAATATGCGATTAGAGATTGTTGTGTACGTTAACTAAAATCAGTCAACCCATTTATTGAGAAGCTGGCTAACTTACGCGAATAACCTATCAATGTAACCTTTATATGAGTTACTTATTCCTATACCTACTTACCTACTTATTCTTATCTATGATAAATAGGTTCTAATACGACAAGTTCCTATTTTTTTAAATTTATATTTAATAACTGGCATTCCGTTTTAGCTGTCAGTTGTCCTCACAGTTATGTAACTTTGAACTAAACTCATGCTAGCATTAGGTTAAATAATTAGAACGATTTCTATTTTTTTTCCCTTTATATGGTATATAAAAATAGAGTATAGATATTTATTATAATATAGTATATTACAAAACATATTTAATATAAGTAGGTATAACCTTTACACCTTATCCTTACAGGTGTTTCATTTGTCAACTCAAAAAAAAGCCCTAAATTCCAAGAAAAGAAATATTATGACAAGCAATTGCTTATCACCTTAATCATTGTCTTCAGACATTCATAACGTTCTACTTTTGTTTTTTACTTCATTTATTTGTCTCAATAATCCATGAAAATCTCTTCGTAGAAAAGTAATCCAATACAAAACTCTGAATTATTTACAGCTATGTTTATATGTTTGTTTCTTTTACGATATACTTTTATACCTAGGCTAATTTCTACCATCATTCTATTATATTTCTTTTCTTCCTTTACAAATAAAAAAAAATTAACAAAAAAGTACAGACTACAAGATCTATACACGTATATAGTATAAGACACTTTCTATTAATAATAAGTAAACATGGACCTAATTCGTTTAAGATTTATAAAACTTACAAATTATTTTTTGTATTTATTGATTTAACTGCCTCGTTGGCCTAGTGGTTAGCGTAAGCGACTGCAAATCAAGAGGTCTCGGGTTCAATTCCCGGGTCGGACTTCTGTTGGGTTTTTCCTACAAGAAATTCTTAATAGCAGCCCGGAGTATGGAAGATGGCGGTGTTTCCCTCCCGTGCTCCGGAGGGCACGTTAAGCCGTCGGTCCCGGTTGTCATGAACAGCTATGGCAATCGTTATTGGGAAGTCAGTGCCCTCAAATATACTAACAACTAGTTCAACCTTCGAATTCAGTTCGCCCTCAGGGTTGCGGAGGTCAGATGCCAGTCGCTCTGTGTAAAAACTGATATTCAGGTAAAATCGGTTGAACTGGTAGCCGACCCCAAATAATATTGGGAATAATAAAGGCTAGGAAGATGAGGAAGATGATGATGATTTAAATAGATAAATAAAACCTCCTATAACTTCAAAATAGGTTGATACGTACTTAAATCAGTGGTAAGTGACACTAACTTCTAATAACAAAATGGTTATGTTTAACAATTTAATTAAATTCTGAAACCACTAGACTGAATTCAGGTATTACTATTTTAAATAGGTACAGTTATATTCGAGGTGATACGAGATGAGAAGGAATTGCTTTTGTTTTCAAAACAATGCATTTCGATTAGTTTAACTCATTATGTTGAAACTAATATAATAGCAAATACGTTAAACTATTCATTGGCAATGTTAGAACCTGTTTTGCATTAAACAGCAATGTTGCCGAGCTGTGGCTGCATTGAATTATGAGGTACTTAGTTGTTATTGTTAGTGATCAAGTCAACTTTGCAGCGATCCAAATCAAAACAGCCACTATTTGGTGAACCACGCTGTACACATGGATGTAGCGTGTAACGGGTGTTTGAATTTGTATTGTAAATAATGCAACTGTTAGATATATGTAAATAGCTTGTAGTAGTAGTGTTACCATGTTTGAAAATCGTTTCTTTTTAATTTGTAATCCTTTTAAACTTTACCATTTTTTATTGTAGCAAGGACATAATAATACTAGACTTAAATGTACCGACAATATGTTGAAGATAAAGAAAGACCGAGAATATAAAAAAAATGTTTTCTTCTTAAAGTAACTACATACTGGCCCAGTTTAATGCTTAGTAATTAATTATTGTAATTTATACTAAATTCACCGCCCGCATCGTGCTATCTAAAGTCGTTCAAGGTTAATAAATTGTCCCTGCTGCTTTCAGTCTTTGTCTCATGCCTTAAGGCCGTAACCCAACGATTCTGCAGAAGTTCACAACGTCAACAGGGTATGAGTGGAAGACAATCTACAAGGGTAGGTTCTAGAGTGCTTGCTGGATAATTAACATGTTAGAACTAGCCGTCGTCGCGTCGTGCCCCTTCCCACCTGTCTGTGGCCTGGCTGGCTTTATAAAAAACCGGAGCAATGCAATTATTTTATTACTTTTTGGGGAATAAATGAAAATAATAAGCCCTATACCCCTAGGGGAGGTCATTCAAGGGACGTCAACCCAATTGTGATTCACAGGTAACGGCGGTAGTCACTTACCATCAGGTACCATAATCAGTCATTGATTATTTTACGTGACCTGTCATTATATCAATAAAAGTTATTTTAGCACAAATATTTTTTTGCTTATTGCATTTATTACACATCTGAACATTATTTATTCAGAATAGAATAATAAGGTTATGTGCGTTAAATTTATACAAAAAGGTACAAGGAATCCTTTTCGCGTATTTATTTTTTGGGCTTTCATTGGGTGCCTCTTAACTTACTGTTTATTTTCTAATTTTTACTTGAGAAATTTAATATGAGTCAGATAATTTTTGTTACATAATGTTACCGATTTAAAATAAGAAAAATTAAGTAATATTTTATATTATTTAATCAATATAAAAAAAAACTGAGATTCGTAATCTATCCATGACACTTGGCAACACTGACCCACAACAACTTTTTTTCTACGTTTGTTGATCTCTGAAACCATTGTCTAAGAAACTCTGTGAATTACCAGAATTGATGTAGAAAAACATTTCAAGAAATGTATTTAATTAATTTTAACATGTGCCTTAATTAGTTACTGCTTTATCGAATTTTTAGTTGTGTGACATAAGAAAAGCAAATGAAGGATTTCATTACTAATACTCATTTGTTTTCATTATGACGAAGCGACGAAGAATTCTTCACGCCGACAAAATAATACAAAATGTCATGAATGTGTTTTGTTTATTGATGTTCCTGCAGTTAAAAGGTAAGAACGATTCTTCTTTATGTACTGCATACAGACTCTCAGACGTCCGGATAACATTTTGTATCAAAATAATCAAACATTTCTTTACTACAGTTCCTATAAAAAAAAAAACGAAAACAACCTATAGCTTAACACTAATGCTAGTTTGAGAAATATATTGTGAATAATAGAAGATGTATTCGTACCTTTTTGATATCACCTGTTTGGAGACTATTATTTTTGATTTGATTAACATTCTATAATTTCGTCAGGTTACTATGTAGTTAGCAGCAATCCTATTTTGCTATATTCAACGGCATCAGACATACGCGTTGTGAATACATCCCAACTTGGCAAAGTGAATACTATTGTTAAAGATCTGGAACAAGGGTCTGCGGTGGATTTCCTTCACAGTAAAGACCTTATATGCTGGTCGGATCAGACTGCTGAGTTGATACAGTGCATGAGTTATAATGAAACACATTTAGGAGATAAAGTGAGTATATCTCTTACATATTTATTTTAAATATAAATATTAATGAAAAACAATGTCTCTTTTAATTAAATGTACCTATATCTTTTGGAGGGTGTATCTTTTTTTCACATAACAGATGTTAAAATTAGCCATTATATTATGTTCATATATGAAACAGTTAACTCATTAAATCCAATAACTTTTTTTTTTTAATATTCATATTTCATATAATATCTTAAATTCTGTATTTTATCTGAATCCTAAAACTTATTTTAATGATTATTTTTTAATTGAATCTAAAAAAGTCAGTTTAAAAAACAGCCATACATTTTTTTTACAGATAGTAGTATTTTATTAAAAGAGATTATGAAATGTAGTCTAAAAGTTAACTATTTCGAGATTTTTATTTCACTTTTGTTTACAATTACAAAAGAATCATTATCAGTGTTTCATCTATGAAAGTGTTTTCTACTGAACAAAATCTAATGTTGCCTGAATAGTCCAAAGTATGCAGAAACATAATAAGACAACATTACTTTTTACAGATTAGGATAGTTTCAGAAGGACTAATAACGCCTACCGGCATCGCAATAGACTGGTATACGAACAAGATATACTGGACAGATGGGGAGACAAATAAAATAGAAGTTATAAGTATAGAACATAAATATAGAAAAGTTCTTTTCTGGTCTGAAGTTGATTTAGCTAGAGCTATTGCTGTTGTTCCTAAAGAAGGGTAAGATATTAAATAAATGAATAAATATTCTGGACATCTAATACACAATGCCATCTAGTCCCAAGCTAAGCAGAGCTTGTGTTATGGGTACTAGACAGCTGATATAAATATTTATATACTTTTTTTATGTATATACTTACATATTATACATAGAAAACACCCAAACTCCAAAACAAATATTTGCAGATCATACAAACATTTGGTCCGACTCGGGAATCGAACCCGAGACCACAAGCTTAGCTGTACTCCCAACATTCATTAGCATCATATACAATGTTATTCTTATTTAGCTAAAGTATCTCTATATTTATAAGAACCTTAAATTAACCAGAAAAACAAAATAACCTCACTCCACTATTAGCTAACTTATTGTTGTCCTAGTGGAAATATTGTCTCTTGTGCCGAATTGGCGAATAGTCTATTGGAATCATGACACTATGGATACTACCGGCCAGTTGTCTCATATATATTAAATAAGGTATCCTATGTTAACAAAATTTGAGAGATATTTAGGATAAAATATAACATGGTTTTAAAGCTATTGCATTTGATTCTATTGCTGATTCGATCAAACTATTTTCAAGTTGCATGTATTAAGTAAAAGTAACCTTATCTTAACTTAGCAATAAAAGTTTAGTTTTATACAAAACATTATTTTCAGTTTAATGTTCTGGACAGACTGGGGTGAAATACCCAAAATAGAGCGAGCTGGAATGAACGGTGACCCAACAACACGTAAAGTTATAGTCAAAGAAAATATTTTTTGGCCAAATGGCATTACAATAGATTACGACAAGAACCTTATATATTGGGTGGATGCTAAACTACATTTTGTTGATGTTATGGACTTTAATGGGGAGAACAGAAAAAGTGTTGTTACCGTTGGATTGGTTTACCCATATGCCTTGACATTTGTTGATAGTAAACTATACTGGACTGATTGGAAAACATGGTAAGGTTTACCTCTGCGTTTTTTTATATACATATAAAGAGGTATGTTTTTATACATCATCATATCCTGCAAGAATTAGTTATCAAGTAATGTGTCTTAGTCAACTAATAATTCTAAAGTATCAAGAATGCTTGTACAGAAATTTCGTCTATAACAAAGCTATATTCATAAACATTGATTTAATAATCAGTTTAAAAGAAAAGTATTTATAGGAAAACTAAATACTACTAGGCCATGTAACCTACAATTGTATTGTATTGCATGAAATTCATTTTATTTTTGATTTCTTAATTTTGCATCAACTGACAAATGATACAAAAACATACCTATTGCCCATTCAGTTATAGGCATAATTATATTACACAGTAGTAATAAATATGTATGAGTACACAACACACCTATAACTCCAAAACTTTCCTTTTAGGTCAATTCATACTTGGGATATGTCATCAAGTGGACCAATGAAGGAGCTTATAAAGTCTGATCCAGTCCCTGTAGATGTTAAGGTGTATGATGGGAAGAGACAGGTGATGCCCACTGGCGATTACCCTTGCAAAGTTAACAATGGTGGTTGTTCACATTTGTGCCTTCTATCTCCAAATCCTCCAGGTTAGTAAAACTTTGTGTCTTGTAAAATTTTCTTGTGCAGAAATAATAGAAACATTTTTATTAATAATCTTAAGTAGTGTACTGCTGCACATACTTCTCCCCTTAGAATAAAAATTCTGAAGATAAATTTCTATTAATTCTGTAACTAACATGCATATAGTCTAATTGTTTAGATAGTGTCAATTGTGGTTATTTTTGTGAAATACGATACCAATATATTTATTCATACAACGGCGTGAACTCACAAATCATTTTTGCTTGTGGGTGTACGCCTCAGGCGAGCCCTTTGATTTTATGGCGGTGAAGCAAGTGAGACGGCGGCGCGATCAAGGTGACCACTAAGCGAACGGACTATACATTTCTTAACCCCATGATTTATAATCAAGAATACAATTAATTGTATAGCATCAACACTTTAATTGTGACCTTTCTGTAATTAATATTTATTTCTGCACAATGCAGTTCAAATATTCTTTAAAGTCATCTGATCTGCAACTTAAAAGACAAGTAAATTGTGAATTGTGTGTGTAAAAGTGAAAAACAACAAAAATTGTTTCAACATAACTTTTTGTTTTTTAATTAATTAGATCTACTTAACATTGTTAAGTATATTCTGTTGTATAACATACTGCATGACATTTCAGGATATGAATGTGCCTGCCCAACGGGTTCAAAATTGAAAGAAAACAGCAATACTACTTGTTACGACGGTCCTCAATCGTTGCTCATTGTTGCGCAACGTTCCGCTATATCCAAGATATCTTTAGATTCGCCTGACTTTACACCGTACACACTGCCTCTAAAGGACTTGAAGAGAGCCCTAACTGTAGATTTCGATCCTAAGTATGAGTATATTTATTGGGCTGATAGCTTAGTAAGTAAACTTTTGAATTCCAAATTTATTTTCTTTTTTTTTAATTGTAGTTCAAAGATTTTTACTGTTAAGATAGAAGTTGTGAGTAAGATTCCCACTCATTAAAGTGATTCGAGGAGCATAATAATTTGGGCTATCTAAAAGTAAACGAAACGACGCACGTAACATACATATGTATTGTAAATAACAACTACCTTTTACAGTATATATGATGTGTATAAATAGACACTTCCATTTTATTTATTGTATAAATAAATTTTCTCCGCCGCGTCTGTCTGTTTGTCTGTTCGCGATAAACTCAAAAGATACTGCATGGATTTTTATGCGGTTTTTACTTATAAATAGACTAATTCTTGAGGAAAGTTTTCGTATATTTGTTAAATTTTTGTGTGTATTGTCTTAAATATATTATTGATATTTGATGAAAACGTCGGAAAAGTTAAGCCGCATATCTTAGAGAAACAGGCTATATATTTTCCGTAATGAATCCGAGCGAAGCTTGGGTCGGTTGCTAGTATGTATATTTAATACATGTGTTTCAAAGGATAAGCATGTTTAGCAGCAGTTTTTAGATTGTAGCAATAGGTTTGTGTATTAGTGTTTAATAATAATAATAAATATTTCGGACGTCTTACACACAACGCCATCTAGTCCCAAGCTAAGCAGAGCTTGTGTTATGGGTACTAGACAACTGATATACATACATATATACTTTTTTTGTAAATACATACCTTATTATACATAGAAAACACCCAAACTCCGAAACAAATATTTGTAGATCATAAAAACATTTGGTTCGACCCGGGAATCGAACCCGAGACCTCAAGAACAGCAGTCGCATACGCTACCAATGCGCCACAGAGGCAGTCAACTTGCTATTTTCACATTATTCCTATTGAAAAATATTAATGTTTGCGTCATTATTTTAGGCAAAAACTATATCGCGTGCGCGTCTAGATGGTAGTGAACAAATGGTGGTCATCCACAGCAATGGAGTCCCTGACAGTATCGCTATTGACCCTTTAGCAAGGAACATTTATTGGACTGATCCGGTGACTGACACTATCAATGTAGCAAGACTTGATGGTAGCTCTAGAAAGGTGAGTTTTATTATGTAATAAACATTTAATTATATATGTTTTTGTATCACTGAATGCTATTGATTAATAATACGCCTTGCTATTTATAATGTAATTAGCTGACCCACGCAACCTCGTTTGCGTCTTATATTGGCCGTAGCCTGAAAATTTCCCCCTTTTTTGAAGCATTCTTCATTGGTGCTCCGCTCCTATGAATAGTAGCGTGATGATATATAGCCTTCCTCGATAAATGGACTATCCAACACTGAAATAATTTTTCAAATCAGACTAGCGGTTCCTAAGATTAGCGCGTTCAAACAAACAAACTCTTCAGCTTTATTATTAGTATAGATGGAATTTTAAATAAAATAATCACAAATTTTAACAACAAAAAACCGACTTTAAGAACTGGACCAAATTGAAATGGGATCGGACGGGAAGCACCAACTTTCAAATAAAAAAAGAATCATCAAAATCGGTTCACCCAGTCGAACTTTTTTTATGTTTGTTACCTACAAACATAAAAAAAGTTCAGTCGAATAGAGAACCTCCTCCTTTTTTGAAGTCGGTTAAAAATTGTTGGTTTCACTAATTCTTTAAAAAATCTAAGTAAAATATCAAGGTGTATTGGTTGTTTAGGGTTTTGAATAATGTAAGTAACGGTTTTTTTTAAAACTTTACTATTAAAAAATAACCGTAAACTCCCACGTAACTGTAAAGAACCTATGCGGCCTTTGAGGGTTGCGATTTACGTTCGGGAATTTTCCTTTGATTTTCACTGTCATCTACTTCTTTTTTCAAATATGATCATTGAAACTAATTTTATAAAGACAAGGCAATGACAATCGCAATGACCTCCCCGCCCCAGGCCTCCCAATGGCTAAAGCTGCCTCTATTCATAAGCACAACTAAAGATCTTATATATTTTTTGACCGTGGGAGAGCTATGCTTCGGCATGAATGGGTCGGCTCGACCGGAGTGATACCACGACCTCACAGAAAACCGGTGTGAAATAGCGTTTGCGCTGTGTTTCACCGAGTGAGTGAGGATACCGGAGGCCCATACCCCAACCCCTCCCCCCATCCCCTTTCCCACCCCCCAACCCCTCCCCCCATCCCCTTTCCCATCCCCCAACCCCTCCCCCCATCCCCTTTCCCATCCCCCAAAGGTCGGCAACGCACTTGTGACGCCTTTGGTGTTGCGGGTGTCCATGGGCGGCGGTAATCGCTTACCATCAGGTGATACGTCTGCTCGTTTGCCCACTATTCAATAAAAAAAAAAAAAAATATAAAATTCTCGTGTCACAATGTTAGATACCATACTCCTGCGAAACGGCTAGACCTATTTTTATTAAGTTTTATGTGCATATCGGGTAGGTCTGAGGTCGGCCAACATCTATTTTTCTACCCCTAAATGATAAGGGTGACCCACACCTAAAAAAAATTTTTAATTTCTGGATTTCTTTTTTTTTATGCTACAGCATTAGAAAATACATACAACCCTCTACGATCAACCCCTATTTTTCCATCGCGATTTTTATTGACGCACCCCTAAAATAGTGCTAGTGTTTCTCTAGAATAGTCACTCCATTGCAGTAACTACCATAACTTACAAACTTCATAACTCTATCTTACTTTTTTCAGGTGATAATCCACAATGAATTATACAATCCTCGTGCGATCGCATTACACCCAACAGCAGGCTGGATGTTCTGGTCTGACTGGAATGAGAAGAAGCCTAAAATAGAAAGAGCTAATTTGGATGGTAGTGGGCGAGTGTTGTTGATATCAGAGAAACTGACGTGGCCCAACGGCATCGCACTTGATACTGTTAAGAATAAACTATATTGGGGGGACGCTAGAACTCACAAAATTGAGGTAATCTGAAAATAGTAATCTTGGACACCTTTGTTAACTTTTGTATAGTATACAGCAAATTTAAAAAACTAAATAAATAAAAAAAAGCAACCAGACTTCAAGAACTGGACCAAATTAAAATTGGACCACACGGGAAGCACCAGCTTTCAAATAAAAAAATAACCATCAAAATCGGTTCACCTAGACGAAAAATAAATACAGTCGAATTGATAACCTCCTCCTTTTTTGAAGTCGGTTAAAATATGTATGTATTTAGGTACAAAAAATGTACAAGCTCTGCTTATTTTTGGACTGGATGGTGTTGTAAAAATGTAGTAGAATATTATTATTATAATTAGCGTGGTAATTAGATCTATGCATGTATAACAGAATTAAGATATTCCACATATTTATATTAGGCGTAAACTCGTTTTTAACATTTAAATGTTTTTTTTTCGTTTAGATGTCCAACATGGATGGAACTGAAAGACGAGAGCTACACAGTAGTGAAATAATACACATATTCGGACTTACACTACTTGAAGAGCATTTATATTGGACTGATATGCAAAAACGAACTTTAGATAGGATCAACAAAAATACAGGTAACATACTACGCAAAGTTCTTGTTTGGAATCTTTCAACAAACTTCCTCGAAGTGCAACCTTTATAACGACAAAAATGAATAATAATCATCGAAATACTAATACATGAAGAAATAATATTTCTTTGACTATTAAAGGCAATTGCGCGAATGCAGGAACATAATTTGAATACCTAAAGTTTTATTCTAGAAGTGACACAGAGAGCTAAAATGCCAATCTGTGTTTAAATATAAATCGAATTATGCTTACATACACATTAAATCTAACAATGATAATATTGGAAATAAGTAGGTAAAAAATATATTGGTGTAATTAATTGTGCATAGAGACTGTATGTATATACATAATAATAATTGATATGCATTGTAACCAATACATATTGACTGACTTTTTGATTTTTTTATATAAAATTACACAGAAAACCGGTGTAGGTAAAACAGCGCTTGCGTTGCATTTCACCGAATGAATGAGGATACCGGAGGCCCATACCCCTCTCCCCATCCCCAAAAGGCTGGCAACGCACTTGTGGCGCCTCTGGTATTGCGGGTATCCATGGACGGCGGTAATCGCTTACCATCAGGCGATACGTCTGCTCGTTTGCACCCTCTACAATAAAAAAAATCGAATAATATATGTAAATTTTATCAACAGTCATGGTTATTTAACCATAATTTCAAGTAATGAATATGACTTCTACTGTAACGACCAATATATGATTTCTAGTATTCATTAAAGCTTCGTTTACCTTTATTTTCGGGTGTATCGGAAGTATTTTCTTATGTCTTTATAGGTTTAGAACGACAGCCTGTGGTTGAACAAATGGCGAACATGATGGGAGTTAAAGCATTTAAACTTGGCCAATCGTACGGATGGAACAAGTGTGTGGACAACAATGGCGGCTGTTCGCATCTATGTTTCAATACACCTAAACACTATGTGTGCACTTGTCCTTTAGGTATGAACATTTTTTTTAAATAACATTTGTATTTATATAACCTTCTTTTTAATATATAATTGACACTAGCACTGTGCTCTTTCCAAGACACTTTTTGTGTAAGACATTATCCTCTGCGATATTGCCGGACGGATACGATATTAAGGATACGAGCGCACTCATTTCTCAAAGGTCGTCACTTTCCGTCATTTGTGGCTTCGTTATGCATCTTCTACCGCATCTACTATGGGGAGTGCTCCGAGGAATTGTCCGGACTGATTCCTCCCGCCCTTTTCCGCCATCGTCCTACGCGACAGCAATTGGGAATTTGAAAAAAAAAAACTATTTTTTTTTTTTTTTTTTTATGTATTTTAAAACTTTATTATTAATAATATTGATAAATGATGCAAGAAACTTAAAAAAATATTTTTTTCAATAAATTATAAGCAATTAAAATTTCAATAAAAATCACGTGACTATAAACGCATCAGAATTGGTCACCGTCCTTGTGACGTCATAATGTTAAAGCGTTACCGGAAAATAACAAGATCCGTAAGTTCATCAATCTACTAGGAAATTTATAAACTTTCGTAGGATTCTAAACAGGAGATAAATTGTAATATTTTACGTCCACATTTTCGTAAATTGATAAACTTACTGAACTCACTCGTAAAATAATAAATGCTAGAACATTTGTTGAAGAAGTAAAATTTACCACAGAGCTACGAAAGTTTTATAGTTAGTTTTATAGTAAACTAAATAACCTTTTTTTTTTAACGTGATGGCTCTCCCTCGGGCTGTCTCCTCGCCGGGGTTTGCGGCGGGGCGGTGTGTCGGAATCGAACCGACTAAAACCACACGGTGTGCCAACTCTGCGCCTGAGAAGGGAGGGGTCCGGGTACTGCAGATATTACACGACCGGACCCCTCCCAGAAACTAAATAAAATAACCTAAGTTTATAAACTTCCTAGTAGATTGATAAAGTTACGGATCTTGTTATTTTCCGGTGACATAGCGACTGTATTTTAGGACGTCACACGCGCTCGGGTTTATTCGGGAGCTGTCGGCGCGTCTTCGGTACTGGATTCAAAACTTAATTTTTATTTTGAAATAATTTTTGAATCATAGCGAAAAAAAAATAAAAAAATAGTTTTGTTATAAAACTTATATATGATCTTTCCATTTATCACAAAAAAAATTTTTATTCAAATACCCAATTCCATCCCCATCACTTGAATGGCTGGCAGTCCACAACTATGCGCTTTTCTGCGAAACTTTCTGCCTGGCACAACAAAACTGGAATGAACTGTCGCATGCGGTATTCCCGGACTAATACGACCCTCAAACTTTCAAGAAAAGAGCGTACCTACTCCTTCTTAAAAGGTCGACAATGTACTTGTGACGCCTCTGTTGTTGCGTTTGTCCATGGGTGGCGGTGATCGCTTACCATCAGGCGATCCGTCTTCTCGTTTGCCCCCTATTCAATAAAAAAAGGCTTTTTTTTCACTTCGTATCACCCAGGTTGGGCCAAGCGCATAATATGTACATGACTCTCTCACGAAAACATAAATGTACCTAATAACTTAGACCTGCTAAGAACAATTTTAATATAAAAAATACCTGTAATATATTTTTCTATCTTAGGTTTAGAACTAAGTAAAGATGGAAGCACGTGCAAGGAACCAGAGGCATTTTTAATATACAGTCGCAAGAATGTTATTGGCCACATAAGTATTGAAAATGAGAACAACGATGCTGTATTGCCACTCAAAGATCTGAAAGATGTCAGGTAAATTCACAACCTACATACATAAATAATCCTTTATATCCCGAATGGGACAAGACTGTACGTAATTGTATTTTTTGCAGCGCGTTAGCCGTACATGTATCGGGGTCTAAGATATACTGGTCAGATAGCAAAACAAAAACTATTAACAGATGCTCCGTAAATGGTTCTAATATGGAGAAAGTTCTGGAGTGGATGGGTTTAGTAGAAGGTATGTACCAAAGCCACAATTGTTGTTACTTCTTATATATTTTATTTTTTTATTATATAGGGGGCAAACGAGCAGACGTATCGCCTGATGGTAAGCGATTACCGCCGCCCATGGACACCCGCAACACCAGAGGCGTCACAAGTGCGTTGCCTGCCTTTTAGGAAGGAGTACGCTCTTTTCTTGAAGGTTTGAAGGTCGTATTGGTCCGGGAACACCGCAGGCGACAGCTCATTCCACAGTTTTGCTGTGCACGACAAAAAGTTCTAATAATAATACTTAACTAATTGTTGGTGTTCGAAAGATTCGTTTTATTAATCAAATTAAAAAAGGAGGAGGTTCTCAATTTGACTGTTTTTTTTTTAAATGTCCTCAAAACTTTCGACTGGGTAAACCGATTTTAATGATTCTTTTAATTTGAAAGCTGGTACTTTCCGTGTGTTCCCATTTTAACTTGATTTCTTTTTTTTGTATAGCAAAATTGGTTAACAAACACACGTCATAGGTCATAATAATCATACACCTTTAATCATTAATTGTGAACTGAGAGGTGAGCAATCAGCCTAGACGGTATTGTGGTTGAATGTATGCTTCTTTGTTTGTGTTTTTAGGCCTAGCAATTGATTGGTCAGGACAGAATATTTACTGGACAGACACTGCGACACAACGCATCGAAGTAGCCCGACTCGACGGCTCCAGCCGAAGGGCATTGGTTTGGCAAGGGCTTAAAAAACCTAAGAGCATTGCACTAGATCCTAAGAAAGGGTAAGTGTGTTTTGTTATGTTTTTAAACAATATCTATTAACAGACTAACCTATTTTTGGCTTTTTATATATTGTTTCCAACTATTGAAGATACAAAACATTGAGGGGAGTCGCCTTGTGTGTACGTATTATGTACGTATTATGTTAGGTAACTGCCTCGTTGGTCTAGTGGTTGGCTTATGCGACTGATGGTCATGAGGTCTCGGGTTCGAATCCCGGGTCAGTCCAAAAAGTGTTATTGAGATTTTCTGATTATAGAAATGATTAATAACAGCTCGGAGTGGAAGTTGAGACCATAACCCCGTGCCTCGGAAAGCACCTAATGCCGTCAGTCCTGCCACTGAGATCTCCCTGGTCGTGTCAGTTAACCGTCCACTCGGATTATGAGAGTGAAGAAACAGAGAGTGCACCTGTTTGCGCATACACTTGTGCACTATAATATGTCCTGCGTAGTTGGCTTTTCTCTGTCGAGACTGGCCGCTGTGGACGTAAATCGGCTAGGATAGGATTTTTGTAACACAATTGCTTGTAATTTCAGATATATGTACTGGTCAGAGTTGGGTTCAAAGACGATTAAGCGCGCAGGCATGGACGGCTCTTCTCCTACTATTGTTCTAGAACAAGTCGGCAAAGTTCATTCTCTTGCTATTGACTATGAAAGTCGTGGCATATTCTGGGCCGCGCTGGACCCGCCTGCGATAGAGTTCGCGTTCCTAAATGGAACTGGAAGGAAAGTTCTAATCAATAACGTCTCGATGCCTTATACTTTGACATTGCATAACGATCGAATTTATTGGGGCGATTGGGACACAGGTTAGTAGAAAAAAATTATTGTGTGTTGTTTATTCTTTTCATATAAAAAATTATAAATCTGTAGTATAAGTTAGAAGACAAGTAAATCCGCATATTTATAGTAGTTAACGAAATAAATTAACGTTCATATAAGTATTTGTTTTGGTCTTGTATTCATAGGCATTAATTTATGTACAGTGCGACTTAATCCCTCGGATGCGCGAACGGGTACTTCCGGTTCCATGCACCGTGCGGCGAAATTGCAAAATTTTGCAGCACGGTGCATGGTGTACGAAAATGATCAAATCTTTTCAAAAACAATGCTCGGTGGTTATAAAAGTGATTATTTTTCAAAAGATGGATAACAAGCGTACATGGTTATGCCATATTTTATTACTAAACTAATGTTATCGCTTTATTATTTACTCACAATTGAGCCAAGTATTAATTTACGCACCTATTGTGTTAATAAACATGATTTTAATATTTTATGTGGTTTATTATTCATTTTACTTATTATCCTCATAAAGTTCGATAACTAAGCTATCTACTGATATAAAAAACACTATAACTGCAGTAAAAATTCATTGAGAAACATATTTGTAAAAATCACATTTCGCTGTCGAGATATTCGCCATTTTGGTACTTTACAATCAAACTATTATTTGCGCCGAACACCAAATTACGTAGTATTTATATGAAGAAATAGTGTTTTTTAGTTAAATAATTTATTTTTTTAGTTAACTAGTGCAAAAGACAGGAACAATACATAAAAAAAACAACCTATTTATCAAGTTATTTAAAAAATGGACTCGTTTGCTAGACCAGTTTTCATTTATTATTTTTAAGTTCTGAGAATTCTCTAAACTCTATGAAAATGACTGAATGCTAAAGAGAACAAACTGATCGTTCCATTATGTGACACACAAAGTCTATGGTCAATACAAAATAATTTAGTAAAACATAAACAAAGATCAGTTTACGTCTTGTTCATTGTCCGTCACTACTGTGTATGTGTGGGTGTTAATAGTTCCGGGACTTCCCGCTAGGCTGCGTGCAAACACGAATCAACGGCGATATACAATTTTAAGTGGCGTGCTATTGGAGAGGCCTATGTCCAGCAGTGGACTACGATACGCTGATGATGATGTAGAACAGTAATGGCGTGGGAGCCCTTTGTATGTGTGCGTCTAATTTCGCTCGTCAGGCAAAAAATTAGTGTTTATTTAAATATTTAGCTTTTCTAACACATTTTTGTTGCTATTCTATATTCTATATAAGATTCTCATCGCAATTATATCATTTTATCAATAAAAACATAAGAATAAATGCGTAAAAACCTTCAAATGAGTAAGCCCTTTTCAATAGGTAATAGACTCGGTAACTTTTTGAGTAACACTATTCAAAATTACGCATGATTTATGCCTCAATTCGTATTGATAGTGGTTCCTAAAATAAGTATAATAAGTAAAATATAACAACAAACTACCTTCAAAATCACCTTATCGGCAAAAAATCAGTTTTAAGAGGCACTTGACAGATCGCGTTGCGTCATCGTCAACTTTGAAATTGGAACTCGTTTTTTTTACGGCTCTTGAAGCGCACTTGACAAACGAATGTTTTAAAATGTTGTTCGTATAAAGCAAATGCATAACAAACCTTTCTAGACTTCGTTATAATAACTTTAATACCCAAAATTAATTAAAATGCAAGTTAACTGCGAAAAACATGGATCCGTGTGTGCCGCACCGACGGGACAAACATGGATCCGTGTTGCCGCACCCGAGAGGTTAATCTTTCGGATGCGCGAACGGGTACTTCCGGTTCCATGCACCGTGCGGCGAAATTGCAAAATTTTGCAGCACGGTGCATGGTGTACGAAAATGATCAAATCTTTTCAAAAACAATGCTCGGTGGTTATAAAAGTGATTATTTTTCAAAAGATGGATAACAAGCGTACATGGTTATGCCATATTTTATTACTAAACTAATGTTATCGCTTTATTATTTACTCACAATTGAGCCAAGTATTAATTTACGCACCTATTGTGTTAATAAACATGATTTTAATATTTTATGTGGTTTATTATTCATTTTACTTATTATCCTCATAAAGTTCGATAACTAAGCTATCTACTGATATAAAAAACACTATAACTGCAGTAAAAATTCATTGAGAAACATATTTGTAAAAATCACATTTCGCTGTCGAGATATTTTACCTTAAAGATTAGCTTGTTTCGTGATATTCAATTTTTATAATTATTTATATATATATATTTAATAGTCATATTTATTAATATTTAGAACTATGTCTGATATTGACTCCTATTACTCCGCTAACGACTCTGTTGACTCTTTAACAAATGAGAGTTTCACTTCGGTCACTGAAAGCCTCGGGGATATGTTACGCAGTACTTTTAACCAAAAGTGTGGCGGTATGCTTAATGTCTGTCACATAAATGCTCAAAGCATACCCAGTCACTACAGCGACATATGGGAAACCTTCAACAATTCAAATGTGGACGCCGTTTTGGTTTCTGAGACATGGCTTAAGCCTCAACTTCCTTCCACCTTTTACCCTCTTCCTGGTTTTGTTCTCATCAGAAACGACAGATTAAACAAAAGAGGCGGTGGCGTTGCGATATACCTACGTGCCGATTTTATCTACAACGTTTCCTCCATGTCTCCCCCTGACTCGGTTGCCGAATATCTCTTCTTGGAGGTTTGTGTCAGGGGAGCTAAACTTATACTAGGCGTCGTGTACTGTCCCCCAGCCATAGATTACTTCACCGCATTCGAATCGGTTTTAGAATCTTTAGGGTCTGAGTACGAACATCACATCATCATGGGTGACTTTAACACTGACCTTCTGTCTCACAACTCGGCCCGTTGTCGTAAACTCTTAGGCATACTGGAATCTGCATGTTTACATAAATTAACGCTTCAAGCCACACATCACAACCCACATGGAGAAGATACCTTGCTGGACCTCATATTTACTTCGTCTCTTGAGAGGGTTTCATCATACGGCCAGTACCCAGCACCCGGTTTCTCTCATCACGACCTAATTTATGTCTCGTACAGAGTTAAAACGCCAAAGCCAAAACCAAAAATAATGGCCAGACGCTGCTTTGGACGCATGAACCTGGAAAGGCTTCGGGACGATGCTTCACGAATCAACTGGGAACCCTTAGCTGCAGCAGTCACCGTCGACGAAAAGGTTCAAATACTGAACAAAAACATAATTGAATTATACGATGTTCATGCGCCGTTGAAGAATGTAAAACTAAGACATCCACCCGCACCTTGGTTGACAGACCGTATCCGCGACGTAATGCGGGGGAGGGATGGGGCTTTCCGGCGTTTTAAAAGAACACGAAGCGATGATTCCTGGCTTGCTTACAAAACCGCTAGAAACAAGTGCAATCAGATGATACGTAATGCTAAACGCCGTTATATTCTCGACAACATCTCTACATCTTCCCCTGCCGATATTTGGAAGTTTCTAAGGACTCTCGGTATTGGTAGTGAGCGCCACGCAGATCTCCCGATGGGCATTGCTTTAGATGATATCAATCGTCATTTCACCACTTCTACTACTTTGGATCATCAAAGCAAGGCCCAAACCGTCGACTATCTGGCCCGACTGCCTAGACCTAAAATAAACCCTTTCAATTTTTCTCCGGTTGCGTCAGAGGAGGTCAAGCGAATTGTCATCTCAATAAAATCCAAAGCCACTGGTAACGATAACATTAGCCGTTTCATGGTAACCACTATCCTGGAACAACTCTTACCAGCCATAACACACATAATAAATTACTCCTTGGACTCTAACTGCTTCCCGTCCTTATGGCGCAAAGCTTATGTACGTCCATTGGCCAAAGTATCTAGCCCCACCCTCCCTATCCATTTTCGACCAATATCCATACTCCCATTCCTCTCCAAGGTCCTTGAAGCCTGTGTACATAAGCAACCATCCCAATTCGTTTACCAGAACAACTTGGTCAATGTGTACCAGTCAGGTTTCCGACCTGGTCATAGTACAGGGACAGCTTTACTCAAGGTGACACTTGACATTAAGGCGGCAATGGAGGATGGAAAGATAACTGTACTTGCCCTAATCGACTTTTCAAATGCCTTCAATGCAGTGAACCATGAGATTTTGCTGGCAATACTTTCCCACTTTATGATTTCCGACGATGCACTGGAATGGTTCTCATCCTATCTTCGGGGACGCCAGCAGTCTGTTCGCACTGATGAGTCGTCTTCTCTATGGGCCGAACTTAACTCTGGTGTTCCTCAAGGCGGCATTCTTTCTCCACTTCTCTTTTCGCTATTTATTAACTCTGTAACTCACAAACTTCAGTGTTCGTATCATCTGTATGCAGACGACCTACAGGTCTACTCACATGCTAGAGTAGAAGATATTGGCGAAGCAATCAACAACATCAACCATGACCTAGACACCATAAAAAACTGGTCCAGCAAGTTCGGCTTAAACGTTAACCCGTCCAAATGTCAGGCGATCTTCATAGGGAGCCCAAGAATGATAGGCAGAATTGACTATGACACTGTCACAGACATAATTTTTGATGGTTCAGTATTGCCTATTGGTCAGTCGGTCAAGGACCTCGGCTTACACCTAGACACAACCCTGAATTGGCAAGCTCAGGTAACCAGTGTCAGCCGAAAAGTCACGAATACACTCCGTGGCCTCTATCGGTTAAAAAATTTTCTCCCAATTAAAACCAAGACCATGCTGGTACAGACGTTAATTTTCCCAGTCATTGACTATGGTGATGTGTGTTACCTCGATCTGAATGCAGATCTCCTCAATAAATTAGACCGAATTCTCAACAATTGCATTCGATTCATATTCAACTTACGGAAATACGATCATGTATCCGCTTACCGGAGGGAACTGTCATGGTTACCTATAAGGCAGCGCCGCAGTTTACGGGCGTTGACCACGTTACACTCTCTTCTCCATTCTCCCAACTCACCTACTTACCTAATATCCCACTTACAATATCTCTGCTCTAACCATGACAGAAATCTTCGTTCCTCCGATAATCTCCTCCTTCTTTGTCCTTCACATTGTTCCCGCATTGTTCACTCTTCCTTCACCGTCCAAGCTGTAAATCTCTGGAACGCCCTCCCCTTAGATATTAGGTCGTGTAACAGCCGGTTAACCTTCAAGATCAGAGTACGCAAGCACTACGGAGACTTGTTGACGGAGTCATCGGAATGATCATCTATCTATTTACAATGTTTATATGGGCATATGTAAATATGTGTGTATGTATTATCATCCATATCTCATTATGTATATATGTATGTGTATATATGCGTATGTATATGTAAGTGTATGTATATATATATATATCTCTCTGGTTATTGCATTTATGATGTTTATGTTGCGTAATAGTACCTTTATGTATCATTCTCACTTGTTTCAATAATACACCTGCTACACAGCTCTGCACCACCCAAAGGTTGACTGGAAGATAATGCCTACGGCATTAAGTCCGCCTTACGCAATGTAATTGCAGGAAGCTTAAATAAATAAATAAATAAATAAATATTCGCAATTTTGTCACTTTACAATCAAACTATTATTTGCGCCGAACACCAAATTACGTAGTATTTATATGAAGAAATAGTGTTTTTTAGTTAAATAATTTATTTTTTTAGTTAACTAGTGCAAAAGACAGGAACAATACATAAAAAAAACAACCTATTTATCAAGTTATTTAAAAAAAGGACTCGTTTGCTAGACCAGTTTTCATTTATTATTTTTAAGTTCTGAGAATTCTCTAAACTCTATGAAAATGACTGAATGCTAAAGAGAACAAACTGATCGTTCCATTATGTGACACACAAAGTCTATGGTCGATACAAAATAATTTAGTAAAACATAAACAAAGATCAGTTTACGTCTTGTTCATTGTCCGTCACTACTGTGTATGTGTGGGTGTTAATAGTTCCGGGACTTCCCGCTAGGCTGCGTGCACACACGAATCAACGGCGATATACAATTTTAAGTGGCGTACTATTGGAGAGGCCTATGTCCAGCAGTGGACTGCGATAGGCTGATGATGATGTAGAACAGTAATGGCTGGGGAGCCCTGTGTATGTGTGCGTCTAATTTCGCTCGTCAGGCAAAAAATAAGTGTTTATTTAAATATTTAGCTTTTCTAACACATTTTTGTTGCTATTTTATATTCTATATAAGATTCTCATCGCAATTATATCATTTTATCAATAAAAACATAAGAATAAATGCGTAAAAACCTTCAAATGAGTAAGCCCTTTTCAATAGGTAATAGACTCGGTAACTTTTTGAGTAACACTATTCAAAATTACGCATGATTTATGCCTCAATTCGTATTGACAGTGGTTCCTAAAATAAGTATAATAAGTAAAATATAACAACAAACTACCTTCAAAACCACCTTATCGGCAAAAAATCAATTTTAAGAGGCACTTGAAAGATCGCGTTACGTCATCGTCAACTTTGAAATTGGAACTCATTTTTTTTACGGCTCTTGAAGCGCACTTGACAAACGAATGTTTTAAAATGTTGTTCGTATAAAGCAAATGCATAACAAACCTTTCTAGACTTTATTATAATAACTTTAATACCCAAAATTAATTAAAATGCAAGTTAACTGCGGAAAACATGGATCCGTGTGTGCCGCACCGACGGCACAAACATGGATCCGTGTTGCCGCACCCGAGAGGTTAAATAAGAGTAGGAACGTCAATGACCTCTATCTGTCAAATGTCCCTTGAAAAAACAAATAAAGTTTAGTTGCTGGTCGTATTTTTCGAAACAAAACATATTCATCATATAGATAATATATTTAATAAAAATATTATCATTAAATTACCTACAAGAATCGATTAAGGGCCAGTTTCTGATAGTGTCAGATAGTTATTTGTGATATAATACTATTTGACAGATAAAAATTGTAGTTATAGCTGATATATGTCTCTATCTAAAACCTGTGAAACCTAAAACAGTACAATACACAGCCGAATTACAATAGGCATGATGACAGTAACCAAGAACCACTAAAACTATGTATTTATCTAATGAAATGGGGTTCATAGAGTATAAAAATGATATTTATTTTATATATAGAGCAATATTAATTGGTAAATAAGAAAAATAAAACTACAAAATATAGCAATACGCCATGTTTAGTTGAACACCAGTCAGAGCGACTTACGTCACGTCGCAATTAGTATGGTGACCACTCACACACAAAGTATAGTCACTTTGGCAGGCCCATATATATAAATTGTTGAATTGACTATACGTTATGTTGACCAGACTGATTAAATGTCCAAAACATCCCCAGGCATAGTAGAATCAGCAGCAAAATCAGACGGCAGGTCCCGCAAAGCGATCCACAGCGGAGTAGAGTACATCTCCGAGCTGAAGGTGTGGGGGCGGTCCCGCGAGGCGAGCACGCAGTGCGGCGCGGACAACGGCGGCTGCGCGCACCTGTGCCTCGCCGCGCCCGCCGACTACCGCTGCGCTTGTCCGGCTCACTACCGCCTCGACGCGGACAACCTCACCTGCACTGGTAACCGCTGCACGCCTTATGTAATATATCTATAACTAGCGACCCGCCCCGGCTTCGCACGGGTGCAATGCTGATACTAAATACACGTTGTATATAAAACCAAGCTGACCCACGCAACCTCGTTTGCGTCTTATATAGCCCGTAGCATGAAAATTTTCGCAAAATAAGTAACTTTTCTGGTTGATTTTTACACCTTGTGTCCAAAAAACCCAAATATCTTACGGAACCCTATTTTTTTCCAAAATAAAATATAGCCTATGTTACTCGTGGATAATGTAGCTTTCGAATGGTGAAAGAATTTTTAAAATCGGTCCAGTAGTTTTTGAGCCTATTCATTACAAACATACAAAAATAGGTACAAATCTTTCCTCTTTATAATATTAGTATAGATATGTGTCTCTTTCAAAATGTGTAAGTGTATTTTTTCATGCTTACAAGTTACATAACAACACGCACTCTCACTCTGATACGGGACACGTGCATTTCTGACCATAAAGTGCCTACTAAAAACCCCACGAACCGGTCTCAATTGGTTCTCAACTGAACATGACCTGGCAACACTTTAGAACCCGGATTGAAAATTATTATAAACTAACTGACCCGGCAAACTTTTCTGCCTAACAGGCTATGAATGAGTGCAGCAGATCATGTTTTTTTAAATATTTTTTTATCAATTAATACTATATTTTAATACTTATTATCCTACTGGCTGAACCCCGCGGTGGCAACGCCCCGAGGCAAAGCTAGTATCTTCATAAATTGTAGCCTATATGTTATTCTGATGTATGAGGTATATTATTGTAAAGTTTCATCAAAAGCCATTCAGTAGTTTTGCGTGAAAGAGCAACAAACATCCTCACATACATACTCACAAACTTTCGCGTTTATAATATTAGTAGAATTCCGGACGAAGACAAATTCAAAAACACAAAAATCTTAAAAATTTGTCCAGCCATTCTTATGTTATAAGTAGTGTAACTAGCACGACTTTGTTTTATATATATAGACTAGCTGACCCACGCAACCTCGTTTGCGTCTTATATTGCCTGTAGCGTAAAAATTTCCCCGTTTTTGAAACAGTCTTCATTGGTGCTCCGCTCCTATTAGTAGTAGCGTGATGATATATAGCCTATAGCCTTCCTCGAACACTATCCAACACCGAAATAATTTTTCAAATCGGACCTGTGGTTCCTGAGATTAGCGCTTTCAAACAAACAAACAAACAAACTCTTCAGCTTTATAATATTAGTATAGATAAAGAAATGTCTATAAATTTTAACTTATTATGTATGAATTCCGTTCAGTAGTTTTTGCGCGAAAGAGTAACACACACCACACACACACACACACACATATCCTTACAAACTTTTGCCTTTATAATATTATTAGAAATATCGAAAGCGCCTGAACTTATGAGTTTAGTTGTGTGTGCATTAACTATGTATTCAAATGTTGTATAATTATTAACCGACTGCAAAATAAAAGAGGTTAACTGTTGGTTAGCCCTGAAAAGAACTGTTGTTTAGCTCTGAGAAGAACTTTTGCGTAGGTGTAGTTTTAAGAACGAAATCTAAAAAAAATCGCACGAAAATTATTAGACTTCACGGACGACCGCTATGAAGGGAGCCGACCTCGCGTCTGAGCCGCGCGGGTACCTTACTCATAGATCTAAACTCCCCTCCTCCCCTCATAAGTAACACTTCGCAACGGGCCGTGCAGCAGAAATCGTAATATTTTAATTTTGCCATAACTTCAAAACCAAACCTCCAATTTTTATCTTTCAAAGACCAAATATTATCTACATAAACTGTAGTTATAGTCGTTCCAATACTTTATTTAACTTTTGACAGATCACGCACATAAAATTTTGTAATAATTTTTGATACAATGTACTACAGATAATACTGTACTTTATGGGCGGGCTCCGCCTACTTAGGGATGTGTCATTCGTAATTAATGACCACAGACTATAAAAACGGTTTTGAAATAAATCGATTATCGATTATATTAATAAAACATACAATAAAATTATTGTGATTATATTTTATATCAAATCACGTAAAAAGCTTTATTATTTTGCATTAAAATGCCCTAAATGTCTCTGTTTCAATGCATAAATAATTTGCGTAATGAAAACAGTTCCATCGTACTCGTACCTAGTAATGGGATCGAATGTATTCGCCGCAAATTAATGAATCTAAAATAATTGTTTAGACTTACTATAGTTGGTTCAAATAAAAACTACCTGCGGTACCTACTTGTAATGAACAGGTACAAAATGTTGAAATTCGTAGTAATTTACGGATTAAAAATAAAACAACCAAAAGAGGTACTGTAATACTAATTTTAATTATAAAGAATCGTCTTCTTCGTATGACCAGGAATCATCATCACTTGAGTTCTCAGTAATATTGATTATCATTTCTTGGATAGATAAATTGTCGAATGCAACATCCCGATCCCAATCCGACATTATCACCTTCTTTGTTTTTTCTACAACATTCGCCCAGTTTTCTGGAGTTACTTTTTCACACGCATTTTTCAGTAAATTCAGCATTTTTCTTGCGGTGAAAGGAGGAGTTGTATTGTTCCTCGCAGCATATCCTTTAACTTATGCCCAGATCATTTCAATTGCATTATATTGGCAGTGATATGGGGGAATTCTGAGGACGGTATGCCCATGCTCTGCTGCCATTTCATCTATGACGTATCGTTTTGGCAGCTTCTTTGTTTTTAATATCTTTACTAACTCTACTTTTAGTAGGGACTCATTCACCTCTTCGCCATTGTCACGGAGCCAGTTTATAATTTCATGTTTTTTGTTGGCCTGTGTTGGTATTTTATTAATTTGACGAGAGTGATAAGGTGCATTATCAATAAATATTATTGATGGCTCTTCGAGTGATGTAAGCATTTCTCTGAACCACTTTTCATACACGTTCGAATTCATCTCCTCATGATAATCTCCTGTTTTCTGGGATTTAAAAGCTAATAGAGCGCCTGGCACAAATCCTTTTACTGTTCCTGCATGACAAATAATCAGTCGTTCGCCTTTTCCCATTGGTACTGTAGAAGTGGAGCCAACGGTGCTGTCAGTCCAAGTTTTTGACAGCGTATGATTCGCATTGAGCCAAGTTTCATCTGTGAAAACAACATTCGACCAATCTTCTATTTTTTTTGCTTGTTCTAAAAAAATCGCACTTATACAAAGCAATATCATTGCGTTCCATTAAAATTTTTCGTTTGTCACATTTTTGGAATAACATTCCAATGTCTTTCAATACCTTTGTCAGAGAAGATTTTTGACCACGGAACAAACCACTATTTCGAAGAGATTGTGTTAGTTTTTTTAATGTTGGAATCTCTTTTCTTTGGTAATAGTCGTATATATGACGACGAATAGCATCAGCGTCAAAATTGTCAACGGCTGTAACTTTACTAGGCGGACGTTTTTTCTTAGGTGTAGATAGCTTATTCTGTTCCATGCCACTGCTGCCGTAGCCTTCTTTTCTTATTTTTGCCACTGTTGGAGCACTAATACCTAATGCTGCTGCAACACGGTCTCTAACTTGAGTCACTGGTATAAGAGGCCCACTATTACGGCTTTCCTTTTCAAAGTATTCACGAAGTCGCAAGACAAACTCTCTTGTTTGTCCTTTGAGTACTTTCTTTTTTGGCATTTTGACAGTAACGAAGGCAGGAACGATACGCTCAACTCAACCAAACGTGAGAATTCACAAATAAATCAATACGGAGGAATATAAATACTCAACTATATTGAAGGTTACTCATTGAAATACTGTAGATTATTTTAAAATAGACATAGAGAGATTTAATAAAGATCATCAATAGTTTAACAAATACAATATTAACCACTGAATTACAATACAATACAATAATACATTTTGAAAATTCAGTTCCTTTTATATATTTTTTCATGACATAGAACCGTCATATTTGAACAACATTCTTTTAATCCATTTCTTCTTTATTTTGACAAAGGAGGTCGCACATTGAAACACATAGAAATATGAAGTACGAAATTATCTATAAAATAATGAGTTTGTTAAATCGATTAAAACTTCTTAATGCATAAAATCGATCGATGAAAGAAATCGAATAGGTAACGGGTCAGGGTATCACTATTTGATTAAGTATTAGAGCTGTCAAAAGTTAAATAAACTATTGGAACGACTATAGTGATGAAATAATTTATTTTGATAAGGATTGATAGCATGAGTAAAATAAACGCGTTTAAATGTAGTCCAAACAAAATTCAAGATTTTTAAATAAAAAATGGTTGTTGTGCCTCACTCGACATAGATAGGTATAGTGTGTCGCGGACTTTTTTGTAGATATTTATAAGATCTACGATTAATTAGAACATTTTATGGATCTATCTTTATACCGTTTAGGCAGCGTACGCAAAATAAGTAACTTATCTGGTTGATTTTTTACACTTTGTGTCCGAAAAACCCAAATATCTTACGGAACCCTATTTTTTCCAAATAAAATATAGCCTATGTTACTCGTGGGTAATGTAGCTTTCGAATGGTGAAAGAATTTTTAAAATCGGTCCAGTACTTTTTGAGTCTATTCATTACAAACAAACAAACAAACATACAAACAAAGTTTTCCTCTTTATAATATTAGTGTAGATTATGTCTATTGTGGAACTGTTTATTATGAATACTTCTTCTTTCTCTAAATATTTCTGTTTAAATTTTTCTCTATGATCATTGTCTAAATTAATCTATTTTCCGAGCCTGCATATTGAAAGTAATTGACTATTTGAAGAATATTATTTGTACGTCAAACAGGAATTTATTAATAAAAATAAATATTTTTGTGAATTTTCAGAACCTGAAGAGTTTCTACTATTCGCTCAAAAGAACGCGATAGGCAGAATAGTAGTTGCTAATGGAGAGTGTTATGATGCTTATATTCCTCTAACAGGGCTCAAAAATGTTAAGACAATTGACTATGACCCTGTTAACAAGTAAGTTTATTTATTATACTAACTTATAATAAGTTTTTGTATTATTGTTGATTGAATGAACTTTTTGGAATAACTACACTAATTGTGAAACGTTTCTTTAATCGAATTGCTTATACGCTTTGGCCTCATTTAAATCCGAGGAAACTATTGTAAACTATAACACAAAAAGGTTGTAAAACATATGTTGAACTAATGTAATTTAACAACCTTTATTTGCTACTTAAACATAAAGTATTATGTTGCAAACTATGTTAAATTTGATTTAATTTTCTTAAACCTTTAATGAAATAATTTTCAACTTGAGACTTCTTAGGAATTCTTAGTGAAAGTTAAGGGACGTTTCACATTCAAGCACATTTGGCAGAGAAAAAAGATGTAGCGTAAAGAGAATTTGAATAAATAAAAAAATATGAGTGTGTGTACTTATGTACACGCGTTAGAAGTTATACTTCTTGGCGTATGGAAAAAAATAACTAAAATGCAGTAGTGATTAACAATAAATATTAAAATTAATGAAAAAGATTTTATTTAAATAAATAATATTTATTTATTCACACTGTTTAATTGTACTGTTACGAAACACGTGTTCTAAATATAAAAATACTAGAATATACAACTTGAACATAGTTATCGATTTTCATGCCACCTAGAACTAACTTCACGATGTAGAATTCAGGTGTCGGTGTGCGCGCGCTAACTAAAAATTCATTCTCATCATATTTCTCCATCGCGCCAAAAGAAGTATAACTTCAATAAATAATTTTGAGCAGTTACATACACAAGCACACATATTTGTAGAATAAAACAATTTAATATATCACGTGATTATATTTCAGACATCTATACTGGATGAATGAAGACTCCCACTCAATCCACAGAGTACCAATATCATATTCGACCACATCAGCTGTGAACGATGCCACCACCGTGATCACAGGCCTCACTAGACCTTTCCAAATGGTTCTAGATGTACTAGGACGAGCTTTATACTGGACATGTGCTGACACAGATTCGATTAATGCAACTTCCATTGATAATAATTCATCTTCTGGAGTTATACTCCGAGGGGATAATATGATGCCTCGACATTTGGCTTTCCATCAGACTAAAAGGTTCGTGTACACTTCCAGTATATAATATACTAGCTGTTGCCAGCGGCTCCGCCCGCGTTTATGTCGGTTTTTTCGTGTTTTTTCGCGGTCGCGAATATGAGACTGATGCAAAAATTAGATAAAAACAATCCTTGATGCGGATTATATATCATTCTAAAATTTCAGCTCGATCGGTGCAGAACTTTTTGAGTTTTTAAAGCGTACACAAACCAACATAACATTTTTATATGTATAGATGTATATATAAAGCTAAAGAGTTTCCTTGTTTAGTTGAACACGTTAATCTCATGAACTACTAATCCAAATTGGTAGGGTTTAGTGTCCGATATTCCAAATGAACTTTCTCTCAAATATATTTCCCCTAATTCTTGCAATATTTTACTATATTAACAAAATACCAAAGGATGTTTTTCAATTCGAACCATTATTTCAAACCAAACAAACGGACGAACTTTTTAATTAATATTTCAGTACAGATATGACATTTGTAATTTATTTAAAGGTTTCTCATATGGACTGACGCAAACCTCGGTGTAATTATGCGTGCAAACGTGGACGGGACGTCACGAATGGAACTGGCTCGAGCGAACAACGCGACCGCTCTCACCATCGACCAGACCACCGGCACCGTGTACTGGGCTGTCAACCGACAAATACATGCCGTCGATCTAGATGCTTCTAACAAGTGAGTAGAAATAAAAGATAATAATGACTATATTATGATCGTAATGCTGCCATTTTGTTTTATTTTTCGTACACAACATCATCTAAGTTCAAGATACTTTATAGTAAATACGAGTACATACATTTTGTACATAGACCCCCAAAGTACGGAACGAGTATTTCCAGATCATGCAATAATTTAGTCTGAACCCAAGACCTCAGCACAACAGTACCATGCGCTACCACTGCATCACTGAATTCTTAAATATGAAACAGAAAAAAATCTAAATAGACAATGAAATTTAGCATATACGAGAAATTACACGCGAGCACATGCACACAGAAAAATACACACACACTAAATAAGCACGCACGCACATGCACAAACACACATATTCACACTCACAAATTATCTCTATTACTTTTATTTATAATATTCTTCATAGATACTGTTATTGTTATATATGTTATGTATAAATGTTTCTGCCGACAAACTGTTTTACAGTTTGGCAGACTTGAACATGTAGAATGTGTATGATTTTAAATAAATGAATAAAAAAAAAATATAGTAATGTTCATCCGGGATGGAGAGGCCAGGAGACCTGTAACACAAGTTTACTTAGTATGGGCGCCTGTCTCCCATCCAGCGCTTATATTTGTGATTTTATATATTTATACTGTATTTTGTGGGAGAAATTAAATATTTTTTTTATTATTTTATTTATTACTGAGGCAGAAATTTTTGTTTTATATTTGTAGTGACTATTACACCTAGTAACCTGTGGGTGGTGGTCTTACAAGCCTTTATTATTTCCAAGATTATTTACGATCGGTTACAAGTTCAGAATATCAGTTTTTTTACGGAGCATCAGACCTCTGTAAAACCGTTTATTTACAGAATATGAAATGAAGCGTTTGTTGCAGGCGTATAGTATGGCAGGGAGGTTGGGCCGGCACGTTGGCCACGTACGGCGGGTGGGTGTACTTCAGCGGGGGCGAGCGGGCGCTCATGCGCGTCCCGCTCACGAGGCGAGACGCGCCCGCCGCGCCCGTCCCGCACGTCGCCAGGCTCGTGGCCGCCCGCCACGTGCACAAGGTACGATATCGTGTATCATATGTGAACTAGCAACTCGCCTTTAGATTGAATTATATCAAATAGAGTGGAGGCGAACAAACCGATTTAAATGACGTTGATCGACGTTTGGTTTTATGTTTTCATCAAATAAAGTTGTATTCTGTAGAATTTTATATTGAATTTAAATTGGCACTGAATAAGTTTTTTGACCGCCACTCCGTCAGTCAGTGCTGACCCTCAACGAACTTCACTTTCCAATTCTTGCTTCTGGGTTGACCCTAAGCGTTTTAGAATAGGGTGGATAACTGTATCGTAAATAAATACCGATCTCTATTTCAATGAAACGAATAATCTATACTAATATTATAAAGAGGAAATATTTGTACCTATTTTTGTATGTTTGTAATGAATAGGCTCAAAAATTACTGGACCGATTTTAAAAATTCTTTCACCATTCGAAAGCTACATTATCCACGAGTAACATAGGCTATATTTTATTTTGGAAAAAAATAGGGTTCCGTAAGATATTTGGGTTTTTCGGACACAAGGTGTAAAAAATCAACCAGAAAAGTTACTTATTTTGCGAAAATTTTCATGCTATGGACTATATAAGACGCAAACGAGGTTGCGTGGGTCATAATTTATAAAGATGTTAGCTTCACCTCGCGACGTGTGTTTATTGTCATACCGCGGGTAGCACCGCGGGGTTCAGCTAGTAGAAAATATACTTATAATTTTTTTTTCTATTACAAATTGTAATCAAATAAACTATTAACAGTGATGTCACAAATTAGTATTTCGTACATTTTTCATACAAAGGTATAGTTTAACTAATTTGACAGTAGTCGATACAGATACAGATAGGTTGATCGTTTGGGACGATACGTGGAGTGTACAAGTGTGTTGGGTCAGGTGAACCGCGAGCACCCGTGCTTCAACGGCGGCAGCTGCGGGGGCGAGGCGGGCGCGTGCGGCGCGCGGGGCGCGTGCGGGTGCGCGCTGCGCTGCGCCGCCGCCGCGCCGCGCGCCTGCGAGCCGCACCGCTTCCTGTGCGACGCCGCCGCGCCCGAGCCCACCTGCATACCGCACCACTGGAAGTGAGCGCCGACACTTACTAACTTTCACTACCGCGGTGGCGTAGTGCTAAGCTTGAGCTCTCGGGTTCGATACCCGAGTCGGACTGAATGTTTGTGTGATCTGCAAATATTTGTTTCGGAGTTTGGGTGTTTCTATGTATAATATGTACGTATTTACAAAAAAAAGTATATAAGTATTTATATCAGTTGTCTGGTACCCATACCGTGGGAGAGCTATGCTTCGGCATGAATGGGTCGGCTCGACCGGAGTGATACCACGGACTCACAGAAAACCGATGTGAAATAGCGTTTGCGCTGTGTTTCACCGAGTGAGTGAGAATACCGGAGGCCCCCCCATCCCCGAAAAGTCGGCAACGCACTTGTGACGCCTTTGGTGTTGCGAGTGTCCGTGGGCGGCGGTAATCGCTTACCATCAGGTGATACGTCTGCTCGTTTGCCCACTATTCAATAAAAAAATAAATAAATAACACAAACTCTACTTAGCTCGGGACTAAATGGCGTTGTGTATTAGATGTCTGGATTCCAGATAAATATTCCAAACTCTGGAATATTTATTTATTTACTCACTCGACTCGTACCTGTACCTACGAGAGGTCTCCCGTTTCAATTCCGGCTCAGACCAAATATTTCTATGATCTACTAATGTTTGTTTCGGTCTTTAGGTGTGACACCAAAAAAGATGTATATACAACCCGTCGGAAAAATCTACGAACTTGGCTTAATGACGCCGTGCAAACTAGAAAGTTAATATTTCACTGAACAGAGAAATAATAACAACAATGAGATTACGAAGGCAAGAATAATACACGTGTGGGTTTTTTGTTTACCTCTGTTTGTTTTGACTAATCTCTGAAACGGCTGGACTGATTTTGACGGAACTTTTACTAGCAGATAGCAGATGATATAAGGAGTAACTTACTTACTTACTTTTTTAGACTAGCTTCGCGGTGTCACCACGGTTGTTGTTGTAAAATTGCAGCTATACGGGACGATGTTACCCACAATTACCTGTATCATATATGAAGGCATTCACATTTAAAATATTAGTTAAGATTTACTAGTCCATTATTTTGCATTTAACAACTTGTATCGAACAAAACATAGTTTGCTGATTAGATGAGTCCATAACAGATGCGACGGACAGAAGGACTGCGAGAACGGCGCGGACGAGATGGAGTGCGGGGCGTGTGCGGCGGGGCTGCGCTGTGCGGACGGAGAGTGCGCGCCCTCGCTCGGCGCCTGCAGCTCCGGCGCCTACTGCGAGCAAGCGCCGCTACCCGAGGCCTTCCGGTACCGCGCACATACACACGCACACGCACACACGCGCACACACACACACACACACACACACACACACACACACACACACACACACACACACACACACACACACACACACACACACACAACACAACACACACACTGCGCAGAGTAGAAGCGTCTAAAGTAAAGCACATACCAATTTTCAGTTTATTATTATTTATTTAGAATTAAGGCTGCATTTGATACGCTTCTACTCTGCTCTAGTCTGAATTAAACAATATACTGCCGTGGTAATCAGAAAAAATGAGATAAATAGGTTTCGAGAAAAGAACGCTCTATTTACTCTTTATCTAACGAGAGAATGCATACCACTCAAGAATACCACGACAGTATAGACCTGTTGGTCTAATATTTAATTATCGTAACTGCTAAGACGTAGGACGTGGGTGGCCAATAAGGGGACAAAAATTACTTGTTCTGTGTCTGAGTGTAATTTATCTATAATTTATAAGTCTGGCTTAAGGTATAGCGGGAGTCTGATTACTGGCTTTGTCTAGATTCGGATAAGACAGCTGTGTGTGAGATATCTGAGAAGATTATTATTATGATTACAATGATTGATCACGCGTAGACGAACGATCATGGAAAACTATGATAAATTATATTCTTACTGTGGCTCTCTAAAAATGATACTGTAGTGTGTATCTGCATTTATGAATGTTAACTGTGTATTATTCCTCAGATGCGATGAGAGATTGTGTCTCGCCCAGAGCCTTCTCTGCGACGAGCGAATCCACTGCGAAGACGGGTCCGACGAAGCACCCGCTACTTGCGGATACGCACAAAAAGATCAGGTTACATTAAATACTACATTTTTTATAATATAGTATGGTAATATTTTCAAAGTATAGTGAACTTCTGGTACAGTCAGCAGCAGATTGATTTGTACTTGTAAATAGTCAAAATTATGTGAAAAACATCAATTCAATTTTATGTAAGTATGGCATATACATGGCACTCATAAATTGTTCTACCTAATCAAAATGGTCAAAATATCTTACTATCAGTTGTAATTTTACTGTCTCCCTATTGACCGTTTACTGGCCGATAAATGAAATAAATAACTACTAAACCATTTATAGACAATGCCATGACTGTCAAACATCTGATTTAAAAAGATTTTGCTCAATATGTAAATATTTTTGACTATTTGTTGCTAAAGAGAATGACAACAAGTAGTAGCAAGCAGCAGGTAGTAGAGTCACACTGATTTCAGCACGGTCGGGCCGGCTCGACAGGGCGGTATTACCCTCGCACACATATCAACGTAAAATGACAGCGTATGTGCTATCGTGTTTCGTTAGTGAGGGTGAGACTGGAGGCCCAATGATGCAGAATCATGACTAGGCCGCAACGGTGTGGGTCACTGTGCTGCATTGTCTGCATTGTGACCACCGCTCCTGGATTGTGCTTATGCTTTTCATCAGACAGAGTAGGGTCATTTTGGCAGGGTAATACAAAAAAAAAAGTGATTTAGTAAGCGTCGCGGTTTACGCATGCGTTGTATATACCGTTAACTGTGGGACCGTTCCGAGCAGGTAGTGAGCGGGACGCGGCAGTCGAACGCGTTCGTGGTGTGCAGCCTGGTGGTGGGCGCTGCGGCCGGGCTGGGCGGCGCCTGGGCCGCGCTGCGCCGCTGGAGGCGCGCCGCCCGCCAGCGCGCGCCCCGCCGCGCCTCGCCGCTGTCGCCCCTGCGCGCCGTGCCGCCCGCCGCGCGCGCGCTGTGCCCCAAGCGCGCCGCGCCCGCTCCCGCAGCGCCCCGCGCCGCGCTCAGCGAGCGGGCGCGCCCTCTAGGCGCCAGCGCTAGCGTCAGCGCCAGCCCCACCGAGTGAGTCCAGCCTCTGTACTTATACGGTCCCGGTCGTAACTTCGCTCTCCCCTTTTCCAACTTATAAATACATATTTCAGGCATCTAACACACAATGTCATCTAGTCGCAAACTAAGCAAAGCTTCTATTATGGGTACTAGACGACTAATATCAATACATATATCGTTTTTTATATATAAATACATAATATTATGAATTTCTTTGCCAGTATTCTTCTTATAATGCTCTACGCACTTCGGAAACTGGAAGTTATAGATAGAAAACGGGCAGTAAATTTTGATGTTTTCGCCTAATTTATCTTGACAATCCAGTACATGTTGTGTCGATCTATGATTTTTAAATGTAATTCTTCTTCAATTTAACGTTCATAAATATTATTATTTAGATTTAATAGAATTTATTATTAGAATTTATTTTACCAGGCCTATGGGTTGAAATCAAACGATACTTTAAATAATTAAACACTGCGCGCGCTTTGTCCCCGTAAGAGTTCAAGATATTAAAAGACGTTTAAGAAATTTTGTAGGCAATTTAATCCTCTACAATATTAATTAACATACAAATAGTATAAAACCCATAGAAAACTAAATATTTGCAATAAAATATGCATAAGATCGTTTTTGAAGTGAAACTTCTTCATCGGGGTTGCCAAAAAAATTTAGTATAACATTTTTTCGTTACGCGTAACATTTATCCGTTACGTTACGTGTAACATTTATCCGTTACGTTACGCGTCAAATTTATAAAATAAAACAAAAAACATTTTCAAACACAAACGGGACCAAATTAATACTACAATGAAATATCACATTACAAACAATATTATTTTATTTAGTCCACAATGTAAATAACTACACACATCACATTCCACAAACTTACTTCATTCACACCACAGATCGCGAAATATTTACTCAGGTCTCGCTCCTTAACTTTTATTGCACTTGAAATAAGAATTGTCACGAATATTGCTGGTTATAAGTCTTTTGTCGTTATACCTTACGTCGACATATGATATTTATTTTTTGAAAAATAGCGTCATAAAGAAGTTTCACTTCTTACGAGTGTACGCTAGTACACGCACACATTTTTTTTTTTACCTTTGACCTTGGAATATCTGTAGTCGTGGACACCCTACGGTAGGTAGGTTTTGAGACAAGTTTTATACCCGTTTTGACCGACCTTTAAGGGCTACCTACCACCAAACCAACCCCTAATAAGAAAATAGAGAAACTTGACGTACGGTGAGCTTAAAATTATTGAAATGGAGGATTTATGGGACGATTCCAATACTATTGAGACTTTAGAGATAATAAATAAATAAATAAATAAATAAATAAATATTTCGGACAATTTATTAACACACAACGCCGTCTAGTCCCAAGCTAAGCAGAGCTTGTGTTATGGGTACTAAACGACTGATAGAAATACTTATATACTTTTTTTTTTGTAAATACATACATATTATACATAGAAAACACCCAAACTTCGAAACAAATATTTGCAGATCATACAAATATTTGGTCCGACCCGGGAATCGAACCCGAGACCTCAAGCACAGCAGTCGCTTACGCTACCACTCGCGCCACCGAGGCAGTAGTAAATAATCCTAGTTTATTTCAATCATCGATAATGTAGCGTGTAAATATACAAAATATGGCGTTATAGATTTCGTTACAATATTTAAGTTAACCAAGAACCATTATTTTATTAATTACAGACCCATACACTACTTATATATACACATATACTTTGGTAGTCGCCCCTACTTAAATATAATTATTCTAAAAATATTTTCGCTTTTTTGTAAATTAAGTATTTATACTAATTTAATATGTTTTACTAAGTAGTTACGTGTAGTTTAACATTTATTTTATAATCTCAACGACACGCAGTCGATGTGACACATGGTATATATTTTTGGCAGTTGTCAGTTTGACGTTTCGAGACATTAGAATATAAAACTGAAATTCAAAAAGAAAAAAAAAGTAATGTTATCTTTAATTAAAATAAAAATATACTCTATTACGTATTTTATGTTTATTACTTAGTAATAACGATCAATTTAATATTGTAGATTAAAACAATTGACATACACTTGCGCATTTTTACGGTTCTTGAAATCCCTACTAAAGAGTTCCTATGTAAGATTTGAACCCATAACACTTGGCGAAGTAATAAGCCGCGTGGAGATCGCTTAAACTATTTTAGACTATTCTGACTGTGTTTAAAACACAAAATTAAATAAAAAAAAAATAGTTAGTTCGTCGTAGGTGGCATGAACATGGATCCGCTATGCAGCAAGTGCTGTCAGTTTTGATTGAACAGTTTTTATCCGTGTTGTAGCAGGTCAGAGATGTATAACTTGTACGGTTCCCGCAGGACGTCGGACAGCAGCTGCGCTCGCTACCCGCGGCCCACGGCGAACCCGCCGCCGTCGCCGGCCACGGGCAGCGACGCGGGGGGGGCGGCCCCGCGCCGGCGCGCCTACCGCCACTACCGCGCCATGAACCGCCCGCCGCCGCCCACGCCCGCCTCCACGGACGCGTGCGAGTCGGAGCCGGAGCCGGCCGCGCGCGCGCCCCCGCCCTCCCCCGTGCCCTCGCCCGAGCCCGCCGTCTTCCGCTGAGGTGCTATCGTTTAGTTATGTTACGACCGTCTACGATACTTTTCGTTCCACTCCGACTCGACTGAATCTAATATTACCTTTTCCCGACTGAGTAGAGCTGAAATCTTTTGCGAATAATACAATCTAGTCCGGCCGATAGCGGCGCAGCTCAAATTCATTTTTTTATTACAATTAGGGTAATATTTTATTCACACTTTATTAATGCTCGCGCATTCTGCCGATCAGTCTGAGTTGGCTCTTATTTGTGAAAGAACAATGCGAGTGATCGATTTACCACATCAATAGATTTAGCGGGTTTTTAACTTTGAGATTAAGCGAGCGAAAGTATGATATGGATCTCAATGTTTTTAATGTCAGTTGCTCTTTCATTTGCAACAAAATCTTACTGATACGTAGCTGTACGATGCACTTGCACATCGACTTGTGTCCTTTATCCTATATTACAGGTATGTTAATATTTCTTTTTCTCTGGCTCGAAGGGCCAATCTTACACACGTAGTAATGTATTTACATTGTATTCGACACTAAAAAATATCAACACTAACGTTTAAAAAATGCTATGTGTAAAGAATAATTGATTTCAAAAGATTCTATCTGAAATATTACTCGTATTGATTAAATTCCTTACGCTATTGCTGCTAAAATGGTTAAAAATAATAAAAGAACGAAAGAAAACTTTCATTTCTTGAACAAAACTATTTTTAATATTTGCTACTCAAGACTGAACACAAACGTATTTTATTTCCTCACTACACACAAAGTTTAATTCTTTATTTTATTATGAAAATTATAATGAAAATCTGTACACAAGAAACCATTACTCGCATCTTTGGTATCGTGATATCAACGAGTCTTAACTAACCAGGCAGCTAATTTATTATAAGTAACATATTCACTAGATCTATGGAAAACACGTCGTTTGGCGCTTATAAGGTCAAGCCAATAAACATACTATTGCTTTAAGAATACAAAAAAGAAGTTTAACTATGATAAAACTAAACAAAGTAATTCACAAGTAAAATGAACCACGCTATGTTCATTCGTTTATTTGCAGTTTGATAAATATCCATTAGTGATAATCACAAATGCTGCCGATTCGATTGTAAATAACAATCGAATATAAAATAACATAATTATTTATGATTCAACCGAACGTCAATCTAATTTGTAATATCTTCAATTATAAATAGTATGAGCAAATGATAATCGATTTTTTTTTCAAAGTGTAACTGGAAATATATTGATTTATGATAAGAGTTCATTCTTATAATTTATACTTAAGTTCGAATTCACATCAATTTAATGTGTGCATAGTATCTCCGTAATTTATACGATATAAATTACGACGTTTAAAGAATTTGAATCATATCTAAACCTATCGATTTAATCTATTTACCGTTTAAATATTTACTTTGCACAAAATAATAATAAAAATATAAATAATATCATAGAAATATGGGTAACTCGACAAACGCGTATGACCACTCTCTAAAATAAAAAAGTATATGACATGTCATAAAAGAAATGGTAGTAATGAAATTGTTCATATATATGTGTATATACAGGCTGTTACTAAAAGTGAGTGTCATATTTTAGAGTCGTATATGCCGGTAAACGGTTCCAATAGAGTGTGTGTGATCTCTGATATTTTATTTTCAAGTAACCAATTGAAATTTACGAGTATATATAGAGAACATTGACACTAGTTAAACTATTGATATCTAATACCAAGAATGTTGCTCTAATTTCTAGATTTTTCAGGGAATTTATGCTTATAAATACGTAACATGACTTTTTTTAAATGCCCACCTACAGTAGGAAAAACATTTCCGTGGAAAATTTAGTTTTCGAGCTATTTCAAACAACCTTTTGTCAATTACAAATAATATTACTCCTGAAATTTGAACACCTTTTTTTAACACTCTGTATAAACATCTGTACATGTTGTGGTTAAAAGTTTTGCAAAAAGACCCGTTTCAATCATTTAGAATACGATTTTTCACTACCACATAATTATTGTTGTGCTTAAATTCACAATATACAAATATGTACAATAATAATTGAGTACTAAATGCATTTTTGAATTGCTACTATGTTAAAAAATATTCAAAGATTTTAAACGACCATCAGTGACTTTGCATTTTATCGACATTTTATGTGATATTTAAACTTTTTTGTTGTATTGTGAATTTGGGTGCGTTTTGAAATGCTATTACTCTATACAATGACCCACATTAAACCCTTTGTTACTTTGTAAATAGTTTAAAATTTAACCTAAGTAACTGACGGCCTTATTCATGAACGTTTTGACTTATTTTCAACTTTAAACATGAAGCTTTAAAGAATAATCTTTATTACATTCATTGAAGAACTGAAAAAAAAAGATTTCTTTATATATTTTGATGTTCCCAGTGTCAATCTCACGACTAAGACGAATCTATTGACATCACTCATATAAAAATATGACAAGCTGTTTAGGCTGTAGTGCGTGCCAAAGAAATATAAATGCATACACTCCAAAAACATAACCCTCCTTCTTTCGCAGTCGGGTAATAACACTAAAACAATACATAAACTTGGACAACGTTTATGAATAAGACCGTGAATTATTTAGCGGTACCAAGACGAAACTACTTTGATATCTTAATGAGAAATCTTTAAGTACGTTGATATTCTAAATGAAAATTTGTAATCTTGCGTTACGTTTTTGTCATTGTTAAATAGCCCAATTATTACTACTTCGTTGCTATCAATGTTCGTTTCACCCTTATTATGTTAACGCGACGGAGTATCTAACATAAGTAAAACATAAGTTAAGAACATGTAGAACTTCTATTTGGTGCTATGTCACTGTTCGTGCCTCAACAATTGTTTTAAGAATAAATATCTATTATTTCAAATAATATTACTCAAACAAATTGATAAGAAACACGTTGAATTAAATTATATTACTTTTTAATATGATGTAATACCGCGTCTTTCTTTATATATTTATGTAACCTTATAGAGAATATGTTTATAATTAGTGATTGATTAAGTACATTTCGTGAGTTTCTGTTTAAATTGTAAATAAATATATAGGTATTGTAAGCATTTTATACTATAGTTTATATTTGTATATTTTAAGAATAAAATCAAGAGGTTATTATTTCACGATCGTCAAAAATACGAATCACAACAAACTTATCTCAATCAAACACACTTTAGTATTTACACACACACTACATTTAGTTTGATTTTTGTCAAACTGAAACAGTGTACGAATTGCATCTCTGAAAGTAGCACGCTATTTGTCTTACGTTGTTAAATAAAAGTTAAATATTGAAGAAGTATCCTATATAAAAAGTCTATGACTAAAAAATTTACAGTCTCACTGAACACATCACTTCTAAATGAATAAAATATATGAGCTTTACAAGAAAATCGCACTCTTTATTTCAATATATTCGTACCTACACAATTGTAAATCACGTGTTATATAATTGCTAGTATCTACTTAATTTACTGTACATTACGTACTATAAACTAACTGCCAACATTACTAGTGATTGAAAAAATATAATGCACCGACAATTGTTATGAGCATGTATTCCTATTATAAATGATGTATAAATTGACTTGATTTCGGCATCTAATTAAAAATAAGTTTTACTTTTAATTCTTGTAAATGTACAATTGACTGATTGTGAGATATTTGTAATACAATTTTTGTACCTGTTATTTTTGTATTTTATTTACAAATATACCAATGCAATTTGACCGTATAGGCAAGAACTAACTATTCATATGAATAACTTAAGGGAGACTACTATACAGTGTCTTAACTATCCTTTTACAGTCTTCAATAAACAAAATTAATGGATGAGCCAGCCAAAATGACTACGCTGCCTGGCGAAAATCATGAACAGAATTCAAGAGTGGTGGCTACCATACATATTGCGAATGCAGAGAACCCTATACAGGGTGTAAAAAGACTACTACCGAAAACTTGGGGGTTGCAATCAGACTATGATACTGAATAGGTTTAGCGAAAAGAAAACTCAAAAAAAAAGTTAATTTATCTAAGTCGTTTTATGTTTTTTTCTGCTTACATACACAAAGTAAAACATAACAGGACCCAAATTACCTAATTATCTCATTTAGAAAACCAAAAAACAAAGAAAATCAATAAAACAGTAATGTATTTTAATATCAAAACAGCTGGCCGGGTGAGTGCAATGACCGCGACAGAGCGCGCGGGCGCGTTAAGTTGTACATTGCTGGCTTCTGAAATTAATAAAAATCTTGACACATTGTTTTTTCAAGCTACAATTTTTTTTGAAGACAACTGTTTGTTTTTTTTAATAAGTTTTGGGGTGCTGGATCAGCCCCTTTCGTTTTCGGTAGTCGTCTTTTTACACCCTATATATGTCCAGCAGTGGATTAGCGGAATCAAGTCACCATATTGTTGGTGGTTGTCCCATGTGGAGTTGAATCCACAACACTCAAGGCAGTAGAGACCGGCGCGGCGTAACGACAGCCTTAATCACTACGCCATCCGTGCAGTTTAATATTTCTTTAAAAAAATAATAGACTATCCTAAATTGTATAGGTTTTTATAATCAAAGAAACCTACAAGAAAAATCTTCATAGATTTATATGTACGCTTATATTGGTCTCTGTATAAAATTATCTTAAATTACGTAACAAACAGAAACGGTTTATTTAAAGTATTATGATAGTATTGAATAGCTAATTAATTAATAGTAAAATGATATGAAGGGCATCTGGCGTACTTACACCAAATTACACTTATCATTTAGTGATGTATCCATGATACGCGCCTACGCCCCTCGCGATAGTGGAATTTAAATGGTTTGCTTAAGTTTTTGACAGCAAGCAGTTGCATAGCAAACGCTAACTCTAATACATGGACAATGTCCACTATAAGCTCATCTTTCCTATTTATATGTACAATTTTATTTGGGCAACTTGGATGTGAACTTTATGAAGACCGTCCGAAAATAAAAACATTAGGTGGTGACCTTGTACTGGAAGCAGCTTTAGATAAAAATATTTATATTCGATCCAATGGAGCCAAATCAAGAATTTTTATTGAAAACATTGATATCGTTAAGTATACAGTTCCGAGGGATACAACCCAACAACAAAAATCTAATAACCGCATTAATGAAGACTTGGAAACGACTTTAAATGAACCGGATAGAATACTACAGAGACTGGAGAGATTAGAGAACATTCAATCTTCGTTACTTGAATCAATGTTAGACAACACGACTATGCTTTGGAGAGTAATAAACCGTTTTAAACGGCAAATCTTTACTTTACAAAATGAAATAGCCAGCAGATCTAAAGACGAATGTGACTCTCAACCTTGTCAATATGGTGGCACGTGTCTTGACCTAATTAAAGGCTATCACTGTCTGTGTCCGCCGAATTGGGAAGGAAGAAATTGTGATATAGACGTTAACGAATGCCGTAATTTTGCAGGCACAGAACTTGGTTGTCAAAATGGAGCCACATGCATTAATAAACCGGGTACATACGAGTGTTTATGCAAATCCGGCTGGTACGGATCGCATTGTACCACAAAGGCAAAGGATTGCTCCCAAGGTGATTTTGAAATGTGTGGTTACGGTACCTGCATACCAGTTACTTCTGGAGAAGGCATAAAATGTATTTGCCACCAAGGATGGACATCTAACACTACTAGTGTAATGTGCTTGACTGATATAAATGAATGTGAATCATACCAAGGACCTCGTTGTTCTGTAAATCCGAAGGTTGATTGTATCAATTTGCCGGGGTCATTCCGTTGCGGACAGTGTCCTATAGGTTATGAAGGCGACGGCTACATCTGTAACGACATTGACGAATGTACTGTTTCTAACGGAGGATGTAGTCCAATGGTGAGTTGTTATAATACCATCGGCTCACGAATATGTGGACCATGTCCAACAGGTTATCAAGGCGATGGGGTCACATGCGCCTTTATAGGCTCTTGCAATATTAACCATGGAGGATGTCATCCATCGGCGCAATGCATAGAAAGTCTGTCACCGACAGGTCAAACATCGCTGTGCATTTGTCCAGAAGGAATGGACGGAGACGGAGTAGGATTAATGGGCTGCTACGTCTCAACTGCTAACTACACAAGGGGCTGTGAAAGTAACCCCTGTGGAACTCACGGACGATGCCATTCTCTTCGTTCTGGTTATACTTGCATCTGTAACAAAGGTTATGGTGGTGCTAAATGTGACGTACCAAGTGATGTTTGTGCATTAAATCCATGCCAAAACGGGGGTATCTGCAGACCTGATGATACTAAAATAGCTGGATTTCGATGTGCGTGCACAGCGCAATATTCGGGCTCTACTTGTCAAGTTAAATCAAAATCCTGTGGTGGTATCTTGAATGCTCAAGAAGGTAGTCTTGCTTATCCGTTAACGAACACAACTGCAACGTATAACCATGACGCTCAATGTGCTTGGGTTATTCAAACTGTACATGACAAAGTCATTAATGTAACGTTTAGTAAATTCAATGTAGAACCGAGTCTTGAGTGCAACAATGACTTTTTACAAATTCACGATGGTCGAAAATCTTCTAGTCAACTGATCGGCCGATATTGTGGCACTACATTTCCAAAAGGGGGTAACATTATATCGAGCCATAATAATCTCTATTTCTGGTTCCACTCGGATAAAACTGTAGCTAAAAGTGGTTTCGCTTTACATTGGACAAGTTTGAAACCTGTTTGTGGGGGTGATGTAGATGCGACCACTCACGGCCAAATCAGCTCACCGGGCTCTCCTGGATTCTACCCTGAAAATCGTGATTGTTACTGGCACTTAACGATCACTCCAGGTAAAAGAATCAATTTACATTTCTTTTCTTTCGATATTGAAGTACATTCAAATTGTAGTTTTGACTATTTAGCTATTTACGATGGAGGACATATAACAGATCCTCTACTCAGTCGCTATTGTAACTCGACACAACCGGCACCCGTAATCTCAGCCGGTTCTGAAATGCTAATACATTTTCATTCTGATGCCTATGGCACTGGTAAAGGATTTCAAATATCCTACGCACCTGTCGAAGGTGTACCAGGTTGCGGGGGCTATTTCACCACAGACAAGGGAGAAATCGTTTCTCCTAATTATAATGGTAATTATCTGAGTAATTTACTTTGTGAATATAAAATTAGAACAAGCCCGGAAACAAAAATTAAGATTGAATTTAAACAATTTAGTCTTGAACATTCATTTAGTTGTAAATATGACTATTTAAAAGTTTATGATGGGCCTTCGACTGATTCTCCATTCGTTGGCAAATTTTGTGGTACTACATATCCAACTACGTACACAGCATCCTCAAATACTCTTTACATAAAATTTAGAACTGACCGAAGTAAATCTTATGAAGGATTTCGAATAACTTATGAAACGTTATGTCAAAAAACCATTTTAGGCGACAGTGGTGTCATAAAATCACCTTTATATCCGTTTAATTATCCGAGAAATAAAGTGTGTGTATATATCATAAACGCCACACCAGGCAAATCTATTCAACTAACATTCCAAGATTTTGATATTGAAGACAACACAAGTAACAATTGCAGATATGATAACGTTGAAGTCCGAGATGGCCCAGATATTAACTCCACGTTACTCGGCAGGTTCTGTGGTGGTACAGAACATATCCCACCTGTACAAACTTCTACATACAATTTTTTGTACATAAGATTTAAATCGGACATGAGTGTATCGGGCACAGGTTTTTTTGCTAATTATACTACTATTGATACGGAATGCGGTGGTATATACAGGGATACAACTGGATTTATAAACCACCCTTCCGGAGATGCTGCTAAATACAAAAATGGACAATCTTGTCAATGGCTCCTAATTGCGCCTGAAGGAATGCACCTTAAACTTACTTGGAACCGATTTGAATTGGAAGTTTCATCAAACTGTAACCAAGATTATTTAAAAATTTTCGAAATAGACGACAACAACGAAGTTAATTTATTAGGTACCTATTGTGGAACTCACTTTCCTCCGGCATTGACGACTTCAACGAACCGTCTGAAATTACAGTTCAAATCTGACAAGAATAAACGTTACGCGGGTTTTTCAGTATCTTACGCCTTTTTAAATGAAAGATCTCATTGTGGCGGTCATTATCTCACAAGTCATGGCTTTATATATTCTCCTGGCTGGCCCAATGCATATGAGCGTAATCGCGACTGTACTTGGATAATTACGGTACCCGTTGGACAACAAATTTCTCTGAATATATCTAACTTTGATTTGGAAAGACCTATACATTCTAAATGTAACCTGGGTGACTACTTGGAAATAAGAAATGGTATTTCCGAAACATCTCCATTAATAGATCAATATTGTGGCAAGTTTCAATATAAAAGAATCGTTTCGTTAACAAACGTTTTACATTTACGTTTTCATTCCGATTCTTATATAACTGGATTCGGTTTTAAAATAGAATGGGATGGTACCATCACGGGCTGTGGAGGGACATTAACAAGCTTCTCTGGATCAATAACTTCTCCGAATTATCCGAATAATTATTATAACAATGCAGAATGTTTCTATAGAATTGTAACTAGTGCCGGTTCGCGAATCCAAATCACTTTTACAGACTTAGAGCTAGAAGTAAAACAAATTACCGATAGTTGTATCGATTATATTGAAATATTTGATGGTCGTGACACGAGTGCTCCATCACTAGGTAAATATTGCATTTTTTCAGGGGAATCTAATGTAGTAACGACAACCAATATTGCCTTTATCAAATTTAGGTCGGATGCAACAGCTAACGCTAAAGGTTTTATGCTAAATTATAACACTATATGCACCAATAATTTGACAGGTCGATATGGAGTGATCGAAAGCCCAAATTATCCAAGTATTTATCCGATGAATTTAAACTGTTTGTGGAACATACAAGCACCAAAAGGCAATAAAATCAATGTAACCTTTACACATTTTAATGTTCGACGATTTTATGGATATCACTACTGGCGTTCTTATGTAAGACATAATTCATTTAGGAACAACGATGTTTGTCCGGAAAATTATATACAAGTAAAAGAAACTTCAGAGTCTATTTTTTCAGATAAACAATGTGGAACATCTTTGCCTTCACCGATAAGTACTAAGAGCAATTCATTGCAAATTAAATTAGTGACCGGATCACATGCCCTATCCACAGGTTTTCGATTAGAGTGGGTCAGTTACGGCTGCGGAGGACATTTACAGAAATCATACGGCACTTTTTCACTTGATCGGGTTACAGTAACAGAGAAGGCAATGGAATGCGAATGGTTGATTGAGACATCACCAGATAAAGCTATCAGTATAACATTTACAAATACTCACATGTCAGAGACAAAAACCTGCAATGTCGATTCAATTGAAATTTACAATGGTCCAAACATAAGGTCTCCGCTTCTTGCCAAGTTTTGCAATCAAGGTCATGCATCAATTGATACTGATAGCAATTTTATGTTAGTGCGTCTGGTTAAACAGTCGACGTTAAAAGATGTTTATTTCACCTCACAATACCATTCCAAGTCCGTAAAATGTGGAGGTCTCATCAACTCTGTATCGGGTTTTCTATATTCCAAACACTACCCCAAGAATTATGATAATAATCTTGATTGTATATGGTACCTCATGGTTCCGGCAAATCACCGAATTGAAATTAATTTCCTTGATTTTGATTTGTATGCAGATATTAATAACACAGGTGATTGTAGAGACTCGATTCTTATATACGATGATAATGACTACAAATTGTCTCCAAATTACACTTACCGTATTTGTCCAAATTCAAAGACAAGACAAATCATCACCAAATATAATAACGTCATAGTACAGTTTAAAACTGAGAGTGGGGAAGCAGCTAAAGGGTTCAAAGCAAATTTTAGTATTACTTGTGGTGCTGTTTTATTAGCTAAAAACGACGGTATTATAGAAAACAACAGATTTATCAGACATATGAATAAAAGTTGCATCTGGACTATCATTGCACCAGAACTCGATCAGAAGATATCATTAACATTTACGCACATTTCACTGCCAAAAGACAATAATATAACAACAAACAGAAATTGTCCGTCAACATTTCTACGAATTCTCGACGGTAACGACGAGCGTGCTCCATTAAAAGGAGAATATTGCGGACGAAAAGTACCTCCAATGATTGTCAGCCATGGGAATGCAATTACTATAGAACTGGGAAGCTATACCGACAGAATAGCAGGAATGTTTTCTGCTTACTATTCTCCGTTATCCAACGCCTGCGGAGGTACTTTGACAGCAGAAGCGGCCACTATCACATCACCAGCATACCCAAGCCCCTATCCTGTAAACACGGACTGCGAATGGATACTTAGTACATCTCCTGGTAACACTATTTCTTTAACATTTGAGCAATTTAATTTAGAATATAGTGAAGGTTGCAATGAAGACTACCTGGAAATTCGTGAAAATGACGTAGGCGGTAACTTATTAGGAGTCTATTGTGGAAGTGAAATTCCAACCAATTATACAAAAGTGACAAAGATATTTATAAAATTTCATAGCAATAGCAAAACAAATGAACAGGGATTCATTTTACATTATAGTTATTTGCACGAAAATGACATTGAAGGAGACAGTGGCGAAATTACATCTCCAGTTTATCCGAATATTTATGAAGGTCCCGGAGAATATGTTTGGCGCATAATGTCTTCTGGTGCAGATGTTATTGCTGTTACAATTGATAGCATGGCAATTTCTTCCAATGGCGATGGAAGTTATAACAAATTGATAGTGTATGATGGATATGATAATACTTCGCCAATTTTAGAGCAACTTCGCGGCATCTTAAGTGAATCTAAATTGATTCACGCATCATCGAATACATTGTACATTGTTCTAACACTGGATGAATCGAATACCGGATCTATATTTCATTTAACTTGGACAAAATCCTCCGTTAATGTGGAATCTTCTGAAACGCATGTTCGAATCAACTGTGGTTCAAATGAAACAACTATGGTTTTACCTGGTAAAGCTATTGAATTAAAATCACCGAATTATCCTGAGGAATATGGTAACGGTTTGAATTGCGAATGGACATACAGGACAGAAGTAGGAAGACACTTATGTGTAACTTTTACTGATTTCAACCTTGAAGAAGTTCAAGCCTGTTACGCAGATTCAGTCTCTATTTATTCTGCAAATACGCCCAGCAATTGGAAAGCTATCAAACAAGACATCTGTGAAATGAGTTCTGTACAGGAAAATATTAAATCCGCTGACTATATGAAAATAAAATTCAAAACAGATTCATACGGAACCAGAAAAGGTTTTCTAGCTCAAGTGAGTTCTGTTTGTGGAGGTCTTATTACTGATTTATCCGGAGAAATAGAACCAATTTGGATAGATGCATACAACAGCCTACATACATCTCCATCAAATAAACTTAAATGTGAATGGACTGTAAAAGTTCGACCTGGCAGAACGATTCTATTGAGGTTTAATCATTTTAATATAACCAATATAAATGACAAATGTGTTACATACGTCGTCCTACGAAATGGCGATTCCGTAGAAGCGCCTTTGCTAGAAAGTGGAAAATACTGTGGTTATGAACATGAAAAGAACAAAGAAATAGAGACTTCAAGTAACTCATTATTTATTAGCTACACAATTGACATCCGTAATTTCCCATTTACTTTCCAAAGTTTCAAAATTAATTATGAAGAGAAAAATTTCGAATGCGGATCAACTTCTGAACTAAGTGCAGACCACAAATCGGAAATAATAAGTTCTCCAAATTACCCTGACGTACCCATTCCATATTCAGAATGTGTGTGGATAATTTCTGGTCCACCAGGGGAGGTCTTAAGAATAGATTTTATAGATAGATTTGACTTAGATAATGCTAACAACTGTGGTACGGAGGCTATCGAAATACGAGATGGATCATCCAGTTTATCGCCTTTGTTAGGACAAGGACTTTATTGCGGGGAAAACCCAGGCACCGTGAAAAGTAGAAGTAATGTTTTATATGTTAAATATAAAACACAGCTGGCAGAACCCAGAAATGGTTTCAAAGCCAACATATCCATCGACATTTGTGGTGGCACTATAATTACTGAGTCTGGTGTTGTGACGTCGCCTGGATACCCTCAAATGCAAATTTTCCCGAGCGGCACTTCTTGTAGTTGGCATATTATAGGGCCGCCAAGTCATGTCTTCTCAATTGAATCGAAAGATGTACAACTGCCACCAACTCAAGAACCTTGTACTACAAAAATTGAAATTGAAGAATATACATCAGTAAATGATACCATTACGACGTTGAAAACTATATGTAACGATGATTTTAGAAGACCTATAACAGTAATTGAAACATCGAGCAATAAATTTACAATTAAACTAACCTTTGGTAAACAGGATGCACGGAAGCGCGAGTCTCAATTTAAAGGCTTTCGTATTGCTTTTTATTCTTCGCGTCCTATGTGTGGCGGAATAGTCACAAGTTCGGAGGGCTACTTGACTACACCCAATTACCCTCAAGAAACCACTTTAAAAAACTGCGAGTGGCGAATTCGTGTACCAGATAAATCAAGGAGAATACGATTGGAGCTAATTGAAACAAATCAAAGAAAGCACAAGATAAATCTATATAACGACCTGAGTTTCCATTCTATGATTACATCAATCCCTAATGGCAATTCCACTTCAGACAATAATATTATCGAATCCGTAGGAAATGAATTAGCAATATCTGTATGGTTGAATAGTTTTGCTAGAAGCCATCGCTTTAAAGCCAAATTCAGTTCTCATGATTCAGCACTTTGTGGTGGTGACTTGAGTGGCCACAGTCAAGAACTTTTATCTCCTGATCTTCAGAGACCTTATACCTGCAAATGGCACTACAACAATCAAATTACAGCTGCAAATCAAAATAATATAACATATTCTTCTATATTTGTTACTATCCTAACTAATTCTTCTATTAACAGAAGTTCATGTAAATTTTTTGATTCACGATTAATTTTAAAATCATCAGTTAGTGACACAGGTATTAGTTATCGTCGGACGATTTGTGGCAATACTGAAACATCGTACAGGATACCAACTTCTGTTTTAGAAATCGACGCAAGCAAACCTATAAATGAACTATTTCACTTTAATTTGAATATCATTTCACAGCCTTGTGGTGGTACTGTACAAGTAGGAGAAAATGCATTAAATATTTTTGGAAATATACCTGACTTTTATAGTGATGCTGTAGACTGCGCGTGGCTTGTAATATCTCCTAGAAATAGCCGGGTTGAAATAAAATTACAAGGATCGTTTTCATTAAAATGCGATGATGAATATGTGATAATAACGCAGAGTGTAAACCAACATGTTCCCGACATAGGAAAATATTGTAAGGGAATGGTTATGGAGGACCCTCTTCTTACTCACTATTCTTATATGTACATACAGTATCATTCTAAACCAAAACCGAACACAAATATAAAGCTTATGGCGAAAACTGTAACACATTCGTGCGGTGGACTGCTAACATTCTATGATAATGTTTTTACATCCCCGAATTACCCAAAAACGTACAATGCTAACCAAGAGTGTATGTGGGAGATAAAAGCTGACACTGGGTACCGTATATCACTTCAATTCTTTGATCGATTTACAATTGAGGATGCAAATAATTGCACAAAAGACGTTCTTATAATATATGATTGGAAAGAAGATACTTATAACGAAATTGGCAGGGTGTGTGGACGTCAAACTCCGCTTCCTTTCAATTCAACTAATAGTCGGATGAAGGTAGTTTTTCGTACAGATGCTGAAACAAATCTCGATGGTTTCAAAGCAAATTGGATACCTATCTGTGGGGGCAAGTATGTAGCCACTCTAAAAGAACAAATATTATTTAGTCCTGGTTACCCATATAATTATAAGCCGAATATGAATTGCTCTTATGAAATAGAATCTTTGAGCAAACAGAAAGTGAATATCAAAATCCTCGAATTCAACTTAGAAGGTAACTATCCCGAATGTGCTTACGACAACTTAACAGTGACAGCTCAGAGTGATTACGATAATTTATATAAAGTTTTTTGTGGAACTGACTTACCCCAACTTACGCAAAAATTTGAAAAACTTGCTTTTCAATTTCGAACTGATAGCGCTATACAACGTAAAGGATTTAAAATATCGTATGCTATATTTACATGCGGCGGTAAAATTAAAGACACTGCTGTAATTTCATCATCGAACGATGATGAAAATTATGACGGGAATATGAATTGCACGTGGGTTATTGAAGCACCACCATCTAAAAAAGTCGTAGTAAATTTCTTCTATATCGATTTAGAAGGCAGTCATGAATGTAATACTGATTATATCGCACTATACGATGATCGCATAGTTAATTATGATAAACGTTTAGCGTTATTGTGTGGTTTTGTAAATTCAACAACAGTATTAACAAGTACAGGCAGTAATATGGTGGTAGAGTTTATAACAGACTCTATTATACACTTAAAAGGATTTAAAGCTCGAATTTACTTTAGTTACTCTGAAACAGCAGGCTGCGGTGGACGATTAAATATTACAAATGAATCCACAACCATACTAAAATCACCTTTAATGGGTAACCATGTCGTGTATGAAAACTTCTTAGACTGTCATTGGTCTATAACATCACCTCCTAATACAGTTATTAAAATTACTTTCACACAATTTCACATATCTCCTTGCGCAAACATTAACCAAACCGCTATAGGATACAGCAAATGTGATTGTGACTTAGTCGAAATAAAAGATGGCATAAACCCAAGTAGTTTAATTATAGGCACATATTGTGGTCACACCATGCCAGCTACACTAGTATCGTCTGGAAATATGGTGAGCGTTAGGCTTTCAACTGACGGCGAAATAGTGAGTTCTGGGTTTCAAGCTACATTGATAGTTCAACCAACACCATGCGGTCAAACCGTCATACGAGTTAGCTCCACACCGCATCGCTTTAAATCTCCTGGCTATGATACGGGATCGATTCCACGAGGTCTACACTGTGTCTATCATTTGGATGTTACTGACCAACAGTATAGTCAAACGCGCATTAGTATAATAAATTTAAAACTGCGTGCAGGTGTTGTCGAGGGTGAAAATATGAACGTTTGTAAGAATGACAGACTTCTTATATCAAGTAGCTTGTCTCATTCGAATACTACAACAGGAAAAAATCTAATCATGAATCTACGAAAAGATGACTTCTTTTCTCATTATTATTTCTATGATTTGAATATTCATTATCCTAGTTACTTTGAATTATGTGGACATATGGAAGCTGTCGATTATTATGTCTATGGACCCTCTTCGATAAATATAATCACTTCGGCAGAGTCAGTTAGTAAAATCTACAAAGGTGCAGAAATAGAAGTATCATTCGTAGGATATTGCGGCAGAAATTATACAGAGCTTCAAGGGAGGATACAAAATAGTTACAACACTTTCGGCGATCCTATTAATGATTGTTATACGTTAATTACTGTACCTGTTAATTATACAATCTCTGTATATTTCTTAAGTATTATACCAGGTTACTATGATGTTAATACATATTTTAAAATATACGATGGCAATGAAACTAGCTCAAAACTATTACTAGCTATTAATAGCGCTTACGAGAATAATTATCCCGTGTTCTCAACTGGGAGACAGATGTTGCTACACAACTATCAAAGTGGCAATGGCAATCTTGTAACATTTGATATGAACTACGTTGCAACTAACAAAGGGAGTGGGTGTGGTGGCAAATTACACAACACTGTTGGCACCGTGACCAGCCCTTTTTATCCTAAAACATACAGACATAAGAACAAATGTGAATGGGAATTGGAAACTCCAATTGGCACTTATTTACTTATGCGGTTCAACCAGTTCGATTTGGGAAGTACTTGCCACCAGAATTATTTAGAACTCATCAATAGTAAAGGTGACGTAGTAAGGTCCTTCTGTTTTGAGACGCCTGCCGATTACAGGAGTAACGATAATTACGTTAAGCTAGTTTACCATACTTCCATGAATAACGCAGGTAATGGTTGGTCTGCTAGTTTTGTTGCAACTAGGAATTAGATAGGTACTAAAACCAGACATTTTAAAAATACTTTAATGTTATTCTTAAATTTAGTTATAAGAACGGTTTTGTTAGTCCGCTGTACTTTGAACCATGTTATATGAATACATCCCTGGAAATAAGTGCAAGCTTAGGAATAATTAGGTTTATGCAATAGACAAAGGACCTCAAAAATTCCATCGATTATATCCAAAAAAACATTTACAATCTTGTATAATATATCTAATTGTCATGGCATTAGACAGTATAATTTATTGTTTTTCTATGAATTACATTCAAGTAATCTATAATATCACAGAACATATTTATAAGTAGGTACTTTTTGGATTTTATGTACTTTTTGTATTTGTCGTGTTTTTTTTACGCGGGGAATGTTTATCGCACCATACCTTTCGTGGGGAGACGAAGGGCGCGTGTGGTACTCCCAGAGGACCGGTCTTCCCACTAATCCTCGCGGCGGCCTACCTCAGTAGTCGGGAGGAGCTCCAGGAACGCATCGGCGGCTTCTGGAGTTCCCCCTACCGTAGCTCACGACTGAGGTACATCCCGGGGTGAGTAGTGTCACCCCTGGGGCGGGACACTGACGGTCGTTTGCCGCGGCCACATCTCCCCAAGATGTGACTGCAGCGACCCTTAGATGATGTCTACCTACCCTACCGCGTCTCCTTCCTCGTCCGTCATTTAATGTACCTACCGTGCTATGTATCAATTGTGATTCAGGTGCAAAATAATGTATGTAAAATAATTAATCGTACAATATAAATACTATAGATAAATGACAAATTATGTTTGTCAAACTCTTCCAAATAAGTTAAATTCACGTAAGAGAACGATACACTAGTATTTTATATTATTTTTTTATTTTATGAATTAGGAAATATAGATTTATTATGCAATATTCAAAGCTTAATTGGAAGAAAAAGAAGAGTTGTAACTTTGTTATTTAAATATATCTTAGTGTACTTGCATGTCAAAAAAAAAATTAATGCGTCTAAAATTAAATGCAATATATATACGATAATTTGTTAATTAAATATTTGATACATTAAACTACCTAATTTCTTTTATTTACCTCGGATTACGTGAATTGCAGAAGACTACCCGCAGGAATCTGGTGGACAACGAGTTTTCCTACGCTGTATTCGTAACAAGCACCTATCTTCTCCCCAATATCTATGCTAGATTCCGACGCTTGCCTTTTTTATATGCATATTCTTCTCCCTTGTTTTTCATTAGAGTATCCCTGTCTCTGCTCTCTGCTTCTACCTCAATAAATGTTGTTGTCTTATAAAAAAACGTATTCAACATTTACAAATGTAACTTTTTCTAAACTGACGCATAAAAAAAGAGATCTGGACGGTACTATTACTGTAATGGAGTGGGGAATGCATATATATAACACGATATTTGACCAAATTTTCTTGCCAATTAGATTTTGACTGATGATTTTGATTTCTTCATATCTACTTTAATAATCTATAACAACTAAAAGCTAATGCGGTATGATGTTAGTGTATCATTCAATGAGTCCTAAAATCTTTCAATGTCTCTGATAGAAGGTGATCTATATAATGCTACGATGGCTATATCTAGTGCTAACTTTAGAATCATGCAGTTTGTATCTAGAAATACTGACTGAATGCTTGTATAATTTAAGGCAGAGCGTATGTAAATACCTAATAATACCGTCATTTTGCTTGTTATAGGTAGAACTCATTGAAATGTATCCATGCAATTTGGGTATAGAAACTATTTTACGTAACCAGCTTTCGGTATGGACAATGGTATCACATTTATCGGTGGCGTAGTGGTAGCGTATGCGACTGCTAAGCAAGAGGTCTCGGGTTCGATTCCCGGGTCGGACCAAATGTTTGTCATCATCAGCCTATCGCAGTCCACTGCTGGACATAGGCCTCTCCAATAGCACGCCACTTAGTTCGATCCTCGGCTTCTCGCATCCAGCTCCAGCCAGCCGTCTTGCGCAGATCATCACTCCACCTGGCCTGTGGACGTCCTACACTACGTTTGCCGAGACGCGGTCTCCACTCAAGAACCCATTTACCCCAACGGTTATCGGTTCTGCGGCAAATGTGACCAGCCCACTGCCACTTCAGCTTGCTAATCCTGTGGGCTATGTCGATGACCTTGGTTCTCTGTCGGATCACCTCGTTTCTAATACGGTCCCTTAGAGAAACGCCGAGCATAGCCCTTTCCATAGCACGCTGAGCGACTTTGAACTTGTGGACCAGCCGTACCGTAAGTGTCCACGTTTCAGCTCCGTATGTCATTACGGGTAGGATGCACTCATTAAAGACTTTTGTCTTTAGGCACTGTGGGATCGATGATGAGAAGACTCGACGAAGCTTCCCAAACGCTGCCCAACCCAGCCGGATTCTCCTGTTCACCTCGTCCTCAAAGTTGTTTCTCCCTAACTGCAAAGTCTGCCCGAGGTACACGTATTTTTGAACAACTTCGAGCCGGCACCGTGTACCGCAACCGGTTCCGGTAGTACGTGTTCATTGAACATGACCTTGGTCTTGTCCAAGTTCATCCGTAGGCCGATGCGTACAGAAGAGTCAGCAAGGTCGTTCAGCATCTGTTGTAGGTCCTGCAGCGTCTCTGCCATGATGACAATGTCGTCTGCAAATCGCAAGTGAGAGATGTATTCGCCATTGATGTTGATTCCGCGTCCTTTCCAGTGCAGCGTCTTGAAGAAGTCCTCCATTGCATTAGAGAACAATTTCGGGGATATAACGTCCCCTTGTCTCACTCCTAGATGCAATGGTACGGGTCTTGTATGCTGATTCTGTACTTGGACGAACATTGTGGCGGCTTTGTAGAGACATCTCAACACTTGTATGTATCGCCAATCTACTTGGCAACGCTGCAGGGACTCCAGAACAGACCAGATTTCTATCGAGTCAAAGGCCTTCTCATAGTCCACAAATGCTAGACACAGGGGCTGATTATACTCTTCGGTCTTCTGTATAATCTGCCGTACTGCGTGAATGTGGTCTATGGTGCCATATCCGCTCCGAAACCCAGCTTGCTCCGGTGGTTGGAATTCATCGAGTCTTCGCGCAAGACGGTTCAAAATGACTCTCGAAAACAGCTTGTAGACGTGGCTTAGAAGGGAAATGGGCCGATAGTTCTTCAACATGGTCTTGTCACCCTTCTTGAAGAACAAGATGACCACACTTCTACTCCACGCCTCTGGAGTTCTCCCTTCGAACAGGACAGCGTTAAAAAGCTTTTTGAGCTCCCTCAATACGGGTGTACCTCCAGCCTTTAACAGCTCTGTTGTAATGCTATCCTCTCCAGGGGCTTTTCCATTTTTCAGCTGTCCAAGAGCCATTTCGATTTCACCAATGCTGACTTCTGGCAGATCTTCGGTGTTGTGGTGTGTTAATGTAGCTCTAGGGTCCTCATTTTCGGGATCAGGTCGAGATGTATGCGAAGCGTATAACCTGCCGTAGAAGCTTTCGACTTCCGAAAGGACGGCCGGCTTGGAAGCAACGACTTCTCCTCCTGATGTGGTCAACTTTGTCAGGTGGCTTCTTCCAAGAGATTGTACGAACACTTTTGACCCCCGATTCTGCTCGATCGCTCTTTCAATCGAAAGAGTATTGGAGCATCGGAGGTCGTGTCGCACAAGTTTGGTGATCTCTCGGTTTAGAGCCCGCTTTGCTGACGAAGTGGCAGGTGGGTTCTCACGTCGTTCCCTCATTAGCCCTAATGTCCTCTCTGAAAGCTTCGACTCCCCGCTTTTACGCTGCATTTTACAAAATCTCGTACCTTCGTCCCTGAGAATCCGAACCACATTTTCAAGGTTCTGGTTTACGTCTCTTGTGGTTTCCATGGCAGCAAATCGGTTTTCCAGATTTGACTGGAATTTTTCAGATCCCATCGCGGTTTGGAGCAGAGTTGGTCGGAGCCTGGATTTCATCAAACGGACACGTTCAGCCTTAAAGTCGATATTCAGAGAGCCTCGGACAAGACGGTGATCACTACCGGTGTTAAACCTATTGATCACTGAGACGTCTCTGAATATGTGCTTTCTGTCCGTCAAGATGAAATCAATCTCATTTTTAGTCGGGGCTTCGCCACGTCCACTTCCTTTGGGGCCGTTTTTTGAAGAAAGAGTTCATCAAGAACAGCCCCTCCCGCTCGAGAAAATTGACGAGCATTTGCCCCCCATGATTCCTGCTTCCAAATCCATGGGTTCCTATTACCGATTCGCTGCAAGTTTGTACTCCCACTTTGGCGTTAAAGTCACCCATAACAACGGTATAGTGTGTTTTAGTAGTGAAGTGGAGGGTCCTCGATATGTCATCGAACATATCCTCCACCTCATCATTCGAGTGAGCCGAAGTTGGTGCGTACACTTGTACTACCTTGAGGCTATACCTCTCGGTAAGTTTGATAATGAGGTACGCTACCCTGTTCGACACACTGGACATTTCTACCACGAGAGGGACTTGTTTACCAGAAACCCCACGCCACCTTGGGATTGTTGGTCTCCCTCGCGGAAGTACATCAGGTGGCCTGAGTCGAGAGTTACGGTGTCCTCCCCCTCTCTTCGGACTTCACATAACCCTAAGATATGCCACCTAATCTTCTCAAGTTCCACCTCGAGCTGCGCCAGATGCGAGTCCAGCCGTAACGTACGGCCGTTAAACGTTGCCAGGGTCAGTCGTTTACGGTGGCCTTCCGTAACCCGGTGATTCTTAGCACCCCCTGTCACGCCGTTACCGTGGTCGCCACCATGACCAGGAATAGCGAGACTGCCGGGAACTAGGGGCCGTGGCTTGTGTTGCTTAAGCATGGAGGAATTTTGCCCATAATCACCACGCTGGGCAGGCGGGTTGGTGATCGCAGGGCGTAACTTGTTGTACTGAAGACGCTGCTGCCCGTCTCCAGCCTATTGTATTTAGTTACGCCAAGAGGCGTGGATATACCGCCATCGATCGGTCGCCAGAGCCGCAATAGACTTTGTTAGTCAGCAGGGTGCACCGCGTGCAGGTGAGGTTGGCTGGAAGCGAAAGATTGTGGTTCGTCCCCTTACACCCCGTTTGTATGATCTGCAAATATTTGTTTCGGAGTTTGGGTGTTTCCTATGTATAATATGTATGTATTTACAAAAAAAAGTATATAAGTATTAATATCAGTTGTCTAGTACCCATAACACAAGCTCTGCTTAGCTTGGGACTAGATGGCGTTGTGAGTTAGATGTCCAGAATATTTATTATTATTATTATTATTTAACATTCATACAATATAAAAGAACACTTAAACCATCGAAATTGCAGTTTATACTTCAATTTCGATGGTTTATATTAATATAGGTACTTGAAAAATATTAAGCGAGGTTTTTGTATGCCGTGAGCATCGGTTTGGGGAACATATGAAGGATTGAGACACTTGTAGGGCTTCCACCGAGACCGCTATTTTATTTATATTAGCTATTTAAACAACACAAACGATGATTGAGTACGGCTTTAGTGACCTGGGTCCCAGAGGGGACCATTTTTTATTTAATTTTTTCTTTTGTCCATTTCATGTAAACATTATTTTGTATTCACATTATTTGATCTTTTTTTGAGTTATTGTAATTAGATTTATGACATTTTGTGTAACAATATTTGCACACCGCATAATGTGGTAGGACATAGTGTACCTCTAAAATAAGCCTACGATCTGTAATAAACCTATGTTTTCGCAAATAAATGATTGATTGATTGAGGTATAACGTATAAATGTACCTCCTACTTCTACTTGTTGTGTGCGTGCGCGCAATAGTTTGCGGAGGGACGTCAACGCCCCTTGCACGCGGCTACATAGATGCACGAATGCGCAGCAGTGGGCGTCGGTCACATGTGGCAACCCAGATGGCCAAGCGATGAGTCATAAGCCTCTTCGTCGGGAAGCAGTATACAAAGAACTCCCAGTAATTTATGTAATCTACTGTTGATATAATTAATGGCATTCGTTTCAGACAGACTGTTCAAGGTGGAATAGGTAGCAACATGTTGATTTAAGGAATTCAGACTTATGGAATGTGGAAAGTCTCCACGTCGTAATTTGCCAACACCGAGTTGAGTTGACTTCCGAGGAACTTCCAGATGTACGCAGAAGAAGTCTTCTGCGGAAATATTATCTAGAGCTGGCGGCGTTTAGCGTTCATTCATAGCATTTGTTTTATTGCATGCAAATGTGCTGTTTTTAGGGCTTTTCCGATTATTATTAAAATTTTTCACGCCGTAAAAACCATCCATGAACTTCAACGAACATTTAAAAATGAATTGGCCAAATTGGTCTAGGCGTTGTTGAGTTATGCGCTTACCAACACATTGAGCGATTCATTTTTATATTATAGAAGATACATATTTTTTATTGTGGAGAATATAAAATTTATATTGTTGTGTTATTATTTTTGTAAAATGCTTCCGCAACAAGTATTTAAAAGTTTGACGAGTATTTGCCATCCTGATCTCGAGAAGCACATTCCATAACAGGACAGATTGAACCAGGAAGGTAGAACAATAATACTAAACATTCGGACATCTAACACACAACGCCATCTAGTCCCAAACTAAGCAGAGCTTGTGTTATGGGTACTAGACAACTGATATAAATACTTATATACTTTTGTTTTGTAAATACATACATATTATACATAGAAAACACCCAAACTCCGAAACAAATATTTGCAGATCATACAAACATTTGGTCCGACCCGGGAATAAAACCCGAGACCTCAAGCTTAGCAGTCGCATACGCTACCACTATACCACCGAGGCAGTCAAAAATCAAAAAATAGTTTGCTGATAGCTTAGTTTGAAGACAGTTGTCGGTACCAAACGGTTTTATTTATTTATTTATTTATTTATTTATTTATTTATGGTTTGCTTACATTCATAACATTATTACTTACTTTAGGTTACATCTACTACAATTTAGGCTAATGTACAACCACTTTCAAGCAAACACCGCATGCACAAAAAAATATAGGAATGAAAACAGGAAAAATATGTAAAATCAATTGAATTCAAATATATAAGAGCCTACGAATGGAAAAATAAAACTACCGGTTTAACCCGGCAGCGCCAACTCCCACTCGCATACTACTACTAACTATTAATACTACTAACAAATATATAAAAAAAAAAAACAAGTTTTTAACAAGTACAAATTAAAATGTCTATCCCATCGCTCAATTGAATGCCAAATTAGTTGTCAATGATGTTTTAATGTGCGCACTCCTATACATCTTCATACTGATTAAGAAACCACCCAAACTATCGACCGATCGAAAAACTCAAGCAAATGTAGTTCACGCCTAAAACAAAGCACACTCGTCTTGCTGTGCGCGCGCGTTCTATGGAATAAGACGGCGATAATGTATCCAACATCACTAAGCGCGCTAAACTACGCGCTTAAAACCCTTTGATGTGTCCAAAAAACACTCGAGCTATCGCTTAACGTGCAAGTCCATTAATAATGCCATTAACACACCTACGTAACGCCTAAATTAATATGCTAATTAGCTGATTAAGACGCAGGCGGAGCAGTACCATAAATGCATATGATTTTTTCTATATTTTTATCGATCTATTTGTTCCGGGTAAACTCTAATCTCTTTAACAGCTGGACCTTTTTTGACGGGACTGTCACTGGTAAATAACTGATGAGATAAGGAGTAACTTGACTATTTGTAAGTAATTTAACTGCCTCTGTGGCGCAGTGGTAGCGTATGCGATTGTTGTTCTTGAGGTCTCGGGTTCGATTCCCGAGTCGAACCAAATGTTTGTATGATCTACAAATATTTGTTTCGGAGTTTGGGTGTTTTCTATGTATAATATGTATTTATTTACAAAAAAAAGTACATATGTATTTATATCAGTTGTCTAGTACCCATAACACAAGCTCTGCTTAGCTTGGGACTAGATGGCGTTGTGTATATACTGGGAGGGGAACACGACGCTACCGAGAAAGTCAGATTTCTAATTATTGTGCATCTACCATGTTTAGCTCTGCATCCCCCTAAAGTCGACTGGTAGAAAATGCCTACGGCATTAAGTCCGTCTTTACAACATTTGTGCATAAAGATAAATAAAAAACAAAAAATATATGTTTCACAAAATGTTAAGTGAAGTTTAGAATAGAATAAAATGAACTAAATACACAACAGTTAATACATTTTCAATTTCTTCCCGGCAACCTTGAGATGGAAAAAATGGACTGTGAAAAAAGCGAATTTATAGGTAGTTTTGAGTCTATAGTTTATACGTAAGAGAAAACGGCGTCCAAATCGGTTAAGCTACTTCCGAGAATAGCGCGCACAAAGACAGACAAACAGACATTTTTTTAAAGTGTTGTTTTTAGTTCTGTTACTTCATTAGATTTTCTTCAATACAATATGTAATTGTATATAATTTAATTTAAATTTTATTTTAAATATAATTATATATAACATCGACCTCTTTTCTTATATGTTAAGATTTCTTATAAGCTTTTCGTGTCAGGGATTTTTTTTTATTTTATTATTAATACATTTTGTTTGTTATTAAAAAAAAAATCATCAAAACTACAGTTTTATCAGAATCTATAGCATACCCATTGCAAAGTATTGCGATATATGCCAATTTGAACTAAGAAAACTATTTAGTCATCGTATCATCACGCTACGACCAAAAGGAGCTTGATATCAATGTAAAATTTTGTAAAAACCGGGCAATAATATTCTTTTTGAGTAAAAGGTTAAAGTTGTTCCACAAAAACAATGTATGAAAAATTATTTCCCTTGGAGGTTTAAAAAAAAGACCGCCATAGCTTATGTCTATTTTTAAAGTTTGGCTCACTATAACCTTTTTTATGGTAAACAAATTTGTACACGCTGTCTACAATTTGTACACGAGACGCAAACGATTTTGCTAGTAAATAATGAGAAATCAAAAAGAACTCTCGTCTCAATAACGGTAAGTTTTATTGAGTAAGATCGATTATATATATAAATTATATATATATAGGCAGGTTTGAATCTGTCTATTGAAATACATGTTAACTTATCGCCTATCTTAATAGTAAAAGTATTTCCTTGTTTTTTATGACGTTGACGTTGTATGCCCCGTCATAAGGCTGAAGCGACTTATGTTTATCAATTAACAAAAAGTTATATATTTTCTTATACCTACGCCTGTGCTATAATCTCGAACAGTCTATGGTGGATATGAGTATAACCTATGTTACCTGTGTATACTGTGGCGCTGAACATAGAATCAAATCGACTATTTGTTATTATTATTTTGGAAACGGAACCCTAAAAAGCCATCTGGCATGGTCATGTATTATTTTTAAATTTAATACTAAATTGACAGAAATATTACCCAAAAGCCATCTGGATCTGTACATATCAGGATACGCCCCTGGCGATAACAGTTAGTATCAACATGGAACGTTCAACACAACGACACCGGCAGTTTTGCACAAAGTGTCGGCTCTAACACATGGATGATGTCTAAGACACTTTTTACTTTATTGTTTGTATTTACAAATTTATATAAGCAACTGGATTGTGAAATATACCAAGACCGCCCTAAAATAAAAACATCAGATGGGGATTTGATACTGGAACCAGCGTTTGGTAAAAATATATATCTACGTCCCAATGGACCTAAGTCTAGCGTATATGTTGGCAATGTGGATTTACTTAAAACCAACACCCCAAAGGATAAAATTCAATATCCAGTTAATCCAAGTGAAAATATAGAAGTATTTTTAAATGGACCTCATGGTATACTACAAAGATTAGAAAATTTAGAGAACAGTCGAAATGCAGCACCAGATACGACATTGGTAAACATTACCATACTTTGGCGACGTCTAAATAACTTAAATAGGAAAGTGCTTCTTTTGGAGAACCAAATAGTAGCAAGATCTAAAGATGAATGTGGTTCTCATCCTTGTCAGCACGGAGGCACATGTCTTAACCTAATTAACGGCTATCACTGTTTGTGTCCATCAAATTGGGAAGGAAGAGATTGTGATGAAGACGTCAACGAATGCCGCAATTTCGCTGGCACGGAACTTGGTTGTCAAAATGGAGCTACATGCATTAATAAACCGGGTACATACGAGTGTTTATGCAAATCCGGCTGGTACGGATCGCATTGTACCACAAAGGCAAAGGATTGCTCCCAAGGTGATTTTGAAATGTGTGGTTACGGTACCTGCATACCAGTTACTTCTGGAGAAGGCATAAAATGTATTTGCCACCAAGGATGGACATCTAACACTACTAGTGTTATGTGCTTGACTGATATAAATGAATGTGAATCATACCAAGGACCTCGTTGTTCTGTAAATCCGAAGGTTGATTGTATCAATTTGCCGGGGTCATTCCGTTGCGGACAGTGTCCTATAGGTTATGAAGGCGACGGCTACATCTGTAACGACATTGACGAATGTACTGTTTCTAACGGAGGATGTAGTCCTATGGTGAATTGTCATAATACCATCGGCTCACGAATATGTGGACCATGTCCAGCAGGGTATCAAGGTGATGGAGTCACATGTACATTTAGAGGCTCTTGCAATATTAATCATGGAGGCTGTCATCCATCGGCGCAATGCGTAGAAAGTCTGTCACCGACAGGTCAAACATCGCTGTGCATTTGTCCAGAAGGAATGGACGGAGACGGAGTAGGATTAATGGGCTGCTACGTCTCAACTGCTAACTATACAAGGGGCTGTGAAAGTAACCCCTGTGGAACTCACGGACGATGCCATTCTCTTCGTTCTGGTTATACTTGCATCTGTAACAAAGGTTATGGTGGTGCTAAATGTGACGTACCAAGTGATGTTTGTGCATTAAATCCTTGCCAAAATGGAGGTATCTGCAGGCCTGATGACAGTACCCTAATTGGATTTCGATGTGAATGCACAGCGCAATATACAGGATCTACTTGTCAAGTTAAATCAAAAGCGTGTGGTGGTATTTTAGATGCTGAAGAAGGCAGCATTGCCTATCCTTTAGCAAACACAACCGCAACGTATAACCATAACGCTCAATGTGCTTGGGTCATTCACACTGCACCCGAAAAAGTAATTAACGTAACGTTTAGTAAATTCAATGTTGAACCGAGTCTCGAGTGTAATAACGACTTTTTACAAATTCACGATGGTCGAAAATCTTCTAGTCAACTGATTGGTCGATATTGTGGCACCACATTTCCCAAAGGAGGTAACATTATATCAAGTCACAATAATCTCTATTTCTGGTTTCACTCGGATAGAACTGTAGCCAAAAGTGGTTTCGCTTTACATTGGACAAGCATGAAGCCCGTCTGTGGGGGAGATGTAGATGCAACCATTCACGGCCAAATCAGCTCACCGGGCTCTCCTGGACCCTACCCTGAAAACCGTGACTGTTACTGGCACTTAGCGACCACTCCAGGTAAAAGAATCAATTTACATTTCTTTTCTCTCGATATTGAAGTACATTCAAATTGTAGTTTTGACTATTTAGCCATTTACGACGGAGGGCGTATGACAGATCAACTCCTCAGTCGCTATTGTAACTCTACACAACCGCCACCTGTGGTCTCAGCTGGTTCTGAACTGTTAATTCATTTTCATTCTGATTCCTATGGCTCTGGTAAAGGATTTCAAATAGCTTACGCACCTGTCGAAGGTATACCTGGCTGTGGGGGCTATTTCACCGCAGATAAAGGGGAAATCGTTTCTCCTACTTTTAACGGTCAATATCTGACTAATTTGCTTTGTGAATATAAAATTAGAACAAGTGTAGACACAAAAATTAAAATAGACTTTAAACAATTTAACATTGAACGTTCATTTAGATGTAAATATGACTACTTAAAAATTTATGATGGGCCTTCAGCTGATTCTCCATTCGTTGGCAAATTTTGTGGTACTACATATCCAGCTACGTACACATCATCCTCAAACTCTCTTTACATAAAGTTTAGAACAGACCGAAGTATTGCTGCTGAAGGATTTCGAATAACTTATGAAGCATTATGTGAGAAAACCTTAATAGGTGACAGCGGTGTCATAAAATCGCCTTCATATCCATTTAACTATCCTAGAAATAAAGTGTGTGTGTATATAATTAAAACAGTACCAGGTAAAGCTATTCAATTAAGATTCCAAGATTTTGATGTTGAAGATAATAGATACTACAGTTGCAAGTATGACAATGTTGAAGTCAGAGATGGCCCAGATATGAACTCTACATTATTAGGTACTTTCTGTGGAGGTCCGGAACATATTCCCCCTGTACAAACTTCTACACATAATTATATGTTCATACGATTTAAATCCGACTTGAGTATATCTGGCACGGGATTCTATGCTAACTATACAACTATTGACACGGAATGCGGTGGTATATATAGAGATACAACTGGATTAATAAATCATCCTTCCGGTGATGCTACTACATATAAAAATGGACAATCTTGTAAATGGCTTTTGATTGCACCCGAAGGAATGCACATAAAGCTGACATGGAATCGATTTGAATTGGAAGATACGTCAAACTGTAACAGTGATTATTTGAAACTTTTTGAAATAGATGACAATGAAGAAGCTAATTTATTAGGGTCCTATTGTGGGACTCACGTTCCTCCGGCATTGACAACTTCAACTAATCGTCTAAAATTACTATTTGAATCTGACACCAGTGCTCGTTACGCGGGTTTTTCACTATCTTACACCTTTTTAAATGAAAGGACTCACTGCGGCGGCAATTATATCAAAACTCATGGCTTTATATATTCTCCTGGTTGGCCTAATGCATATGCACCCAATCGCGACTGCACTTGGGTAATCACAGTACCCGTCGGACAACAAATTTCTCTGAATATTTCTAACTTTGATTTGGAAAGACCTATACAATCTAAATGTAACATGGGCGACTATTTGGAGATAAGGAACGGTATTTCTGAAACGGCTCCTTTAATAGGTCAATACTGCGGGAAATTTCAATATAAACGAATCGTGTCTTTGACAAATGTTCTACATTTGCATTTTCATTCCGATTTTTACTTAACTGGAACCGGTTTTAAAATTGAGTGGGATGGTACAATCACTGGATGTGGAGGGACACTAACAAGCTCTAGTGGGTCAATATCATCTCCAAATTATCCGAATGAATATCACAATAATGCAGAATGTTTCTATAGGATTGTAACTAGTGCCGGTTCGCGAATCCGTATAACTTTTACAGACTTAGAACTTGAACGCACACATGATTGTGGAGACGATTATGTTCAAATTTTTGACGGTCGTGATACGAGAGCACCCTCTTTGGGAAAGCATTGTATTTTATCTGCTGAAATATCTAATATAGATACAAGCTCCAACCATGCACTGATCAAGTTTCGATCGGATGTGTATATAGGCGCTAAGGGTTTTATGCTAAACTATAACACAATATGCACTAATAATGTAACTGGAAGATACGGAGTCATCGAGTCCCCGGATTACCCAAATAGCTATCCGATGAACTTACGCTGTTTGTGGAACATACAAGTACCCAAAGGAAATAGAATAAATGTGACTTTTACACATTTTGATATCTACCGACATCGTCGACGCTATTACTTCATGAGATATGCGACAAGTTTAAGGGAAGGTGAATGTTATCAAGACTTTTTGCAAACAAAAGAATCTGACGAATCCAATTATTCAGAAAAACTTTGTGGGACATCTCTTCCTCCTCTGAAAAGTACCAAGAGTAACTCATTACAAATTAAATTCCAATCCGGAATATATACACCTCGAACTGGTTTTCGCTTAGAGTGGGTAAGTTACGGCTGTGGGGGACACATCCAAAAACCTTCTGGTACTGTGTCCTTGGATCGACATTTTACTACGGAAAAAGAAATGGAATGCGAATGGCTCATAGAGACTTCAACAAACAATGGAATCAATCTAACAATAACAGACATTTACATGACAAACTCCAAAAATTGTTCGACCGATGCAATCGAAATTTATGATGGTCCAAATATTAACACTCCTCTACTTACTAGGATTTGTGATAAAGGTTTAACCATTTTTACTTCTGGGAGCCATTTTATGCTAGTGCGTCTTGTAAAAAAATCTAATTTGAAAGATATTAATTTTATTGCTCATTATCATTCCACGCCATTAAAATGTGGAGGTTTTATTAACTCTGTATCGGGTTTCCTTTATTCCAAAAACTATCCAAAAAATTATGATAATAATCTGGATTGTATATGGTACATTGTAGTTCCACAAAATCACCGCATTGAAATTAATTTCCTTGATCTTGATTTGTTTTCGTATTCCAACGGAAGAATCACTGATTGTAGTGATTCAATTTTTATATACGATAACAATGACCATAAATTATCTACAAATTATACATATCAAATTTGCCCGAACTCGAATAAAACACAAATCGTCACCAAATACAATAACGTCGTCGTTCAATTTAAAACTGGAGCTAGAGGAGTAGCAAAAGGCTTCAAAGCAAATTTTAGTATGACTTGTGGTGCTGTTTTATTAGCTAAAAACGACGGTATTATAGAAAACCACAGATTTATTAAAAATTCAAACAAAAGCTGCATCTGGACTATTGTTGCTCCTACACCAGACGAGAAAATATCATTAACATTTACACATATGTCATTACCAAAAGACAACAATGTTGCAACCAACAGAAATTGCCCTTCAACATTTCTTCGAGTTCTTGACGGTAATGATGAGCGTGCTCCATTAAAAGCAGAATATTGCGGACGAAAAGTACCTCCAATGATTGTAAGTTATGGTAATGCAATCACTATAGAACTGGGAAGCTATACTGACAGAATAGCGGGTATGTTTTCTGCTCACTATTCTCCTATATCCAATGCCTGCGGAGGTACTCTAACGGCAGAAACGGGTACCATTACATCACCAGCATACCCAAGCCCCTATCCTGTAAACACGGACTGCGAATGGATACTTAGTACATCTCCTGGTAACACTATTTCTTTGACATTTGAACAATTTAATTTAGAATATAGTGAGGGTTGCAATGAAGACTATCTGGAAATTCGTGAAAATGACGGAGGTGGTCACCTGTTCGGAGTATATTGTGGAAGTGAGATTCCAACCAATTATACCAAGGCGGCTAAAATATACGTAAAATTTCACAGCAATGGCATAACAAGTGGTCAGGGATTTATGCTTCATTTTAGTTATTTGCACGAAAACGATATTGATGGTGAAAGTGGAGAAATTGCATCACCAGTATACCCAAATCTATATGAAGGTGCTGGTGAATATGTTTGGCGTATAATGTCTTCTGGTACAGATCTTATTAGTCTTACAATTGACAGATTAGAAATTCCTTCCTATGGTGACGTAAGTTATAATAAATTGACAATATATGATGGATATGACAACACTGCGCCAATTTTAGAACAACTGCATGGTGTCATAGGTGAATCAAAACTGATTCTCGCATCATCGAATACAGTGTACATTGTTCTAACACTAGATGAATCGAATACCGGGTCTGTTTTTCATATGACTTGGTCGAAATCTTCTGTTAATGGAGAATCTTCTACTACAGAAGATCGAATTAACTGTGGCTCAAATGAAATGATGTTGATATTGCCTGGTAACGCAAGTGAGTTAAAGTCACCAAATTATCCTGAGGAATATAGCAACAGTTTGAATTGCGAATGGGTGTATAAAACTGTAGTAGGAAGACACTTAAGCCTAACCTTCACGAATTTTGATCTTGAAGAAGTTCAAAGCTGTTTCGCAGATTCAATCTCAATATTTACTGCTGAAACGCCAAATAATTGGAAACCGGTTAAACGTGACTTGTGTGAATCAAGTTTAGCACGTGAAGAAACTAACTCGTCTACTTACATGAAAATAAAATTTAAAACAGATGCGTCAGTCACCAGGAAAGGTTTTCTAGCACACGTGAAATCTGTTTGTGGTGGTTTTATTAACGATTTATCCGGAGAAATAGCGCCAAATTGGACAGATGCCTACCAGACATTACATCAGTCTTTATTAAATAAACTTAAATGTGAATGGACTGTAAAAGTTCGGCCCGGTAGAACGATTCAATTGAGATTTAATCATTTCAATATAACTAGTACAAACGACAACTGTGCTAGTTACGTCATTCTACGAAATGGCGATTCCGTAGAGGCGCCTTTGCTGGGAAGTGGAAAGTATTGCGGATATGAACATGAAAACCATAGAGAAATAGAGACTTCAAGTAACTCATTTTTTATTAGCTACACAACTCAAATTCGTAATTTTCCATTTACTTTCCAAAGTTTCAAAATTTATTATGAAGAGAAAAATTTCTTATGCGGGTCAACTTCTGAACTAAGTATTGACCACCAATCAGAAATAATAAATTCTCCAAATTATCCTGACGTATCCATTCCATATTCAGAATGTGAGTGGATATTTTCTGGTCCACCAGGTGAGATCTTAAGAATAGATTTTATAGATAGATTTGACTTAGATTATACTGACAACTGTGGTATGGAGGCTATCGAAATACGAGATGGATCGTCCAGTTTATCACCATTATTGAAAGGACCTTATTGTGGGGAAAATCCAGGCACCATTAAAAGTAGCAGTAATAAGTTATATATCAAATATATGACTCAGTTACCGGAACCTAGAAATGGCTTTAAAGCCAACATATCCATCGATGTATGTGGTGGTACTATTATTGCAGAATCGGGGATCATAACATCACCTGGATATCCTGTAATGCAAGTTTTATCGAGTGGTACAGTTTGTAAGTGGCATATTGTAGGGCCACCAAATCGTATATTTTTAATAAAGCCCGAGGACATTGAATTTCCAAGGTCTGAATCCAATTGCGCTACCAGAATTGAAATTGAAGAATATTTACCAGTTAATAATACTATTACCATATTGAAAACCATTTGCAATGATAATGTTGAAACATCTTTGAAGGTAATTGAAACATTAAATAATAAGTTTACCATCAAATTCAGTTTTGGTAAACCAGATCAATGGGATCATGCGTCGGAAAAGAGAGGATTTAAGATTAGCTTCAATTCTTCACGTCCTATGTGCGGTGGGATAATCACGAGTTCTGAGGGATTTGTGACTACACCAAGTTACCCGCAAGAAACTGGATTAAAATATTGCCAGTGGCTTATTCGTGTACCAAATAATTCACGGAGAGTACGATTAGAACTTATTGACACTAATACTGAAAAACACAAGATAAACACGTTTAATGACCCATCTTTTCATACTGTGATCGAATCTATTCCCAATGGCAACACTTCTTCGTACAATCGAATTATTGAGTCAGTCGGAAACACATTAGCTATATATGTATGGTTAAATAGATATTCTACTACCCATCGTTTCAAAGCCAAATTCAGCTCTGATGAACAAGCACTTTGTGGCGGTGACTTGAGCGGTATAAGTCAGGAACTTGTTTCCCCTGACCTTCAGCGTTCATATAGTTGTGCTTGGCACTACAACAACCAGGTTTCGACTAACAATCAGAATAATTATACTTATAATTCTATATTTATTACTGTCAGTAGTAATTCTTCAATTTCAAGAACACGATGTAGATTTTTTGATCCACAAGTTACAATTAAAGCGTATGTTAGTAACAAAGGTCTTACCCTTCGTCGGCAGATTTGTGGAAACACTGAAGTATCATACAGAATACCATCATCTGCGTTAGATATTGGTGCTGATAAGCTTAAAAGTGATTCATTTTATTTCCACTTGAATATAAAATCACAACCATGTGGTGGCCTTGTGCACGCAGACGGTAATCCTAAAAATATTTTGAATGACGTTCCTGATTCTTATAGTGCAAATTTAGACTGTGCATGGATCCTCAAAGCTCCCATTAATAGTAAGGTAGAAATCAACATGGAAGGTTCCTTCCTATTAGAATGCGATGATGAATATGTGGTTATAATGCATAGTCTAAATCCAACAGCTCCTTTTATTGGAAAATATTGTAAAGGACAAGTTATGGCGAGTCCACTAGTTACTCATTACTCATATATGTATATACAGTATCATTCTAAAGCTAAAAGAAATACAAATATAAAACTTATGGCTAAAACAGTAACATATCCATGCGGAGGAGTGCTTACGTCTTATGAGAATACTTTTGCGTCACCAAATTACCCGAAAATGTATTCTTCTAACCAGGAATGTATATGGGAGGTGCAAGCAGAATTAGGCTTTAGAGTATCTCTTCATTTCGTAGATCGTTTTGTAATTGAAGATAGACCTAATTGCACTAATGACGTTCTTATCATTTATGATTGGAAAGATAGTACTTACAATGAGATGGGTAGAGTGTGCGGACGAGAAGCACCACTCCCATTCAATTCTACTAGCAATCGGATGAAGATAGTTTTCCGTACCGATGCTAAGACAAATCTTGACGGCTTTAAAGCGCAATGGATACCCATCTGTGGTGGCAAATATGTAGCTACTGAAAAGGAACAAATCTTCTTTAGCCCTGGTTATCCAAATTATTATCCACCATCTATGAAATGCACTTACGAAATAACAGCTCCAGATAAACAAACAATCCATTTCAAATTCCTTGAATTTCAAATGGAAGGCTACTATCCCGAATGTGCCTTTGATAATTTAACAATAATTGGTGAGAGTGATTATACTAATCTAGCCCAAACGTACTGTGGAAGTGAAATACCACCTACTTCAAGAACTTATAAAAAAATTACTTTTGACTTTCAAACAGATCGATTCATTCAAAGAAAAGGATTTAAGGCATCTTATTCTATATTTTCATGTGGAGGTAGAATACACGACACAGCTGTAATTACTTCGAATTTCGGTGAAGAGCATTACGATGAAAATATGAATTGTACATGGCTTATTGAAGGACCGGCAACTAAGAAAGCAGTGGTCAAATTTATTTATATCGATTTGGAGAGCCATCCTGGATGTTATAATGACTACATAGCAGTATATGAAGGCTTGAGAAGTAATGAGGACAACCGTTTAGCGTTGTTGTGCGGTTTTGTGAACTCAACAACGACATTGAGAAGTACTGGAAACAAAATGTTGTTAGAATTTATAACCGATTCTAGTGTAAATTACAAAGGGTTCCAAGCTAAAATTTACTTTAGTTACGCTGAAACAGCAGGCTGCGGCGGTCGAATAAATTTAACAGATAGATCCACAACTATACTAAAATCACCTTTAATGGGTAACCATATCGTATATGAAAACTTTTTAGACTGTCATTGGTCTATAACATCACCTCCTAATACAGTTATTAAAATTACTTTCACACAATTTCACATATCTCCTTGCGCAAACATTAACCAAACCGCTATAGGATACAGCAAATGTGATTGTGACTTAGTCGAAATAAAAGATGGTATATATCCAACTAGTTTAATAATAGGCACATATTGTGGCCACACCATGCCAGCTGCACTGGTATCGTCTGAAAATATGATGAGTGTTAGGCTTTCCACTGACGGCGAATTAGTGAGCTCTGGTTTCTGGGCGACATTGACAACTCAAGCAACACCATGCGGTCAATCATTCATACGAGTTACCTACACACCTCATCGCTTCAAATCTCCTGGTTATGATACGGGATCGATTCCACGAGGTCTACATTGTGTCTATCGTTTGGATGTCACTGACCAAGAGTATAGTCAATTTCGCATTACCGTAATTAATTTACAACTACGTGCAGCTGTTACAGAGGGTGAAAATGTAAAAGTTTGTAAGAATGACAGGCTTGTTATAACCAGTAGCTTATCTCGTTCGAATAGCACATTAGGCAAAGATCTAATCATGAATCTTCAAAGAGACGACTTCTTTTCTCATACTTCTTTCTATGATTCTAACATACATTTGCCTAATAACTTTGAATTATGTGGACATTTAGAGTCTGTTGATTATTACGTATACGGAGGCACATCTATAAACATAATCACATCACTGGAGGCAGATAGCGAAGTACACAAAGGTGTTGAAATTGAAGTTGCGTTCGTGGGATTTTGTGGTAGAAATTATACAGAGCCTCATGGCAGAATACAAAATAATTATAATTACGTAGATGAGCATGTAGAAACAGATTGTTATACATTAATAACGGCACCGGAAAATAACACAATATCTATATATTTTCTTAGCATTACACCGTATTATTGGGATGAGAATACATATCTTAAAATATACGATGGAAACAACACCAAAAATAGACTACTAGTGAATATTAACTCCGACTATGAAAATAATAATCCTGTTTTCTCAACTAGCAGGTACATAATGTTACACAACCATCAAAATAGCAATAATATGATAATATTTGATTTGAATTATGTAACTACAGACAAAGGTAGAGGCTGCGGTGGGAAAATACACAATGTTTTCGGTTCTATCACCAGCCCCTTATATCCAAATCCTTATAGACATAAGAGTATTTGTGAATGGGAATTGGAAACTCCTGTTGGCTCAAATTTATTGATCAGGTTTAACGAATTTGACTTAGGAATGATTTGCGACCAGAATTATTTACAACTCGTCAATACTAAAGGTGACGTAGTAAGAACCTTCTGTTCTGAGACGCCTGCCGATTACATGAGCGATGACAATTACGTGAAAGTAGTGTTCCACACTTCGATGAATAATGCGGGCAAGGGATGGTCTGCAACTTTTGTAGCTACAAAAATCTAGACACCGTATCTTGAAGTTATAGAAATTTCATTATTTTAAAGCAATATCTGTGGGTCTCATTTCTTTTATTTTTGTATTCGTTGAAAATGAGGTAGGTAGGTATTTTGATCTTTATCTTTGTACTAAAAATGTGACAGCACGCATTCGATTCGCGATCAACACTTCCAATTTTCGTTTCTAACTAAAGACAAATTAAAAAGAGATTTAAGCAAAGACAGCAAAGCAGTTTTTTTTAAATATATGAACATTTCATTTGTAAATATTAACCCCGTTTCTAACTAACAAACTTCTGAAACATCTTATGAGTAAACATCGATTTACCTACTTATCTGTAGGATTTTGTTTGTAGGAATGATACCTGCGTAAATACAACTACAAATTGTATTAACGGAGGTAGTACTTATAAATAATATCTACTATTTTTATTTATTAATTTTCATAGCTTTTTTCACACTTGATTAAAACACAAAAACGGCAATGTGATTTTGTGTTAATCGTTAGGTATTGCATAAATAATATAATTATATAAAGTATATATGGTGATATATGTATGACTAAAAATGATAATTATGAATAGATTAAGAGCAACTAATAATAAAAATGTAAGATATGACTATTATCTTAATATATATAAATCTTGTGTCACAATGTTTGTCATCAATGGACTCCTAAACCACTTAACCGATTATAATAAAATTCGCACACCATGTGCAGTTCGATCCAACTTGAGAGATAGGATAGTTTAAATCTCAAATTATAGTCGCAATTTTAATTTATTGCTAATTATTTGTCTGTTATTATTTGACAGTCACAATTATCTGTTAACTCCAAATGATTCTAACAGATGTCGATACCTTTCGACTGGGTTGAGTAAGTAACCAATAGATGGCGCTGCTATGGTAAATCTACGAACGTGTCATATAAGCTACATTTTAACAGCATAATTTGTTTCTTTTGTGTTTTTTAATTTCCAAATATTGTACCTACTTATTTTATGTAATAATAATAATAGTGTAAGAATTACTTTTAATAAGTTTTAATTACCATACAGTTTATTGACAGCTAGTTGTTTTTTTTTCAAAATATTGTACCTATGTATTATAATTATTTATTGCTGCCTAGTTTTAATAATCATTGTAGTAACAATTATGTGTACGTGTGCAAACTTTTAATTAGTCTTTTGCTACTAAATATGCATTCTTTATGGATAAAATAAATATAAAGATTTATGATATTATTGTTGGAATCCATTGTTAGTTTCAAGAAAATAAAGATTTTGTAAGACACTCTCATATTTATTTGGAAATAGGTAATTACTTCTACGACTATTTATAAACATTAAAAATTACATTTTAAACTAATGCCTAGTCTTTGATTTAAAATCAGTCTTTCATTTAATATTTCCTTGTCCGATATTCCTTTAGAAAACCCAAATGATTTTTTAACATTCTGCTATTTTTTATTTTCGTGCTTATAGTAGAGATTTATTTTTTTTACGCGGGGATTGCTTTTTGCACCATACCCTCCGTGTGTGAGGGCACACGAAGGGCGTGTGTGGGACCCCCGATGAAACGGTCTACCCACTAAACCCCGCGGCGGCCTACCTCGGCAGTCGGGAGGAGCTCCAGGAACGCATCAGCGGCATCTGGAGTCCCCCATGCCGTACCTTACGACTTAGGTACATCCCGGGGTGACAAGAGTCACCCCCGGGGCGGGCCGCTGTCGCGCCTCCAAACAGTAGGAGTCGCACCACCGACCCGCCTTAGACGACACCCCCCGGCCGCACCGGGGCTTCACCGGTCTCGGGTCGTTTGCAGCGACCACATCTCCCCTAGATGTGGCCCCAACGACCCTTAAGCGACGATTGGGGAGCTAGCGGCCTCTACCGCGTCCCCTTCGTCGCCTCCTGCGAGCGGGATCGGCCCTTTCTCGATCCCGCTCTGCGGACTCCTTCTGAAGCATAACGTCTTCACAGAAGGAGACCGCAGCCTCCCATCCCTCACTACTCGCCAGCATTGCCGCGATCAATGCTGGTGGTGATAGGTTTCGTCCAATCTGTCCGACCAGGACTCCTGAAGATTAGGTATACAAGTTGATTCTCTGCACTCATCTCTCCTGTCGTCTCATTAGGTAGGTATATTAGGAAGACACTTTTATGAGCTTTGCTTCAATGGCGGACTAAGGGGTAGGGGGGGATTGTTTACAACCCGGGCATCTGGTCCTAGGAGCCTCACAAATGGCTGCAAGTTTGTTTACGATTTGGTCAAGGGATTGATCAAATCGTAAACAAGCCTCTGAAAACATACGTAGTAACTACTTACTTAAAATTATGTTTTAAAAGCTTCTAGGGATTTAGTAAAATGAAACAATTAATATTCTTGATATAGAATACTTATTACTGATTCACTCCTCGACCAAGACTACTTGATTTGCTGGCAGCCATTATGAGGTGAATAAATCCCCTCCATAATGGCAGCCCGACACCAAGTCAGTCTTTTAAATTTTTTATTTATTAATTGTGACATTTAATATGTTTTAATAATTTAATTAATTATATCTTTGACTTTCGGAATTATCTGCATTATTACTACAGTTTGTTACTCGCACCTAATATTCAATTGACAGATAATCCGGAAGTCAATTACACAATCACAACTGTATTTTATAATTAGGATTACCGCTAACAGTTTGTGGATGGAGGCCCCATGGGCAAATAAGTAGGCCTAAGTATAGCCTGTACCGGTAGGTTACATTTTTTTAATTAAAATTACTTTTACTGCCATAACTTTCTGATGTTCAGTTTCGCAGTTTAAATACAATGTTGACTCTCGATACTGGAGTAAGTTAATGTAGCTTAAAATATTCAGTCTCCAAAAATGACTCTGGATACAGGACTCGCCAAAATAAAAGCCCTGAATGAATATTTAGTGACTGAACGAACTACAATTATGGACGCTGTAATTTTTGGCACCAAAAATGCAATGATATGGATATTAACATTAAGAGACGAGGAAGAAGGAAGGTAAAAAAACTAGGCAGGTAAACTAGCTCATGATGCTAGATTATCGATTCAACATGAAATATGTAGGTTAAAATTTGAATGCATAGGCCGATTTTTACAGGAATTGTCGCCACGACACATGGCTATCAAACAAATAAACTATATTTTCCATATAGTTTAAACAAAGTTTATGGTGGTTGCTTCAGATGACGCACTGACTGTAGTAATGGACAATCTGGTAGAAATTTTCATAGAGTTTGAAGAGAATCAGGTTTTAAAAAAATAAAAAAGTACAGCAGCCAAGTTCATGCTACTGATACGAGTACGGACGTTGCATCTATACCGTCTAGATAATAGGACATCTTGGGCTGTCCGTCTAGACTAGACGGACAGCCCAAGATGTCCTATTATCTATACTAATATTATAAAGAGGCAAACTTTGTTTGTATTGTTGCGCCATAACCAGATGAATCTCGTGTCCACTAGAATAATCGAGAACTGTCGAGGACAACGCCATCTAGTGTCGGAAAGCGCGCAACTGTGTGCATTATGACGATTACTCGACGCTAGATGGCGCTACAAGCAGCTCTAGAGTAATCTATTTAGCCTAGAAACATCGATCGAATGTTTTCGTAGTTTCGAGTAATTTCCACGGCCATATAAAAGCGGAACGTGTTGGCCGTAGGGACAGTATTGTTTCACGATACAGCGGATAAACATCGAAGAGATCTTTAGTGCGACTAACGAGTGATTTAGTGATTTCTTATTGTAAAAAGTGTTCTTAATAAATATTGTGTTATTTTTGGTAATTAATCGAGTACTTTAATTTATTTAATACCCAGCTCGTAACAATTTGGTGTCAGAAGTGCGATTAAAGTATGCCGGTATTACCAAAAGAGGACACGGAAGGTATCCGAACCAGGAGTCAGCGCCAGCAAGAGGCTGATCAGAGGCGATTTGGAAGTGCACAACTGCCTACATCGGAAGATCAGCAGCCAGTCATGGAAACCACGCCGTCCACGTCGGCATCGGCAGCAGCTCCAGATATCACGGCCCTAATGGCGATGCTCCAAGAGCAGGCCCGCCGTCAAGAGGAGCAGGCTCGCCGCTTGGAAGAGCAGCTGCAGCGGGACAAGGAGGAGCAGGCCCGCCGCCAGGAGGAGCAGGCCCGCCGCCAGGAGGAGCAGGCCCGCCGCTTGGAAGAGCAGCTGCAGCGGGACAAGGAGGAACAGGCCCGCCGCCAGGAAGAACAGATGCTCTTGTTAAAAGGCATTCATGAGACTTTCGGCAAAGAAATCAAGGTAGTGAAGGATCAGGTTCTTCAACACGAGAACCGTATCACTGAGGCCGAAACTCAGATTGCTGACGTGAAGAAGGCCTTAGGAAACCTTAAAGTTGCAGACGGAGTGGCGACTACAGTAACTGCTGCTCCTTCGGTGCGGGGGTTCAAAGTACCGCCGTTTGATGGAACATCTTCGTGGTCAGCCTACAAGATTCAGTTTGAGGCTGTTATGAAGGTGAACGGCTGGACTAAGGATCAGGCTATGACCGCGCTCACCTTGGGTCTTCGAGACCAGGCTCTAACCGTCCTCGAAGCCCTCGATAAAGAGGTTACCTATGAGCAACTGCTGGAGGCATTGGAGGCAAGATATGGTGACGCTCATCTGGAGCACGTGTTTCGTGCACAGCTGAAGGATCGTGCCCAACGCATCGGTGAAAACTTGCAACAATGGGCTCTAGAAGTTGAGAAACTGGTCCGTAAGGCATACCAGTCTGCACCTGCGCTCGTTGGCGGAAATCTGGTGCAAGCTTTCATCGATGGCATTCGTGACCTCGAAGTTAGAGCTGCTGTGAGACTAGGACACCATGAAACTCTCAAGGACGCTCTGGCCCATGCTTTGGAGGTGGAAGCTGTGAGACAAGACCATCGGTTTCATCGGGTCCGGGAGGTTGTGGCATCACCTGTGCGAGACCGATTTAAGGGGTACAGCCCTAGATGCTACGCCTGTGGTGAAAAAGGTCACCTTCGGTCCAGCTGCCCTAAGCGAAGCATAGGAAGTGAGTACGAGCGGTCTCAGGAGAATAGGGCGGTTGATAGTACTGCCCAACAACAGCAGGGAAACGAGTAAACGCCAGGACTGGAATTCATGGAAGGAGCATCATCAGGAAAAGTGTACAGTTTAAAGAACGCTGTTCTTCCTCCCAGATCAGAGACAATTATGCCAGTTAGTCTCCCTCATAATTCTGGACGAATGCATCGGTGTGTCCTTATTGAAGGGGTAGATAATGATCTTCCATGGAAGATCGCACGAACTCTAGTAAGTACCACTAACACCTCTGCAGTACGTGTGCTAAATCTTAGTGACAAGCAACATGTGATTCATAAGGGCACACTGATTGGCACTTGCGAATATGTGGATTGGATGCGTCGATGCCAAGACTTGACTACTTCGAAAATTAGCACGGATGCACGAGTCAACGTGTCAACACTTTTAGAAGACTGTCGAGATGTCTTGTCTAGGGAAGAAATTGACAAGGCTAAGATAATGTTAGTTAAGTACACTGATATTTTCTCTACTAATGACGCTGATATTGGAAAGACTGGTTTGGTTCAACACAAAATAAACACTGGGAGTGAGATGCCTATTCGTCAGCAACCAAGAAGACTACCAGTAGCACGAGAACAGGAAGTACAAACCATGATTGATGGAATGGTCAGGGATGGCGTTATAGAGCCTTCATCCAGCCCATGGTGTTCACCTGTAGTGCTTGTAAAGAAAAAGGATGGCAGTATGCGTTTTTGTGTTGACTACCGCCGTCTAAACGACATTACGAAGAAGGACAGCTATCCACTACCTAGAATAGACGACACTCTGGACATGCTAACAGGGGTTAAGTGGTTTAAACCTGCTCTTGAATCCTTTCCAGTCTGGTTTTCGATCCGGCCATAGCACCACCACTACTCTAGTTCACATTACGGAGAACATTAGATATGCTATGGAAAACGGTGAGCTCACAGTCCTTACACTTCTTGACTTCAGTAATGCCTTTAACACCGTCGACTTTGACATACTGCTGTGTATATTACGCTCTATTAACATATCTCCAACTGCGATTGACTGGTTTCGTAACTACCTGTTTGGTCGCCGACAGCGCATCAGCATTGACAACACTGTCTCTACTTGGTGTAGCACTTGCACTGGTGTACCTCAGGGCGGCGTGCTATCTCCTTTACTTTTCTCCGTTTTTATCAACACTATCACTAGTAATTTGACTTCGTCCTACCACCTTTACGCGGATGATCTCCAGATCTTTACCACGGCACCACTGACTGATCTAACTACTGCAATTAATACTACAAATACTGACCTGGAAAAAATCAGTAAGTGGAGCATTTCCCACGGCTTGAAGATAAACCCAATCAAGACCCAGGTCATTGTCGTTGGAAGTCCAAGAATGATATCCAAAATTGATTGGACTTCACTGCCTCAGGTCTCTTGTGAGGGCACACCTATCCCGTATAGTGATAAGGTAAAGAACTTGGGCATCTATATCGACAGTACCTTTTCCTGGGGTCCTCAGCTGCAGGAGCTGAGTCGCAAAATGTTTGCTGCTGCAGGGTCCTTGCGCAGACTACGCAATTTCCTACCTATCTCTACCAAGATTGCCCTCACACAATCCCTTCTTTTCCCCATCCTTGATTATGCTGAAGCCAGTTATTTAGATCTTACTGAAGACCAATTCAATAAGCTTGAGAGACTCCAAAACCTCTGTATAAGATTCATATTCGGATTACGGAAATATGATCACGTCTCCTATTATCGTAAAAAGCTTAAGTGGTTACCCATCCGCCTTCGCCGGAATGCACACGTTCTTTCTCTTCTGTATAACATTCTTTTCAATCCTCTTACCCCACGCTACCTCAAAACACGGTTCACCTTTTTACACGTGTCACATCCCAAATTACTGAGGTCGTCGGAGAACCTGAAACTGAAAATGCCTGGCCATTCTACTAAATTTCTCGACCACTCCTTTTGTGTCCAAGCAGTTCGGTTGTGGAATGCCCTACCAGTCTCAATTAGACGAGCAAAAACATTAACTGCTTTTAAGAGACTCGTAAAGGAGCATTACCTGGGAGAGATCAACGTCCCTTAACATGCAATTTTTATTTTTATTTATATAGTCAATTGGGTCACACTACTGCATTTAAGTATGTAATCAACTGTATATTTATCTTTATTTATTCTTCGTCTTTCCTACTCTTACACCGGACACTACCCAACACTTTCTCTTACTCATGTTTTCTCTCCATCCAATGGTTGCCTGTAAGAGATTGCCTCCGGGCGATAAGGCCGCCAATTGTACTTCCCTAATTTTAAGATTATCTTGTAATGCATCTGGTGTACAATAAAGTGATATATTATTATTATTATTATTATTTAGCACCTTGGATTTAAAAAGTGGATACTGGCAGGTAGAGATTGATCCCAAGGACAAAGAGAAGACTGCATTTTCGACAGGGAAAGGATTGTGGCAGTTCAAAGTAATGCCCTTCGGATTATGTAACGCGCCAGCAACTTTTGAAAGACTGATGGAATCAGTACTCACCGGATTAACTGGAGATGCCTGCCTGGTCTATTTGGATGACATTGTCATCGTAGGCCGTACGTTTGAAGAACATATCCGAAACCTGGAGCGCGTATTATCGAAAATCCGAAGTGCCAACCTAAAGTTAAGTCCTAAGAAATGTTCATTTTTCAAACGGCAGGTTAGCTTTTTAGGATATGTGGTTTCGGAAGAGGGTGTCCAAACAGATCCGCAAAAGATCGCTGCCGTCAAGGATTGGCCAGTTCCAAGAGATAAGACCCAAGTAAGAGCATTTTTGGGCTTGTGCTCCTACTATCGGCGATTCGTGAAAAACTTTGCGGATATTGCTAAACCCCTTCATAAACTTACTGAAGAGAAAAGACATTTCTGCTGGGATGAAAGTTGTGACATTGCATTTCAAGAGCTAAAAAGACGTCTATGCAACACACCTATCTTAGGGTATCCAGATACCGAAAATGAATTCATAGTTGACACAGATGCGAGTGATACTGGGCTTGGCGGTGTGTTATCCCAGCGGAAAGGTGATCAAGAGGTTGTTATTGCATATTTCAGTAAATCTTTGTCGAAGCCGGAAAGGAATTACTGCGTCACGAGAAGGGAACTACTGGCCGTAGTGAAGACACTGCAACATTTCAGCAAATATTTGCTTGGGCGTAAATTCCACCTCCGAACTGACCACGCTGCATTAAAGTGGCTCTTACAATTTAAAAATCCTGAAGGACAAGTCGCGAGATGGATTGAGTTATTACAGGAATATGACTTCATGATTGAACATCGCAGTGGAAAGTCTCACGGTAACGCAGACGCACTATCAAGAAGACCTTGCCCTGAAGACTGCAAGCACTGCGCCAAGCAAGAAGTAAAGGAAGCTGTTCCTATAAGGACGATAAAGACGGACCTTAGCAACGAATGGAAGGAAAGCCTGCAGCAAGCACAGCAAGAGGATGCAGATATCAAACCAATTCTCGAGTGGATTAAAGCTGAGACTCCTAAGCCACCCTGGAGCGAAGTTGCATCGCTGAGCTCGACCACGAAGAGTTATTGGGCTCAATGGGATAGTCTAGTCATCCAGGATGGAGTCTTGTGCCGTAAATGGGAAAACGCTCGAGGAGACAGCTGTCACCTGCAAATGGTTGTTCCTAAAGCTAAGATACCAGTGGTCCTGCAGCTCTACCATAACGGATGTTCAGGAGGTCATATGGGAGTTAAGAAGACATTGTTAAAGATAAGGGAAATATTCTACTGGATTCATTGTCGTGATGATGTTGAGGACTGGTGTCGCAAGTGTACCAGTTGTGCGGCCGTGAAGGGACCTCATACACGTAGCAGAGGCGCATTGAAATTGTATAATGTTGGTGCACCCTGGGAAAGAATTGCTATAGACGTGGCAGGACCGTTTCCTGAAAGTGAAAGCGGAAACAAGTACTTCATGGTCGTAATGGATTACTTCACTAAGTGGCCAGAAGTCTTTGCCATTCCCAACCAAGAGGCATCAACAGTTGCAGATAAATTAGTGCACGAAGTCTTCTGTCGTTTTGGAGTGCCTTTAGAAATCCACAGTGACCAAGGAAGAAATTTTGAGTCTCAAATATTTCAAGAAATGTGTCGAGTGATGGGTGCTCACAAAACCAGAACCACCTCTTACCACCCACAATCGGACGGAATGGTGGAACGATTTAACCAAACACTAGAGAGGTATCTGGCAAAAGTAGTTGAAAGTAAGCAAAAAGATTGGGACAAACACATCCAACCGTTTCTTCTGTCATACCGAAGTGCAGTCCACGAATGTACTTCCGTAACACCAGCTTTTGCAAACTTCGGAAGAGAACTACGGTTGCCTGCAGACTTGATCACTGGAATACCCCCTGATACCCCGCGAAGTATAACGGAGTACGCGAATGACTTGCGGAACAAGTTGAATGACATTTATGAGCATGTCAGACAATCGGGCCAACAAATGTCTGAAAAGATGAAAACCCGTTATGACCGGAAAGCGAATAATAAGGGCTTCGAAGAGTGTTCGCTAGTATGGCTACATAATCCAGTTCGCAGTAAAGGGAGATCTCCGAAGCTACAAGCAAAATGGGATGGGCCATACCGGGTAGTCACTAAAATCAATGATGTTACCTACCGGATACAGAAGTGTCCAAGAGGCGCCCCAAAGATAGTTCATGTAGATCGACTGGCGCGATACTATGGAACCGATAATGCTCGGGACGAGCATGTCTTAGGAGGGGGCAGTGTTGCGCCATAACCAGATGAATCTCGTGTCCACTAGAATAATCGAGAACTGTCGAGGACAACGCCATCTAGTGTCGGAAAGCGCGCAACTGTGTGCATTATGACGATTACTCGACGCTAGATGGCGCTACAAGCAGCTCTAGAGTAATCTATTTAGCCTAGAAACATCGATCGAATGTTTTCGTAGTTTCGAGTAATTTCCACGGCCATATAAAAGCGGAACGTGTTGGCCGTAGGGACAGTATTGTTTCACGATACAGCGGATAAACATCGAAGAGATCTTTAGTGCGACTAACGAGTGATTTAGTGATTTCTTATTGTAAAAAGTGTTCTTAATAAATATTGTGTTATTTTTGGTAATTAATCGAGTACTTTAATTTATTTAATACCCAGCTCGTAACAGTATGTTTGTTTGTTTGTAATGAATAGGCTCTAAAACTACTAGACCGATTTTAAAAATTCTTTCACCATTCGAAGGCTACATTATCCACGAGTAACATAGGCTATATTTTATTTTGGAAAAAAATAGGGTTCCTTAAGATATTGGGGTTTTTCGGACACAAGGTGTAAAAAATCAACTCTATACGGGGGAAAATTTTTCGCTACGGGCAATAAAAGACGCAAACGAGGTTGCGTCGGTCAGCTATTTTATAATAAAATTAGACCTTACTGAAACTACCTCGTTGGTCCAGCGGTTAGTGCAAGCAACTACCAATCAAGAGATCTCGGGTTCGATTCCTGGGTCGGACTGCTATTGAGTTTTTCTTACAAAAAGTTGTTAGTAGAAGATGGCGGTGTTGCTCGCCCATGCCTCGGAGTACACATTAAGCCGTCGGTCCCGGTTGTCATATCCTATGTCCTATGACAATCGCTATTGGGAAGTCAGTGCCCTCAAATATACTGACTACTAGTTGAACCTTCGAATTCAGTTCACCCTTAGGGTTGCGGAGGTCCGATGCCAGTCGTTCGTCTGGGCGAGGAGGTTGGAGAATGGATCCAAAACTGGACCTTCTCTACGTCGCTGGTGATTAGCGGGCTTATTACCCGACATAATATTTAATACAAGTATAAACTGTATGTTTCATAATATCAAACGAGTATTACTAGCGGTCGCCCGCGGCTCCGCCCGCGTTGATGTCGGTTACCGCTGCAAAAAGCCTAACCAGGAAAGACACGGTCAGCAAAATGATTCCCAGGTCAATTCACAGACACCGACACTAACATCGACGACGCAGTCATTATCCGCAGGCTGCACAGATTGTCTTTCTGTGGGTGTTAAAGTTGTTTATGAGGAAAATATTTAAATGTAATTGATACTAAGTTTTCACTTCTGCTGGCAGTCCCCGAGTGAAATCGTAATATTTTAATTTTGCCATAACTTCAAAACAAAACGTCCAATTTTTATCATTCAAAGACCAAATATAATCTACATGAACTGTAGTTAGTGATGAAATAATTTATTTTGATAAGGATTGGTAGCAAGAGTAAAATAAACGCGTTTAAATGTAGTCCATAAAAATATCAAGATGTTTAAATAAAAAAACAAAGTGTCTAGTCGTCCGATAAACGGACGGATAAATAGGCAAAATAAAGATAACTGTCAATTTGTTCGAAAAAAAATTTTGTTTTGGTTAGGTTAGGTTAGGTTTTTTTTTTTTTTTTAGGCAAAATAAAGTTCACTGTCAATTTGTTCGAAAAAATATTTTTTTTTGGTTAGGTTAGGTTTGGTTTTTTTTTTTTTTTATAAATACTGTCTTCCTCTTGCATGACAAGAGTCCTTGTTCTGCACTTCTTCTTTCTTTATCTGTATATATATTTATATATATTTGGTTGATATATAGATAGGTATAGTGTGTCGCGGACTCCTTTTTGTAGACATTTATAAGATCTACGATTAATTAGAACATTTTATGGTTCTATCTTTTATAGTTTAGGCAGCGTACGCAAAATAAGTAACTTTTCTGGTTGATTTTTTTACATCTTGTGTCCGAAAGACCCAAATACCTTACGGAACCCTATTTTGTTCCAAAATAAAATATAGCCTATGTTACTTATGGATAATGTAGCTTTTGAATGGTGAAAGAATTTTTAAAATCGGTCCAGTAGTTTTTGAGCCTATTCATTACAAACAAACAAACAAAGTTTTCCTCTTTATATATTAGTGTAGATATATAATATATTTTTATATAGAAAAAACAAAAAACTATCCTTTCCAAACTGTTCATGAAGTCCAATTCATACGTCAAAGTTAAGAAGACAAATAAATAAACAAATGTGATATTAATAAAAATCTTGAGGAGATCGTTTTTTGGTTTTTCGAAAGACGGTCGCCATTTAAAAACGGTCGCCATAAAATTTTTATTCATTTTCATTAATAAGTGTGGGTCTCAAAAAAATTACCATCGAATTTGTATGCCGATGCATTTTTTATGTAAAATATATATTTTGCAAGCCCCAAAACAAAAATCAGTTTCTTATTAATGAAAATGAATAAAAATTTTCAAGTCACCATTATGACATGTTAGAGCTGGGGGTCACTCGGGTAGGTACCATTCACTTTGTATGCCACAAATTTTTCTCAGTTTTCCATTGTATTTTCTCGAAGTATTAATTTTTAGAAACTGTTATTTATTAATTTGGGACACTCATCAAATCGACCTGTTTCGCTCCCTATCCCGCTTTTTCCTGCCACTATCAGAATTTGGTCCAATAATAAAAGTTGGGGGTCTCGTCAAAACGAAGCTGTGTATAAACTTTCAGCCTGTTATTAATCACTGAAATCCCTTGTACTATCGACCCAGTTGAAAGGTGACCCACTTTGACAATTATTCCATTAAGTTGGGTTTTCTTCGCTATTTGCACATAGTACGTTTTGGATATAAACAGAAATGCGTCATTACGGGTTAGATGTCAATGCAATTTAAACCTTTGTCACCACTGAACAAGATATATTTTTGATACAGCAGTCTTATTTGAATTTCAAATAATATAATCGTTTATAATCCAAACTCTTTTCATTGCGAAGAAAAAGTATTATAATTTGTAAAATGAAATGACATTATGTGTAAAATGTCAAGTAGTAGTCAATCTGAAAATTTTAAATTAAAAATCTAAGAATATATTTATATCTATACCTAAACGAATCGTATAATGGCCAATTCGGTAGAACAAAGAGCTCGGATTGTAGTGCTCAGTGAGCAAGGTTGCGGCGTTAGAGAAATATCACGTGAGTTAAATATAAGTCGTAACACGGTCAGAACCTGGATCAGACGGCACGCTGAAGAGGGTATCCTTGAAGACCGACGACGACATAATCATGGGGTTCGTCGAATCACAAACCAACAGAGAACGGAAATGCAACACCATTACGAAGAACATCCTTTTACTCGTACCCGCTATTTTGCAGCACGTTACGACGTTTGTCTAGAAACAATTAGAAAAAATAATTTGCACCGCACTGGGCTGCATTACAGACATCATGCTAAGAAAGTTCATTTAACGGATGCACACAGAACTGCGAGATTGAATTTTGCACGTAATTATTTAGATTTCGACTGGACAAACACCATCTTTACAGACGAAAAATCATTTCGCTCTTCTCAACATGGTCGCTTAACTTTGTGGCGTTACGATAACACGCGATACACAGAAGACGACGTAGTGCCTAACCAATCATCTGGCCGTATTTCAGCTAACATGTGGGCATGGATGGATGCTGGAAACATAGGCGAACTTGTTCCTATTTCTCCTCGTCATAACGCTATCAACTATGTCGATTTATTGGAAGAATCAATGTTACCGACTTTGCGAACAGTTTACCCCCGTGAAGATGTGCCAGTATTCTCCTAGGTTCATGATAACTGTCGAGTGCATACTGCCAGAATTGTCTCAAATTGGTTTACGGAGCATGAAGATGAATTTACTCTCATTCCATGGCCGTCTAGGTCACCAGATCTTAACCCAATAGAAAATTTATGGGGTTTGATGGTTCAAATGTGGGATAACAGGAACGAGAGGACTAAAGAAGCAATCGAGCTGTATTGTAACGAAATATGGGATTTCATGAGGGGAAGTGACATTTGCAGTCGTCTAATCGGGTCTATGCGTAATCGATTATTAGACGTTATTGAAAACCATGGCGCTTACACTCGGTTTTAGGTTTAACCAGTAATCCTACAGACCCAAACAATTGGAACCATTATAACCCAAAAATTAACTATTGAGAAGTTTTCTTTTTTATTCGCTTTACGAAGTGAATGCCATTATTTTTAATTTAATAATATGAAATAAACAAAGGTCTCTAATTTTACTGTTTTATTTTACTAATATGTATGACTAGCTGTCTCGACAGACTTCGTTCTGTTAAATAAATGCTTATCTATTTTTGTTCTACAGTACCCTATGCTACCTTTACGGTACCTCTACCCTCCTACGTCAAGTCTACCCATTATCTACACTATCTACACTAATATTATAAAGAGGAAAGATTTGTATTTTTGTATGTAACGAATAAACTCAAAAAGTACTGGACCGATTTTATTTTTACCGACCGATTAAATAGGGTTCCGTAAGATATTTGCGTTTTTCGTTTATATAATAGGAGCGGAGCACCAATGAAGAATGTTTAAAAAACGGGGGAAATTTTTTACGCTACGGGAAGACGCAAACGAGGTTGCGGGGGTCAGCTAGTTCGAAATAAAGTCAATCCTATGTCTCAAACAAATATACAATTAAATCTTTCCTAATATACCTATAGATAAGGACGTTCACTGGCTAACAAACTTTTTCGTGCAATACTTATCATAGTATACGTCTATGTCTATGTCATGGCTTTGTCAGTGTCTAGTAGAATGATAATGGTTCGTCACTTATGAAATGTATGTTCAAGCTAATTTCAACCTAATGGTATAGAATAATTGTAGGAAAATGACTCTAAGGGGGGTCATGAATCACTTTGGTCCACTGTACGTGGGCCCGTGGACTACAACTATGCCTCCTTAGGCCACTAATGGGGTTAGCCCACTACTTCTTTGCTTTGAGACAAAATTTTGATTTAAGTTAGTCGTTGATATAAATACGAATAATTTTGTGATATCACTTGTCGTTGAACACTTACATTTTTAAAGAAAGAAAACCTGTATAGTTATCGTACACAACGAAAGCAAACGAATCTTATAAATGACATTGACATTGAAAAGAAGTAAGCAGATTGAATTTTGTTTTTCTTTTTTTTTCCAAAGAACTAGTTCAAGTACTCTCATGCCATGGTCATGTGTCAGTAAAGAAGTTTACGTTAGCATGATTTTTGAGCATTTAGAAATAATCAATAATATTAGTCATGAAAATTGCTAAGTTTTGTAATTAATACAGTCAATCCTTCAATCTATTAGTTGTATTAGTAACATTTTTAAAACTGAAATCCGATCTTCTACTCAATTTACTTATTTTGTAAAAACACTTCTCTACCACATCAACATACATCTTTAAAATTCGATCTTTAAAATCGACATTGGCTGACTGCACAAATCGTGCGAAGCTACAGAAGAAAAGAAAAATTCGATCTGTCAACACTGATTGTCACAGTTGTCACTGTTGTTGAAGTTGTACAAACTTCAAATTTTTAGATGATGTGGTAATAAATATGCGGTATTTTGTATCGTAATTAAATGAACTAACGTGTTCTGTAATGATTTGAAATTATTATTTGTATATCATAGTAAAATGGAAATATTTTTTTTAATATGGACTTTAATTGTATACGGTATTGCGGCCGCTCTAATCTTCTTATTATTAGTAAGTATAAAAAATAATATATACATGTTTGAGATGTAATTAACAGAATTAAACCTAACTTCCATTGCACTTTTTCCTCATCCATTAATTAAAAATCTAAGTGTTAGTAAAAGTATATTGTTTTACAGTAAAAAAATCAATTTTTATATGGCGATCAACTTGATGAAACTCAAATGTGTACCTTAATTTGATTGTTATAGATATCCATTACACTTTATGTGATAACAAAACCATATCCTATAGTGGAGAAATTTGAGGAGGAAACTACTTTTAATGATCCTAGAGCTAAGAAAAGACTCAAGTTCCCTAGTATTAGTGAAGCGGAAAGTCTGAACTTGAGTGTCATTGTACCCGCCTACAATGAGGAAGAAAGATGTAAGTTATTATTTTGTGTGTATTTTAAGAACAAAGGGATCGAACGTAGCAGAACAACAACACCTCAGAGAAGGAAAACTTGACACAAACCCGTCTGGCCAGTGCAGTATGGGTAGGCCAAAAACTTTCTAAGAGGTCTTAGTAGTGGACTATGAAAGGCTATTATTAACAGCTTTGCTAGACGTCCTGATTATGGTGGGGTGCACTGGTTTTTTATCAAAATTATAATGTCCTACATGTACAGGTCTTGTACCGCCTCACGCCGTAAGTGAAATTAGTTAGTTAGCCATGAAAGCAAGCCAGCAAGAGTGCTTTATCGTGAATCGAATTGGCAGGCAATATAGGAATAAAAATTTAAAGGTACCTGGCACTAGTTCTTTCAAGAATTAAGGATGATATATCAGACAAACAAAAATATTGCAAACCTTTTATTTTTCATCATAATTTCTGATTAGATAGGGGGGATTTTTTACTTTGTCTCATTTTTGATGAAAGCATCCCGCTTTTTTCAGTAAAAAGTATCCAAATCCTGATTTAACACAAAAAATTATATGAACTTGAATTACTTGAAGTTTAAATCACATTGATATGAGTAGCATGAGAATGAACTAATACCCATTGGAATCTGACTTGAAGGGCTGTAATGCTACCACTATATGCCAGTTATGTAATTTTAATATACATAAATATATTTTTATGTGGTTGATAGACTTCTTGCAACAGTAGTACAAGGTTAACATTCAACTGGGAAATATGAAATATGTGTCTTACAAGAATGGTTTTAGGATAATTTAAATTGTATTTCAACTGAATTCTTTTTCTTGTTATACTTATGCAAAATCTTCTAAAACATAGAGAATGTTTGAAATTCGAAATTCACAATCGGATCAGAATCGGAAATCGGAATTCGATCACAATCGGAATTCGTAATTCGATCACAATCGGAATTCGGAATTCGAAATTCACAATCACTAGTTTAGGCGCGGCCGAAAATGCAAGATAACTTTGAAAGAATGAAGAACAGGCCAGCGTTTGTTTCCAGCTAGAAATTATAAGAATAGCCTACTAAAATACTATGATAATAATAAAGCCCTTTTATTCCGAACAACATGCAATTTAACAGTTCTCGGACACCCCCTTTCTCTACAGTCCTCTCTTGGATGCCATAAGATTACTTGTTTGCTCCTTTTATCTATTTTGCAGCATAGCATATGTTATGTCCAAATCCATTTAAAATTATCTAAATCAGTTGCTTTAGTCTTCCTTCTTATTTCGGCATTAGGGATTTTGTCACTAGGCCTGATTCCCAACATGCTCCTTTCCATTGCTCTTTCTGCTTTAGCAACTTTTTCTGTATGTTTGTCCGTTAATATCCATGTCTCGCAGCCGTATGGAGCTGTGGTGTCACTTCGGTCAAGCCGGCCCATTGATGCCGAAGCGTGGCTCTCCAACAGTATATATCTAACATAGTAAAAAAGTAAAACTGCCTCCTGATGCAGTATTTCAATAATTTAATCATCCAAATAATAATCATCAAATGTGATCTCAATTTCCAGTGCCACCAATGCTTGATGAGGCTTTGGAATTTTTGGAAACTCGTGTAAAAAGTCAACCTTCATTCCAATATGAGCTAATAGTTGTAAGTGATGGTAGTAAAGATAAAACTGTAAAAGTAGCAGAATCATACACTGAAAAGTATGGTAGTGAGAAGGTGAGATGCCTTGAACTGATTAAAAATAGAGGAAAAGGTGGCGCAGTGAGATTGGTAAGTGATGTCTATTATTTACATGATGTGATTTTTTTATATAATTTAGTATATTAATATTCTTCTTCTTTTCGATCTTTTCTTATAATTCAATTACATAGTAAGGAGCATATAATACATGGGTCTCTGGATCTTCTTTTAGAATGTGACTGTCCTAAGAACCCGATTTTGAATTAACGAACTTCGTGCTTACCCATGCCAGCAAAACACACTTAGATAGTTTTGAAGTTCATTGTGGGCAACAACTTATCACAAGACGAAGCAATATATTGAATGCCAATATGCTTCGAAATATATATATATATATCAACTAATTTCTTTTACACTTACTACAGGTTGATGAGACGCAATTAGTAAAAAACAGTTTCTTTTAGGGTGTCCAAAGTAGCAGAGGTGCTGCCATATTATTTGCAGATGCAGATGGTGCATCGAAATTTGAAGATTTAACGAAACTAGAAAGTGCACTAAAAGATATTATTAATTGTGACTATATGGTAAAGCCACGTGAAGCAAGTAATAATATAGCAATGGCTATTGGTTCAAGGGCTCATCTAGAAAAGGAGTCTTTAGCTACACGAAGTGTGTTTAGGTAAGATTAAATTTTGTCAAACTATAACATGTAAGACAGGAAGAAGAAAGTCAAGAAGTTTTTGTAGTGAAACTTATTTGCGCGCATGAGGGTGAAAATTTTACGGATGAAACTCAATAAAAGTGACAAGAAAATGTGGGATGTTTTTGTCCAAGAAGAGGGAGAGAGCAATTGAAACCGATTGAGAGAGTGAGAAAGAATTTAGTTTTTTTTTTTTTGGATATGGCAATTTGTGCCGATGTCGACAATTCTGCCAATGACAAATGTATGATGAAGAGAATGCGTGTGTTAATAAAGAACACAAAAAAAAAGTCTGAAGCTTATCACTGCAATGAATGAAATCTTTTGTTAATTTTTAAAGAAAGTAGAAAGAAGGAGGAAGAACTAAAATGGGTTAAAGTTTAATGGAATTACAGCGTATAAAGGTCATTATCGCCTGTATAAGTTCTGGAGATGAATAGGTTAAAAGAGAAGAGAAATTAATAGGGGTGGGGATCTTCAAGTTTCTTAAAAAGCCATATAAGTCCAGAGACGGAAAGGGTTAATTAGTTTGCCAAAAAAGTTTCACTTCTGACATGTACACTTTGTACGCACGCAATTGTTTTGTGATATTAAGTTAATGTATTGATAAAATCTAATATCATAATAAGATAGTTTGGCAAGCGTTTGGCAAAGATATTCCAATTGCTTATTTACTTATAAAACTTAGATGAGTTTTAGTTCATACATGTTCATTTTAGATTTTAATATTAATTTCACACTTACCAGTTTCTTTTATCTGGTTTATAAATTATATGTGAAACCCCAGGTGCTGTAACATTCCACGATATTTGATAATACTTTAGCTGAATGTCAATGTTATAAAAAACAACTCCCGCACTAGGAATAAACATCCTGTGTCGCGAGGTACTTTACAAACATACATGAAAGCGACACAAATAACATCCAGGTTCTGAAAAACAATTTGTGGAGCACACAAAGTGTTGTCCCTTGTGGGATTTGAACCCACAACACTTGGCGTAGGGAAAAGCGGCGTGGCGACCGCTTAAACCGCTAAGCCAACCGCGCAGTCAATTCCAGGCAGTTCCATTTTCATGTGACGAAGTACCATAAAATGTTCTTTTCCTTTGAAAGTTATTATGTTTTCATGTGGATATTTGTGACTCCATGCTGTTGGAACTTCACGCACAACATATCTATTAAAAAGGTAACATTTTAAATGAGTGTTTTTAATTTTATGTTATGTTTGTTTTCAGAAATATTTTGATGTACGGTTTTCACTTCCTGGTGTGGTTGTTTACTGTCAAAGGTATTAAGGACACACAATGTGGTTTTAAATTATTTACACGAGAGGCTGCGCGTACTTGTTTCCAAAGTCTTCACGTAAACAGATGGTAACTATTACTTTTGTATATACATAAACAACATAAGCTAATTTTATTTAGAAAATACCTTTGGTTATGTGTTAAACACTCTCTTACCTTATTTTGAGTCTGCAAGTCATATAAAAATAAATATTCCGGACATCTAACACACAACGCCATCTAGTCCCAAACTAAGCAGAGCTTTTGTTATGGGTACTAGACAACTGATATAAATACTTACTATACTTTTTTTTTGGCAATACATACATATTATACATAGAAAACACCCAAACTCCGAAACAAATATTTGCAGATCATACAAACATTTGGTCCGACCCGGGAATAAAACCCGAGACCTCAAGCTTAGCAGTCGCATACGCTACCACTATACCACCGAGGCAGTCAAAAATCAAAAAATAGTCTGCTGATAGCTTAGTTTGAAGACAGTTGTCGGTACCAAACGGTTTTATTTATTTATTTATTTATGGTTTGCTTACAGTCATAACATTATTACTTACTTTAGGTTACATCTACTACAATTTAGGCTAATTTACAACCACTTTCAAGCAAACACCGCATGCACAAAAAAATATAGGAATGAAAACAGGAAAAATATGTAAAATCAATTGAATTCAAATATATAAGAGCCTACGAATGGAAATTAAAACTACCGGTTTAACCCGGCAGCGCCAACTCCCACTCGCATACTACTACTAACTATTAATACTACTAACAAATATAAAAAAAAAAAAGACAAGTTTTTAACAAGTACAATTTAAAATGTCTATCCCATCGCTCAATTGAATGCCAAATTAGTTGTCAATGATGTTTTAATGTGCGCACTCCTATACATCTTCATACTGATTAAGAAACCACCCAAACTATCGACCGATCGAAAAACTCAAGCAAATGTAGTTCACGCCTAAAACAAAGCACACTCGTCTTGCTGTGCGCGCGCGTTCTATGGAATAAGACGGCGATAATGTATCCAACATCACTAAGCGCGCTAAACTACGCGCTTAAAACCCTTTGATGTGTCCAAAAAACACTCGAGCTATCGCTTAACGTGCAAGTCCATTAATAATGCCATTAACACACTACGTAACGCCTAAATTAATATGCTAATTAGCTGATTAAGACGCAGGCGGAGCAGTACCATAAATGCATATGATTTTTTCTATATTTTTATCGATCTATTTGTTCCGGGTAAACTCTAATCTCTTTAACAGCTGGACCTTTTTTGACGGGACTGTCACTGGTAGATAACTGATGAGATAAGGAGTAACTTGACTATTTGTAAGTAATTTAACTGCCTCTGTGGCGCAGTGGTAGCGTATGCGATTGTTGTTCTTGAGGTCTCGGGTTCGATTCCCGAGTCGAACCAAATGTTTGTATGATCTACAAATATTTGTTTCGGAGTTTGGGTGTTTTCTATGTATAATATGTATTTATTTACAAAAAAAAGTACATATGTATTTATATCAGTTGTCTAGTACCCATAACACAAGCTCTGCTTAGCTTGGGACTAGATGGCGTTGTGTATATACTGGGAGGGAAACACTGCTCTGCAGCCTTGCTGTGGATTTTCATCTGCGTCTCTTTTATTATTTTAGAATAGTTTCGCCCCAATGCGTTAACTGCGGTTATTGTAAAGGTGCTACAACAACCGAAGGTAACATCGCGGGGCGCAGCTGGTCTATTTATGTGCTAATACCATGTTTGGTTTCAGGGCATTTGATGTAGAACTATTGTACATAGCACAAGTATTGAACATTCCAATTGCTGAGATTCCAGTTAGATGGACGGAAATTGAAGGTTCCAAAATAACCCCTGTACTGTCATGGTTGCAAATGGGCTGCGATTTGGGCCTCATATGGCTTAAGTACACCATTGGAGCTTGGAAAATTAAGAGCCAAAAAACTAATTAAATCAAACTATATTTTATACACCTTCTATTATTAAGAATAAATAAATACACTTTCATGTAAAAACATTTATTAAAGTCTGTTTTTCTTAATCAGCATATATTTAAATAATATGTACCAATAACTACAACATACATAGTCGTATGTCGCCATGATGCATTATATGTATCATATGAATATATATTTAATATAGTTTACCCAGAAAAACAAAAAAAAGGTTGCATACATTTCTCTTTATGTATGTAAGAATTGAAGGGCGCTCGTGATAAGAACATACAAATGAACCACCTTTCAGCTTACATATAATATAAAGTGTAAAATATAAATAATATAATATAAAGCGTAAAAATATTCAAGTGAAAACAATAATATACAACATATTTAAAATAATAAAATTTATTCTTATGTGTAACGTGGAATATAATTGAATTATAATATAATATCGGCATGAATTATAATATATTAACAATATCGGCAGCCTTATTAACATTCGAGTTAAAAAATCAAAAATAGGGTGACTTTATAGTGCCATTATAAATATTAAAAAGGTTCCGGCGTCAAATCACTTTGAGCAAGAAGTTAATAATTTGGCTAGCGAATTTTTATACCGTTGCTATAGAAACGAATTGTTATTTGAGCTTAGAATGCATTTAATGCTAACAGTATGATCATATCAGGTAGAAAAAGTGCATGTGCGCCACTGCACAAAGAGATTAACACGAAAGAGATATACAGTATATTTTTAAAAAATATAAAAGAGTTAAGTTTTTCCTACACTTAGCTACAATAGAAACCACTTAAATTTAGATTGAGATGACACATTGAAAGATTCATATAAGTAATGTCAAAAGACATTGTGACCAAAAAGTTACTCAATTCTTCGATATATTTACCTTGAAATATTTATATTTATACAGTGTTTGGGTGGGTATGGAGTGAGTTGAATTTTAGCGTATTCTCGGGAGCCCGGACAACGGCGGCGTTTACGGCCAACACTGAACCAAAGAGAAATGTTCCTATTAATACACCTTTACATAATATTAGGCCGAACATCTACAACTTGGTAAGGAATACTACGTGTGAAAAATACAGACAGCAAAAGATGTTATCTCTTTTTTTAAGTTGGTAATAATCAGGCTTTGGTGTCTACACAATTATTGATAGTTTGTATAGTTTTGCAACGTTGACATCATATTTTATAAGTTTTGTACCTACTCAGTACATGTGCCTCGAATCAAAGAATTGGTATACAAAGATTCTTAAATGCTAATCTTTATAAATAGACGTACAAGTTTATTTTTTGCGATACACAATAATAAAAATAGCTTGTTTTTGTTGTTGTTGTAAAATAATGTCTTTCTTTAATATAAAACTATTCTTAAAAACATTTTTTTTTTTGTAAGTACATACTTAATCTTTTTTTTCATATGTTTCATTACAAAAATAAGAATTGCTAGCATGACAGGGCAATAAGGAAATACTGTATGCTAACTAAATTAGGTGGATTATGTTTACATCATATCCCATGTTTCATTACATTAATTTACATTATAGCAAGCCCTTACTTAATACAGAATATACACTTAAGATATTTAAAAAACGTGTTGTGGTCTTGAAGCCTTCTGAATTTACGCAATAAACATTCAGACTTTTACCTTTAATCCGAACACCATTTTAAGGAATTGTTCATAATGAATTGTAATGACGCCATCTTGATCTGTATCGTATTGACGGAATGAAGACGTCAGCGTCTGAAAATTAATTAAATACAATTATTCGAGTTGCTTATTTACTTTAAAAATTTACATGAGATTATATTATCTGATAACATTTGAGTCTGATATTTGATCATAAAAGGACACCGTCTCGCACGATCGCTGTCTGCCCCAAGCTTTATACGTTAGTAGTTTATAAAAAAAAGCATTACCTAACTGACACTTACATTTTTGATACTAATAATATATTTTATTCCTTATTTTCATAAGTTTTTTTTTTATGTAATAGGAGGCAAACGAGCAGGCGTATTGCCTGATGGTAAGCGATTGCTGCCGCCCATGGACACCTACAACACCAAAGGCGTCACAAGTGCGTTGCCGGCCTTTGGGGAAATGGAAAGAAGGATGGGGGAAGGGTTGGGAAGTGGACCTCCGGTACCCTCACTCACTCGGTGAAACACAGCGCAGGCGCTATTTCACACCGGTTTTCTGTGAGGCCGTGGTATCTCTCCGGTCGAGCCGGCCCTTTCATGCCGAAGCGTGGCTCTCCCACAGACAAGTTTCGGATAGCTTGTCTCACAGATAAATTGACGTATCTTCTATATTGTGAATTGTGTCAAACCATCTGCCCGTTAAGCTATCCGGAACTTATCTCAAATAACTTGCTTATACATATAATGTGAAATACTTACATATAGAGTAATGCAGCACTGAATAAAGTCATCAAAGAGTATAGTGCCTCGACCATATCTATCGAACTTTTGCACCATCATATTAACCACTTCATCGGACAATCGATATCCAAATGCTGTGAGTGCATTTTTCAGCTCTTCTTTATCAATATTCCCAGAGTTGTCTCTGTCAAATGAACGGAAACAGTTTTGCCAGTCGGTTACATATTTCCATAGGGCTCCAAAGTCTTCAAAGGATATAACACCTCTGTTTTGTTTATCAAACATACCTGAAAAATTAATGTTATCTTATTTATGGACTTCTGAGTGTTTCTTTTGACACTATCTATGAATACATAATTAAAATTGAAGCATAATATGTCTGTTTGTAATTTCTTAGTAACAGTTTTACACTAAATGCATATAAAAGTATATACCTTACACAAATGTAAAGAGCAATTTAAAAATTTTTGGCCGTTTGTCAGTTTGTTCAGCTAATCTCTGGAAGGGCTGGACCGATTTTGACAGGACTTTCACTTGCAGATAACTGATGATATAAAAACTTTGCTATGAGAAGTAAATATTTTTGCTGCGCCCCGGTGTTTCTTGCGGTTGTTGATGACTGCAGAGAGCAGCTAGTACTTAGTAAATATTGTACATTTGAATAAATTTTCTAGAGATTAGTGTTAAATACACAGTTACAGATGCAAGGTCAGACAATCTACTTAGTTCCCGACATTTGTTAAGATTTTAAAAAGTATTTTCTTTCACTGTAACATAATCAAGGTTACAAGTCAAGCGTAAACATTTTATATTCCAACTATTTTTCATTTAATATTGTCGTCCGCGAGGCGAAGCTAGTCTAAAGTAAAAGTAGCCTAAGTTACTCCTTATATTATCAGCTACCAATCAGTGAAAGTCCCGTCATAATCGGTCTAGCCGTTCCTGATATTGAAAATAATGATATTTTGGTGTATGTGCCGTGTATACATATGCATTTAGTAAAAAGCGTTTATTTCAATATTACAAACAGACACTCCGGTTTTATTTATTTGTATAGATTAGAAAGAAATTATTTTCTCTGCAATTACAACTATTTTCAGTTTTTTTTTTTTGTTTTTTTTTTATATGTTAGCTACCCAAATATATATTTTGTATAGTATTTTGTATAAGTCTACAAATCCATTAAAATCTACTACATACGAGTATATAACTAGATTATATATAATGAAGTAATGGTCAATCATCACCACATATAATATTAAAATGTATATAAAACCAACCTATCATAAGTCGAACAGTTTCAGGATTGAAGGGATTCCATGTTCCATTAGACAAGGCTTGCTGCAATTCATCTGCTGATATATAACCGCTGCGGTCCTTATCAACTCTGAAAGGAAAACCAATAAAGATTAATAGCCACGCATATATAAGATGCAGACCATTTTACATTTATTAATCTATACTAATACTAGCTGACCCCACAAACATTGCTTTGCCATAAAAAGGATTATATATTTTAGGGGTGGGACCGTAAAATCGCGATGGAAAAATAGGGGTTGATCGTAGAGGGTTGAAAATTCAGAGTTGGATGTATTTTCTACTGTTGCATCATAAAAAAATAAAATATTATCTAAAAATTTAAAAAGAAAATTAGGGTTGGACATTTAGGGGGATGAAAAATAGATATTGGCAGATTCTCAGACCTACCTAAAATGCTCACAAAATTTCATGAAAATCGGCATTTCCAGCCGTTTTGGAGAAGTATGGTAACTAACATTGTGACACGAGAATTTTAAATATAAGATTATAAAGCTAAAGAGTTTGTTTGTTTGATTGAATGCGCTTATCTCAGGAACCGCTGGTCCGATTTGAAAATTTCTCAAGACTATAAGCAATATATCAACATGCTAATACTAAGCAGCGATGACGAATAATAGCCAATGAAGAATGTTTAAAAAAGGGGGAAAATTTCAAGGTTTAAAAGATAAAAAAAAGCACTTGTTTTTTGAGCGGAGCATCAAAGTAAAGCAGCAGCAAAGTTATTACGATATGGGCAATAGGAGACATAAACAAGGTTGCTAGCTTTGCCCCGCAGCATTACACGGTTGTTGTTATACTCTGGTAACATGGCGTGACTCAGCTAGTGATTCATAAATGTGTGTGTTTTGTGTATTCATAAATTTATAGTGTAAATTAATTAATGGTTTTAATTCCCAACCCTGATTGATCACTTCTTAGTTTCATCTGCATTTATAGGCACTGTTCTTTTCGTATGAGTTATATATAGGGCAAAATGAATTATTGAACTGTGAATGAAAATTCCAGAGATTACCATGTTTTAGCCAATAAACAACTTATTTCTGGAGTTTTATTATGGATTAGTGCAGATAGTTTGAGATATAATGTACCATAATCTAGTCAGGCCAAGATTTTAAATGTCCAAGGCCTTGAACTCAGATCAAGTAACAAAAAAATTTACACTTTAGACAATTATATGAATAGGTATTTTTTTATACTATAAACACCTAATCTCGTAGAGCAGGTTTAGTTAGTATCAGTTGTAAAGAAATATTGTAATTTGGTTCATTGATTTCGATTATATTATTACCTTCTAAACACATTCCACAAGAAGTCCCTGCTAGGCATAGGCGACTGGAAAGTCATTTTCACTGTAAAAAATAAGAACTTAAAAACTTATTTCAATATTATTTCATCATGTTAAAATATTTTATTGGCGTATTAAGGAAAATTAGGTACGTATAGAAATTGATTTTAGACACATTAAAATGATTTCATAATATTATAAAAACATTACTCACCTGTTGGTGTCCCAAAGCAAACAAAAACAAATCTTATAGATATTTAGATTAATAATGTGCTTCAGTATCCTCCAACCCTTTTTTCTCGTGTATAGTGACGATATACAGAGTTCAATAAAAGGCAATTTTCACTTCCTGTCCAGGAAAGAATTTACCTGAAATGCCGCCTATAAATGTTATATTGGAAATACCAAACTCTGAGTACAGTACTGCGGTAGCTACAGCGTCAGCTATAGCATAGATTGTATATGTATATGTATATTGAGCTACAGTCAGTTCTCAGTAATGTGATTGAAAGTTGACGTCATTTGACACAATGAATGACATTTAACAGCAGCATCGGTTATGGAGGGTAGAGACCTCTACCCTCCATAGCATCGGTACAGAGTGCACAGTTTATACAATGAAGATCATGAAATCGTTCGCGGTGACAGCGCCCCTAGTGTCCCTAATTATACATAGTTGACTTGAGATCAACACTAAAACAAACAAAAATTAGTTGTAATTGTAGCACAATGTATAGTAATAAAATAAAAAATCATAGTATTATACTAGGTTTAGTTACTTACATTTTTCTCTTCACATTCATTTATTTTCTCTTCCAATTTTCCATTTTGATGTTAGGAACAAATACTAAACTATTAGTTTATTATTTATTTTCATGGAATTCAATCCTGACGTTGTGACATATTTAGAAGTTAAAACTATAAAATTTTGCTATTTAAGTTCCAGTTCATATTTTGTTTTATAACAAAATATGAACTGGAACTTATATAGCAAAATTTACAAAGTTCAAAACTTAAAAAGTTTTTAAAACTATATATCGCTTCAATTAAAGACTGCTTTATCCATATTCCTGTTAACACACAACAACAAATAACAAATCGTAACATTAATAACTTTACCATTTTGTTTCGTTCAATCATATCCAGTCCAATGGTACTTCTGAATGGTGCTTCCTGTTTTATACCTCCTACTTTATTATTTATTTATTCTTATTTAATTTATTTATGTTAAATAATAGATTTTATTTTATTTAAAATGTCTTTTTCTGAAACACCTGAAAATATATTACACAATTTTTTTTTTTTGGTATGTCACACGTTTAGTTTCACTTTGTGGTAGTTACGCTGATTTGCCCATAGATATGAATGAAGGACAGAAGGATAGTAAAATGCTTCGGTATTAAAATGGCCGATGTCTCAAATAATGAACGCAAAGTAAAGCTCACAAAAAGCGGAAAAGTCGTTAAAAGACGTGCAAAGAATCCAGAAGGCGAGTTTAGCTCTTGACTCATATAAAAATATTAATAAGCTTTTCTTTACTTTGCTATCCTTATCGACACCCCACTTATTTTTTAGTGTGCTTTTCTTTACTTACTTTTTGCCACTTACTACCTTACTACATTTTCGTAGTAGTTAAATAGTTGTGATTTACTTGTCTTGGTAAACACTGATCTCATAATCGCTATTTACAAGTGTAATGTTAATAGCGACATAATTACAGTACGTAATATGTAAACATAATAGTATATACAAATTACTTCTTTGTTATGCGAGACTGTATGGTTATTCTTTTGAATAATTGAATTTGTATTTTTTTAGAATGGCACAAGCAAAAACAAAAACGTCTAAGAATAGCTGGTTTAGAATATATAAATGCAAATGGAAAAGTGGTACCACCGAAACAACCGGGATCCGATTGTAATTGCCGGAGACGATGTTTTCAGAGAGTGCCGGAAGAAATTAGAATAAAAACATTTCAGGGTTACTACTCTATGAAAACACATGATGAACAGAATGCCTATTTATTTGGACTCATGAGGCAGGTTGATGTGAAAAGAAAAAGAGTTAAATCTAGTAGCCGCCGTACATGCACGTTCGAATATTTTATTCGAGTTAAAGGAAGAGAGACACAAGTGTGCCAAACAGCATTTAAAAATATACATGCTATAACAGAAAGAAAAGTAAGAGTACTTTGCAAAAAAATGGATGATGGTGTTATGTTCCCTAGCGATAACCGTGGCAAAAATAGCCACAGAAGATCAGGAGAGGTCCGACTGCCATCAGGTATTTTAGATCAAATAAAAAATCACATTTATTCTATTGTCCATACTCATCGTCTAAAAGATTTCATTAGATTGGACAAAATAGCTGGCTTAGAAATAAATATTTCAAAAATGTGGAAGGATTATATAAAAACCTATGACCCTGATAATATAATAGCAACAATGCCTAAATCTAAAAGAAATATGGATGTAAACACTCATCTAGAACCATCGCAAATACAACCGCATACTACACAAGATCCTTTAGCATCTATTGCATACCCTGGGAGCGGACATCTTGTTAATATTGCAGAAAACTATTTCCAAAACCAGTATCAAACAAATGCATTAACAGCAGGATCACCAGCAAATTTCTACCAAACTCCTAATGGAGGTCAAGGTATGGGAATATTACTTCAATCTGCTGCACCTAGACCTGCTCCTGCTCAATCGGTGGGATTTATTGTTCTACAAACTAAACCTGAGCCTCAACAACATTCTGGTATCAGTATAGACAACTCTGGTTATCATCAGGCTGAGGAATTACTAGAGGAACAAGTAAAAGTGGAAAAGAGAATAAAGAAAGAAAAAAAGAAAGGACCTATGGTAAAACAGTGGAGGTACACAAACATATTTCATGATGAAATAAATGGAGCCGCATTGGCGGCTATTAAAACAAGACTAGGAATGTATTATGCTGAAAGTGATGCTGCAAGAAAGAAAGCAAAGCAAGTGGCTCGGCCGGTTGATCCTCTGCAGACACAGACACCCCCAGATCAAATACCGCAAATGAGGCCCACACATACTGTTACAATTTACACTTAATGCTTAGTATTTTAAAAAGACTAAAAATTGACTGATCTGTGACATATTTGAATCTTAAATATTTATATTATAAAAAGTACAGTTATCACAATAGCTCATTTTGATTGATAAGAGTACATTTACATTTCATATAATTAAATAATTTTAATGTGTAGTATTTTTATAGTTTTAGCTTTGCCATTTCTAGTTTTATCAATGAAAGTATGCATTTCGCACCTGTATGGTCAATAATTAGATGTAAAAAAAAAAAAAAAAAAAATTAAAATGCAATTTATATATAAGTAAAAATGTGTATGATGTAGATACTATTTCACTGATCTCATGGTAATCGAAACCCAGTGGTACTTTGCATTAAGAATCCTGTTTTAATTTTTTTTTTTTTATACTTATTTAAATTACCAACATTTAATATTACTTTATGTATGTCCAAGGTGTGTTTCCAATATGTTGCAACGATTATCGTATCGTAATGGAAAAGAACATTACGACACTTTAAACGACACGATAATCATTGTTACATGGGATAATGGGAATGCACCCTTATATAGCTTTGAGGATTATTATACAAGTATTTAATTCAAATATGTGCTTTTATTTGTAATCACTACATATTATAATACAAAATCCTCCGCCGTATCTGTCTGTCTGTTCGCAATAAACTCGGAACTGCAGTTTTCAGCAATAGAAAGATTTTCGTTTATAATTTTTTTTTTAAGTTTTTGTGTCGTCGACGTCGGATGTTTTTTTTTTTTTTTTTTTATCATCTGTATAGTACGTATGCGTAGTAGCGGTTACATGTATAAGTATCTATAATATAATAAATAAATATTTCGGACATCTAACACAACACCATATAGTCCTAAGCTAAGCAGAGCTTATGTAATACCCATATCGCTGTGTGGAGCTCGTTTAGTGTGAAGGGAGGATCACAATAACCACCTGCATCGGGGCGTTGGGGCATATGTGTACGCTTGGGTGCGGCGCAAAGCTAACGACACATATGCTCAAGTTCTTCTCACACGTCCACGTCGACCCTGTATCTGCCGACACGGATCAGGGGAGAACCTACTTCCTTGCGGAGTGGGTCGTGCGCCCTGGTAATGCTGGAGATCGTTTAACGGGCGCCGCTTTTTACCACCATCCCGGACCTCCAGTAGCTAAGTGAGAAGGGCAATGCCAGGCTGGACACTACCACCAGTCGGGTGTAACCCGCCTATATCCCATGTTCCTATTTTTACCCCCTAGTCACTCAATCCTTCCTCATCCTTCCCAGTATACTCCCGTCTAAGTCCTAACTCCCCTTTCCTAGCCGAACCGTGGCGGCTTAAATCCACACCATGGGTCGACACAGCCCTGGGGCACTAAATACCCTCAAAAAGGTGTACCGCAACTTGCAAGGGCAAGCAAGCTGCGAGTTAACATCTCCTGTCCAAACAAGAAAAATGGCAGCACAACAGGAAAAATTTTTACCCCAGGAGGGTACCACTAGTGCCACTAGTGGAGAATCCCTCACCGAGCCTAGCTCGGTCTGCCCCGCGTATTCTGGGGGGGGCACTTTGTGCACAAAACCAGGCTCAAGCCTGGATCTATCCAGCCTCGCAGAGGCTATACAAATAGACAACTCGTATAAACCACAGTGGACTGTAGTCGCCCACAAGCGCCCCTGCAAAAAGGGCCGCAGCAAACCGGCGACAAGTACAGACACCAACACACAACTACACCAAACAAAACGTGGACTGCAGGGACTACCAGAACGCAGACGCCCCAACCCGCGCGCGAGAAGGGAAGCCATGCAGTCCACGGACACGAAACCACATCAACAAGGACTGCAAGGATCACTGGAACGCCGACGCATCAACCAGCGCGCGAGAAAGGAAACCATGCAGTCCATACAACCAACCAACACCAACACAGCCACCGCAGCAGCCGGAACGCAGCGCGAACCTGCTCCGTCTACCCTGAGAAAGGATACCTCGGAGCAGGAGGCTGTAACCCACACGGCCATCGCAGCAGCGGAAAGGCAGCGCGAACCTGTGCCGGCCACCTCAAAAGAGGTTACCACGGAGCAGGAGGCTGAAAACACACAACTAACGACACACCTGACACCAACCACCAGCCGGCAAAGAGGGAAGCGCAGGCCGAAAGGTAAACGCGATCAGTGCGTGGCTCCCACTGAAGACGTCCGGACTGACCAAGTTTCTTCGAAGCGTGGTCGTCTGGACGACACCCAGTCTCCCAGGGACGCCAAACGCGCGAAACCCGACGTGAGACCAGGGCGGACAATGTGCTACGCAGATGCGGCTCAGTCGCATCTGAGAGTGGCCATCACCACCGTCCCGCCCAGGGACCTCTCGCAGGCGCAGGCAGAGAAGCTCAGAGTGGATATCGATGATATCATTCTGCAAATCGTAATATCTCCTCCCTCTTTGAGCTCGCAAATTCCATCTTTCCGCGGACGCCCCTACCACACGGAAGGGGCACTTGCGATGTGGTGTGAAGATGCGAACACTCTCAGCTGGCTGGAGAAAACGATAAACACCATTACCTCACCGATACCGGACACGACCCTGACGGTCATAAAGATGTCGGAGATGAGGAAGAAGCTCAAGGCTGGGCTTCTGATTCACACCCGCATCACCGACGCTGCCACGATACACAAAATCCTCTGTGCCCAGAACCCCTGGTACAAAGTGGACACGTGGCAATGCTATGACATGACCGTCGATGACAACAAGGCCGACGTGGATTCCAGGGAGAAAGTGGTGCATCTTCTCCTTGGAATCCCCGAAGACCAAAAAGAAGACATTTTAAAAAGAGACCGCCGTGTTGCCTACTTGACAGGGAGCGGATACATTCGCTTCCTGACAACGGAGGGGGACACGGCCAAAGAACCAGCAGGGACGGAAGAGGTTGCAGGGAGGGCGCCGCAAACCTCTGAGCCTTCCGCATCCACCCCGGCTCCAGGTCTGATCGGGATGGAGACGGAATCGTCTCTGAGACAAGAGGGACGGACCAGTGATGAAGACGATGTCCTGCGCAGTCCCTAATTTAACAAACATCATCCAAACAAACCTCCAACACAAACAAATAGCGACGGCGACCCTACGAAGAGTGTTGGAGGTAAACGACCAAACAGTCGCCCTTATCCAAGAGCCCTGGATCAGGCAAAACAGGATATGCGGCCTGAATAACATTGGCGGTAAGTTAATGGTAAATACTACTGTCGACAACCCACGAACCTGCATTTTTATGCCGAAAAACTTTCCGGCAACTATGCTTAACCATTTCTGTTCTAGAGATCTCACGGCAGTGAAAACAAACACAGAAAATCAAACTATCCTAGTCCTAGCCTCACTGTACATGCCTAATGATGATGAAATTCCTGCAAAGGAACTATCAGAACTAGTGCAGCACTGTGACACTCAGAACTGGGAACTCATCATCTCCGCAGATTGCAACGCGCACCATCCGCTGTGGGGAAGTAAGGACTCAAACAAAAGGGGTGAGTCATTAACTGAATACTTAATGAAAACAAATCTCAATATCATGAACAGAGGCACGGAACCCACCTTTGTAAGTTCGAGGTATCAAACTATTATCGACATAACTTTAGCAACGCACATGGCGGTGGACCTCGTTGAGGGCTGGCACGTATCAAGCGAACCATCCTTTGCGGACCACCGCCGTGTATGTTTCAAATTAAGACATAAACCACCAGATCCTGTCCCATATCGCAACCCCCGTAAAACAGATATAATAGTACACAGAATCTCTAACCAAAGCACTAAGTAGCACAAATATGACTAACACAGCACTTGGCACTCCTAACATAGAATTAAACGTACAGTCCCTAACTGAAGCCCTGGTGAACAGTTACAAATCATCGTGTCCCCTGATAACTCCGAAAAACCAGGGGAAAAGTTCATGGTGGGGGCCAGAACTTGAAAGGCTACGTAAGGGACTTAGGACACTTTTCAACCAAGCTAAAAATTCCAGGACCATAGAAGACTGGAGTAACTATAAGGCAGCACAAAAACACTACAAGAAGCGAATCAGATTCCGTAGAACGGAATCCTGGCGTAACTTCTGTAGCAGTATAAACTCAACAAACCAAGCCGCAAAAATCAAAAATATCCTAACCAAGGGCGACCTCAACCGTCTAGGCTCCCTTAAAAAGGAAGATGGCACTTACACAAATACAGATGATGAAACCAGTGCAGTATTGTTGGATACACACTTCCCTGGATGTCAAATCACATCAGACAAGGAATGGAACGACGACAAATACAGCACACCAACAACTCAAGAATGGGAAGTCGCATATAATGTAGCAACCAAGGATAAAGTCAGATGGGCGCTAAAGAGTTTTGAACCCTTCAAATCCTCGGGACTGGATGAGATCTTCCCAGCTCTTCTACAGTGGCATCCCGAAGAGGTAATTAAACATCTAACACCTATCTACAGGGCATGTATAGCTTATAAATACATACCAAAACTGTGGAGAGAGGCAAAAGTTGTCTTCCTACCAAAACCGGGTAGGGAAGACTACACATTAGCCAAATCATTTAGGCCCATCAGTCTCACATCTTTTCTCCTGAAAACACTGGAAAGATTAGTAGACAGACACCTACGGGATGGAGTTCTTAAGAATGCTACACTACATCCCCAGCAACACGCCTATAGAAAGGGCAGATCAACAGAGTCAGCCCTTCACATGGTGGTACAGAAGATTGAGTCGGCTTTTGCAAATAAACAGTCAACAATGGCGGCCTTCACAGATATAGAAGGTGCTTTCGATAAAACTATACACAACAGCATAAATCGCGCCCTTCAAAAATTTAATGCCGAGCCAGTCATCACAAAATGGATCACTGAGCTGGTCAGTAAAAGGGCGGTTCAGACAGCGGTGAATACTACTATGAGGGCAAGGGTAGTTAGAGGATGCCCACAAGGTGGCGTCCTATCACCGCTTCTATGGAACATAGTAGTAGACAGTCTCATTAAGAAATTAAATGATCGAGGATACACTACTATCGGTTATGCGGATGACCTAACAATTCTGATAAGCGGGAGCGCGGAAAATGTGTTGAGTGAGATCATGCGCTCAGCTTTTCAAATTGTAGAAGAATGGTGTGGCGAACAGAAACTGTCAGTAAATCCGAAAAAAACAGAACTCATCCTCTTCACCAACAAAAGGAAGTTACCAGAACTAAAGCTACCAAAACTATTCAACACCAATCTCTCCCTGTCGACTCAAGTAAAATACCTGGGCGTTATTCTTGACAGCAAACTGAACTGGGCGAGTCACATCGAAACAAAGACAAGAAAGGCCTGTATAACTTTTAACCAGTGTAGACGACTAGTTGGTAAAAGATGGGGTCTAAATCCAAAGATCACACTTTGGTTATACACTGCAGTTATCAGACCCTCCATCACCTATGGATCAGTGGTATGGTGGCCCAGAACGCAACTACCCACAGCTAAAATGAAACTCCAGAGTCTACAACGGTTGGCCACAGTAGCAACTACTGGATGCATGAAAACTACTCCATCAGCCGCATTAGAGTATCTCCTGAACTTGAGACCTCTAGATCTGGTCATACAACAGGAAGCGATAGCAGCTGCCCTAAGACTAAGATCAAACGGACTGTGGAAGACAAACACAGAAACAACACACTCAAAAATTCTGCTGGGGATCCTACAGGAAATTCCACTCCTCGAGGCACCCCTGGACAAAACCTCTTGCCAACATGTCTTCGATCGAAATTATAATATCCAACTATCCGCAGAAACAAAAGATAACTCTGGCGTCGGCGAAGTTAGGATATACACAGACGGCTCCAAAACACAAAGGGGTACTGGAGCTGGCGTCTTCTCGAACGACTTAAATATCAATATATCAACCGCCCTAGACAAGCTAAACACAATCTTCCAAGCAGAATGTGTTGGCATAATCAAAGCAGCACAAGCAGTTGCAGCCAGAGATGTGAGAGACTTAAACATCAGAATTGTCTCCGACAGTGCATCCGTGCTTCAAGCCCTGCTAAACAACAAGATGACCTCAGCCCTTATCAAGGAGTGTCATGACAATCTCCAGTCCATTGGAACTACAAATAAAATTACCTTGCAATGGATAAAAGGGCATAGTAACTCAATGGGTAACGACGCTGCGGACGAACTGGCTAAAAGGGGATCGGAAACGATAGTGTGTGGACCGGAACCACTACTACCCCTGCCCCAAAGCCAAACAAATACATGGCTGCGCGCCGATACCGAAAGAAAACACAAAACATTATGGAAAAACATTGAAGGATGCAGGCAAACAAAAAGTGCAGTTCCGGTAGCACCTAAAAGACTTGCCCGCAATCTGATCAGACTAAAAAGGGACGACCTCAGGAAGGTCATAGGTATCCTAACAGGGCATTGTCTCCTGAACAAGCACCTATTCACCATAGGTGTAACAGACAGCCCTCTGTGCAGGGGATGCATGGAGGCAGAAGAAACGCCGCAGCACGTTCTCATGGAATGTGGAAGTGTGGCAGACCAACGGGCGGACATTCTCCAATCAGCATCGCTCCCGGAAGCGTGTAGTGACCTGAAAAGGCTGCTTAGCTTCTGGAACGAATTGGGTTGGCTGGAGTAGGGAGGTAACAGACGTACGTACAATGGCCCAATCAAGAGGCTAAGTGCGGAAATGGCCCAGAAAAACAAACAAACAAACAAACAAACCACCTGCATCATTTACGGTCACTTCTGCACTCGCTCTTATCCTGCTCTGTTCTGTTGTGTCATCCTCCCTATCATCCCTTGGATAAAAGGTCTCAGCTAATAACTTAGCTGAGTCTTCAGCATTCAGCGTGATGCTCCCATTTGTCAGCGGCAAATCCTCCTTTCTCCCAGCTGTCCTACTCATGACCCTATATATCCCCTCCCAAAGACCCTCATTATCTTGCTTTTCACAGAAACTCTTCCAGCTCTCGACCTGAGCTCTAGCTGCTGCCTACTCGTATTTCCGTTTCTCTTCCAAATATTCTTCCACCACCCTTGCTCTCCGGACAGGGGCGGCACATCGGATCCTCCTTTTCTTAGTGACGACGCTCCTTTTCATTTTGGCGAGTTCATCCGACCACCATGGTACAGAAGATCGTTCCTTGTTCTTCTTTTTTGGGATTGTTAGTGTGCACGTGTCTGTGATTGTTTTTGTGTATTCTGTTATTGTGTTGTTCAGTTCGTGTGGTGTTTGAATGTTTGCTATTGTATTAATGTTTAGTGTTCTGTTTTGCATTAATTGGTCCAGTTTCTTACGAAACTGTATCCAATTGGCGTTTCTTGTGTTGTATATTCGTGTGGTTCTCTGTATTATGTGTCCTGTGCTTCTTTTGATGTTAATATTAAATTCTATACACTAGAAAACTGATATAAATACATATATACATTTTTTTGTAAATACATACACATAGGATGGAACAATCGAACTTCGAAATAAATATTTGCAGAACCCGAGACCTCAAGTACAGCAGTCGCATACATTACCACTGCGTCACAGAGGCAGTCTGATAATGATTTGTCATTGGCGTATATTAATAGAAAGACAATAAATATCATAATATTACGATTGCTGTACTTAAGGTCCCAGGGTCAGAGCAAATGTTGGTGTGTGGATCACAATCAAAGACCCTTTTTTAAATGTTTGTAGAACGTATTAAGAGGTAGGTATATAACAAAAATATTTGAGAAATGATAAATTCATGATTGCAGATTCCTCAGAGCCCTCAGTCTCGGGCATTCCTCAATTGAGGGTTCTATATTATGGCGCCTTAAATCAGTAATTTTCTTAAAACTTAATAAAATCTAACTAAATTCTTAAATCAAAACATTGATAGAGAAGTATTTTTAAGGTTTAGGCTATGCCACTTTATACTCGCATCTGGACTGAGGGCCCAAGTAATTTAATCACAACAGCGTTAATTTACGTTTAAGAAATTTGTGAGTGTTTTAGGTTTTTACTATTCACTATCAACTAATTCCTATTTAAATGTTTCGCAAAATTAAAAGATTGGGCCCTCGATTCAGATGCACACAATATTAGTATGTTCTGCAAATATTTGTTTCAGAGTTAGGGTGTTTTCTATATCTATACTAATATTATAAAGCTGTAGTTTGTTTGAACGCGCTAATCTCAGGAACCGCTGGCCCGAATTGAAAAATTCTTTTAAATGTTGGATAGTCTAATCTAAGGCATCAATGCATATCATCATGCTAAGACTAATAGGAGCGGAGCCCCAATGAATAATGTTTAAAAACGGGAAAATTATTACGCTACGGGCAATAATAGACGTAAACGAAGTTGCGAAGGTCATAGAAACGGTACATGTGTATTTATATCAGTTTTTTAGGACCCAAAGTACAAACTATGCTTAATTAAAAAAAAAACAAAAATTTGGAACTAAATGGCTTGGTGTTAGATGTCAGAAATATTATTATTAGAATGGCCCTCACCCATGAAATTCCAAAATATTTTTACCAAAGCGGTGTTTGTCGATAACGTACATAGCATTTTATTGAACAAAAACTTGTTTTTTTTATAAGCTGACCCGGTGAATCAATACCATACCTAAGTTTCCAAAAACCAAAGGAGGGTTTTGATTTTGACAGGCTATGTAAATAAATAAATATTTCGGACATCTAACACACAACACCATCTAGTCCGAAGCTAAGCAGAGCTTGTGTGGGAATAGGTACTAGACAACTGATATAAATGCATACATATTATACTCGTATATAGAATACACCCAAACTCTGAAACAAATATTTGCAGGTCATACAAAGACCTGGTCCGACCCGGGAATCGAACCCGAGACCTCAAGTACAGTCGCGTACGCTACCACTGCGCCAACGAGGCAGTCATGTAATTATGTTGTTCATCTGTACCCTCAACTACCTTTTAGATCTGGACAAATGAGGTATCGGTAGAAGTCTTGATCGTCGCTGGTTAAAGGTTATATGACGTGTCACTGAATCTAATGTGGCACCTCTAGCGATCGTTAAGCAGTGTTAAAAAATAAAATTGAGAAAATATGCCGTGTTTGGTATCACTGGAAAGTGCGTTACTCGTACATTTCAAATAAATATATATTACTAGTTATGCGCGCATGCGGTGTCGGCGCGAAGAGTAGGCTATGTCTTTTCGTAAGTATCTCCAAGCCAAACTTCATTAAAAAAGGTGGAGCGGTTTGGCCTCGAAAGCAGGACAGAGACTTTCGCATTTATAATATAAGTATGGACTAGCATTTACTCGTGTTTTTGTCCGTATTTATTTAAAATATACTTAGCAAAGAAATTAATATTATGGCGGCACCAGTACATTAATTACATAGAAACGTACCATAACACTTACAAAGCGTGACTACGGTTTTTCATACTTGTTTTATTCTTTTTCGGCGTCGATTTTGTCGTGGTTGGGTTTTAGATTTTTTTTGTATCTATGTACGCCTCGAGTTTCTACGGGTAGTGTACAGTAGCGGACTAAGAAAATATAACCCTTCAGATTTCCTTATAATATATATCTTCTACACAAACCTTGTCCTGACAGTAACAAACAAAAAAAAGCTTTTTTTTTTATACGTCAGCTACCAAAATGACTTGACCTGCACTGCAATTTGGTGCAGACAATCAGTAGTTTTGCGCGTACATACATTTAGGTGATTTATTTTTATTTATAAATATAAATACAGCAGAAAATAGAATGAAAATTCCAGATGGATTTTAGATTTTTATTGGTTACTTATAATTACGCAGACAAGACGCACACACCACCCACAGCCTTGATTTTTTGTTCAGCCGTCTTTGAGAAGAATTTGGCTTTCACTATGACAGGCTGCTTGGGAAGTTTGCCTTTACCAAGTAACTTGTGGTAACCCTGGAAAAGATTTAAGATATTGCATTATAGACTAAAGGTGAGAGCAACATTAAAATCATGGTGGGGTCATGATAGTAAAACTTATTACAATATTTTGTGCACCACATAACATTACATATAGAAATAAAAGTGTGATATCCGACACAATTACAGCATATTTAACCATTCTTAATAATAAGATTAAGAAGAAAGGATAAACAGATTCTTAGCTTAGAATCTGGTAATCCTTTGTTCAAGCTTGAGTCGTCAATAACGAACTGTTGAGCTTTATAAAATAAATATTCAGCTTCGAGCGCCAGAAGTGCGCGTCGGCGCGTCAGCGAGTGTCTTTATGAATGTTTGAAATTGTGTTTAACGTATGTTATCGGTAAATAGGTACAATTAGGTATTCTATAAAATACCTAGAATGTTTAATGTATGTTCTTTAATGTATTAAATATTATTTACTTTAAACTTTGCCTAGGAATTCTATACAATGCCTAATGTGCAATCTAAATGTGGTGGTAAAAAAAAATCCAAACAAACTCATTTAATCCAAATAATTCAACAAAAACAGAGGGGCTCGGGGCTCTCGGCAGCCGATGTCGTGGCACGCTCGCTCTCGCGTGTTAATGGTCATTGTTTTAATATTTTCTACAAGATTCTGAATAAAGTTGATTATATGCAAACAGAACATGTAGGTACTGTAGGTAGTTACATAACATTGATAAATAAATATAAAAATTCATGTGTTGCTGGTGGACCAGTAGATATTCTATAACTAGTTAAATATTATTAAACAATAATATGTATTCATATTTTTTCATACATTGCCTTGATGCCCCAGGTATATTGTATGGAATACACAAATTGTAAAAAATTACCAGTAATATTTATTTACATTCCACACATCCTACTTTACTACTTCTTTCATCACACATGCTCAACAGTTGCAATGACAGTTTGAGAAGAAATCACTATTCTTATACCTAAATGGTATATTTATGAAAAAAAAAGGTTACCAAGATTGTGAATTATGATTCAGTGGCATAGACAAGTAAACAGTTTTGCTCTAAACAAGTAATACCTGCCACAGTCTTGGTATGACCATAAATTTAGGTATTCCTAGGTAATGAGGATATAAGAGAGGCTTCAATTTACTTGAACTGTTGGAAGGTTAGCATATTGGTTCAACATAGACACAAATTTGTCTTGTTTAAAATATTAAATGAGTAAAACTTGAACTTACAGCTTTGACAATGTTAATGACTGGGACCTTGCCATCGGTGGCGCCTGCATACTTCAGACGCGACTGTTCCGACACAAGGGTCCAGAGCTTGTCTAGGTTCAATACTGGGCAGAAAACCTTGTTTCTCCTCAAGTGGAAATTTCTCATGCCAAGCTAAAAAAAATACCAATAAGGACATAATTATGTTAATTATTTTAATCAAGTTACACCCAAATCATTTTTACATAGTTTAAAATGATATAAAATGACAATGAAATAAAACTTATTCATAAATAAAAATATAATAATAATTATTATTAACACTAGAGGCTGCAGTGCATGATTTCAATTATGACAGCCAGGTTAGAGGTGGTTCTTAAAGATAGACAATGACGCCTTTAAGACAACTCACAGGTAAGCTTAAAAGACAAATCTTTTACACATAGCCATGACAAACTCGAGACTAGCTGAGATATGTGGAAAATACAACAAATTTTCCACAATTCTCAGATTGTTTTTATTCTTTGAGGTAATGGGGTAAGAGGTATTCTATGAGGCAATGACCATTACTTGTTTTCCCAACAGTATCATGCTGTTATACACAAGGCTTTATGATAACCTCCTGTTGAGTCTCGCTAATTATCATTTTGAGAAAATATTAGTACTGGGTAAAATATAAACCCACAGCATCTAACTTGATACACAATTTCTGACTTAGCAATCAGGTTCACTGATCACTAGAAAATGAATTAACAAGTTCATGAATAGTGTTGGGATAAATCTTTTTTATTCCATATACTTCACGCTGATAGTACTTTATAACAAAATGATTATGAAAGTGCATTTTTATGTAGTTTAGTCTAGTACTTGCAGTTTTATCTAAGAGTGAACTTATTTATAATACTAGAAGCACAACCTAACAACAAATCAGTGCTTCGTCTACTAAAGTATGTTTTCTAGAGAACTAGACAATCCTTCAAAGGTTTAAATTCAATGTGACTATAGGTACGAGTGTGCGTGTAATGTAAATTTCACCTTAGTTGTCTTACCTTTCCAAAATAACCAGGATGGTATTTGTCCATGTTGATTCTGTGATGATGTTCACCACCAGCGTTACCGCGACCTCCCGGATGCTTGCGGTGCTTACCTGGAATATCATAAACATAATTCGTAAGGCATGTTATTTCAAAACAAGAACATTTTACTAAACCGACCAGATATTTTTTTTGTGTTTCATTAGGTAATTATTCGTTTCTTTGAGAAACAGTTCAAAAGCTAGATGTCTGCATTGCAGCTGTTTGTGCCGAGAACGAAAGCAATAACAATAAGTTGAAGTCTTTCAATATAGGTTATGTATTAAAACATTTTCGGCATGTTTTGATATTATACTGAATTAATAAAAATGAAAAACAGATATAACAAACTAACCGATACGTCCGTGGCCATGGCTCACGTGTCCTCTCAGCTTCCTAGTCTTCTTCTTGGAGGTAGCCTGCAGCGCAACAACAAATAAAATTTAAAACAATCATTCCATGTTTTCATTATAAATAAAACTATATCAAGCACTCTAATCACTTAAATCACGTTAAACACAAAACATTTTAAAAGAATATATAAAGATTGCAATTTATATTTCTGATTAAATTTTATAAAACCGACACGAACCATATTTCAGTCTTCCGTCAAGTTGTGAAAAGAAAGATTAGGACACAGTGTTACCAACTTAACTTTCCAAAATTGACTCTAAAAGGACAGAAAAATTTTTTTTTGTTGCCACGAGATGAGTAGAGGAATTTTATTTAAAATTTCTTATATTTTCTCAATGTTTTTATTTCAAATATTAGTTTTCAACGTAAATTTATTTTGCAATAAAAAAGAAGCCACTAAAATAACGTGGTTAACTTAAATTGTATTTATTATGAAAACTTCACAAATTATGAAGAACCTTGTCACATTAGGGGCCGTGTGTTGTCATAAAGGATTAAAAAGTATTTTTGTACAGCTTGCAATAAAAAAACGAAATTCTTACATGATCAGAAATTCCCGCTCATATTAATCTCCGTTCTCCATGAAGGGAGAACTCCAAGGGCTTGGAACAGGAGCACGGATTTTTTTACAGCAAATACTACTCGCACTATGATTTTCTGATAATGATATATCATAGTCATGGCAGAATTACTGCAGGATCTTCAATAGATGCTACTACTACAATACTACAACCTAAATGAAGATATTCAACGCATTGGTCTCAGGATGAAATTGAACTAAACGAAGATTATGTACAAATGCCCTCGTCACTCCGGGATCAGTAAAGAACTATTGATGGCATTCTTTTAGAACTCATCAAGGCATATAACTATCTGGGGCAAATAATGCGGTTGAGTATTTACAATTTCGGGAAAGAAGGCGATATGATTATTTGCGTAGATTTACATTGATATTTGTTTTTTTATAAGTTTTGAGTAATATTATACTATAATAATGTCACATACATTGTTATATACATTAATCAAAATTCCTGTCCTGCTAAATAACATAGGTAAGTATAATTATATGAGGACAGTACGGCATCTGTCTTTTTTATTTGCTTCTGTTTTCACCTGTATTTTTATTTAAAAGCATAAATAGTAAATATAAGATTATAAATTACTAGCTGATCCTCGCAACCTCGTTTGCGTCTTATATAGCCCGTAGCATGAAAATTTTCGCAAAATAACTAACTTTTCTGGTTACACCTTGTATCCGAAAAACCCTAATATCTTACCGAACCCTATTTTTTTCCAAAATAAAATATAGCCTATGTTACTCGTGGATAATGTATCTTTCGAAGGGTGAAAAAATTTTTAAAATCGGTCCCGTAGTTTTTGAGCCTATTCATTACAAACAAACATACAAACAAAGTTTTCCTCTTTATAATATTAGTGTAGATAGTGTAGATTAATAGTGTAAAGTGTTCGATGGCAACCACAGAACACTTTTAGCTGGCAACACTGGCCATAATTTAACCCTTCGGTACGTCAGTACGTTTCCAGAATATGGTGGGACTGTGTTTAGGATATAAGCTGACACGTATTTTACGAAAAAGTGTAAATAATTTGTGAAAATTGTGAAATGTTTGCATTTTAGTTGAAGTGGTATTTGTAAATCACTACAGAATTAGATAAAATGGAGTTTCGCGAAACGTTGTTAGCAGCTCAACGAAATCAACAACAAAAGTCATCTGTGAGTCCATTAATTATTTTATGCAATTTTATATTCTTCATTTTTAGACATTGCCTTATTTTATCTCAAAACCGTGTTAGCGGTATCATATTATAAAATTAGCTTGAAGGTCTAGCGTGATTGTCAGGAGATAGTATCGTAAAATGAAGACCTTGTTTTTGTTCAATAACATTAAAATTTTTCACTTTTAGGAAAGTCTTTATTACAAAGCACGCTTCGATCCACCCAAGAAAGAACAGAAGCAAAAAGACAAGCTATCAGCTAACATACAAAAGTTTCTAGCAAAGAAGGATGAAGAAGAAAAACAAAAGAAGTTGGACGCAGTGAGAAAGAGGGACGAATTACTGGCTATGCGTGACCCAAAAGCCTTAAGAAAGATACAGAAAACTTTGAAAGTTATCAAATCTGCAAACAAATCAGTTCTTGCAGATGCTATAGACAGAGATAACACTGCTGTTACAAGGGAAGGTCCCGAACAGCCTGACCAAGATGATTATGGCTATGAGTCTCAAGAGGCTGCTGCCCTTTATCAAAAAATGATGGAAAAATATAGCAAGATTCCAGTAGAGCCTAAATTTCCTACTGGAAGTAAGTATTTGTGTTTTATGAATTGGTGTGGGTTTAGAATTATTTAGAATATGTGTTAAAAAATACCAATCATTTATTTAGAGGTATATGCATGGGCGACACTAGGATTGATTTCAGGGGTTGCATCTACATCTACACATACTAATAACCGATATTATATTATATTAGGACATGAGTTTTTGACATATGAATTTGATTTATGTGAATTTACTGTCCCTCCCGCCATCCATGGGTTTATGTTAGTTGGTGAGACAAACTTCTTAGCACTCCATGGATTCACCGTGCGGGTGCCGGGTCCATCGTGTGGCAGAGGGAGAAACTCAAAGCAGTTCCCAGGACTTACGACCTAGGTGTAGGTTTAAGGAGGCCCCCTTTAAGATACGCATCAACGGTCACCTTCACTGCTCGAGTTTCCCGCCCTACCTAGCCAAATTTGGTAGGAACCTGTTAGTGCAGCCTTGGATACTCGTTCTAAAATAGAACTTACTGCAGATCTCTACAGGCCAAGGTCTTTCAAAAGGTTATAGAGAGATTTAGCTGGTATACCTCTCGCTCCCACTTCTACCGCGTATAAATTAACCACATAGCCATTTTTGTTAAGTTCAGTTGTTAGATCGTAATATTTATTTAATTTTATTCTATGGTCTTTAGGAATATTAGTTTCCCACGGAACAGTAAGCTCTACTAATATTATGTGTTTAATTTGTCTAGAGAAAAGGAATATGTCCGGTCTGGATGACGAAACACCAACATCCTCTGGGATTTTATAGTGCTTATCATACGTATCCATCAAAATAGTCCAGTCAGGTGCAGTACCTAGGATTGAGAAAGGCTTGCTTTTAGATTTGGTAGTTGAGCCATCCTTTATAAAGTTAATTTCTCGTTTATTTGTAGTCAATCCTTTTTGGGCTCTAGCTACTGAAAGACTTACTGCTTCACGTATGATTTCTAGTACTCTATCATGTCGGCGTGAGTAATATAATGCGTGAGTATAATCAAGCAGCACCCTGCAACCTACCAGTAAGTGCCTAGCAGTACCTACTGCCTCACCACACGTATAGCAAGATTTTTCAGATGCTTTCCCCCATCTCACTAGGTTACTTTGGTCTGGGAGGGTCATTTGGAAGGCATTCAGATAGAATTTTAATAGGGCAGGAGACCAATCATATAGCAAGGTGCGCCATTTCAGGGCTAACGGGATGCGGGAATAAAATCATAATAAGCTTCACGAAGAAAAACTGTGAATCTATTACAGGTAGGGATAGTAGGAAGTTTACAGGAAAAGGTAAAATTTTCACATTTGTATACTACAACTCCTTTTCGTCTATCTGCTATGTGTGTACAATAAAGATAAATAAATAAAAAATAAAATAAAAAATTTAAATACACCACTTCTGGTTTGTTAAATGTTTGAATAAATCTAAATTTAACATCTTTAACTTATAAAATTAATACAAATTGAGGCGCTTAAGCCCTTTTATATCATTTTTAATTTACTCATTACTTTAGAAATTCTACAGTCAACCTACATAGTTTCTGTATAGTGTATCTAAATAAATAGCATCTATGTTTATTTGATTTGCAATGTAATCTCTATGAGTGTTAGCAAAAACTGTGAAGTGACACTATGGTTATTAACTTTTTACTGATAGGTGTTTGTCAAAACTCAAAAAGGAGTTCTGTTTGCATATTATTATGATAGTTACAATTTTTTTAAGTGACTTGTTGTATGTTGATAATCAAATCTTACTTAGATCTCTTAGAGCAAAGTCTGTGAAAAAATATAGATAGATTTATTTACGTACTACCTACATCCTTGCCTTTTGTGTGGCTGCTTCCTCACACTCCTCTGACAGTTTTCTCTGCATAGAGACTCACTCTAGATAAGGTCCATTGTCTTCTGTCAAATTGTTGCACTGCTATTGGTTCATCATTAACAGCCTTAAATAGGACACTACTGAATATAGGACTCTGGAATACACGGAGTAACTACAAATCCTGAATCGCGCAATAGAAGTTTTTGCACCGATTATCATATATGCTTGCTTGCACGGCCAAACCGCTGCACCGATTTCAATGAAATTTGGAATGGAGATACTTTGATTCTTGAGGATTTACATAGGCTACTCTTTGCTGCGATAACCGACAAACACGCTGGCAGAGCCGCGCGCAAAAGCTAGTATAATTATACATATTTCGTTTAAAGGTATTAGATATATAGATTAATAGTCATATGTAAGGTGGAAGTAGTAAGTTAACTAACTAGGCCTAGTGGTTTAAGCGGTCACTACACCGCTTGCTACTGTGTCAAGTGCCGTGGGACATCACTTTGAATGAACCACAAAATGTTGTCCTGAGTCTGGCTGTTTTTTGTGTCCGTTACATGTATGTTTGAAAGTCCCGCGCGATACAGGATATTTATACCTAATTTGGGATAATTTATGCAAAATAACTAGTAAGCAAACAATAGACAGTGTTACAAAGAACTCACATCGAAATTTGCTTATAAGTTTTTTTAATGTAGGTACTTTTACTATAACTAATGATAATTAATGAATATTATGGTAACACCTACTAAGCGTATAATTTTTTTATTAATAGAAGTCAACAATAGTTTACTAATTATGATTATTGGATATTATATCAAAAATCGCGTAAGGTTTAATTTGTATATGAATAATTTAATTTGTTGATGAATATAATAATGGTTTTGTACCTCCTATACAAAACAATTATCTAGGCATTTATGATTAATAAATATAATCTTAATCATTAATAGAGGTGTGAATTTTAATGTACATGTTGTTTGTTTAAAGATAATGCAACACGGAAAGATCTTAATGGGACTCGCGAGAGAGTAAAACACGCATTGAAACATGAAGATGATCCCGTGCCTCATAAGAGACGCAGGAAAGGGGAAAATGGAGGTAATTATTTTATGAAATTGACATGGGGATGTAGACTTTACCGTGGGAGAGCTATGCTTCGGCATGAATTGGTCGGCTCGACCTGAGTGATACCACGGCCTCACAGAAAACCGGTGTGAAATAGCGTTTGTGCTGTGTTTCACCGAGTGAGCGAGGATACCGTAGGCCCATACCCCAACCCCTCCCCCCATCCCCTTTCCCATTCCCCAAAGGTCGGCAACGCGCTTGTGACGCCTCTGGTGTTGCGGGTATCCATGGGCGGCGGTAATCGCTTACAATCAGGTGATAAGTCTGCTGGTTTGCCCATTATTCAATAAAAAAAAAAAAAATATGAAATTGACATGGGGATGTAGACTAGTTTTAATTTCGGGGCAACACGTATGTGAATAATAAAATTATGTTTTTAGAGCGTGAAGCTAGTCCACCTGGACGATATGAACCTGAGAAAGACAAGAAGGATTCAAAACCCGATAAGCCAAAAATACGAAAGCCAATGCCACCTCCGATTGACTTCAACCAACTGTTGAAAATAGCTGAACAAAAGAAAAGTGAACCTGTTGAAGTTGGACAAAAGAAGGTTGACGCCGAGACCGAGTCTAATAGGCCTATGACTAAAAAGCAGAAGAGAGAGTACGAAGAAGAGATGGCTCGTCGTCAACGTCGACAAGAAAGATTGGACGCAGAAAAGGGCGGTGGTAAAAGACGTAAGTTTTTAAAGAAACACTTTTATTTCTAACTTCTAACATAAGATGTCAGATTGTTATATTACAGGAATGGACAGTAAATACTGGTGATAATTATAATATGTATTCGTGTTCCAAAAGATTACTCATTTGTTATTTGCGGGATTGCTCTTGAGGGCAATCCCTCCAATGAATGCAAACTCCATTCTAAATTTTATTTACGTCTTGTACACTCAAAAGGCAGATACAAATGGTATTTGCTGCGTATTTAGTTTCCACTCATAAGCATCTGATAGGACAAGACAAAATCCTTTTCCGTACCACAAACCTTTTCATCTACATTTTCAATACTATTTATGAAAATTTTATAGGCCCATATTGATCATAATTAAAAATTACTTTTACTTTCTTCTGCAAACATACCTTAAATATATCCTTCTATAATCCAGGAGAATTGCATGCCGTTAGGGCTTGAGGTGACGACAAGGTACATAAAAATGTAATAACTAGCGCATTTCGAAGCTTTATTTGACTTGCATTAACTATGGTAAAATTTACTTCATTTATTTTTCTTATAGCCCAACGCGACGATAGACCGAGAGAAGAAAGGGAACACAAATCAGAAAGTACCCCTGGTTTAGGCCGCATTCCCAAAGTTTCAGACAAACTGAATAATACCAGACATGATAGTCCAAGACCAACAGACAGAGAAAGAAGTGAACGAGATAAACTAGAAAAATTGCAGAGAGAAGAAAGAGAAAAAATTGAAAAATTGCAGAGGGAAAAAGAGAGGTTGAGAACAGATAGAGACAAAGTTGAACGTGAAAAAGAACGATTAGATAGAGAAAAACTCGACAAATTAAGAGCAGAAAGAGAGAAAATAGAAAGAGATATAGACAGACTGAATCGAGACAGAGAGAGACTAGAAAAAGCAAAATCGAAGCTCGAGAGTACCAGCAAGCTTTCTGAGAGGCCTAAACCTGTGGACAAATCAATAGATAGATCAAAGTTAAATCCTAAAGAATTAATGAAACAGGATATTAAGAAAAGTATAGATTTAAAAAGCCAAAACACATATAGGATAGATAAAAATTCTAATGAAAAGAAATTCACTATACCAAGTAAAAATAGTGATGGAAAATACATAAACGGGCAAAGCAGCCACGGTAAACCAGTGCCAAGATCTAAGGAACAAACTGTCCCACAAAACGGTATTAAAGATAAAAGTGTATTAGGAAAACAGAAATCATCTTTTGGTGATGGATCTCAGAAAAGTAATGATAAAAGACTGCCAAATGGAAAAGCGGTGCCTTCGAAAAGACCTGACGATAGAAAGACTATTTCGAGTGATAAGGCTGGTTCCAGTAAACCAAAAATGACCAACAGTTTTGACTTCGACAAACATGTTAACTCTATTGGCAAGAACGGTGCAAGGAAACCTGATGGAACGCGTCAATTCCCCCCAGGTGATGTTAGGAGAAAAGTTCAACAGAATGGGAAAAAACCAAGTCGTAAGTTTTTTAAACATATAGTTAAACTTGTGTTTATACTAAGTCAATTGTCGTAAGAAACTATGCGACAGAGAGCTGTTTTAATAATAATACCAGTTATATAATATTTTAAGTGCAAAGTTTAGGATCAAAATTTTGCTTTCATTGCCTGTGATAGATAATTTTTCACTCGGGTGTTTTTTTTTTCTGGTACAAGGAGCAAACCTCTGTCCATAAACACTTGCGTTGCTTAACACACTGGTGCATATAAAATAAAATAATTTAATGAATAATTACTTTTAGGTGTACTCCTCCATTTGAATAAGTTCCATCGATAATTAGACTAAATGAATCTTATGTATAGGTCACCAGTTTGAAATTATTTTGTTTTTATTAAAGGTCGGCCGATGCACTCAGACTCGGAATATGACTCTGAGTTGGATGACTTTATTGATGATGACGACGCCGAAATGGATTACTCCAGACACATCAAAGAGATATTTGGATATGATAAATCGAAGTAAGTATAGACACTTTTGTTATACACCGAAAGATTTTTGTTTATTCACTTGTTCGTATTATTATTAAATATTATTTTGTGTACAGGTACAGGGATATGGATGACGATGATGACCCCAGGATGGAGTCCAGTTTCGCTCAACAACAGCGGGAAGAATACATCAGTAAAAAACTTGGTATGCTGTGCTTTTTTTATTCCTCATCTATACTAATAAAATAAAGCTGAAGAGTTTGTTTGTTTGAACGCGCTAATCTCAGGAACCGCTGGTCCGATTTGAAAAATTCTTTCGGTGTTGGATAGTCCATTTATCGAGGAAGGCTATAGGCTATATATCATCACGCTACTACTAATAGGAGCGGAGGATCAATGAAGAATGTTTCAAAAACGGGGGAAAATTTTCACGCTAACGCAAACGAGGTTGCGTGGGTCAGCTAGTTATATATAAACTAGCTTTTACCCGCGGCACCGCCCGCGCGTATGGCTATCGCGTTAAAGAATTATGTCTATTCTCAAGAATCGAAGTATGCCATATATGGCAATGGCCAAAAATTTAAATCGTGTAACATGTGTGCGAAAGGCTAACAAGACTGATTTGATTACTTTCAAAGTTATATAAATACTAGCTGACCCGGCAAACGTTGCTTTGCCATAAAAAAGAATATATATTTTAGGGGTTGATCGTAGAGGGTTGAAAATTCAAGGTTGTATGTATTTTCTAATAGGTACTGTATCATAAAAAAAAAAAAAATTAAAAAAAAATCTTAGAGGTGGACTACCCTTAACATTTAGGGGGATGAAAAATAGATGTTGGCCGGTTCTCAGACCTACCTAAAATGCTCACAAAATTTCATGAAAATCGGTCCAGCCGTTTTGGAGGAGTATAGTAACTAACATTGTTACACGATAATTTTATATATAAGATTTTATTAATTTGTTTATTATTATTTTCAGGTATTATGGAAGACTTGGAAGATATGCGAATGGAGGCCATGGAAAAGAAGAGAGCAAAGAAAAGTCGGCGAATAAGCGATGATGATGATTGATCAATAAGCGATGTTTACCGGACCACTACTTAGTGTTGGGAGGCAGTCACTGTGTTACACGGCCCACACGGTTGAATTTACATAAGTTTTACAAGTCAATCGCTGTCAATTGGTACTGTCAATTGATAAACACTTGAATGTTGCATGTAACTGTCTCCCAAATACAGTACACATTAGTTACCTTGTATATTTATTAGTATTTTGTAAACAGTGATTCAGTTTGTTATAGATAGTTTTATTAATAATGTATTATTTCACTTTTTCGCTGCTTTTTGTCGTTGTCAAATACTATGCGTGATTGTTCAAATACATATTTGTATTTATGCTGTAAAAATTTGGTAATATGTCCCATGAAGTGACGAAGGATTGTAAAAACAAATGGTAATAGGCATCAAAAAGGTATGATGCATCAATCTTAAGAGACTGTGTGATTATTTACAGACTATTTTATATCAAATACCATTTAAATGAAAAGAAGCTGCAATTTTGTTTACTTTAATGATTTAAATATTTTTTAATTATTTAAATCTAAACTTATATATATATACCCTTCCAATTAAATGCTCGAATCGATTGAAAGCAATTATTTACAAAAATAAATACTGACTGCTTTAGCAGCACAATATATAATGTATATTTAATAAATGTTTGAACCAAGGTTCGGTTTACAATCAACAGAGTGAGGTAGGCTTCAAACATATATGTATTTGTCATCACAATGTAGTCAACGTAATGATGAATGAATGCAAACACTTTATCATCTTACCACCTATTACTTATACTTTTATACTTGCTACATAATTCATTTTCTATCCTCTGCAATTGCTGTAATGCTTGTGAAAGAACACTTTCACAAATATACATATTTTTAGTTTAAGTAAAATATTTATGTAAATTATATTTTTTTTGTTTGTACATAAGATACGTTTTTATTTGTTTTGCATAGATATGTTTGTTGTAAGTTACATAATTTTTTCATTTTTTCATACTGCTATGTTACAAATGAGCGAAATTGAAATATGAATGATTTAACTTTTAAATTATGTTGTTTAACTCTGTTGTATAATTAAAGACTCCTTTATTACAAGCATTTTAAGGACATGGCATAAGGGTATAGTTGTCAATCAAAATAAAATGGCGGCCGTGACAAGCTTTTAGTATCTAATCTGCTAAGTTTTAATTTAGTACGATAACATAATCGTTATAGATATGGCACCAATTAATACTTATGTTCATACTACATACTAATAAATTAATTAAAAAGTGCATTGAGTATTTAGTAAATTAATCATTGATAGTATATTGTTAATAAAGATATGTATTAAATAATAATTTATAAATAACATTAAGAGGGTAGGTAGGCGACCAAGTGTGCATTGACATCTAACTTTTAAGACGAAATTTATCGTTTTGTTATCTTGAATTAAATAAAAAATAATTTAAATGGAATTAAACTAATTTACCTAATCGTGGTCTTCACTCTAACACTTGTCGGCTCCAGCTACTAGTCCGCCTGGAGACATGACCGGCCCTCTTCCACTTCCACTGATCCTGCGTGCGATATCGGTTACTCCAGTTCTCTTTCGATTTGTCTCGTTACGTTCTTATCTAGTAGAGAAACACTTAGCATCGCACGCTCCATTGCACGCTAAGCGACCTTGAATTTATGGCCCAGTACAACGGTAAGTGTTCACGTCTCGGCTTCATACGTCATTACGGGCAGGACGTACTGGTTAAAAGCCTTCGCTTTCAGTGATTGTGGAGACCACGATTAGGCAAACGCAATGTAGGGCGACCTGCGGCACGATGGACCGACGACTTGAAGATAATGGCTGGGAACGGATGGATGCGGACTGCCCAGGACCGGGATGGTTGGCGTTCTTTGGGGGAGGCCTTCGTTTAGCAGTGGACGGCAATAGGCTGAGAGAGAAAACTAATTTTGAAACTGCTGTTTTAATTTAAAAATTTCTTGAGGTAACATTAGCAAAATATGAGATGTTACACTCTATCGCTTACCATCAGGCGATACGTCTGCTCGTTTGCCCTCCGTTTCCATTAAAAAAATAAAAAATATCACACTGCTATAATTTGTGGATGACTAGAACAATGATTAGTAATCTTTATTCACCACACTTGTGTCAATAGTTTTATTCGATATTATGAATATAGATCGAGAAAGGTAATTAGCATTAATCATTTAAGTCGTTTGTGCACAATGTTTTGATTATATATTATTTATATGTATCTTTTCTTATATATCTTTAGAAAGATAGAGATCGATCCTTGCACCAGCCTTATTGTGAGTTGCATAACCCTTAAAATGTTCTGTTAATAAAGGAGTCAGTTTTTTTATAAATTTCTAATGTGTATCATACTATATTCTTACTATTAAGTCCTTCAAAGGATTACCTGCATAATATTGCATCGCTCATATTATTAATTTAGGCTGTCACTCTCTAAGTTAATTGTCATATTTTATTTGTCGTTCATTTAAAATTGAACTGTAAAATATTCTGTGGAAATACTATTTTCATGTGTGTCACTGAGACTGGTTTGGCCACCATCGTGAATTTAAATTTGATGACAACTATCAGAATTTATCCGTCTCACTGGTTCAAAAGTTATAAGCATTTCTAGGTTTGTAACAAATATAATTTTTTGACTAGGCCTGCCATAAAAAATTAACTTAGTTAATGTTCTAAAGGCTCAACGATTTCAACATCCATCGATAAATTCTGATAAATTTGACTAATAAACTACTAATGGTGACAAAGCCAGTGTCCATGACATTTCCCTCTAATTCATAATGTGGCAAGATATCAGTAACATGTAAAGAGAATATCGCAAAAGTGTGAAACTTTTGTTTCAGTTGTAGTCAGTTTCTATACAAATCCTGCTAATATTATAAACGTGAAAGTTTCTTAGTATGTAACTTTCACCCAAACACTATTGAATGGATTTTGATGAAACTTTACAATAATATAGCTTATACATCAAAATAACACATAGGCTATAATTTATAAATATACCAGCTTCGGCTCGCGGCGTTGCCCGCAGTTATTATCGTACCGCGGGGTTCTGCTAGTTTGTTTGTAAAACTCAATGTTAAAAAAATTGTATTGAGACTGAATATCAAAGTTTTGACTTCATTAAAATACACAAACATTTAAGAGAGCTAAATAGTTTTTATCTATTATGTACATCATCATCATTATGTAAATATATACATATATATTTATTTATTTTTATTATTATTAGGGATATAATATGTATAATATACATTGTATATATATATATTTTATATATATATATATTGTATATATATATATTTTATTGTATATATCATTACATATCATTGTATATATATATATATATATATATACAATGTATATTATACATATTATATCCCTAATAATAATAAAATTAGTAGTAAGCGCGGGCCAATGGTAACGTAACGCAGAACGCAAGAGCGAGTTGATTTCAGAAAAAGTTACAAAAGCGCCTCTGACCAGAGAAACTATTAATTAGGATTGTGGGCACATGTGTGGAAGATCTTGCCACATATTAGAAATCATTGCTGAATATTTCGATAAACCTCATACCCGTAAATTTATTTGTGGTGTTAAGTTGGAAATAATAATTTTTTTACTAACTTTAAAATGTATAAATGTAATCTATGTAAATCTTGTATACTTTTGTGATACTGGAGAGCAAGAAAAAAACTACAAAAATAAATTTAAATATATTATGAATATTTTGAAATGATTATGTGATTTTTCATTATAAATACCTATTTCGTATAAGATCTTTACGGATGTTATTAAAACATCACAATTTATAAGCCTCGCAAATTGTTAATTTTGTTGACGTATTTTTGTCATGACTGGTTGAAATTAAACAAGCAGAGTACCGTTAGCAAAACGGACTGGCAGGATTTTATTGAAGTGTTATAATATTTTTAATATGTTCTCCTAACCGATTTCGGCCACGACGGCAAATCTTGAACGGAGACCAGCCAACAACAGTTTAAAAATTAACTGGACAGTTACAGTACGAAGCAAACTGTATGGCGACTCGGAACATCGTGCGTGTCGCTGCGCTGAATACAGTTTCAGGTATCAGCGGGACGTAAATGGGTGCGGGGGGAGGTCTTCCTTGTGTGAGTTGTGTCCGTACACTACAAACACGCATATCTTGTCTACGTACATTCGATTGTATATAAGTATCGATTGCTTCGTAACTTACTTGTTTTTACCCGACTACGGCAAAGCCTAAGGAGGGTTATGATTTTGACAGGCTATGTATGCATGTATATCTGTTCCCTCATAGCTACTCAACTACTTATTAGAATTGGAAAAATGAGATATCGTTTAAAGCTTCTTTAACGTCCGCTAGTTGTAAGCTATATGACGTGTCACTAAATCTAATGTGGCCGAAGAGCCCTCTAGCGGTCATAAAGTTGTGTTAAAAAATAAATTTGAAATAAATATACCGTGTTTGGTACCATTGGAAAGGGCGTTACTTGTACATTTGAGATATATATGATAAATAAATAAATAAATAAATATTTTCGGACATTTAACACACAACGCCATCTAGTCCCAAACTAAGCAGAGCTTGTACTATGGGTACTAGACAAGTGATATTAATACATATATACTTTTTTTTTTGTAAATACATACATATTATACATAGAAAACACCCAAACTCCGAAACAAACATTTGCAGATCATACAAACATTTGGTCCGACCCGGGAATCGAACCCGAGACCTCAAGCTTAGCAGTCGCATACGCTACCACTACGCCACCGAGGCAGTCAAGTATATTATATATATATATATATATAATTACAATTACTTGTGACATTGTCCGTATTTACTTGATAATTCTAATATTTCTATGGTATTTAAAACATACTTTGCAAAAAAAAATATGTATTCCTCCACCTTGCCCACTTCCTGGAGAGGACATTGATGTGCTGTGCGTTTTTGTAGGCGACGATGCTTTTGCACTAAGTGAGCATGTTATCAAACCCTACCCAGCACAGTATAACGTCGTTTCACCAAAAAGGACATTCATTCAAAATTTATCGAAAGCGCGGTGGCAGTAGAAAACGCTTTTGGTTAGTCTTTCGAATATATCGTCCCAAATGATTTAGATCCGAGTACCGTATCAGAAATTACAATGAGCTGTGTGCTAATATGCAACTTCCTTAGGAAAAACTCTTAGTTTAATGTAAATGATGGAAATGGACAATTAATAACACCTGGATATTGGCGAAAATACGAAAGTGATTATAATGCAATTCAGGATGTTCCAAACATACCCCGTAAATCACCTATGCAGGCCAAACAGATAAGAGAAGAATTCACTTCATATTTTTGAAGAAGGTCGACATAGCATATTATATAATAGATCTTTACCTATGAAATTGCGTTACTTCAGTACTGGTCATTTCAAATAAAAAACGTTTGTAATGGCTCTGTATTCTAAATTCAAATTAATTTTGTTTTAAAACCATGACATTCTATTTACAAACTCAGTTTTTTGTTTTTTGATTAGCGTTGTATTTTCATTACATTTGAACATTTTTCGTCATAATGGATACTTTAAAAATTCGTGTAATTATGGAATATGAGTTCCGTCGTGGCACCAACGCGACACAAACGGCACGTAACCTCAAAAACGTTTACGGAGAGAACTGTACAAACGAACGCACAACCCTTTATTGGTTTTCCCGGTTCCGTTCTGGAAATTTTGACTTGAAAAATGAAGCTCGAGACTTTGGTTAACAATAATGAATTAAAGGCGATTGTGGAAGCTGACGAAACTCAATCTACAGCTGAGCTAGCAGCAGCTTTTAATGTAAGCATCAAAACAATATTGATCCATTTGCGACAAATTGGCAAGGTAAAAAAGCTTGATAGATGGGTGCCCCACGACCTTAACGATCGCCAGCGCAACGTACGCGTCGAGACCTGCCTTTCGCTGCTCAACAGGCAAAGAAATGAAGAAATTTTGAAACGAAAAGTTACGTGCGACGAAAAATGGATTCTGTTCGACAATCGAAAGCGGTCAGCAAGTTGGTTAGACCCTGGTTCAGTACCAAAGCAATGCCCTAAACCAAAAATGACCCCTAAAAAGGTGATGGTCACTGTTTGGTGGTCTAGTGCGGGTGTGATTCACACAGCTTTTTACAAAACGGCATGAGCATTAATGCAGATGTGTACCTACTGTGAAGAACTGGAGAGAATGATGGAGAAGCTTGCACATCTGCAACCAGCTTTGGTCAATCGGTCGTCCCCACTGCTCCTTCACGACAACGCGCGACCCCATACTGCGCAACAGACAGTCTCCAAGCTGCAAGAGCTGGGGTTGGAAGCTCTCCCTCATCCGCCATACTCACCAGACCTTGCACCTACCGACTATTACTTTTTCCAAAATTTAGACAACTTTTTAGTGGGTAAAAATTCAATTCCCGAGAGGCAGTACAAAATGCCTTTGAAGAGTTTGTTGCCTCCCGTCCAGCTGATTTTTACAAGAAGGGCATCAATAAACTGCCAATGCGTTGGCAAAGATGCGTCGATTGTATGGGTGATTACTTTGAATAACAGAAATAAAAAAGTTTGAAAAATAAGTAGGTACTTTCACTTATTGCATACAAAAAGGCAATTTCATAAAGACCTAATATAATATATTATTATCAAGTAATTTATCATTCCTAATATATATATAATACTGGAAAATGTATAAAATGTATACGATTTATTACGATTTTTAGAATAAGTTGTAGTGACATCTAGGTGACAAAATCAAACTATATGCGACTAAATTTCACTCTCTCTCTTGATATCATTCTCGATGATCGCCAAACGAAAGTGAAGTACTAACTATCTCTTACTAACTAAAGTAACTCAAACCATAGGTATCGCGTATAAAATTTTTATTCTTAAAAAAAGTGTGAGAAAGGTATCGAGGCGATAAGTTCTGGATTGCTAACACTGGTGGACAACAAGTGGGTTTCAGTAATAATGTCTAAACAGTGTTTAGACCATTTTAAACAAAATACGCAGATTTTTTACGTCGAGTTGTCTTTGTTAATAAAACCTGGATAAATTACAATACACCAGAAACCAAAAGACAGTCCGAGTAATTATTTTTTCTGTATGCATCTGCTCTGAACTAGGCAAAGACAGTACCCTGCCCTCAGCCAGAAAACTTACGACTACGACTATTGTGGAATTCTAAAGGAAATGTCCTGATCGAAAAGAATGTCGAATTATAGGAAATCGATGTATAGAAGAGAAGAACAATTAAATGACATTACTTCAATGAATTATTTTATAGATTTAATAATAAACTTCTCTAAATAATAAGCTTGAATTTATACGACATTGATCATTGCATATAATAATAAAGTTGATATTATGAATATTTATTTAGTAAATTACGACTTTTTTAATTTATTAATCTGAAAAAAAAGTTCGTTTTCAAAAAATACTTCTCATCTTCTATGAATATTTGAGAAGCGGGTTTTCTACTCTCGTATTTGTATTGGTTCAAACAAAAAACATTTCGAATAAAACAGGGATGTCACAAAATCAGGCTCGACAAAATACATTAGCAAAATATTGGTTTTTATTTTTTTTTCAGAATTTAGACTATGTAGTAGCCACGTTCATGTTCTTTCTATAAGTTTTTATTCACACACGAGACCACTTTTCAAACGTAATCAGCTGACAAACATCAATGTCACAATATTTTGACGAGAAGTGAGCGTTTCAGAGCCCATGTATGACAGTATGACAGTTTTCTTCTGAACATTATCAAGGTCGTACGTGGGTTGTGTCTCCTATTTTGATCGTTAATACGCCAAATAAATTATAAGAAGTGTTTATTTGCTAGATTGTAAATTATCATTTTGAACGGGTACTATATACTTTTTTGACAATATTTTTAAGGAATTCCATTCCATTATCTTAAGTAGCATATGGTATCACAGATTGAAACTGAAAATAGGAAAAGTATCTGAGCAGGAACTTAATTTGATATTTGTTATAGCGATTTTTAATAAAAAATCTACAAAAATGAAATTTTTGTCGAGCATAAAAGACATACCTGATCTCCAACGAGATAATGTTCATATCAGAAATGGAGAAGAACTTTTAAATAAAATTAATAAAATGATTGAAGATGGACACAGCAAGTTGCAGATAGTGACAGATTTTGATCATACCCTTACTAGACATAAAATGGACAATGGCAATATAGTGCTCACTAGTTTCGGTAAGTTGCTTTTTTAAATTTTTCTTTACAATTATAATCATCATGGGCGGCGATCGCTATCGCGAATCACTTAATACCAGGTGTTGCATCTACTCGTTTACCCTCTATAACAAAAAAAGAAAAACTATAGGCTATAGCACTAATGGACACAGTCCTCTCTGTAGAAAGGAGATAATAATAATAAAAATACAGTACCTGAATAACCATTTTTGCTTGGTATTTTTTGGTAAATTTTCTAAAAATTATTTGCAGCCAGATCGATTTTTCGCCCCTGAATATAATATAAAATACCCTGCACACAAAATTTTATGAAAATCGTTTAATGCTATTTCTAAGAGTCAGATTATATTATAAATACAAGAATTGCTAGTTTAAATTATGAAATAGTTCAATCAAATATAAATTTATCTTAAGGTTTGTTTCGTGAGTGTCCCTCAATACCTCAACATTACAAGGATGAAGATAACAGACTGTCAAGTATATACAAGCCAATTGAGGCGGATCCAGTGATGTCTCTAGAGGAGAAGACAAAGCATATGATAGACTGGTATACGGCTGCTCATGCAATACTCAAGTAAGTCATCTAAAACAAAAGAACTATCGGTTAGAGGCCGTTCATTAATCATGTGAGGCCTGAAAGAGGGGGGCCGAAGTTTAGTAAAAATCACTAAACACACACAAGGGGGAACGGGGTGTGTAGTAAGAAGTCACATGTATTTATTGTTTATATTTTCTCCAAAAGAGATTTTGTGTATAGTGTACTATGTACTAGTACAATATTTGTTTCTCGCATGATTACACTATTCCTTTAATATTATTTTTACGCCAGTCAAAAACAATCTACTACCTTTCTGTCTAGACATTTCTTAATTTAAAAATAAAATTACAATATACTTTATACCTACCTGTACTTAAAGATAATTTTCTAAATATTTGCTAAAAATACAAATGATTTTAGGGGAGTAGGGGGTTAATTTTAAACCTCACCACATATCACCAAGGAGAAGGGGAGGTCTAAAAATGCTAAAAAGACACATGATTAATGGACGGCTCCTAAAGTACTTAAAACAATTTATAATATAAATTGCCCTACGTCTATCCATTCATCATATTCTGAATCACTGCTTATGGCTGTATACCATATTATGAATCATTATTTTGAAAATACTTGTGATTGGTATTTATATTTATTAAGGAATAACGGTTGTATTATATATAAATATTTTTTTTTTAAATTTTTGTCTTTCTGCGTGTTTGTTTGGTCTGGCTAATCTCTGAAACCGCTGGACCGCTACTTTTTTTAGACTAACTTCGCGGTTTTAACCGCGGTACGACAATAACCGCGGGAAACACCGCGGGGTTCAGCTAGTAATGAATAAAACAAGCCACGACATACCAAATTTACTCTAATTGATAAATTCTTACCAGTAACAATGTATTTGTAAGGTTCCTTTTTCATAATAACATGACAAATGGTAACAGTTTTATTTAATTTATTTTAGATCTCCAACAAATGTTTTTTTTTTTTATTCAAGCATTTTATACAAAAATTCTAAATTATTCTAAAAAGAGGTGTACTATAAATCCATTCCCTGGAATAAACATAAAATAATATATAATTTTTTGTTTTGCAGAGGAGTGAAGTTTCCTAGAGATGAATTGATGGACTCTGCTAAGAAGATAGTGGAATGTTTTAGGTATGTGAATCTAATCTAATCTGTTTTAAATATATGAAGCTATGTTTGGTAGAAACTATCTCTTAAAAATGGAACTGCTATGTCTTGGAAAACGTAGTGTAGGCTAGGTCAGATAACGGGGCGAAATGCGCCAGTAGTGACCGAATGAGAAAAGCAATAGACTGGGCTCTGTGGTATGCCTTCATAGAGCCCTATGTCTACCAGTGGTATGCCTTCATAGAGATTTGATTATGATGTTACATTCTAATAATTACTGCACTCAACTGACAGATCCTATCATACCAACTCTACTGACATACCATTTCTTTATGATTATATATATCATTCACTTATAAAAACAATAAAATATTTTAATTACTTTTAAATGCTTTTTAAGTGATTCTTAAGGGAGACTAAAATACTTCGAAGACAGCTCTACTTCTAAAGCGTTCCCCCTATCTCAATCATATAAGTATACATATACAGACAAAAACTAAGATTGATATGAGTTATTGACCTGAATACTGGTCATGAACCTGATAAAGTAGTATACAACATTTATGTAAATGGAAATCTGAGCATTGAGTATAGTATGTCTAGGCCTCTTATATAAGTACATATTTAGTATCTTTCTGGTGGTTATGAGTTTTTCCTAGGTCTACCCAAATCTCCACCTGGCGGTAGTGTCGTGCTTCGGGTCGTTAATCTTGACCGGTTAGGTAACACGATGGCTTGGGCTCGTATGCCGTCTGTATGGACAGGCCGACTCAATAATATGGTCATTTCTTCAAAAAGCCAAACCAGATCATATACTGTATCGCTCCCTATTTTTATTATTTTGTAATTAATCGATATTCACGGACTTAAAACAAAAAACTCCTGTGTGGTTTGTTTCGGCATTTCTTCCCAGAGTGAGTCTTAGGAAATGCCGGCCGAAAAACTAGTTTTTAGCACTAGTTTTAAAGTTTATATTTTTTAAAATAGAATAAATAATGCCCGCGAGTCTTATTCCGCTGACCGCACGGGTTGCGCTGCCCGTAAATCTATGTTTAAACAAACCGCTATGAACTTTAACGAGGTGTCGGTAGAAACTATACAGCTATGTATTAATTGTTTAGGGAAGGTGTAGCTGATATGATAAAGTGGTGCGAAGACCAGCAGGTCCCAGTACTGGTGTTCTCAGCCGGGCTCGGTGAATCCGTCGTCGCTGCTTTGACCGCTGCCAACTTTTTACTCCCTCATGTAAAGGTATGTCTATATTTTATATTAAAAAACAATTAAAAATATTACTTTTGCCGCGAATCTAAAGTATTCTAAGTTCAAGGATCAGAACATACCTTATTCGATTTCGTGATAAAGAAATATGAATTTATGTTGCGTAATAAATAATTTACAGAACCTGGACTATTGAACTTATATCGCTCTTTTTTAAAAGTATTTTTTTTTTATTGAATAGTGGGCAAACGAGCAGACGTATCACCTGATGGTAAGCGATTACCGCCGCCCACGGACACCCGCAACACCAAAGGCGTCACATGTGCGTTGCTGACCTTTGGGGGATGGGAAAGGGGATGGGGGAGGGGTTGGGGTATGGGCCTCCGGTATCCTCACTCACTCGGTGAAACACAGCGCAAACGCTATTTCACACCGGCTTTCTGTGAGGCCGTGGTATCACTCCGGCCGAGCCGACCCATTCATGCCGTAGCATAGCTCTCCCACGGTAGAGACATTTATTTAGAAATCTATATAGATAAACATTATCTAAAAAAATCTATCGAAAAAAATAAGTGAAATTCCCTTTTTGGCAAAATCGAAAGGTTTGTAATAAATAAAAAAAGTATAACGAGAAATATATATATATAGATAATCATGTGTATTATCTTGCTTACACTGAAATTGAATAGTATATCGACTCGCTTGGCTCCTGGCGAATCCCTGAATGTCACTGGCGAACCCCGTGAGGCAGGTCCTCTCTACAATCTTCCTCCCGCCCCGCCTACCCACACCTCTTTCATCGATACCAATGTGGTTCTAAATGTACTGTGGAAGAAAAATTTTAATCAGAAGTATGCCCAGCTTCGATGACCGCTACTGTAACTACTTACTTTTTATTACTGTACTAAAATTGTAATAAAAACAATGGTATATTGGACTGTATTGGACTAATTACAATATAAAGCTTTTTCCCACGTAAATTCACTTATGTATCTCAGTTTTTCTCTGGATCGAATCTATCGGAAGACTTTATTAGTTCACCTGTACCTACATTAGCAAAACCGTTGCGTGGGTGATCTGTTAAGTAGGTAAGAGAGGAAACGATACATACGAGCAAAGTCACCTTGTTATTATTATTAGCAACATTAGGTAGCTATAGTATCTATACAAATAGAATAACTAGCTATGAAATAGTTCAGAGTATACAACATTCGTACAATTGCATCACATTGTTTATCAACTTTTCAAAAAACCTTGTACTGTATTGCCAATAGCTTTCTTACACAAAGGATTGCTAAGTTTGTAATAAAACGTGATGTTTTGTGAAACCGACAAGATGCAATATTGTGTTCTTTACATAATAGTCTGCTTGTTTTAGTAATCTGTGTGTAAATAATGAGTACAGCTATCTTTATCTAAGGGTCAAGTTCATTAGATGGCGGAGACAAAGATACTCTCGATAAAGTAATTTGAATATTTGCTGTCTAACTTTAAGATATATTTTGGATAAATTTTTGATCAAGACAGTTTGTTGTGATACAAATCTATTTGTGAATTGTTGCTACGTTTTGATAAAAAAGATAAAATCGAATTTAAGTAGCGATAAAATATTTTCATGAAAATTTTTACTACTGAATAATGAAATGAGACAATACAGGTCAACGACATTGAAAACTACATAATCTTGAAAGCTAAAGAAATAATTCGACTGATATCTATCTATCTTTTGAACTATAGAATAATATAAGATTAAATTTGAACAGCTTAACAAAAACAGTATTCTCTCAATAAATTACGCGACATATTCTATAAAATACGAATACATCTCATGTAATATGTACATTTTCTACCGGACTTGTTGATGGCACAGTTCTGCAGATACCAATCAATAGTAAGAACTGGCTTTAAAAGGATTAGGAATCCACAATATTTATTGAATTCTTCTCTCCCCTTACCCAGTTTTCTTTACTTACCGCCGTTCGAAAGACCATTGTAGATATATGAACATCGAAAGTGATGAAGATGTGAATGTACCGTCGAAAGACTTAGGTATTTTACTGTCTGTAATGAATGTTTCTTTAATTTCATTTTGAATATGTCGATTTGAAGTGCATTTTCTTACCACAAATAATTATGTATGTCTAAATTGTCTGATCATTCATGCTCTAAAAACGCTAAGAATTGGATTAAATTTAGACTATAATTAATTATGTATGTATATAAAGGATATTACGCGTGATCGATTTCTTGTAGTACATTATACGAGTAATACATGATTCTAAACTATGTGTGTATAGGCCGACCGTTTATCTCAGACCTCGCCTGCGCGGTAACAGGGGCGCGGGGTATGACGACAAAGGGGACTGAGACAGGTGTGGGCGGCGGGGGCGCTTAGTGAGATACACACGAGATGAAATGCGCCAAGATAGTTCCTAAAATATGTGACGTCATAGTAAAGAAATAGTGATTTATTAAATGAAAAATTATTAATGATAATACAAAATTTTTAATTAAATTAACTAACTAAAAGCTATGAAGGTACGTAAATAAAATATATAGTAATAAACTATTGTACTATTTATTATATAGAATAATCATCAAAATTATATTTAAATCAGTTATGTCCATATCAATGTCGGTGGAACTTGATTCTTCACTTTCGAAGGAGTCATCATCGGATTCATCAGAGTCGTCCAGAGTGTTAATAATAAAATCAACAGCATCATCCCGAATTCCATCATGTTTGCAGTACTCGTCCTCGATATTAATTACATGGTTAACACAATGCTCCCATTTCTGTGCAGAATATTCAGCAAATAATCCCTCTAACATACTTTTTTTTTGGTCTAGATTAGAGTCCACACTTTTTTGTGCTAATTGCCCCTTAATGTCACCCCAAACCAACTCAATAGGGTTCACGTCTGGGTGATAAGGAGGTAAACGCAACACTTCATGCCCTTTTCTTTTCAATAACTCGTCAATATTATAAATATCTTCAGTTTCTGTCTTTTTAATCAATTTTGATAAGTCGTCCTTTTTCAGCTTATCATCGAAAACCACGTCGTGTCGTCGTAACCATATTTGCATAACTGCCTTGGTAGAAGCCATAGTCGGCTTTTTTCTTCTCGAACCGAATGGTAAGCTGCGTTATCCATCACGATGACGGAATTTGGTGGTATATTGGGCATTAGCTTTTCATTTATCCATTTACTGAAATTCTCGAAATTCATAGAATCGTGATAATCACCTGTTTTACATTTGGATTTAAATATCACAAGTGCTCCGTCTACAAATACAGTTTGACCTCCACAATGTACGATGATCAAACGGTTCCCTTTTCCAATATGAGATAGTACGCCATGTACATCCTTGGATTGCCAGCATTTTGAAACGTTATGAGACTCATTTACATGTGTTTCGTCAAGATATAAAATATGTCTTCCTTCTCTACGATATTTTTTGATAGTCGTTAGGTATTTCCACCTCCACGATGTTATATTTGGCTGTTCAATAAGGAGTTTCCTTTTAGAACCGCATTTCTTAAATTTAAAACCTAGGTCATGTAACAACAGCCTTAAATATTCCCTTCCGCAGTGTAATATATTCTCTTCTCTAAGTACAGCATTCAACGTTTTCAGAGTAGGTATTTTTTTATCAATTGTATAAAACTGAGTGACTTTTCTTCTTACCACTCTTTTTGTGAAATCGTCTATTTCTACTCTTTTTTTGCGAACCTGTTTTGATTTTTTCGGTGATTTGAATCTTTCGTTGTCTTTTAATAATTTCCCTTGATGTACGATTCCAGGTACAGTCTTTTCCGATAGTCCAGTAACTTTTGCTACGGTTTTGTTTAAATGTATGTCTTGTTGATATTCAACAGAATTTGGGTCCAGTTTCTTTTTTCTAAAATATTCGTACACGTTTAAAGCCATTTGCTTGCACTGACTATTCACTATGACCGAAGATCTTACGATTCATCTTGAGATTGTTATCACATGTGTATCTTTCACAAGGGGTCCGCAACAATTAACACGTGCGATCGCCGTCCGTGTTGCCATCGAAATGAGCGATTACAAAAATTCGCCCGCCACCCGCACCTGTCTCAGTCCCCTTTGTCGTCATACCCCGCGTCCCTGTTACCGCGCAGGCGAAGTCTGAGATAAACGGTCGACCTATAAATGTAAATTGTTTTCTGTCTGCACTAATGAATGGCTTAAAGTAAATTTTGGTATATATTAACGTCACAAAAATCCATATAAATAATTTCTTAATCGAATAAATGTTAATTTATAATATTGTAGTAATTAAAAGCATTTATGTTTTTTTAACCGATTTAAAAAAGGAGAAGGTTCTAATTCGACTGTATTTTTTTTTCGATTTTGATGATTATTTTTTTATTTGAAAGCTGGTACCCGTGAGGTCCAATTTAAATTTGGTCCAGTTCTTGAAGTCGGTTTCTTTATTTTTTAAATTAGTGATTATTTAAATAACTTAAAAGGCCTATTGTGTGTTCAAGAGGTTATCATGACTTGACAATTAACAAAGTACATGCTTCATTAAAAACGTTTGTTCTTTATAGGTGGTATCTAATTTCCTGGCTATGGATGAAAATGATTACATAGTGGGTATTAAAGGCGAAGTGATACACACGTACAACAAGAATGAGACGGCCATTAAAAACACGGAGTACTACGGGATGGTTGAACAGCGCTCTAATGTCATTCTTATGGGCGACAACATCGGCGATGCCGGCATGGCAGAGGGCATGGAACACTGCAGCGTCATCATCAAAATCGGCTTTCTCGGACACCACGAAAGCAATCTTAATAACTATCTGAATAAATTTGACATAGTTCTCGTCAACGAACATAGTGTAGACATTGTAAATGCTTTACTAAAATTTTTACTGTGATTTCGTTTTATATAGAATTTATATAAAATTAAATAATTTATCGATATGTGTTTTGTTAGACCAATGTTTTTGTTAGTCAATTGTTTTTAGGCAGTCAGCCAGACCCAATATATCTGTTTGTAGACTGTAATTTGTCTTATACTGTGTTTACTAACAACAGTCTTGATACTATGTGTAGTGAACGTATCTTATTTTGTATATAATGTTGTAACATTATCTGTACGAGAAATTAGAAATTATATGTATATATAAAATGAAGTTAAACAAATTTTGAGACATTATCTGAGTATTTCGCGACATTAATTTAAATACTTAGAGACCATGAGATTTTTATTTACGTTTTTAAGTTGCTAATTAATACGGTTATAAGTATGTACCTATTATTGAAATTTATTAAAATTATAGCCGGTTTAGATAAACGCGTGTGGTAAATGGGTCTGGTTGTATGTTTACCAATTATGATCATATTTAAAAATAAGGCGTTTTCAACAAGATTTTTTGTTAAATGCTTACTTGAAGAAACGTCCTTTGTTAATGTTGATAGTTTGTAATTTAATAGGAATTCACTTATTGACCTAATTTTATTTTTTGTTAATATTATTGATACGGAATTAAACTGGAATTGTTAATTTTTAAGTCGATTCTTCCACAAAGCAACTACTTAGTAACATCAGATCTACTTTAAGTAGCTTTAAATATACCTCTTTAATATCAAAAACTATTTTGTTTTTGAAGAATGCAGACGAAGTAATCATACTAAGAACTAGTTCTTCGGTTTGCGCTTTTTGAAATATGATAAAGTATTCTAAGTAGGTACGTGAATCTGTACAAGGTTATTAATATTGTCCACATTTATTGCGTTTCCGTTACTATTATTGGCGTTTAATTATTAGATGTTTATTTGTGATGACACTAGTCAATCATTGTCATAACAATGTAAACTTATATAAAGGTATTTACTTATCTTATGTAGGCATATTATGTACCTATTGTTGAAGTATTTTAAGTTAACAGACTTATTTTTTTATTTGAATATTTCTATCGCAAGCCGTTGTTTTCATTTGTAATTAAAATAAAATATAATCGATTTTCACATCACCTTTTCAGGTTCCTACATTAAAAAATAATATTTAATAATACATTATTATTATTATTAATTAATTATTAAACACAATGTACACAATATTACTTAATCTAACTTATAAACTAACACATCTGTTTCTCCGGTTCAGTGATCAGCGTGTCATGTGACACATAGGCCTCTTCCAGCTGTTTCCATTATATTCTGTCTCTAGCTTTTCTTGACCAGGTAGCGACTCCAACTTTCCTTATATCATCCATCCATCTTTTTGCCTGCTTGCCTCTTTTTCTTTTACCGTCGCGGGGCTGCCACTCCGTTATAATCTTTGTCCATTTGGCTCTGCTGTCTCTTGTCATATGTCCTGTCCATCTCCATTTCAACTGTCACTTTCTTTATTATATCTTCCACCTTGGTTATGGACCGTATTTCTTCTGATCTGAATAATACATAGTGAACTCTTATTGTCTTTGAATTTAAACTTTTGGAATGAAATATTTGGACTTTATAACAAACTTTTGTATATTTTTTTAAATTTTAAGTTTTGTGCATGACTTAAAGAGTTTGAAAACCGTCTATTTACCACAATCCATTGTTATATTCTGTAACCTGTGTATAAACGATAAAAACATACCAAATATATAACTTTTTCTAATTTATGTACAAACAGCTTTTTCTACAATAGCATGTTGTAATGTAATTAGAAATAAATAAAAAGTACATAGTTATAAAAATGGTTCGTGTCACGAAAGCCTTCGGACCTTACGGGCGTCTAAGAGTTGCCCGTTGCCTATATTTTAAAAATATCTCTAAATCTAATTTAAATTGTTTAAATGTGTGTTGTAACTCGTCTCAAGCTATTCAGAGATGTATTTAATGATAATATGTAGTATTCAGAGCAGCAAATAAATACCGTAGATCTGCATCTGCAAATATTTAGTCTCTTGTCACAGTAAGAGACGCAATCTCTTTTTCTCTCACCTACCCTCTATTGTAATGAAAACCACCACTTTGGAGAAATTATCACCAGTATTAAATGAAGAAGTCATTTTGAACTTCTTTGCAATGGTTTTTTTCTTTTATATGTGACAAAGCGATTGCTAACCTTTGAAATTGTTTCAATAAATTTATTGTATGTGGAATTATTAGATAGAATGTGAATTAATTAATGTGTTTATGCTTGTAGCGAGATGTCTCGAACCGCACAAATAAAAATGTTTATGGAATGTTGACTATGTTATTACTATAGGAAGTAAATAAAACAAAATTTGTAATGAAATTAAATAATTTGTTATTATTATAAAACAACACATCTATATGATGTATTTTCTAGTCATTGCCGTGCTTATATTTATATCGCCACTATAAGAGATTTTCATTTGTTTTGACAAATATCACAAAACATAAATGCATAATATTGGTATAAGTATTTGGATTACCATTATAAAATAGTGGAGGAAGCAACGGAAATAGCATACATTGATAGGTCGATTACCTCTATGTTAAAAATATTCATTTTCATAATAAAAAAACGTCACCGTAATGTTACGTTTCGTTGGAAAGACTAGTTTAAATTTTAAAAACTAATTAATTAATACCGCCAATAGACAACAAACGATTAAGAGTAAGTACAATAATTTAATGGCGTCGGTGAGCGAGATGCTAACAGACTAAAGAGATTTCCATAGCGACAGAAGCGTCTCACACGTCACACGTCACACGTCACGCGGCAAGGAGGTCTCCCGCCGGACACTACAACTTGATAACAGCGAATATGCTTTCACATGCATGGCAAGAAAGTACTCGAAACAAACTATTTGAACATGATCGGCATGATAACAAAATGACTGGAAAATACATGTTCATCACAATACCCTATTACGTAGTTTAACTGAACAAATTAAAAGCTCTAAAATAAACAACAGTCTTAGAACATAGAAGTTATTTACACAAAGATTTGTTTCATATAAAAATATCCTACTATACACATAACAATCATATCGTTATAGAAATATATATATATATATATGTATATATTTTGTTTCTATGTACAAAACTAGAAACGATAGTAAAAATAGTTGGATCTTTTAGGAATCATAATATCCACGAAGAGTGAGTAGGTCGACACACTCGACATCACGTTCGAGGCACTTTTAGTTCAGCGAAATAGGACAACAAATTGACAATATCCGACATAAGCTAAGGGTCCACGTCTCCTTATAAACATTTAATTGTTTACACTAACTAGAATAGTAAATAAAATATGAGATTATTAGCGGTCACTCACACACTTAATAGTATTATTAATATTAGAGTTTATGTTTACTTTTGTTAAGCTTTTCACTTTAATCACTGAAGTTCTAAACATTAATTTGTACTTGAAATAAAAAGGAATGTGTTAGGCACCTATATAATAATATGTATAATTTCTACACACAAGTCATACTATGGAAGGTAGCTGAAACTATGTAAGCGCCACGCATTTACGCTTTTTAACATTTGAAAACGCAACTATTTAATATGAAATATTGCTAACTAGACATATGATGTCTCCTGTATTTTGTAGATGAGATTTCATTTGAGATTCATCTCTCATCTTATACGATCACAGTTACGAATTTGACACAATTCTGCGTTCACGCGTGACGATAATATACCTATTAATATCTGAACATACAACATCATACATTCACCTGAAGAACCGACAAATGCTCTGTATCGAAGGCACTAAACTATTTTCCAATTTACTCAGCACTTTAATTAGTCTTTATTACACATATTCGAGTAGAACGTGAGTGTCGAGTGTCGCCACCATTAAATATGTGCCCCAATACTAGGTGCAGTCTCAGGTAAGGCAGCAATTATGAATATATATATCGACTTTTATTGAGAAGGAAGTCAACCGTTATCACACACTAGTAACCACCTACGATAGAACAAGGTTCGATAGCCGTATTATACGGCGTCAGCTAGGCAGGTGGTTCTGTATAGCTGATACCTTAACGCGGCCGAACTCAGATCTGTACTTTTGTGGACAAGCGTTTACTGGTAAGTATAGCTGTACAGAACCACGGCCCAAACAGTCACAATCTAACAACGAACGCCTAACATTGAACACAATATTAACTAACAATGAACAATACTTTTGACAACAGCCGACCTAATAGCGCCAAATGTGTTAAGTGCTACACTTTAAAGAAATGTTTAGAGGATATTCTGAAGCTAATATTCGCATAAACTAGTTTTATATTTCTACTTTAGTTTTATAATTTATAATTGTATTATTTTTCTTCATTGATATCACAAATAGGTAATTATATTTATTGAGAAGTAAAACAAACGTGTTAAAAATCAGGACGATTAATAAATGTGTTTTTCTTTACTCTGTGGCATTATAAGCACATCTGTCGAGAAGCTACGTTATGTGGTCTACGGTGTTGTTAGCAATCAAAAAGTGGCTTGTGGAGGCTTGCAAAATTAGATACCATCAGATTTCTTTATTCTAAATCGTACAAAACGTCTATATCTAAAAAAATCATTAGAAGAGATTGTTTTCGAAATCTTCAGTGAAAAATTTTTGTACAAAGATCATAATATGTTATTTAGATTCGTCTGCATATACATTGCTTTGTTTATAACTTTATACACACTTCGAATATCCTCTTGCGTAAGAAATAATTTTAAAATCTGCTATATTTAGACAGCAATTTCTCTACGGAACACAAGTATAAGGGCCAATTTTACCACTAGTTGATAAAGTCCCAGATAGACTATTTGGAACTTATCTGTCACATAACTAAAGATTCGGTATTACAAGTCTCAGATCAGCAAACTTTATATGTTCAATAGTGTTATATGTCAGATAACTATCTGAGACTTTATCAGGAACTAGTGAACCTGCCCCTAAGTCATCTAATTGGTCTTTACATTAAGCGGCTAATATAATTAAGGTACAGTTAAGTTAGACGTTTATTTTACAATTCACGTGTTGTTGGCGTATCTCCGTACGTTGGTCTATATTATTAGTCATGGATTTAGAATAGTTTGAACACGCCAGACCAAAGCAGTATCGACATTCTCGTTTCATGAGCTAAGTAGTTGAACACGAAAGTTAAAAAAAAAAATACATAGGACAACTCGGTAGGGAGTAACCATACGCAGGTGTTGGTCTCTACCAAAGTATAAGCCCAAATGGGCCTACGCGTTACATTATTATGATATTGTTTATGTGTGCGTGAAATTGTGTATGTTTTGTTTTAATTGTTATGTGTGAGTTCGTAATGACAGGCGTTTGTTTTTGTATGTGTATGTGTGTGAAGATTTCCCCCCCTTCCACGAAAAGACGTAAAGGCTACTCCCCTCCAGTCCGCCGGCCTGTGTTGCTCCATGCATATACCAATGAAGTTTTAATTTACCTGATGATATTTTAATATCCACCGGAGTCACTTGAGGTCGTCGCAAAGGAATATAATTAAAATGGCAACTTAAGCAGAAGGCTATGTTAATTACAAATAATTAAATAATAATTACTACTAATAAACTTTGGACGAAGGCTATATGTTGAATAACGTTTAGTTCGAAGCAACGTGTTATAGCAGTTCTAAATCCATGGTCAAACATTGATAATAAAATACTGATTAGAATTAACAAACTATAGGTACATATAACATCAACAACAATGGCAGATCCTCACTCTGCGTGATGGGCGCGGCGACTCTTAACTACTAACAAAATATACTGCCCGAATTTATACTATATAATAATATTATGGTAACTAACAAAACATCGGATGTAGGCTCGATGATATGGTATGTTAAATGTTATTGTTCTGAACACTTGCGACGTAATATTTACAATTAAAATCAGATATATAATAATTCACAAACAGAAGCTCGAAAACTATTTAACTAAAAATGATGCAGGGATTAATCACAGAATGTCTCTTGCGTAAATGTTTACCAGAAGCAAAACGTCAATTTCCCATAGTTTGTTATTAAGATATACGTCTATTGATGGAATGTAGTACGGTGACATCAAAAAAGTACATTACTTTTTGTTTCTCGCAAACCAGACTGAAGCGTTAAACGCAACAATTTGGGAAATCGACACACATTAGGGAGGTAGGAATTCTCCGACGACAACGTCTTGCAACGTCATATTTAATACTCAAATTTGCAAAAACCGGGCTGATTAAATGCACAAAGTTTCAACACAAGGTGAGAGTTCGCCCATCACAGGCCTTCGAGTCGCGTTGGTCCCGCTTTGCGTACAAAAGCACAATATATTAGTCTACATATATTACAATAGGTCTAAGACAGATCACAGCCTACAGGTTGATGTAAACGCACGAGGTAATGCTTGCGTGTGTGTGCGACACGAGTCGTCACGTGATCGCCGCCACGTCCGTCTGCGGCTTCTGCAACCCATCCTCGTCCGTTGACCTGTAATATCAAATAAAATATTAAACGCCGAAAGCAGATTAAAAAAATATGAGTGTGTGTACTTACGTACACGCGTTAGAAGTTATACTTCTTTGGCGTATGGAAAAAAAATAACTAAAATGCAGTAGTGATTTACGATAAATATTAAAATTAATCAAAAAGATTTTATTTAAATAAATAATATTTATTTATTCACACTGTTTAATTGTACTGTTACGAAACACGTGTTCTAAATATAAAAATACTAGAATATACAACTTGAACATAGTTATCGATTTTCATGCCACCTAGAACTAACTTCACGATGTAGAATTCAGGTGTCGGTGTGCGCGCGCTAACTAAATATTCACTCTCATCATTTTTCTACATCGCGTCAAAAGAAGCACAACTTCAAAAATCTATTTCTGCAGTTGTGCCCTATAGTTCGAGGCCTGCAGTCGCTACCGTACAGCTGTGCTAGTACTAGTGCTAGTGGCTAGTGCTAGTGGGTAGGGTACGCACCGGTACAAGGTGGCGTGCGGCGGCGCGGAGCGGTAGTGCGCGGCGTAGGGGCGCGCGCGCCGTCTCGCCTCCACGGCTCGGCGCAGTTCGAGCCCTGCAGTCGCTACAGTACAGCTGTGCTAGTGCTAGTGCTAGTGCTAGTGAGTCGGTACGCACCGGTACAAGGTGGCGTGCGGCGGCGCGGAGCGGTAGTGCGCGGCGTAGGGGCGCGCGCGCCGTCTCGCCTCCACGGCTCGGCGCAGTTCGAGCCCTGCAGTCGCTACAGTACAGCTGTGCTAGTGCTAGTGCTAGTGCTAGTGAGTAGGTACGCACCGGTACAAGGTGGCGTGCGGCGGCGCGGAGCGGTAGTGCGCGGCGTAGGGGCGCGCGCGCCGTCTCGCCTCCACGGCTCGGCGCAGTTCGAGCCCTGCAGTCGCTACAGTACAGCTGTGCTAGTGCTAGTGCTAGTGCTAGTGAGTAGGTACGCACCGGTACAAGGTGGCGTGCGGCGGCGCGGAGCGGTAGTGCGCGGCGTAGGGGCGCGCGCGCCGTCTCGCCTCCACGGCTCGGCGCAGTTCGAGCCCTGCAGTCGCTACAGTACAGCTGTGCTAGTGCTAGTGCTAGTGCTAGTGAGTAGGTACGCACCGGTACAAGGTGGCGTGCGGCGGCGCGGAGCGGTAGTGCGCGGCGTAGGGGCGCGCGCGCCGTCTCGCCTCCACGGCTCGGCGCAGTTCGAGCCCTGCAGTCGCTACAGTACAGCTGTGCTAGTGCTAGTGCTAGTGCTAGTGAGTAGGTACGCACCGGTACAAGGTGGCGTGCGGCGGCGCGGAGCGGTAGTGCGCGGCGTAGGGGCGCGCGCGCCGTCTCGCCTCCACGGCTCGGCGCAGTTCGAGCCCTGCAGTCGCTACAGTACAGCTGTGCTAGTGCTAGTGCTAGTGCTAGTGAGTAGGTACGCACCGGTACAAGGTGGCGTGCGGCGGCGCGGAGCGGTAGTGCGCGGCGTAGGGGCGCGCGCGCCGTCTCGCCTCCACGGCTCGGCGCAGTTCGAGCCCTGCAGTCGCTACAGTACAGCTGTGCTAGTGCTAGTGCTAGTGCTAGTGAGTAGGTACGCACCGGTACAAGGTGGCGTGCGGCGGCGCGGAGCGGTAGTGCGCGGCGTAGGGGCGCGCCTCCACGGCTCGGCGCAGTTCGAGCCCTGCAGTCGCTACAGTACAGCTGTGCTAGTGCTAGTGCTAGTGCTAGTGAGTAGGTACGCACCGGTACAAGGTGGCGTGCGGCGGCGCGGAGCGGTAGTGCGCGGCGTAGGGGCGCGCGCGCCGTCTCGCCTCCACGGCTCGGCGCAGTTCGAGCCCTGCAGTCGCTACAGTACAGCTGTGCTAGTGCTAGTGCTAGTGCTAGTGAGTAGGTACGCACCGGTACAAGGTGGCGTGCGGCGGCGCGGAGCGGTAGTGCGCGGCGTAGGGGCGCGCGCGCCGTCTCGCCTCCACGGCTCGGCGCAGTTCGAGCCCTGCAGTCGCTACAGTACAGCTGTGCTAGTGCTAGTGCTAGTGCTAGTGAGTAGGTACGCACCGGTACAAGGTGGCGTGCGGCGGCGCGGAGCGGTAGTGCGCGGCGTAGGGGCGCGCCTCCACGGCTCGGCGCAGTTCGAGCCCTGCAGTCGCTACAGTACAGCTGTGCTAGTGCTAGTGCTAGTGCTAGTGAGTAGGTACGCACCGGTACAAGGTGGCGTGCGGCGGCGCGGAGCGGTAGTGCGCGGCGTAGGGGCGCGCGCGCCGTCTCGCCTCCACGGCTCGGCGCAGTTCGAGCCCTGCAGTCGCTACAGTACAGCTGTGCTAGTGCTAGTGCTAGTGCTAGTGAGTAGGTACGCACCGGTACAAGGTGGCGTGCGGCGGCGCGGAGCGGTAGTGCGCGGCGTAGGGGCGCGCGCGCCGTCTCGCCTCCACGGCTCGGCGCAGTTCGAGCCCTGCAGTCGCTACAGTACAGCTGTGCTAGTGCTAGTGCTAGTGCTAGTGAGTAGGTACGCACCGGTACAAGGTGGCGTGCGGCGGCGCGGAGCGGTAGTGCGCGGCGTAGGGGCGCGCGCGCCGTCTCGCCTCCACGGCTCGGCGCAGTTCGAGCCCTGCAGTCGCTACAGTACAGCTGTGCTAGTGCTAGTGCTAGTGCTAGTGAGTAGGTACGCACCGGTACAAGGTGGCGTGCGGCGGCGCGGAGCGGTAGTGCGCGGCGTAGGGGCGCGCGCGCCGTCTCGCCTCCACGGCTCGGCGCAGTTCGAGCCCTGCAGTCGCTACAGTACAGCTGTGCTAGTGCTAGTGCTAGTGCTAGTGAGTAGGTACGCACCGGTACAAGGTGGCGTGCGGCGGCGCGGAGCGGTAGTGCGCGGCGTAGGGGCGCGCGCGCCGTCTCGCCTCCACGGCTCGGCGCAGTTCGAGCCCTCCAGTCGCTACAGTACAGCTGTGCTAGTGCTAGTGCTAGTGCTAGTGAGTAGGTACGCACCGGTACAAGGTGGCGTGCGGCGGCGCGGAGCGGTAGTGCGCGGCGTAGGGGCGCGCGCGCCGTCTCGCCTCCACGGCTCGGCGCAGTTCGAGCCCTGCAGTCGCTACAGTACAGCTGTGCTAGTGCTAGTGCTAGTGCTAGTGAGTAGGTACGCACCGGTACAAGGTGGCGTGCGGCGGCGCGGAGCGGTAGTGCGCGGCGTAGGGGCGCGCGCGCCGTCTCGCCTCCACGGCTCGGCGCAGTTCGAGCCCTGCAGTCGCTACAGTACAGCTGTGCTAGTGCTAGTGCTAGTGCTAGTGAGTAGGTACGCACCGGTACAAGGTGGCGTGCGGCGGCGCGGAGCGGTAGTGCGCGGCGTAGGGGCGCGCGCGCCGTCTCGCCTCCACGGCTCGGCGCAGTTCGAGCCCTGCAGTCGCTACAGTACAGCTGTGCTAGTGCTAGTGCTAGTGCTAGTGAGTAGGTACGCACCGGTACAAGGTGGCGTGCGGCGGCGCGGAGCGGTAGTGCGCGGCGTAGGGGCGCGCGCGCCGTCTCGCCTCCACGGCTCGGCGCAGTTCGAGCCCTGCAGTCGCTACAGTACAGCTGTGCTAGTGCTAGTGCTAGTGCTAGTGAGTAGGTACGCACCGGTACAAGGTGGCGTGCGGCGGCGCGGAGCGGTAGTGCGCGGCGTAGGGGCGCGCGCGCCGTCTCGCCTCCACGGCTCGGCGCAGTTCGAGCCCTGCAGTCGCTACAGTACAGCTGTGCTAGTGCTAGTGCTAGTGCTAGTGAGTAGGTACGCACCGGTACAAGGTGGCGTGCGGCGGCGCGGAGCGGTAGTGCGCGGCGTAGGGGCGCGCGCGCCGTCTCGCCTCCACGGCTCGGCGCAGTTCGAGCCCTGCAGTCGCTACAGTACAGCTGTGCTAGTGCTAGTGCTAGTGCTAGTGAGTAGGTACGCACCGGTACAAGGTGGCGTGCGGCGGCGCGGAGCGGTAGTGCGCGGCGTAGGGGCGCGCGCGCCGTCTCGCCTCCACGGCTCGGCGCAGTTCGAGCCCTGCAGTCGCTACAGTACAGCTGTGCTAGTGCTAGTGCTAGTGCTAGTGAGTAGGTACGCACCGGTACAAGGTGGCGTGCGGCGGCGCGGAGCGGTAGTGCGCGGCGTAGGGGCGCGCGCGCCGTCTCGCCTCCACGGCTCGGCGCAGTTCGAGCCCTGCAGTCGCTACAGTACAGCTGTGCTAGTGCTAGTGCTAGTGCTAGTGAGTAGGTACGCACCGGTACAAGGTGGCGTGCGGCGGCGCGGAGCGGTAGTGCGCGGCGTAGGGGCGCGCGCGCCGTCTCGCCTCCACGGCTCGGCGCAGTTCGAGCCCTGCAGTCGCTACAGTACAGCTGTGCTAGTGCTAGTGCTAGTGCTAGTGAGTAGGTACGCACCGGTACAAGGTGGCGTGCGGCGGCGCGGAGCGGTAGTGCGCGGCGTAGGGGCGCGCGCGCCGTCTCGCCTCCACGGCTCGGCGCAGTTCGAGCCCTGCAGTCGCTACAGTACAGCTGTGCTAGTGCTAGTGCTAGTGCTAGTGAGTAGGTACGCACCGGTACAAGGTGGCGTGCGGCGGCGCGGAGCGGTAGTGCGCGGCGTAGGGGCGCGCGCGCCGTCTCGCCTCCACGGCTCGGCGCAGTTCGAGCCCTGCAGTCGCTACAGTACAGCTGTGCTAGTGCTAGTGCTAGTGCTAGTGAGTAGGTACGCACCGGTACAAGGTGGCGTGCGGCGGCGCGGAGCGGTAGTGCGCGGCGTAGGGGCGCGCGCGCCGTCTCGCCTCCACGGCTCGGCGCAGTTCGAGCCCTGCAGTCGCTACAGTACAGCTGTGCTAGTGCTAGTGCTAGTGCTAGTGAGTAGGTACGCACCGGTACAAGGTGGCGTGCGGCGGCGCGGAGCGGTAGTGCGCGGCGTAGGGGCGCGCCTCCACGGCTCGGCGCAGTTCGAGCCCTGCAGTCGCTACAGTACAGCTGTGCTAGTGCTAGTGCTAGTGCTAGTGAGTAGGTACGCACCGGTACAAGGTGGCGTGCGGCGGCGCGGAGCGGTAGTGCGCGGCGTAGGGGCGCGCCTCCACGGCTCGGCGCAGTTCGAGCCCTGCAGTCGCTACAGTACAGCTGTGCTAGTGCTAGTGCTAGTGCTAGTGAGTAGGTACGCACCGGTACAAGGTGGCGTGCGGCGGCGCGGAGCGGTAGTGCGCGGCGTAGGGGCGCGCCTCCACGGCTCGGCGCAGTTCGAGCCCTGCAGTCGCTACAGTACAGCTGTGCTAGTGCTAGTGCTAGTGCTAGTGAGTAGGTACGCACCGGTACAAGGTGGCGTGCGGCGGCGCGGAGCGGTAGTGCGCGGCGTAGGGGCGCGCGCGCCGCCTCGCCTCCACGGCTCGGCGCAGAGTGCCGGGCCGGACCGAATTGCGGATGCCATGGTACGCCAGCCTGCACCAAGAAATACTAAAATATAGAAATACTTCGGAGATCTAACACGCAACGCCATCTAGTCCCGAACTAAGCAGAGCTTGTGTTCTGGGTACTAGACAACTGATATAAATACATACATATCATACATAAAAACACCCAAACTCTGAAACAATTATTTGCAGATCATACAAATATTTGGTCAGACCCAGGCAACGAACCCGAGACCTCAAGCACACCAGTCGCATACGCTGCCACTATGCCACCGAGGCAGTTAAATAAAATAAATACCGATGTCTCCTTCGTTATAAGGAAGATAACATTATTATTACAGCTTTTCATTTCTATTACAGATTGTAATCAAATAAAAATTGAAATTTATTGCTCAATTTAGTAGTCTAAAACAGTGACGTCACAAGTTTGTATTTTATACGTTATTCATACAAAGTTATCGTTTTGACAGATGATAAAAGTGACTCATTTGAATGGGTGTCGTCTACCTTTTGAGGATGATTTCCACCTAACGACTATAATCTTTAAACGATATTAAATCCTTTTTTAATATCGCTTAAAGATTGTAAAATTCGTGCCGCGCTGTTTGGTAGAAATCATCCTTAAGTTGACCGGCTACCTTACCTAGGAGCTAGAGCAGCGACAGAAGACACGATAACGACGAGCCAATACACGGGCTCCAGAATAGCGTTCTGCATCACGTGGTACGAGGATGGCAGGTTGAAGCATGTGACGCATATCGACTGGTACATTATTGTCAGGATGAAGAATGCCAGCAGAGAGCCAGACAGCGCGATCAGATGTATCACCGTCTGGAATTCATTAATAATTTGTAACTCGACTAAAAGGTATAAGCGCTAATTCTGGTATCGTATCAATTAAATGAAAATTCTTTAAAATTAACTTCTATTCTTATATTTTAGCTAAGTATTGTCTAAAATGCTATTTATATATGCATGGATAATTAAATTTTTTAGTGTGACATATCTCATTTTAATCAATATTTGACATTGAAAACGTCGTTTGACATGACAAAACTTATTTTTAAAGATTTTAGTTTAGATAGTTTTCTAACAACAGAATTAGCACCATTGTGTAGTGGGACGATGTCGATATATTCGAAGCGACATCGGTTTATTAATATTCATGATATATTAAATTTTGCATGATCTAATACTGTACTTATATAGAATATACATAATTTTTACATACATAACTTTATCACAGGTTGTTAATCTAGAAAACACTTTAAATTCTCTAAAATGCGTTGTTTAGTGGATTTTATAAATATGCTTTAAAAATGATGTTGCACTAGAAACGTGTTTAGTCCTATTCACACTGTTATTGCTATTTTAGATAGCTTTAACACATAAAAACACGACAGGAATTAAGTGCACTCTTGAAACAACAAAAAATAAGCTGTAGTTACTTCGTCATTTGAAACTGTAGGTTCAAATATTGTGATATTGATCGACTCACTATCATCCACATGAAACTTGCAATTTATTTTTTATTAAACTTACAAAGTGGTTCAGGTGTTACCAGTGCTAAATAGTAAACAAAATAGATTTTTTTTTACTGTAACGGCTGTACTTATTTGTAAAAAATGCATAAATTTTTTATGCATATACGGTTTCAACCGTAAAAATTAAAAATTACACGGTGAGGAGAAATCAGTCCGAATATAGTTTTTTTTTCAACATTGAATGAGTTCTTTTAAAGTGAAATTCTGCCCGTCATAAGCGTGGCTGTTTCTCGTAAAAATGTATCCTTTATTGCTAGTCAAGTTTATGAGTCGTTGGATGTGGACGTGGACATAGAACATAGGCTGTGGATTTAAGGGAACTTAACATAAAGGTTTTTAACACGTTCCGGGACAAACCGCCTCTCGACGTTATCTCGGTGTATCGTGATGTGACAGTACTGCTAAGGGCGGTGAACTTTATTTCATGTAATTTGGCAAACCGTCGCTAGCCGTTGCTTGCCCATAACATTTATAGGAAGCACATAATCTAGTGTCACATCACGCGGCTTCATGCGTTTGTAGGTGTCACAGCAAACTCTTTTGGAGTCAGTTTTCAACACATACATATGCAGTGCTTATGAACCAACACAATACACTTACACCGCCGACAGGCGTAGAAAAGCCATACAAGTTCATCCGCGCAAAAATTTTGTGTCACATCGTGTGCGTCGCCGGCGTGTCGTCCTGACGTTTGGTGCAGTTTCAAATTTTGTCGGCAAAAACAAGGTAAATTTGTAATTAAATTCAATTAATTTGTGTTTTTTTCGTACGGTTTTTTATTGTAAGTACTTATAATGTTTTGCAGATGGCGTCCAAACGAAAGAAACTAGCATCAACATCAAACAACATATAACATTCCGCTCATAACCATCAACGGCTGTGGTCGTAATTGTCGTATCGAAAAATTAAAAATATATGATATAGTAGTACGGCTGTAGACGATATGATAAAATGTATGGAATTTTGAAGTGTCATATCATGATCTTTGCAAAAAGTCAAGTGTCCCGGAATGTGTTAAAAGTGTTTACAATTTGCAATCAAAACCAAACAATGGTGCTGAAATCATCTACATAATATACAAAAACACGGTAAAGACTGCAAATAATCTACAATTTTGTGATTCCACTCCATGCATTATTCAAGTACAACCACTTACAAATTTTGTGGAATGGAAAAGCTGCATGTAAATTGAATGATATGAACAAACGTTTTTATATGTCTGTAATATTGTAATCTTAGGTCATTGATATATCTAGACAGACTGTCATAGCTGAGAAGCGTCGAAAAAATAGCGTCCAACCGTTAGCCAATATTTTTTTTCCTAATATTACTGTGTGCATGCTAGTTATGTTGTCGATGTCGCTGTAAAAGCTTAACTTATCAGTAATCCGTGGGAGAGCTAAGCTTCGGCATGAATGGGTCGGCTCGACCGGAGTGATACCACGGCCTCACAGTGTTAAATAGCGTTTGCGCTGTGTTTCACCGAGTGAGTGAGGATATCGGAGGCCCGTACCCCAACCCCTCCCCCCATCCCCTTTCTCATTCCCCCAAAGGTCGGCAACGCACTTGTGACGCCTATGGTGTTGCGGGTGTCCATAGGCGGCGGTAATCGCTTACTATCAGGTGATATGTGCTCGTTTGCCCAGTATTCAATAAAAAAAAAAAAACTTGCACACCAGCATCATAAAGTTGAATCAATCGTATTTGTTTGCTTCCTAATGTGACGCTCTATCTAAACATATTAATGATCTGCGATTGTATTATAAATGTTAGGTAATGAATGGGATCTTTAAAACAATGTGGGTTCATAGCCCAGGAGCACTCGGTGATTAGAAACAATCACCGGGGGTAAGAAACGACGGCGCTGTTAGTACTTGGATGGTGGTATGATAATATGAGCGTCTCCGTGATTCGGAGGTCATGTAACGCAGTCTCGGTTGTTATCATAGGATAAATAGTCGTGAAGCTTAGTTGGAGGCCTTTGGGCGGCTTAAAAACGCCCAATGGCAAGACACGTAGCCACAACGTTGTCTTGCCAGTCCCCAACCCGCACTAGGCCAGCGTGGGGACGTATGGCCTTAACCCTCTCCTGAGAGGTTACCGAGCACAACAGTGGGACTTTTGGGTTGTTGATGATAACAATGTACATAAATTGATATTATTTATGTACTACTAATATCAATCACACTTCAACTTTTTTTTACAACGCGAGTACATTAAATTAACATTTACATATTGTTTAGATGCAGTGAATTTACAGGCTATTATTACAGATGAGGTCATATTTTAAGGTCTCATAATACAGGCATGTAATAAGTATAGCATTTACGTTTGAAAATGAAATTTAATAAAACTGATAGATTTACATGAAAAAATTGCCAGCTTTTGTTAAAGTTTCATTTAAATTGACATAGCAATTCTGTGTCTGCAAGAGAAAAATATTTTTTATCACTCTCTTATTTTAAATATAACCGTAGTGGAGCTATGCTTTCCCATCAACCGAAGTATGGAAACAATTTGTTCGTTGCTTTTCGCAAGCTTACCAGAATTAGTTGTTATAATTACAAGTGTCCACTCACCCAACTCCTAGTCTCAATCGCGACGTAAAGCAGCATAACAACGAGGCAGCATGTCATACTACAAACTCCATAGCTGCCTAAATCGACAGTGGTGTCCCAGTAAGCGTACGTGGCGATGAAGAATATCACGACGCTGATATAGACGGACTCAGCAAGAGCTAGCCAGTAGGAATACGTTCTGTACGTGAGTCCTCGTCGACAAGAGCTGTATAGCCCTGGTCGGTCGGTTAGCAACGATGATGGAGCGAGTCGATCGTATGCACCTGTTAACAAAGCACCGATAAGTCAATTGGGTATTTGAAAAAAAAAATTTTTTGTGATAAATGGAAAGATCACATATAAGTTTTATAACAAAACTATTTTTTTTATTTTTTTTTTTTGCTATAGGTAATTCAAAAGTTATTTCAAAATAAAAATTAAGTTTTGAATCCAGTACCGAAGACGCGCCGACAGCTCCCGAATAAACCCGAGCGCGTGTGACGTCATAAAACACAGTCGCTATGTCACCGGAAAATAACAAGGTCCGTAAGTTTATCAATCTACTAGGAAGTTTATAAACTTTCGTTGGATCTAAATGGGAGATAAATTGTAATATTTTACGTCCACATTTTCGTAAATTTATCAATTTCCGACGTCACACGGTATATTTATAAACTAACGGATATCTATTCGTAAGATTTTATATGGTTCGACCAATCACAGAAACACTTTTAAATATACGCATCTTTGAAATACGTAAAATAACACACTGCTCTCTGATAGGTCATAGTGGCAATGCTTGTGTCCATAGACTTTGGTACAATCTGACTTGACAAACTTTTTCGTCACTAAATGTCATTATGTCATACCTTTTGGCGTGATAGTATTCTTTGTCTGTGGGTCGACTTCCCAAAACTTTAGCTTTATTATAATTTTCTATCATTTTAATAACATTTTTAATTTTTTCCTCTGTCCATTCCGATTTCTTACTATTTTGGTTAGGTTAGGTTAGGTTATTTTATTTAGTTTCTGGGAGGGGTCCGGTCGTGTAATATCTGCAGTACCCGGACCCCTCCCTTCTCAGGCGCGGAGTTGGCACACCGTGTGGTTTTAGTCGGTTCGATTCCGACACACCGCCCCGCCGCAAACCCCGGCGAGGAGACAACCCGAGGGTTCCACACGTTAAAAAAAAAAAGGTTACTTAGTTTACTATGAAACTAACTATAAAACTTTCGTAGCTCTGTGGTAAATTTTACTTCTTCAACAAATGTTCTAGCATTTATTATTTTACGAGTGAGTTCAGTAAGTTTATCAATTTACGAAAATGTGGACGTAAAATATTACAATTTATCTCCTGTTTGGAATCCTACGAAAGTTTATAAATTTCCTAGTAGATTGATAAACTTACGGATCTTGTTATTTTCCGGTAACGCTGTAACATTATGACGTCACAACGACGGTGACCAATTCTGACGCGTTTATAGTCACGTGATTTTTATTGAAATTTTATCAATTTTTTATTGTTTATAATTTATTAAAAAAATTTTTTTTTAAGTTTCTTGCATCATTTATCAATATTATTAATAATAAAGTTTTAAAATACATAAAAAAATCAATAGTTTTTTTTTTCAAATTCCCAATTACTATCAACTATTGTTTTTTTTTAATTTAAGAATCTGAAATATTTTTAAATAACTAGTTCACCTGTGATTTCATTTGTTAGCTTTTTAAAGACAACTTGGCTACTTCATTCATTCATGTATCGCAGGGGACTACAAACATATATGAAAGGGACACATAGAACACACAAATTCAGAACAACATTTGTGGATCACACAAATTTAGAACAATAATTTGTGGATCACACAAATTCGGAACAACAATTTGTGGATCTCACAAATTCGGAACAACAATTTGTGGATAACACAAATTCGGAACAACAATTTATGGATAACACAAATTCAGAACAACAATTTTTTCATAAGACTCAGTGAATTAGAAAGCGGTGTGGTGACCGCTTAAACCAATGCACCATTTGTGCAGTCAATTTAGAAGTAGATAAGACTTAAAAGTTCAGGTATATTGTCATCACTGCCAACCGTGGATGTACGGACTATTATATGAATTGGAGACTATGTAACTATAGCTCTAAATTGTACTATTTCCACAATAAACATTGATCTATCATGTTTTAAAAGGCGTGATGATGTCAGGAGGCCAATTTAATAATTAAGTCTGAAACCTAACTTGTCTTTTGAATAGAAACCAATCAAATGTGTATTCTCGTATTTGTATTGTTCTCTTTTTATTTATTTTTCTCAATTGTGATATAAAAAGAAATGTCAAATTCGCAATTCTTTTTTTTACTCTACTGCGGCGACATCAAAAGGAAGAAAATATTGGACATTCTATGTAAATTACTGAACCGATTTAAATGAATGAAGGGTATATAAATTATATCATTTTTTTTATGAAATCGGGTTACAGTTTTTAAACTTTTCCTATATTACAAAATGCTACTGTCTAGACCTAAAATAAATATATAATGCTATTGTCTAGCCCTAAGATTAGTCCATAAGATTTAAAATTTGTTCACCAGAAATGGTAGAATATAAGGAACGTATTATAATGTCATAACATCTTTTGTACTATATTTTAACAAATGAATATTTCTTTCTTGTTGACGAATCGATTTGATCTTTTCCCCATTTATTTATACTTACTTCATTAACGGCAAAATCACAAGTCGAGTAATTAATAAGTTAAGATTCTGTAAGTGGTCAAAATTGGATTGCAACATAGTTATTTAATGTACTGTTAGTCAATTAGTCAGTTAATTTATTGTACTAGTGTGGAGTCGTGCCTAAAACATTGCCAAAATGATGCAATATTGTAACGGTTGTTAAATTTGCAACGTGGCGGAAATAATTTCTATACTTTTATAATTTATGACCATATTTGCTTGCCAAATGCTGAGTGTGGGAGTAATATTATAGCTTGCGTGCTATTATAGTATATTTACTAAACAAATTTGACAAAAGAAAAACTGTGATGTTGGTGTAAAACATTAATCATAAATATTAAATGGTTGCCTGTAAGAGATTGCCTTCGGGCGATAAGGTCGCCAATTGTACTTCCTACCTTCCTTTCCCTTCCTTTAAGTTTTCTTAGCAATTAATATGGTGTACAATAAAGCGGTTATTATTATTAATGCAGGGATTAATTGATTGGTATAAATACTTGATGGCTGACATGCCTCTGACGTATTTCTGAAAAGCTGTCTGGTGCGTCTTTTAATGAAGTACCAGCCTTCTTTACATATGATATACTGATTTTTTCATATATGCTGTTCATTACCCAACGGTTAAAGATCTTGTAGCTCAAAAGTGTTTTTTTCTGCTCTGGCTTCGCCCAAAGTGATTTATGAATACTTAGTGTTCCAGTATTTTCTTCCGTTTCAGCTATAGTATTCCGTCAAGTTTCTTTCTTAATATTGATTTAACAGAAAACAAAAAATAATTTTGATTTATTTTTTAAACGCTTTATATTTAAAACTATTAGACAATTTTGAATAATTATCCTGGTATAGCGTAGACTATTTCTTAACCAATTGGGCTATGTAGCCACTTCTTAGAATTGTAGTATAACAGTAGGCGACCATAAAACTAGATTTCTATAATATTGGAGGAACAACTTAATTATATTTTTGTTAACTTACCGATGACGATAGGTGGCAGAGCGGTGAACATGAGATTGTAGGTCATTAGATGTATTTGGTCGATCATCACATTCGATGAGAACCCGCAGTATATCTGGTACCAGAATATTAGGAACACAAAGGTCTGCGAACAAAACAATTCATTTATATATAACACACCAATTAGATCATACTATACACGATTCAATACATTAGGGATTGATTGATTAATGTCTCGTTGTCATTTGTTGTAAATAAAGACTGTTATCTAATTGTATTTTTAACGATGGGTTTGATGCTTAAAAATAAACCTTATTGCGTCTCTTGTTAAACATGCTCAGTTCCTATTGGTCTAAGCGTGATGTGAACTATCCTATCTTAGGCACGCCAGCAAATCATACATTATAAGAAACGTTAAAATCGGTTATCGACAGCAACAACGTCGATGAATTGCGAAACGCGAATTATATAATACTAGAATTTGCGCGCGGCTTCGCCCGCGTGTTATCGTTAATCGCAGTAAAGAGTAGCCTATGTCCTTCCTCAAGAATCAAAGTTTCTTTATGCCAAATTTCATTGAAATCGGTGCAGCGGTTTGGCCGTGAAAGCAGGACAGACAAACAGACAGAAGACAGGAAGGTACGGATAAAGATTTTTACTGTAAATTATATCAGTAAATCTAGTATTAAATTCATTTAATCTTTCGGATGCGCGAACGGGTACTTCCGGTTACATGCACCGTGCGGCGAAATTGCAAAATTTTGCAGCACGGTGCATGGTGTACGAAAATGATCAAATCTTTTCAAAAACAATGCTCGGTGGTTATAAAAGTGATTATTTTTCAAAAGATGGATAACAAGCGTACATGGTTATGCCATATTTTATTACTAAACTAATGTTATCGCTTTATTATTTACTCACAATTGAGCCAAGTGTTAATTTACGCACCTATTGTGTTAATAAACATGATTTTAATATTTTATGTGGTTTATTATTCATTTTACTTATTATCCTCATAAAGTTCGATAACTAAGCTATCTACTGATATAAAAAACACTATAACTGCAATAAAAATTCATTGAGAAACATATTTGTAAAAATCTCATTTCGCTGTCGAGATATTCGCCATTTTGTCACTTTACAATCAAACTATTATTTGCGCCGAACACCAAATTACGTAGTATTTATATGAAGAAATAGTGTTTTTTAGTTAAATAATTTATTTTTTTAGTTAACTAGTGCAAAAGACAGGAACAATACATAAAAAAAACAACCTATTTATCAAGTTATTTAAAAAAAGGACTCGTTTGCTAGACCAGTTTTCATTTATTATTTTTAAGTTCTGAGAATTCTCTAAACTCTATGAAAATGACTGAATGCTAAAGAGAACAAACTGATCGTTCCATTATGTGACACACAAAGTCTATGGTCGATACAAAATAATTTAGTAAAACATAAACAAAGATCAGTTTACGTCTTGTTCATTGTCCGTCACTACTGTGTATGTGTGGGTGTTAATAGTTCCGGGACTTCCCGCTAGGCTGCGTGCACACACGAATCAACGGCGATATACAATTTTAAGTGGCGTACTATTGGAGAGGCCTATGTCCAGCAGTGGACTGCGATAGGCTGATGATGATGTAGAACAGTAATGGCTGGGGAGCCCTGTGTATGTGTGCGTCTAATTTCGCTCGTCAGGCAAAAAATAAGTGTTTATTTAAATATTTAGCTTTTCTAACACATTTTTGTTGCTATTCTATATTCTATATAAGATTCTCATCGCAATTATATCATTTTATCAATAAAAACATAAGAATAAATGCGTAAAAACCTTCAAATGAGTAAGCCCTTTTCAATAGGTAATAGACTCGGTAACTTTTTGAGTAACACTATTCAAAATTACGCATGATTTATGCCTCAATTCGTATTGATAGTGGTTCCTAAAATAAGTATAATAAGTAAAATATAACAACAAACTACCTTCAAAACCACCTTATCGGCAAAAAATCAATTTTAAGAGGCACTTGAAAGATCGCGTAACGTCATCGTCAACTTTGAAATTGGAACTCGTTTTTTTTACGGCTCTTGAAGCGCACTTGACAAACGAATGTTTTAAAATGTTGTTCGTATAAAGCAAATGCATAACAAACCTTTCTAGACTTCATTATAATAACTTTAATACCCAAAATTAATTAAAATGCAAGTTAACTGCGGAAAACATGGATCCGTGTGTGCCGCACCGACGGGACAAACATGGATCCGTGTTGCCGCACCCGAGAGGTTAATGGGTCTACATAATCTGTGCTTACGAGACCGTATTGCGCCTTATAAACAAACACTAGCATTCATCATTGTTGTACAGATCGACGTATTATTTTAAAAAGTATTATAAAACTCACTATTCATTACGTATATTAAGATCTCATGTTGGTACAGATGTGTACGATTTTTTAAAACTCAACTCCTGTATTAGGAACTTATCCGGTTGCGGGACCTCGCAAACATACATGAATAACATCCAGACTCACACAGACAGAACAATCATTTGTGGATCATATGAGAATCAAACCCACAACTCAGTGCAGTAGGAACCGGCGCGGTACGTGGCGGCGAGCGCTTGAGCCACGACGCCATTCGTGCAGTCAATTTCTAATGACTGATGTCTTAGCCTAAATCTAGTCAAAATTTTATAAATTCTCCTTGATTTAGTCAAGACTCTCCTTGAGTCTAAGTTCACTTCACAAAGTGTTGTTCTAAGTCTGGGTTTTCTTTGTTTTATCTATGTTTGTAAAGTCTCCAACGACATAGGAATATTCTAAGTGTATAACTTAAATACTCAAGCCCGAGTGAGTGAGGAGGTGTGAGTGATGACACCAGAGGCCCATAGTCCAACTCCTCCCCATCCTTATCCCCACCCCTTAAGGCCGGTAACACACTTGTGACGCCTCTGGTGTTGTGGGTATCTATGGGCGGCGGTAATCGCTTAACATCAGGCGATGCGGCTGCTCGTTTGCCCCATATTACATTTAAAAAAGCTTCCACTACCATTACAATTCAGATTGACATACTCTGTGAAATGCATTTTAAAAAGAAAATACGTTTGAATCAATAAAACGAATAAATACTTATTGCTATCTCCACATACAATCAAACCGCTTATCATAAGTAACATAAAGTAAACAATAACCCACAATTCGTTCGTTTTCAATTGACTCTTTAATAATTCACATCACTTTGAAGTGCCTTCGATGGAGTAATTTGTCAAACCAAATAGTTATTATTACATTAGTGGGGTACACTCACACCGAATTAAAGGGAATCTGTTACACAGTAAAACAATAACTGGTCATGTCAATTAGTATGTAACAACTTTTTTTATAGCAGTTCTTTATGACTTATTATACTTTTCGTGGGAGAGCTACGCTTCGGCATGAATAGGCCAGCTCGAACAGAGTGATACCACGGCCTAACAGAAAACCGTGTGAAATAGAGCTTGCACTGTGTTTCACCGAGTGAGTGAGGATACCGGAGGCCTATACCCAATCCCTGCCCTCATTCCTTCTCCCCATCTCCCAAAGGTCGGCAACGTACATGTGACGCTTTTGGTGTTACGGGTGTCCATGGGCGGCGGTAATCGCTTACCATCAGGTGATGCGTCTGCTCGTTTGACCCCTATTCAATAAAAAAAAGACTTTAATCTCGATTTGAGGTGATCTAAAATAGCTTTTTTTTTTTGGTACTGTTTTGTGTTCTCTGGAAATTCAAATTAATTTTTTTAAACCAACTACAGTATAACCCGTTTAATACGATTACGCTTAATACGATTTCTCGCATAATACGCCGCTTTACGCCAGTCCCTGCAACTTGAGACATATTTTCATACATTTCTTAACGCTTAATACGATTCGTCATTCCGTTTAATACGCCCGCCCGCACTCGACACCTCGACACACGCTCGAGCCAGCCGTCGTGTTGGAAGAAGAAGAACCCGAGATACTGCAAATTTTTCCTGGATATTCTTCCATTGATGACAATGTAGCACCGTACGAAATTCAATCAATTGAAAATCTTATTGAGAATGTGAATAACACACAAAACGAGGCACATATAAGTGATAATGACGAAGATGAGTCAACTCCGTTTTTGTCAAACGCCCAGGCATTATCAGCTGTTAATGATTTAAGATGCTATGTAGCTTCTTTGGATCAAAGTGAAGACGCACTGCAAAAGTTGAATTACGAGTATGTTGAAAATCTTTTAATTGCTAATGCATCAAAATCTTTCTCTCAAACCAAAATAAGTGATTATTTTAAAAGTGTATTGAATGTAGTTACATAATTTAAAATAAAAAGAACAAAATACATAATAGTACATATGTACATGGTACGTTTTATTTTCCCTATCCCGCATAATACGCTTTCTCGCTTAAGACGCGTTTTTGGTCGGGTCCCTGAGAAATCGTCTTAAGCGGGTTATACTGTAGTTATTATTACATTAGTGGGGTACACTCACACCGAATTAAAGGGAACCTGTTACACAGTACAACTATAAAAGTTATAGCAATTAGAATGTAATAACATTGATTTATAGCAATTCTTTATTTATGGCTTTAATCTCAATTTGAGGCAATATTATATAAGTTTTATTTTTCTATTTATTATATTTTTACATCATCGTAATTGCACAATTATTTTTACATAATCTAATAACATAAATATAAAGTATCACGTTTCGAATCTATCAAATCAATTTGCACATTTTTTAAATGTATATTTTGCTGGCATACCAAAGTTAGGATAGTTAACATCACGCTTAGATCAATAGGAGCCGAGTATGATTGGAAAGATTCACAGACGAAGTTACAAGGGTCAGCTATTATAACTATGTTTCAAGGTCTTTTATAAAACAAAGTCCTTCATAAATAACCAAAATTCACATTTTAATAAAACATTCATATAGATAAGTTATTTTTATTTTGTAATGCTTTATATATCAACCAAGTGTCCGTTGTGACAACAACTTGTAAACACCCCACAAAACCATAAATATAATCGTTTCAACTTCAAAAAATGTTCAAGAGTACAACAACAATGTCATGACATTTAACACACAACGCCATCTAGTCCCAAACTAAGCAGAGCTACTACAGAGGTACTACTCAACTGATATGAATACATATTATTGAAAACACCCAAACTCAAACAAATATTTGCATATAACTCATGCACGGCAGTCGTGTTCGCTACCACTGCACCACCGAGGCAGGCATGATAATTTTTTTACTTTTTAATTTCTTCGAATTTCAAACTATTTAATTTTTTATTCGCATTAGCTAATGCTACTCTACCTGATGGCAAGTATGAGTAAAATTCAAGAGTGGTGATGGTTTTTTCACAATATGCATTTATGAGCCTATGTGATGTTTGGGAACATATAGTTAGTCAGTCCATAAGTATTTCTATTGCTTTGATATAAGTGAGGTAAGCTTTAAGATTAAGAGTATAACTTACGGCATTTTTAAGGAAAAAATAGAGTATCATTCTGGCAAGACGATCGTAGCACCAATGGCCGTGGACGAGCAACAGTCTCTCAAGATACTTGAATCTAGAGAGTGCGAAGTCTGACGCCATCACCGCCTGCATACCCTCCTGGCCCGATATACCTGTTATAAATAAAAAAATAAATAAAATATTTCGGACATTAACACACAACGCCATCTAGTCTCAAGCTAAGCAGAGCTTGTGTTATGGGTACTACTCAACTGATATGAATACATATGTACTTTTTTTTTGTAAATACATACATATTATGTACACATAGAAAACACCCAATCTCCGACACAAATATTTGTAGAGCACAAAAACACTTGGTCACGACCCAGGATTTGAACCCGAGACCTCAAGCACAGCAGTCGCATTCACTACCACTGCGCCACCGCGACAGTCAAGATGCAAGTGTTTCGCGTTGATATTTTTCTACAATAACTAACGCTTCTATTCTTTTGTATTATTATTGGCTAAAATTTTGTTTTGACCAGTTGACTTAGCGTTGAGATGACGTCATCTACACACACAGATTTAAGTATTACATTGCGAATATAGCGAATCGGAGATTCTTTACTCACTAACCTCTATGAATAATGTTTTTTTCTTTTTGGTTCATACTTTAAAGATTACTAAACTATTTTTACCTAAGTTTTATAATAAAGTTAAAATTTCAACTCCAAATTTTCTTGCGTACCTAATAAAGTCTAATAAATAATTCAACGTAATCGTGGGAAACAGGTTCATGTTCCTCCAACACAAAGGAAGGATCCTTCGACTAGGCGAGGGGATCATGCCTGGTGGGCCACGGCCCAACGGTGTTGGGATGTTTGTATATATGATAATCGGCGCGAGAACTTCTATTGCACGATTCAGGATTGGTCGTTTTTTCGTGTTGTACGTTACTTCGTAGTTCAGTGTAACTTCGATAGATAGCATTGTAGACACACAATAATAAACATATTCTTTTTATTAATAAGATTTTACACGTACTCATAGATACGAGTAACGGAGACTTAATTAAATTTAGAATAGTTTTCTTAAAAAGATGTGCTCCAATTCAGAATAAAGTATTCAATGCCCTTGCGTAGCCACATGCTTATCATACGCATGTAAAACAGTCAATGTCTCTGATGTTCGGACAATTATTGTCAAGATCAAATTGGGTGTAGTCATGTGGCATGATACATAACAGTAATAATTTATCATTAAATTTATTTGTAAACATCGGTGATAAACTGGTGAATCATTATTTAATCATAATAATTGATATGTCCTCAATGACATATAAATTAAACTTTATTTTAAGCTATTGTAATTTTGTTTTTCGTAAATTCATCTAATCATTTCGATTGCTTTAATGTAAGTTTGTCAATTCGGCTAATTTTTTTTTTTTGTAATTTTCATAAGTAGTTTTCAGTAGCTAAAGCGAGAAAGTGAAAAAATAACAAAATAATCTATTTGCCTATCCGTGACTAAGTTTGTTATTATGTTTATTTGGTGGATATTGAAATAGCACACGTTTTGCGTAGATAGGGATCAGAGGACCATATGAGAAGTATCAAGTTATTTTTAAACATAATAATAAACTAAGTTAATAGTATCCTCGTATCTTCTAGAATGATTATCTCGTAGAATGTATGAGTGGATTGGATCAAATGTTGGTAGCCAAATACAATACATACCAACGCCAACATCAGCAGTTTGTATCATAGAAACGTCGTTGGCGCCATCCCCGATGGCCAACGTGGTGACGCCCAGTTCTTCTTTCACCGCCTAAATGTACACATTACAATGTATAATATCTGTTTGTAACCACGAAAATGAATAGTGGTATATACCGTGGGTTTCGTTATATAGGAAAAGTAAAAGCGTTTTTTTTACGTTTTTTTTCTTTCAGTTACGATTGTATTATATGCATATAATAAAATCGTAACTGGACGCTGTCTGTAAATGGCTTTTTTTTTAAATATTATAAATATTTTAAATAATATTATATTATATGAACGCAATAGAACTTTCAGAAAGAAAGTTATTTTATTCTACATTTTGTACACAAAACGAGTATTGAGAGATTTTGCTTACGTTAAAAAAAACATAATTACGTCAATCAGATAGTCACATGTACTACAAAATATATTGGTATTCATTGTATTGTTTCTGGGAATGAGACACTTATAATGATTTCGTGATAAATATTCAAACAGCTGACGTGATCATTAGTGTACTTCGTATACATAGAGTCGCCATGTAGGCGTTCCCCTCTGCCAAAATATGAGTTTAAATGGGACTACGCATTACACTGTTGTTATTTACATGACACAGAATGTATTTGTGTACGTGATATTGTGTATGTTTTGTTTTAATTGTTATGTGTGAGTTCGAAATGACAGGCGTTTGTTTTTGTATGTGAGTCTAAAATGTGTATGTGTGAAGATTCTCATTTCCGGTCCGCTAGCCTGTGTTGCTCTATGTCCGCAAACTAAGTTCTCATTTAGGGATCTTTCTAGTGAATGCTTACCTTGACGATGTAAGCTTTCTGAAGCGGAGTAGCTCTGCAACATAGCACGGCAGAGCATCGTTTCGCAAGAGACAGAAAAGGCTTCACTAATCCGGAGCGTCGGTCTAGAATGTACGTCAGCGTTCTGCCGTCCACTACTAAAGCTTGTCCACCGATGCTATTGGATTGTCCTTCTAGATAGTTCTTTATGGTAGATTCTGCATGATCCTGTTGATAATTCACTTTGGAGTTAGGCTTGTCGTAAACAAAAGACAAGGCATTCAATTTTGATATTTGTTATACATATGTTTGCAGAAATTACTTTACAGATTGGAGTCATAAGGTTTAACAGCAGAACAGAATAATATTGAGATAATGACAAAAAGAAGACCGAAACTTAGAAGTAGTAGTAAAAGTAAATAAGCTGCAAGAACTTAAAATGTGGCCTCTATCGTACAAAAAATACTTAAAAAACACAGTTTTGGAAGGTCGATTGTATGCATAATGAAGGGCATCATTGGCATGTAATCTGTAGCGGTATATCAACGTATAGTTAACATAGAGTACCTACTGATTGTAGACACTAAGAAAAAACAAATAACAACAAATAAATATTTTGGACATCTAACACACAACGCCATCTAGTCCCAAACTAAGCAGAGCTTGTATTATGGGTACTAGAGAACTGACGTAAATACATACATATTCCGCCGTGTGGAGCCGGCATAGAATAGCTCCACCCCATCTCCTCCCGTGGGTGTCGTAAAAGGCGACTAAGGGAAAGTAGCTGGGCCGCCATCGCCTCGTTCACTAGCCAGGGCGAGGTGATGACGGACAAAAGAGAGGGCCTGCGGGACTGGGATCGAGCTGGGCGCTCTCCCGCCCCGCGGGCCCGAAAGGGCATCCCTAGCCGAGTCACGGTGAGCAAACTATCCTGTGGCCCGGTGAGGAGGAACACCGTGGGGTTTAGTGGGTAGTCTGGCCCCCTCTCTGGGAGGCCAGGAGTCCCACACGAAGCAAACCCACCGCCCCCGCGGTGGGCAAGCAAAATACATACATATTATACATAGAAAACACCCAAACTCCATAACAAATATTTGCAGAACCCGAGACCTCAAATACATCAGTCGCATACGCTACCACTGCGCCACCGAGGCCCTCAAAATACTAACGCTAATAACTATGAATAAATACCATTTCGTTATTATAACAACTAACCTTATCTCTCGACATGAGGTACAATAGCTGATCACTTTGCGAGAATAAGGCAGCAGAATAGGCAATATTAATGGCAGTCTCTGGCTTATCACCAGTCAGGACCCACACGATTATCCCAGCGTCTAACAGCGCTCGTACGGTGCGAGGCACTGCTTCTTGCAATCGGTCTTCAACGCCTGTTGCTCCGACCAATGTTAGAGCGCTCTCCAGTCGATTCAGGGAGTCCCGGATTCGTTTGTCGCGTCCCACTACAGATTTTAATTGGTAAAGAAATGTTTAAGTAAAAAAATAATATTAACGTTGAAATATTAAAAAGTATCATACGATCCATTATCTAGAGCAGTTCGACGACAGAGAATAGTTCGACAATTATTGCCTGCGTGATCATAGATTTTCATACAATTAATTTGATTATGGCTACTAAATATGAATTATTTCTGATTCCCAACCGTTATTTCTTTCCATAAACCATTTATTATCATAAAATATAAAGGAAAATTAATATACCATTTCATAGTCTATGGTGTATAACTATATCCGCAGATTTGCTCTCTTACTATTTACTGAAATTCTATATACTTCAGATAAACTCTAGTTCAACCTGAAAAAGTTTAGTATACCTTCACCAAGATCAGCAGCTCGGCTATGACCAGCCAGCCATTCTTCCCACAGCGCAGGTTGCATGATACGCTTCGCCATGACTAGTGTACGTAGACCCTGCCGTGAGTACTCAGACAATAGAGCTCGGGTCCTTTCACATGCAGCCGCTTCGGTCGAACCAGGGAGCGTTGGTGCTAAAGCGTTTAGTACGGTAGCGTCGGCTCCTTTAACGTATAATACCACCTTCACAAAAAAGACAACTTATGTTATTTAATCAAATTGAGTGTAAACTAAAGCCCATAATAATCCCATAGATGTTAAATTATACTGCACTTAGGGCGCCACTAACATGCTCTGCGTTGTGTTTCACCGAGTGAGTGAGGATACCGGAGACCTAAACCCCATCCCCTCCCCCACCCCTCTCCATCCCACGTCCCACCCTCTAAAGGCCGGCAACGCACTTGTGACACCTCTGGTGTTGCGGGTGTCCATGGGCGGCGGTAATCGCTTACCATCAGGCGATACGTCTGCTCGTTTGCCCCCTATACAATAAAAAAAAAAGAATCTAGAGTTTATTAGTGTATTTTTTTTATAAATTTTTGTGTAAGTCGTCCATAACAGAGGATTCATTTATAAGTATGATATTCTATAAAATTATTTTTTTCAAAGTTACGTTGTGGGTGAGGCTAGATATTTGGACCATATACCTATTGGTATATGCTTACTAGGGCTTCTATATCGGGAAGGTAAAACCAACAAGAAATGTAGAGTTAAATGTATCTCACCTGTCCAGTCGGGAGCCTCAGTGCAATGGACATACATTTCCTTACGGAATCGAACTGTTGTATCCTCAGAACTTTGAGTTTGGTCAATTCGCCTCGTACACCCATATCCACTTCATCGGGGGCACGGGATCGCAGCTCATAGCCGTAGGCCAGTGCCGCCTCAGCTAAAGCCAGTTCATCTGGACTCTCGGCTTCGAAGCGGGAATGCTGTTAAAATATATTTTTTTATTATTTTATATTTATTCTCTAAGTAAACATAGTTTTAGGAGAATTTCAACCTCTGTCTCGTACATTGGAGGTTGCGGTTTGATCAGTGCAAAATCTAGCTTGGTTGGGTAGCAAGGTCTACGTATTGTACGTTTGCAAAAGAAAACCGAACCGAAAGCACAAGGTATGCTTAGTTCCTAGATCTGGAGTGATACCACGGCCTCACAGAACCAGCGTGAAATAGCGCCTGCGCTTTGTTTCACCGAGTGAGTGAGGATTCCAGAGGTCCTACCCCCAACCCCTATCTCATCCCCCAAAGGCCGGCAACGCACTTGTAACGCCTCTGGTGTTGCGGGTGTCCATGGGCGGCGGTAATCGCTTATCATCAGGCGATACGTCTGCTCGTTTGCTGCCTATTCCATAAAAAAATGTATTATGCCTATGTAATTATACGCCGTTGGCTTTCTTCCTGACGATTGCATGCGAAAAAAATTTATTCGTCATTAAAACTTCATCTACATATGTATGTATTCTTCGTTTAAGGCTTAACAAAAACTGCCATGCTCTTCTTAATCACGTAATTTATTAACGAAATATGTTTAGCAACAAGTCTAAGAGAGGAATTGAGTAAGTCAGCTAAACCGCGTCGCGGTGTGGTAGACTTGTGTAATTGAAACACAACTAGGGCGGGAGACGTAGCAATTGGGTAGTTTACTATGCTCAAAATAACTTGTTTAAACTATTACAGGCAATGTAACATCTAGGTTATACAATCTACTATTAGAAAAGATTACAAAACCATATAATCAATATAAATAAATTAATTTGATGTGTCTGTCTGTAATGTTATGTTATGAAACCATATAAGGTATTTATATTAAAAAAGCTATTCTTAAAATTGTTGTCTGTCCGTTTGTTCCAACTAATCTCCGGAACGGCTAAACCGATTTTGACGGGACTATCACTGGCAGATAGCTGATAATATATTACTTTTGCAGGTAAACACCGTGGGGCTGAGCTAGTTTTTTATATAATTACTTTGATACCAATTTTTGTATCATGATAAGATCTCCTGGAAATTGTTGGCGTGTTTGTAGTAAGGTTTTATTTGATGTAACCACGGTAGGAAGTGATGTCATATATTGTTACATCACATAACATTGTACTTAACGTATTGATGTTAGGTAAATAGATAGTGTTGACAGTTTAACCTTATTTACTAAAGTGTGCTGTACGGGCTTTTTGTTAGATACATAAAGAATGTAGGATTACCGAGTGACGTACATCGTTGAATACAAGATTCTATAAGTGAAAAATATATACTCGTATATAAATATAAAAAAATGTCACTGGGGGAAACAGCAGTAAAAGTCAGAACCTGATCAGATTAACTCAAAAAATATAATGACTTGTAAAACGGTGTATCTTATTAGCGTTGATATTAGCCATTATTAGCTTTTGCCTGCGGCTCCGTCCGCGTGTACCTAGGTTATCGCTGTAAAAATTAGCCTATGTCCATCTCAAGTATCTTCAAGTAGCGGATTAGCCGCGAAAGCCTGACAGACAGACAGAGTTACTTTCGAATCTATACTAATATTATAAAGCTGAAGAGTTTGTTTGTTTATTTGAACGCTATCCCATTTTTTAACTGACCAATCTATAAGAATAAAGAAAAAGAGTTTGTTTGTAATTTTAATTAACAGCTTTTCATAGTCTATGTATGTCCCATCGTATCGTCTAAACTGCTGAACCGATTTTAATGAATGAGATGTCAATAAAATCGTAATAATGGCAAGGTTGACAAACTCTATATAAATTTTATCAAAAATTTCTACATAATCGTATTATAGTTAGGGGCCATCCATAAAGTACGTCACACAAATTTCATGATTTTTTGAGACCCCCCTCCCTAGTGTGACGTCACATGTTTTGCAATTTCACATCGAAAAACTATTAAATTAAAACAGCAGTTCCGAAATTAGTTTTATTTCTAATTAAATTAAGTACTTTTTTTATGAAATCAACACTTATAAATTTGGATCGAATACTGAATACGCAACAAATCAGAACTACATCAGACCTTATATGAAAAAGATTAAATACTGATTTTCAACAAAACAATTTAAACCGTATTCTCCTAAAGATAGAGTCGGAAATATTTTTTAGTTAAATTAATATTTGAAATTACGCGATTAGTACCTCTAGATATATTAGATTTTGAAATGTGATGTCACGAAACTTAGGACCCCTCCCACCCCTTGTCACACTTTGTCGACCCCCTCCCCCCCCCCCGTTACGTGTGACGTACTTTATGGATGGCCCCTTATCTAAACATTTTCTAGTTACATACCGTTTGTTCGTTGGAGGTGCTCGGTTCGCTGGTACTGGCTGTATCTTCTCTGTGGCTGCTACCGAACGTTAGCTTTGATAACCTTATCCTCAGAGGAGATGAACTTGGCGGAGGTGATGGAGTTGTTGAACGAGATTCAGTCAGTCGAGCATATCTATTGAAAAAAAACTCTTATGTAACTTCAGACGTCAAATCAATTCTTACTCAGAGTTAATACTTCTATACAAGGTACGTTTATTTGTCTAGGTGTTTTTAGGTATTGTATGTTTGTGTTAGTAATTCAATAGTATATAATAAATAAATATAAATATTTCGGATACAGAACGCCATCTAGTCCCAAGCTAAGCAGAGCTTGTGTATGGGTACTAGACAACTGATATAAATACATATATTTTTTTTGTAAATAGATACATATAATACGAGTACATAGAAAACACCCAAACTCCGAAACAAATATTTGCAGATCATACAAACGTTTGGTCAGATTCGGGAGTTGAACTCGAGACCTCATTGGACAGCAGTCGCATACACTACCACTACGCCACCGAGGCAATTGTTTGTTGCTCTTTCACGCAAATACTACTACTACTAATTTATAAAGATACCAGCTTCCCCTCGCGGCGTTGCCCGCGATTATTGTCGTACCGCGGGGTTCAGCTAGTTATATATAATTCTAGTGTGAGCAATAATCACAATGAACTTCGAAACTATCCAACCGATTTTCAAGTTTTTTGTAAATGTGTTTTGTTGATGTGCCTAATCCAAAGCTTAAATCCAAAGGTTAGCTAATACTTATACAGGTATATCTCGTTATTCGAAAGATTAAAGGTTTGTTAGCATATCTGTAAAATAATCGAAAATCTGAAAAGACATGCAACCATCACAGTTGCATGACGAAATAATCGAAATATCCAGATAGTTGCTCATATCATGCAACTATAAAGGACTGGATTCATATCTGGAAATCAGTCGTAAAAGTTACAGCCCGCTAACTGTTTTAAAACCATAAAGCTATAGTAAGGACTAAAACGGCTTTGTGCCATTCAGTATGTGTCACGGAGGTCTGACGTTGGTTTTCGACTTTCCCTTAGCTGAGTCATGTATAGAGGGGTCAATTTAAAAATATACTGATAGAGTAGTATATATTGCTTATTATTATAAAACTAGTTGAAATTGACCCGGCAAACTTCGTACTAACATATTTTTCTTTCGTAAATATTTTCTAAATTTGTAAAAAGCTTTTTTCAGTAATTGTGCCCGTTTCAGTTTCGATCAGGTAGTGAAAATTATTTAATTTTCACTTTTTTAATATACCAACATATAGTAAAAGAATTATCCAATTTGGTGCAGGCGATCGGAAGTTATGCCTGTACATGCATTTCGGTGATTCATTTTATTTATGCTAGTTGAACCCCGCGGTGCTACCCTCGGTACGACAATAAACGCGGGCAATGCCGCGAGGTGAAGCTAGTATCTTTATGAATTGTAGCCTATGTGTTATTCTAATGTATAAGCTATATTATTTTCATCAAAATCTATTCAGTAGTTTTTGCGTGAAAGAGCAACAAACATACTTACATACTCACAAACCTACGTGTTTATAATATTAGTGGGAGATTAGTATCGCACCGGATAACCCTTCTTTAAAAGGAGAAGTGTTCTGCCATGTCTCATAATATTTTATAGCATTTTGCACGTGTGTAATTTGATTCACAATAACAACACTACCGGTACTTAGTAAACACTTGGTAATCTGATTTTCATTCATATCTTCTCCACAAGTGGCAAAATAAAACTTTTATCAATATTGCATGATATAGGGTAATGAAAGGGCTTCGTAGACGCAGACAGTGCTTGATTATATTGTCGACAATTTTTAATACGAGTAATGCAACAGGTAACTTACTTATCATTCGATCGTAGCGTGCCATTTGAACGTGAAGGTTTTTCACCAATATTTTCACCTGAGACGCTTACTTGCATTGTATCCACGTGGGGTTGACTCACTACTACTGTGTTACATACGGCCAGGATCAGGAGGAATTCGCGTACCTGGAACATGACAATGTATGTACTGAATTGCTAAATTTTATGCCTTAATCTACGTATAAAACTACTCTTCTAAAAATTTATTACAAATCATATCGTTTTAAATCAGGGCGGCGGGGAAGTGAATTTTCTAATTTTTCCACGCACATAAACCTCTAGGTGACGCAACGTTACTTCGGGGAAGGGTTCTCTCCCGTGCAACCTGAATCATCTCGAAATGACTAAGTTTACTAGTCAGGATATATCACCATCAGGCTATTTTTAAAGTAAACCTGTTTTTAAAGTACTACCCGCACTTTAGTTTTTAACTCCTACATACTCGTATATGAAATATATAAAATATTCCGGACATCTATAACACACAACGCCATCTAGTCTCAAGCTAAGCAGAGCTTGTGTTATGGATTCTAGACAACTGATATAAATACTTATATACTTTTTTTTTGTAAATATATACATATTATACATAGAAAACACCCAAACTTTGAAACACATATTTGCAGATCATACAAACATTTGGTTCGACCCGGGAATCGAACACGAGACCTCCAGCTTAGCAGTCGCATACGCTACCACTACGCCACCGAGGCAGCTGTTCAGTTGTACAGAAAGTTCAATTATTAAAATAATAATAATAATAATAGATCACTTTATTGTACACCAGATGCATTACAAGGTTAACTTAAAATTAGAGAAGTACAATTGGCGGCCTTATCGCCCGGAGGCAATCTCTTACAGGCAACCATTGGATGGAGAGAAAAAAAAATAGATTAAAAGAGTGTTGGGTAGTGTCTGGTGTAAAACTAGGTAAGACGAAAAATAAAGCAATAAAGATTATTATATACCGTTATACTAATACATAGTGTGGGTTATGATATAAATACAAACGAGGAATAAGATAAATATATAGTTAATTATAAACTTAAATGTAGTAGTGTGACCCAATTAACTAAATAGATAAAATAAGTAAAAATCAATAAATAAAATAGTTAATTAATTACCTTTTGAGTATGTTGGGCATCGTTACTGTCAGTTATATGTTGTACCAATCTTCTATTTGGCGACACACTGGTTATAGGTGTGACAATTGGTGGTAGTTCTAGGGAAGGTTCAGCAGGTGGGCCAGGGGGGTGATCGTAGTCCACTCCGTTGACCGTACACCTTCTAAACACCATTTTATTTTCTGTCAACGTCCCAGTTTTGTCGCTAAACAAATAAGTAATTTGGCCCAACTCTTCTGTTATATTTAAAGCCCGACATTCTGTTCGAGTGTTCGTCTCCGGATCGTACATCTCGATATCCTGGTGTATGTGGTACACTTGTAATAGTTTAGTCATCTCTATGGTGACGTACAGCGAAACCGGTATCATGACTTGAAGTGTGATTATATATGTCCAAAATATAAGTAATCCCTCATATGCTGGGTGTTTTGTGTTGGTAATAAAGGGTACGTGCTTATACAAATTATCAAAATACTTGTCCAACCAGAGCTTATAGCCGACGGCGCCAGTGCAACAAAGAAAAAGCAGTACTAAGACACACCATATCACGTCTGTGTTCATTCGTTTCTCTAGATTAGAGCACTTGTATCTTGGTCCCCCGTTGTTGAGCATAGCTTTAGTTTCGTGCCCAGCGTACACAATAATACCCTCCACGAAGTCAGTGTTTTTTATCGTACAGTCCCTCAAGAGAAGGTTCTCAGACGATAAGGTAACTCGACCGCCACTAGGATGTAATATACTTCCCGTAAATCTATATATTTTAGTCGACGGTCGTTCCACTTCGATTGTACTTCTAAATTTTATTGGACTAAATTCGTGTTGCTGTAAAACAAACAAAATTACAATTGTATTAGTGGAAATAAAAACGATCCAGTGAAGTGGGCTGCGATTTTACAGCGTCAATTGTGTTTATGTTTAACAATTATAGGTGAAAGTGTTCTCACGGTCCCCTTTTTAGCAATGCTTCGAATTTGCACGCATTGTACACAAAAACTAAAAATAACTTTATGATGCTCGTACAACTATAAAATCATTAAAGATAAATTTAGAAGTTTTCTATTTCAGTATCAGCAAAAAAGTCTATCGTACATCATCATATATTACTATCGATGTAAATGAAACATTACAATGATTACCTTTTCTCTAAAGCCTGGTGCTACATTTCTTTGCTTTAAATTAGTCTCTCCGTCTAAGTTGCAGGTGTCGAGGTAGCAATATCCCAGAGGATTCGATGAGTGCAACAGCACCATATCTGCTGGCACAGCTTCGTTGTTCGATAGATGGACAAAATCCCCGACTCGGACATCTCTCCATTTCACTCGCACGTATCGCTCCGCTGATCTGTGAGATAGAAATAGTATCAATCAATAAACGATATTTTATGAACAGCTTAACAGCTTTTCGTGCATACACGTCACATATTAGTAATGAGTGCACGCCTGCACGCCACGTGCTACGTTGTTATGGACTGAGTCAGGTTGTTTGATTGTTGACCGGTGAATTCCAAATAACGTGCTTGGTACGTTGGTCAACACAAATCCAACACACGAAACCAAAAAGAACGATGTCGAATTAATTGGGCGAAGACTGAGTGAGTTAAATTGGACTTTGTTAGTTACTACAACATTATAAAATGTTACAGTGTTTTCAGCGGAATTAATGCTACTACGCCAATGCATTTAGGAAGTTTTTGAAAGGGCGCATTAGATATTTGAAGTGAAACTTCTTTATTTGGGTCGGAAAACCACCACAATGACGATCACAAATCCCGTACATTAGTCCAAGTGTATTCATTTTGTATCACCCAATTACTTTACGAGCGTAATCATAATACACCTTCGTCATCCTCTCAACGATCACTAATATGGTTGTCGCTTTTGGGAATTCTCGCATCTTGGACTGTCTTACAAGACTTAAGATATCAGTATAACAAAATTAGTTAACACTTTAAATATTTCACGATACCGTTATGCAATAGAGATGTTTGTATAGTGTGTTTCATAATGATTAATCAGATGGCAGATAAATTACATCATGTGAAAGTTTTACTACTTATTGACAGTCGGTGATGTCAATTCAATCGGCTACTAACGCAATAGAAATCTAGCGTTAGCTTAATTCTTGATAAAGTATAAGGTTTAACTATTGTTATACTGTGATATTGGCTCAAATTATGAACGGTTAAACCGATACCATGTCCAGCAATGGACTGTTGAAACCTGTTGATGTTAAGCCAATACAGTATTAACCTACCCAGAAAAATTATTATAACTCTAGTGGTTAACTCCATCACCAACTAAATTTATCGAAACATATGCTTTCATTGGTTTAAGATCCTACTTATTAGTTTTTATCCGTATGTTTTCGGGAAGATCGTATTGCCTCAACACGTTGAGACGATTTTTCCTATTTACTGCAAAATAAGTGGCTTTCGTTAAAGTTCAGTAATATGTATAAGCTATTGTGCATTGAATTGCGACACGTCGACGAACATTAATATGAGCAGATTAGAGGCACTATAGCGCGAGTGTCAACTTACGTCAGCTGTGTCACAAGTGACAAGTCTGTTACTGTGACGTCATAGTATCTGTTCAACTATAGCTACTAGTAATACGTATACCACACACTTTCTAAGTTTCTACGCACTCTATCTGAGCAAACAGGTTATAAATCTACGTCATTCTCATCGCTAGTGAGCTATTGTATTGCTTGTAGCGATACAGACATCGGTGTTTTTAACCAAATTAACAATTTTACAGAGTTAAATTTTATTATTATTATTATTATTTTATTGTTTATGACCTAGTTAAGAACGAGAAAACTGTTCACCCGATGGCAAGTTGTACACGTGTTGTGTTGGCGGATAAGGAGTAAGGAGTGCCACCACCCATATCGCTATATCATCCCATGGGTGTCGCAAGAGGCGAATAAGAGACCAAATTGAGCAGGACAAAATCACTGGAAAGAGAAGGAAACCTTGAAACAAACCCTTTCCAACAGTGAACTCTTAAAGGCTGTTGATGCAATGTAATGATTGCAAGTGACTACCTCAACTTGAGATACAAGTGCGTTTTCGGACTTCAGGGTACGAGTTTTGAAGATTTAAAGGCCGTATAGGTCCGACAATAATGCAGGTAATGATTAGCCCCACAGATATTCATTATATATAATAATATACATGAATCTATGAATGGAGTAACTTTACCGTTTTACTGTTTACTAGTGGTCGCCCGGTGGTCGAAATTAGACCGCAATTTGTTTTCTTTTTTAGCTTATTATGTTGACAATTGTAGTTTATCTGCCAAATTTCATATTTCTCCGTTCGCATAATTTTCGTAGAAAGGAGTACAAAGTTTTCCATTTGTTATTTCCAGATAATAAATAGGTAAATATACCAGCTTTGATCCCTACACAGCCTGTATGTATCTTGACAACAAGAGTACCTATAGCTCAACTGTATAAAAGCTAGGTGGTCTTACCTAGTGTGCGATCAACGAGATCTATTTTTGTCTTGATACAAACATAGCTGGAGCCGAAGGTGTGATCAGACAAATCTGATTTAGTCTATACTGTTAGCTAAAGTCTAATACATTTTTACTGCATAACATATGCTATCAAATATAATACGAGTAATCATCCAATGACTGTAGTGTCGTACTTAGTACCCATTTAACTGTAACATACTATTAAATTGAGATAATAAAAATATTATTCATAAATTAATTAATATTATCGATGTTGGATGCGGGCAGCTCAGGTCCAGTAGTGAAACTGGAAGAGGTTTGTGTCCAGCAGAAGACAACTTGCGGCTGAGATGAAAGAATACAGAGAGAGAGAGCGAGGGAGAGAGAGAGAGAGAGGGGGGGGGAAGAGAGAGAGAGAGGGGGGGAGGAAGAGAGAGAGGGGGGGAGGGAGAGAGAGGGGGGAGGGAGGGAGGAAGAGAGGGAGGGAGGGAGGAAGAGAGAGAGAATAACCTTAAGCCTTCACGGCTTACTCGCTGTACCGATTTCATTGAAATTAGGCGTGGAGATACTTTGATTCTAGATGTTGTTACGAACTCTAATAACAAGGTAAAAGGTCTCATTAGTACTGTTTTAACATAACAGTTGAACAAGGAAAACTGGGACATAATATTTAATGATCCTAATTATTAAATAAATAAATAATTCGCTATTTAGGGATTAACCGACAAATTGAAATAACTTCTAAACGCAATGACAAAGTAGTTGTACATCAAAGCTGAACCGACCTCTTCTTACAAAGGACGTTATTCGTAACTACTTCGGCATAAATGAATTTATCTGATACCTAACTAGTGGTTCCATAGAGATTAGAGCATTAAAACAAAAGAACCACTCCATGAAATATAAAATCAGATTTATTATTTAAGTATGTAAATAAATAAAGATATAGTGTAAGCCCATATTGCAAAGATAACGCATAATATAATAATAATGCATGATAACATTGATAACGCAGCAATTTCTTCTTGAGTTCAATGATTTTACTGTAGTGAACATTCGATTTTGACTTCTTTTCGTAATTCAATACAGAAGTTAGCTTTATTTCGGAATCGAAAAGTTTCAAACCTACCCCAGCTTCGCACGGGCTCTTTGCGGAAAATATAACATAAGCTATGTTACCCTGAGAAGAGGTGCAGCTTAATTTTTCCGACGTCTTCAAGAAATATCTTTATACTCGTATTTTAGCCAATATACCTACTCAAAAACTTACAAAATTATGTTCGAAACCTTTCCTCTAGAATTAATCTATCTATTGGTAAAAATGGCATCAAAATCCGTGCAGTAGCTTTTGAGTTCATCGTGAACAGTGAAGAAAGAAAGCAGAAAGTGAAGCTTTGGCACGATCACACAGAAAACATGTTAAGCAAATTATTGGTTGCTTTTTAACCTACTTCAAAAAAGGAAGTGGTTCTCAATTCGATTGTTTTTTTTTGTCACAATGAGTGAGTGGATGTGGCTAAGGAGGTAGTGAAGAGGTCTAAACATCTTCGGGATCCCTCAAAAGAAGGCAATATCTAGTCTTAAGTCGCCGACGTTGTCACATACCATCACCCGTTTGCTTAGTTGTCCTCCAAAAGAATTAAAAATGTGTATTTGAAATTATGAAATCTAACGATTGTTTGGTTTCTAATAAAAACTGTATATAACAACAATTACGATGACGACACCGGCGCCGCAGTCCACATAGGGAATATTTGCCATCGGTCGACGGCTCTCATGGTTTTTTGAAAGCTCAAAAACGTCGCTCGAATAACTTTCTTTAGCATGCTATTTTAGACGGTAGCGGTATGACGAAAACATTTACGTTTAATAACAAAACTTACTTCATCAGATATTTTCACTGGCCTTCATGATGAAAAATTTGATTGTTACGTAAACAAAGCCCTGTGTGGTGATGGCAACGACGCTTCCTCGAATTCAGTGTTTAATATTGAGGACAATGAGAGAAATTGGAGAATTTAGAAAGTTAAGTACCTACCAGTTGTGAAAAATATATTTAAAAAGCATGACCGTAGAAGATAATTATGCCCCGTTTTTGGTTATAAATGTATTCATATGAAACTTATTATCTAATGTAATTCATTAAAGACTATGTACTTAATTTAGTCGGTCACGAAAACAGTTAAATGTTCATTCTGTGATGAAAATAAAATTACAGTATCAAATGTAAGTGAGGCAGTAATGCAGTTTGGTAATTGGAGCATTGGCATCGGATAGATGATTTTCGTTTTAAAGTACATTACTCATTGTGAACATTATCATTTATAAGAGTTTTTAGTAAGGTGTTAGCATGCACTCGGATCGATTTAAACCACAAGGTGTTCGTTCCGTTACGGGGCCATTGAAAACGCACATGATTGGCCGAATGAAAACTGACCTGTGTTTGTCTGTTGACAGTTGATGTTAACAGTTCAGGCAATCAAAAAAAATAACTGCGTGTATTCACTTTCGATTTAAAAGAAGTGTGTGCAATGATAATGTAAGTTTAGTAAAGCTGATAGCGGAAATCGTTATTAATAAAAATAAATGCACGGACAGAGTATCCCGGTTACTTTATGTTGTTGTAAATCAATTATGTAACTAGAAAGTTTAAAAATATTATTTGATTTGTTATGGTAATCACCTCGATTTCGGATGGTATGACTAAAACTTAAGTAACATTGGAAAGTGTAACCAATTGTCATGACCTGTGTTACATTGTTATTTGAATAATAGGCGGATAATTCTAGATTATTTCCATACTTAGACTTTCTTTGATTTTACTCACTGGAAAAAAACTATTGAGGTTCTTCTTAAAACCTTACGTCGTCAAGAATTACTAAGTATAAGTTCATGTTGGCTTTAAAATAAGCAATAAAAATTATGTTCTCCTAGCCGATTACGACCACGTCGGCCAGCCTCAACAGAGATCAGCCAACTACGCAGGAAATATAGTGCACAGGTGTGTGCACACAGGTGTACTCTGTTTTTTCTCTCTCTCATAATCCGATGAGACGATTAACCGACACGACCGAGAAGAGATTAGGCGCAGGACCGACAGCTTTACGTGCTCTTCGGGACACGGGGGTTTAGACCCCAACTTCCAAACTACGAGCTGTTATTAAGTATTTCTATAACCAGAAAAACTCAATAACACTTTTGGCCTGACCCGGGTTTCGAACCCGAGACTTCTTCATTGGCATTCGCATACGTCAACCGTTAGACCAATGAGGCAGGCTTCGCAATAAAAATATGGTGATGTACAATGATGTGATGTATATTTCAACTTAGACCATTGATAAATGAACCCTAAGAATCTATGTCACCCACACAATGCAATGGCTGTCAATCGAGGTTTATGTTTACACAACCATTGAAATAACATGTTTTAATAGTATATAAAGATTCTCAACGTAATGTTACCTTGCATTGTAAGAAAGAGACACCACTATTGACTTTATGATACAATCTCTCACTGGTCATGATTTTAATAGGTCATAGATGGGCCAAGGTCTTTAATTGATCTGTTCTCCTGATTAAATCAAAGGACACGAAACTACATAATTATCTTATATAATAGAATGATGAAGTACTTACAAATACTTTTTTACGATTATTAGAATAACTAACGGCTTATTAACCATCTAAGTACATAATGTGAACTCGGTGTACCAATTAACTAACAAGAAGCAATTGTGTGCGTGCTCAAAAACATAATATTAGTATTGCTGACTTTTAAATTTCTACGAACACTAGCACACCAACTATGAATGGCCTATTGTTCTATTTAAAAATAATATCGTCGTTTTATTTTGATTTGTTTTGTAAACCGGCGCTGGTGCAGACGGTGTGCACATCTCACTATAGTTAAAACTGTATTAACAAATTATATTGTATATATTTTATACTTATTTACGTTTCCCTAAATTTAGAAACCCGTACGTTCTTTTAACACCAAGTTAATCGACCTTTATGATTAACGAGCACCGGAGCGACCAGTGAAATTAAAACCTTATTTAAACTTTATCGCCACACCAAACTGGAGCAATTTGTAAATTTATAGCTAGAAAAATTGCAATAAAATTCATACTAATCCATACCAATATTGTTAATTCGAAAGTAACTCTGTCTGTCTGTTACGCTTTTACGTCTAAACTGAAATGAAATTTGACATGTAGATAATTTAATGCTTGAAGAAAGAAAGGCCTAAAAGGCCTTCCTTCCTAAAAGGCCGGCAACGCACTTGTGACGCCTCTGGTGTTGCGGGTGTCCATGGGCGGCGATAATCGCTTACCATCAGGTGATACGTCTGCTCGTTTGCCCCCTATACAATAAAAAAAAAAAAAAAAGACAGACTACTTCTTCAACACAAACGCGGGCGGAGCCGCAGGCAAAAGCTAGTTACATATACTTAAATATTAAAAGGAAAATAGTTCTGGAAAAATAAGAAAAAATTACAATCAGAAATTAATCCAACAATGTGTTGTGAAAGAAAGCAACGTCAATACGCCCATAAATCCATAGATAACAAATAACCAGAAAAAGTCGGGCAATTTCTTTTCTTTCTTAAATCTCTAGGGCTCGAGTCTTTAAATATTAATTCATCAAGATTGCAGATTGGCTATATTGTGCAATTTGTGTTTAATCAATTATCGACATGTAATGTTTATATGAATAAGCAATAATTACATCCAATCAAAGTAATTATTACTAATTCACTGTCCATAACAAACGAATTGTTATCGATAGTGAGTCATCCGGGGCTCCAGACATCACCAAAATACTCAAGAATTACGTTTTTGTAGTTTCATTTACTTCCATCCTTATATCTATACTAATATTATAAAGAAGTAAAGTTTGTGTGTTTGTATATTTGTTAAATTGTAAGAGGTAATCTCGGGATCTATTAAACCGATTTTAAAAATTCTTTCACCAATAGAAAGCCACATTATTGCTGAGTGTCATAGGTTATATAAAAAACAGAAAAATAAAAAGGCTTTTATGTGGTAGTCGGTTTTGCATAGTGAATCGGAGAAAAAACGGTCGAATAAAAGCGTTTCTTACGAACGCTGCCTTAACTATGAAATATATATATTTAGTTTCTAGAGAAAAGATGTAGAGCTTGAAAATGCCTACAAAAAAGTCAGCGAATCTTTATGAAAATAAGTAAACTCATCATCTTAAGTGTTTAAAATAAAAGACCTTTCCCTTTAACGGCATATGATTTGGACGCATGGTTAAAGAGATAATACGATATAGATTATCGTAACCGTATCGTAATGTATTGGATGATAATTCTATTACTAAACAGGTTAATTCATGTACAATATACCTACGTATAACCATCCTTTTGGCAGTTAGAAATTAAAACATAACACTCTGTACTAAACAAGGATTATTAACATTATACCCAACGAAGTGGGCACGGGTCATCTATCCTTTATAATATGCCATAATCTATAGTCACGGTTAGTCATTAGTTACTTGTTAATTTTCTCTTTATTCCGCTTGCAAATGGAACAATAATGATTAAAACTACTTGTATTTAGATAACTTTAGATATTTTTGTTTCTTATTCCGTTTTAAGTTTATTTCTTTTTTTTTCTATATGTATTTAATCCAATGTTTAATGTATCCAGTACGCCAACTCACAAATGGATATATGGCTGGGGATTTGTGTGGGTAGTACAAAACATATAAATTAAAACGAAAAGGTATAAGACCTGAATATACACCTATTATATGTACAACAAATAATAATTAAATCTTTAAACAAAACTCTTCAAAGACGTATTTTTTTTATTAACGTCTTTGAAGAGCGCCTCAGTGGAGCGGTGGTTAGCGTATGCGACTGCTGTGTCAAATGTTTGTATGATCTGAAAATTTTTGTTTCGGAGTTTCGGTATATTCTATGTACTCGTATAATATGTATGCATTTACAAAATATATGTATTTATATCCGTTGTCTAGTACCCATAACACGAGCTCGTATGTTAGATGTCCGAAATATACCTATATATTTTTTACTTTTATTTAATGTCAAAGTTTCAATACCATTACGGTGCACTTGCGAAACTCATAATACAATTTACTTCGTAAATAAATAAGCAATGTCATTTATTTAATAATTAGTCTAGATTGCAAAAAGACATAAAGGTCCGTATGTATTTTACTAACAATGATCTATCATCATTAAAACAATTGGCAACATAACGTTTCTATTTCAATTGAACACGTGTCCATACTGTATTAAAATTTGAAAATGTGACCTCATAATACTTAGTTAAAAGTTCAATGTTATAATAAAAATTAAATTAGAAAATAAATTGCTTTGAATTTTGATTATGATCGCTAATGGGACTTATTAGCGATTATAATTAAAATTCAAAGCAATTTTCTTAAATCCTAAGATATCATTGAAAAATAGGTTTTAATTACCGCCGCCCGTGATCTCAAGAGTTACAAGTGCCATTGCTATCTGTTGCGTTCCCTAACTAGAAATAGAAAAAGCGGAACGGTTTCGGATTCTGTGGGTTAAATAAAATCAACGCAAGAATTGTTGATACTGGTTCTTTTGGGGCTGTGATTCTATTTTAGACGAGACGATTAATTTAGGCCAAAGTATGACTCTTATAAGACAAAACTACGACCTGACCTGACGACTTACTCCCATTGATTAAAATGCTTGTCGTATCTTAAGTCAGTCTCAATTTATCACAATACACGTGAGAGATATCAGTATTTACTTAAGTAATATTTTTATCAGTCCTGTATGTATCTATACTAATATTATAAAGAGGAAAGGTTTGTATGTAAGTATGTTTGTGACGAATTGGTTCAAAAAGTACTAGACGGATTTTAAAAATTCTTTCACCATTTGAATGCTATATTATCACTGATTAAAATAGGCTATTTTAATTGTATATGTAAACTAATAACTGCAGGTAACACCGCGAGGTTCAGCTAGTACATTATAAATCTTTTTTTTCTTCTTTAACTCGACATATCGATCGATGATGTAAGTTCGTCAAGCGATCCGAAAGTACTAAAAGGTACAAATATGAGTCACATACATGTTATTCGTTATCAGTGTTTAGACAACAGTTTTAGTGAAGTAAAAACAAATGACGAGTCTTTGATATAGCTAGACCAGACTGGAGTAAAATAGTTAGCCTATAATTATATTGTTGGTGATTCAGCGCTCGAGTGTCACCCTTTAAAATCAATAATATATTATGCATAATAAATATTATTCATTCGTAGGTCAAACTTGAGATTCTCTTAAACCTTATATACACGACACAAATTCGATAAATTAAAATTAAATAATGTTGTGTTGAGACAAATTACTCAAAGTCATTGGGCTGTCTGGATTGCCCGACTTGATCATGTGAAATCAAGTGAAATCGATTGGTGTGGACGGTAACTGGCCAATTTCGTCATTATCCTCGTCTTACAACCGGTGTACTAAGCCATCCACTATCACGGTTTCTACAGTTGTTCTTAGGTTTTAACAATTCAGTGGTTGAATGATTTATATTCACATTAAAAGAAAACAGATATATGGATTTCTTTCTTACAAAAATGCATCAAGACAGAAAATAATTTTGAACGTAAATTGTCAATCTAGTTATTACATCTCACAATGTGATCTAATTCCAATGCAATCATAAATCTGGTTAGTAGTAAAATTGTGTCGTGTTGAAGCGGTACTTGACATTTTGATAAATGTATCATTTTTTCTATGGCTTACTACTTAAATAAATAGATCGTTTAGAAACGTATAATTATTTACTATTTTAGTTGTAATGTTCTAGATTCTAGAAATTTTAATTATTTTATTTGATGCACAGTAATTATGAGTAAGTTTAACTCATACACTCGTTGAAAAGTCACAAGCTTCTATTTGCGATATGAGTAATTATAAATCAGTTATTACAACTTATTTTTATTAACTTATTAAGTAATATTATTTGATATATAAAATAAAAAGTAGCCATAGTATTTTCGATTCCCGGGTCGGACCAAATGTTTGTATAATCTGCAAATATTTGTATCGGAGTTTGGGTGTTTTCTATGTATAATATGTATGTATTTACAAAAGAAAATTATATAAGTATTTATATCAGTTGTCTTAGTACCCATAACACAAGCTCTACTTAGCTTGAGACTAGATGGCGTTGTGTGTTAGATGTCCGGAATATTTATTTATTTAATAATTATATCTACCGATCTGTAGAGATAAGGAAAATAAATAAGCATCATCATTCTAAAGTCAAGTACTTCAATTGCAATTAACTGCCTCGGTGGCGCGAGTGGTAGCGTAAGCGACTGCTGTGCTTGAGGTCTCGGGTTCGATTCCCGGATCGGTCCAAATGTTTGTATGATCTGCAAATATTTGTTTCGAAGTTTGGGTGTTTTCTATGTATAATATGTATGTATTTACAAAAAAAAAAGTATATATGTATTTATATCAGTTGTCTAGTACCCATAACACAAGCTCTGCTTAGCTTGGGACTAGACGGCGTTGTGTGTTAAATTGTCCGAAATATTTAAAAAAATTGTTTCAAAATCATTTAAGATAAATGCCCCTATTTACTAAAAGAAAGATAGTAAAAATATAACAACTCCATTACGTTGATATGATAATAGAGGCGCGTGTGCTCAGAAGCTAATACGAGATCCAATTTATCTTGTTGTTGAGACATCTCGTGTCTGTCAACCTAACAAGCCGGGGCTGCTATCAAATCCATTACTGTTATTGCAGCTCAGTTTATTGCAGAAAATGACCACATAATGACATTAGTCCTAATTCCTTCAATGACTGGCAAGTCGAACAATGCGAAAAAACGTAAAAGCTTCAAGGTAAACACTGGCATTTTACACATTTTTTTCAATCAATTAGAAGTCCTAAGAATATATGTATTTAAAATTCAAGGATTTCTGTATCTTTTTTTTATGGTCCTGTAAAAACTGCCTGATGGAAAGAAAGCACAAGCGGAATCCAAGAGTGGTGGCCATTTACCTTTTTTTTTTTTTTATTGAATAGTGGGCAAACGAGCAGACGTATCACCTGATGGTAAGCGATTACCGCCGCCCATGGACACCCGCAACACCAAAGGCGTCACACGTGCGTTGCCGACTTTTGGGGGGATGGGAAAGGGGATGGGGGGAGGGGTTGGGGTATGGGCCTCCGGTATCCTCACTCACTCGGTGAAACACAGCGCAAGCGCTATTTCACACCGGTTTTCTGTGAGGCCGTGGTATCACTCCGGTCGAGCCGACCCATTCACGCCGAAGCATAGCTCTCCCACGGAGAGCTTACCTAAGTGCCACTGGTCAGTATGGAAAGAACCACTCTGAAATCATAGGGCTTTACTGTAAGATGTAATTTAACTTGTAACTCCGATTTGTACTAAACTGCCTTATAAACTCAGTGGCATTTGCCCGCGGCTCCGTCTGCATGTATGTCGGATATCTAGGTATAAAGTAGTGTATGTGATATTCTGATATCTGTTCAGTAGTTTTTGCGTGACAGAGTAACGAACATCCATACATCCTAACAAACTTTCGCATTTATAATATTAGTTTTTTGTCTGCGTTCCATGCAAATACATTTGGCAGTACAAAAACGCTTCTCGTTTAGAAACACATATTATAACATAAATTAACAACATGATATGTACGCTGCAAGTGTCCTAGTTCCACAAATATAAATAATTATCATGAGCTTAGTTTATGCAAGCAAAATTTTAATAGTATTTCGCTTACATCTAATTAGTTGTTAAACGTAATTATAAATTTAAGGAACTACATATTTATGTACATATAAACTTCGTGTGACGTATTTTAGGCTATCACCCAAAGTAGAGTAATAGATATAGGTCACGGACGAACGAGTAAACTTAGTTGCACTGTACTAGTTTCATATTAATGGCCGTCTATTTAGGCGGATTATTTCTTGCATTATTTGCAGAGTTTTAATCTCTTATTTTGCAAACAATACTTAAATTTTACTTTCATTTCTTAAAAAAAAGAGCCAGTCAACTTACGTTAACAGCATTAAACTTTATATTTACTACGACCTGATTAGAAGGACAATTAAAATTCTTATTTCTTTTGGAAAAATAATAAGGTTCTCCTAATAAGATCCGAATAGTTTACGACTTTAAAAATATTTCGGCAAATCATCAAAAACAATTCGACCAGAACGAGAAGAATTGTCATTTAGTAATAACTACAATATAGCCATTCATTTCTTATGCTTGTCTTCGTGGTAAAATTTTAAGATTCCACCTTTCGGTCAAGCGTACTATAAAAGGTAAGCACCAAGATAGTGACGACATGGATCTGCCTTTGCCCAGTGTTGGCAATGTGAAGGTCGCAACGTTCACTATTGCCTTAGCAACCTGTTGGTAATCTCGTGTAATTACAAAACATGTTGTCTCCCAAATGATGTCACTTGATTTTGTGAAGAACACTCGCCACTAGTATTTAGCGAACCTCGAACACTACTTAGGAGTGAACGACATCTTGTACATGCTATGAATTAGGTTTATTTACGTATATTATGGTTATCATGATTATGATTATTCCAGGTTTTAAACTAATTTGACTCTTACTCTTGGTTTTTGAAAACTATCCTATTGTCCCATTCTAGAGTACAATGTATTTTTGTTCTAAATTCCATTCAGATTCATTTAGCGTTCTTGGTGTAATATAGTAACAAACATCCATTAAAACTTTCACATTTATGATATGAGTATAGATTCCTGTTATAAAAAGAAAGTTATGCAAATTGTCAGCTTAGCTTCTGTAATTATCAGAAAATTCCAATGTCAGTTTCAAGAGAACTCATTACAGGTTCCCGAAACTCTATCTGAATAAAATACCACATACCTTTCGAACTAATGAACAGAACACTATAATACGTATGACATTAAAAACAAGGCTTATTATTATTTGCTCTAGTTACTCATACGAGCCCTTCTTCATTGCTATAAAACTTTCCTCAACAAAGAATATAGAATAGTTTACTCATAGCGGCTATGTAGTCAAGTCTTATAATACATACTTATATATGGAATAAATTTAGATTTTCCCATATGCGGTTTTAAGAGTTACATTCGTTCAGAACTTCCATAAAGGTACGCATATGAATTCTTAGCTTTTTATTTATTTTAAAGAGAATTAATTTGTTTCGTGTACTTTAACCTGTACTGCTGCTACTGCACTTTATCTTGCTAGCCACAACAACAGAGATATACAATTACCGAGAATATTTATTTATAAAAAATTAGGCTCCAGGAACTCTTGCCCATTAAAGGGGATTCCCCAAATTTTATAGATAAGAAGTTAACAGTACTATCACATGATCATTTGCTAGTACTTCATCAATGAAACGATTTGTTCAACTTTAAGAACCAAAATCACAAGGGCGCAATACTTAAATAAAATCTATTGGAAAAGTTAAATCTGTCTTTTAATTAACAGTCTAATGACACCTGTATTCGTTCCAAAATTTGTTGTATAAATTAAGATTAACTAAATAGGTAACGTATGTACATATATTTTTCACTCGACAAAACTAAAGCTCCTAAATCAACGCGTATAGATACTATTCTTTGGTTATTGTGGACTTATATAATATATACATTATAGAATGTTTATAACAGTTCATACGAACATAACAGTATTTATGTGATGTTAATTTTTTAATTAAAATTATACAGAAGCATCTACTCAAATTAGCAATTCTATTATTTCTTGAAACAAACCCATTAATTAGACAGCGACATATAATTTGGAACATTCATGGTCATTACCACATCACCACGTGTGGTTTTTATTACAAAAAGCTATGAATGTTAAAGATTTATTATTTGCGACTATTAACGAAACCAACGTATGAATATTTGTATAATTTAAAGCGGTACCCTATTCACTAAGAGTAACATAGGTTTCCTTCTGAATGAAAGTTAGTTTTTAAAGACGATATTTTTATACGAATTAGAAGCAAACGAACAGGGTCACAATTTGATGTTATTTAATTGTATATGGACAACTGTAACTAAGTGGCTAAAACGCCATGTGCTATGGGTTAGATAGATGAATTGGTTCGTACGTGCTATCATCACTGTGGTTGAACCGGCTCTTACGTATGGCGCTTTCATGATTATCGTTTTGCATTATGATTAATAGACGTATACAAGCATCATTGGAGAAAAGTTAACCACAGCTCAAACCAGGGAAATAGTAAAGAAAAAAGGTGTGTGTGCGATTCACACACGGTAAAAGTGAAACTTCAGTAAATCGACAAAAGAATGAGACCGACATTTGCTCTCTCGCTCTGGCTCATTAATAACAGGCTACTTTTTGTGTTTGTGTCTCTTACCTGTCGTTTTTTCCGTTGCATCCGGTTGGAAATCACAACGATTCTAAAGTTTCACTTCAATAATAAAAACAATTGAGCATTTTATAGAAGTACTGTACCTAAATGTAAAGTAAAAATCTATATCAATATTCTCATGTATTAACAACATAAGTCATAATAGTATTAGAGTTATTTGTTATTAAGTAGCCGATCGCTGCAGTTTCCACTGCGGAAGAAATAAACTATAAAACACAAAATATTTTCTCAGATTCGGCTGGCAGAGACTTCTTAAGATTAGAGCGTTCATCCAAATAAAATCAGTTTTTGATATCGGCAGTAAAAAAATTATCCAGCACATCAGTAGCAGTTTCATTAATCCACACTAATATTATAAAGAGGAAAGATTTGTATATTTGTATTTTTGTATGTAACGAATAAACTCAAAAAGTACTGGACCGATTTTAAAAATTCTTTCACCATTCGAAAGCTACATTATCCACGAGTAACATAGGCTATATTTTATTTTGGAATAAATTATAGGGTTCCGTAAGATATTTGCGTTTTTCAAGAAACAAGGTGTAAAAAATCAACCAGAAAAGTTACTTATTTTACGATTTATAATAATATAGCTTATACATCAGAATAACACGTAGGCTATAATTTATAAAGATACTAGCTTCGCCTCGCGACGTTGTCTGTGATTATGGTCGTACCGCAGGTAGCACCGTGGGGTTCAGCTAGTTTATAATACAACTGTACCTACATCGATTATTCACAGAAATAATTACATTTAGGGCCGGTTTTTCAATCGTCAAATAAACAGTCAAATAATTAACACGAGAGTAAATGTATATCAAAAGATTTTTTTTTGTGTTTTTCAATCGCGTTTAAACAGACGAATATGTGCAAGCGAGATGCAGCTATGCAGTTAGTAATACGTAAGATAAGGATGACAAGCAATTAGCCATCAATCAATTAAGCGTTCATTATTTTCTTGTCAGTCATTGCTTGTCTGTCAAATAACAAAACAACTTTGATATTTTCCAGGATAACATTATTCTTGATAAAAATAGATAAATATGGAAATTATGATAAAACGACAACGGGCATCTAATTTTGATAGAAGTGTAGTGCACTAATGGAATCAAATGTATTAACTGGCATACGCTGTGCGTAAAAGTTCCAAAACAAAAAAGAATAAAAAAAATTGTTGTATTGGTGGAATAGACTGATTTCTGAAAAATAAATATTATAATGATTATTCAATAGTAGGTAAAGTTACTATGTACTATTAATCATAGAATATTTAGTGTAAATAGAAGCCTGTCTGTAGAATTGGCAAATCTTATCCTTGATAAAGGGTAATAATAACTGCACAGTTTCTCTTGCTAAACGAAATCTAACATAAAATTGTTCATCATCCCACAATGTATTGTAATATCTATCTCTAACAACCCTTTATTTCCTCTCAGGAATTAAAAAGTTTAGTATCAGTATCGAGTCACAAACATTCATATTCAATGAAATATTCAATAACGACAACGTACATAAACTTACCACAACAAATACAAAGAGAAATACACAAACTTCAGATTACAGCTTTATTCGTCTGATAACAGATGTCTGACTATTGAAAGACCCAAACTTACGTTAACTGATGAATAAATGATATTTGACTGTTGACGATTGAAAAACCGGCCCTTAATTGTTTCGAAGTTTATTTATATTGACACTAATGTGTCATACAGTAAATACGAACAGATCCAGAAATAAAGAAATTGTTATATAAACGGCACTTAGCGATGATGTTGATTGGCAGCAGTCCCGGAGTGTTAGGCCTCGTTTACAAATATTCATATTGCACAAAGTATTTTTTTTAACAATAAAAAGACTGATCTTCGGGTGTTGACAAAATCTTAACGAATGAAAATTATTGTTGATAAACTTTTATCACTGAGTTTGTTTAATACAAACAAAGATTAGATTTAACAGATCCGCGAGCACTTTTTAAAAAAAAAACATATATCAGAGAAATATTTACAAATGATTAACGGACATACGAGTAGGTCTGAGCTTTGAACAACAATCTGTAAATGGTACTAATTATGGCTCTCTAATTGCGGCAAATGTGACCATTTACAGTAATACAAACCATTTATTATATTACACTACCTATTAAAAGGTTTTAAAAGGATCGAAAACGCTTGTAAAACACCTATAAATATTGCAAAACTTCTTTATAATCTTGTTCACCAAAAATAAAAATTTAAAAATACACTGTGTTTTATTTTTTTAAATACGATTCCTTTTGAGATTGATGTAAGGTGCATGACTTTATATTGCCACCCTCATTTTACCATCGAACCAACAGACGTACGGTTCAAAGAAACCGTTAGGTATACGGTAGATATTCCACTCAGCATCTACCGGTAAGGAGCGAAATTTCTTGTCAGTTTGTGAATCTTGAAACATACAATCTGGGCGTGTTGTGGTTGCTATTCAAAAGGCTGGTCGGCAACTCTTTCGCGAACATAACATCATAGTATTTCATATATTTACTTGTTACAAAGTAACAGAGTAGAGTGTCTTATTTCTGCTATTGTTTAGGGATAGACTTAAACTTAACAACGTGACATATACAACTACCACTGTTCCTCGTCGTGATTTGTCATTACAATTAAGCAAAACTTGCTATCTTCGTTATCAACAGAAAAGAGGTTCTGGATTACTATACGCGCCTTTCGAGTTGGTATAGGGCATGTGTCAAGTTTCGCTTCTCTTTGCAGTGCTGTAATTGTCCTGCGTAGTTTGCTTCCTTAGTCTACTCTTACGACACCCACGGGATGAAAAGGGACAGAATCGTGACTTTTGAAGAGAAGTGCCACTGCATTTTGTTTTACACTAGCTGAACCCCATGATACGACAATAACCGCGAGCAACGCCGCGAGGCGAAGCTAGTATCTTTATAAACTGTAGTCTATGTGTTATCCTGATGTATAAGCTATATTATTGTAATGTTTTATCACAATCCATTTAGTAGTTTTTGCGTGAAAGAGCAAAAAACATACTCACAAACTTTCATGTATAGATGAATAGCACAATACAATTTATAAATATAACATACATACAAAAAAACATGTGAGAATGTAGTAGTAAATACAATTGTTATCAAATATCAAGATTTGGCAAGGACGTGTAAATTAAACATTGAAAAGAACAATGAAAACACAACGTGCGGATTTTATTTTATGAAATGCTCTTTTGAAAGTATGAATTGAGGCGTTTTCAGAGTTCATGCTATACTTACAATGGCACAAAAAAGAAGTTAGAGTAGCAGTAAACGAGTCTTCGAGCATCAGTGGTCTCACTCGTGTGTTCCTGTTCCTATCCAACCTCTAGCATAGACATTCACTATCTTTGAAAGAAAAAAATATATTTATTAGTGGTGCTAACTTATTTACGGTCTAAATGGGGCCTGAACAGAACGGGTGTATAGTCGTGCGATTGTAATGTTATCGGTGACCAGACACGAGCGATAGTATGTTCTATTTCAAGCTAATTGAAAACGTGATTTTAGTCACTACAAAAATGCACTCACTGTTGAAATTTACTGTTACAACATAATATTTATATATATTTACTTACTGCAGGTATGTAGCTAAGATTCGTGATCGCATTCATATTTTATAATATTTAATTTATTTGTATTTAAATGTACATATTTATTATAAGGTATTCGAAAAGAGATATTGAAAAAGGAGTAAATGCGAGTAATTTGTGTGGGCACATTTCTTTTTGAAATAAATATTAAAACGGTTCTCCTCAGAGGGGTAGGTAGAGACAATTGATCTTCACTTACTACGATCCTGATAGACGATCTTTTGCTTTATCCCCATTCAAATTGCGGCCTCATAATTAGGTGGACGGAAACGGTCTTTTGGTTACCTTACACAATGAGTGAAACGGAGGACAAAATCGTTCAACACCGGTTCCCTATATGACATGTGCCGAAGCATGGCTCTCTCACGGTAAAACGTAGAAAGAATGAGTGTGGAACAAATGATATTTTATACAAGGAACGTTAGTAGAGACCACGCAGAACATCACATGGTATAACTCTTTTAAAAAAAAAAATTGACGAAGAAAAGAATTGTTTTAAGCACTGGTATGAAAGAAGGATTTGCAAGGGTAGGCCTGATATAACTGACTTATAAAAAAAACGTGACGCATGTTTAAGTAGTTCCAATGAACATTAATTTCGTTTTAACTAGTTATTATATTAAATAACCCATAACACTAATTGCAGATAAACAGCCGACTAGCGACTACCGAATAACTGCCAGGAGAAACGAGATATTATTTAGTTCAGATAGAGTAAATAAAAACGTAACCAAGAACCACGAACTTTGTTTTAATTTTGCGACTTTTATATGATAGTTTAATTACACTTTTAAAAGAAAATAAACAAGCATTGTGACTTTATGACGGCAACGGAAAATAACCAAAAAATCTAAAATTTTAATCAATATTTGCTTTCGAGTTTCAAATTTATTTTTTTAACATTTAAAATTTCCAACCGTGATTCTATAAAAAAGCTGAAATCATGTTAATTTTCACAGTATATTATTGCAATTTTGATAAAGAAAATAGACCATAACCATAATTGTTTTATTGTCCAATTACGTCCTATATTAAATAACGCATATTAGCATTACCGTAAAATATATTTTTGGAAGAACTAAGTATTCTTAGTTACGAATTATTTACTAGATTGTGAAAATCATTTATTTGAAATTTGTTAATGCAGTTTTATAAAACATATTTGCTGTTTTGTACGAGATTTTGAAATTGGGACTTGCTGTTATCAAAGAGTCATTATTCATACATAACAGTTTTTTACTTCGCCCCACCATTAAAATTAAATGCAACACTTTGATTTTGAGTGTACAGATGGCGCAATCGTTTAAGTGGTCACTTTGATACCGCGTAAAATATGGTTACCATACAAATAACTGTCAAATAAAGGAACAACATTATCATTGTCTCTGTAAAAAAAATGGCCTTATGAACAGACAATTCATCGCAATACGTCGCAACTCAATAAATAAGTAATGATATCGATAAAAGAAAAATTATTTTTAATAGAGCTCGTTGAAGAATAAATCCTTGATGTGTGCAGTTTATTAACTGAATTGACTTTCAATAGACAATTGCGAATAGTACTTTAAACATTATTGTACAGACAAATGAAAGAAGTAATAATGAGTAATGATCAAAACGAGAAATAATGATTGAATCGAACACTTCCAGTCTATTTATCAGCACAATTAATGTTAATTGACCAGAAGGTTTTAGTGGTTTATGCATGCAGTAAAATTTAATAAAAATATAACATGTAACAATCTAGTACAAAGATGTATTTGTCTTTATGTCTAATTTAAAGTGCACGTAACTGATTACGTATGGTAATAGTTTATTTTTTATTTTTTACAGAATCTTATAGTAGTAAATAAGAGTGCTTAGACGACACAATTTTGGCAAAATCTTACGACTATGATCGATATCTAAATTTTCATCTATTAAATAACGTTTTAACATATATTTTACTAGCTGCGTCTTATATTGCCCGTAGCGTGAAAACTTTCCCCCGTTTTTTAAACATTCTTAATTGGTGCTCCGCTCCTATTAGTAGTAGCGTGATGATATATACCCTATAGCCTTCCTCGATAAATGGACTATCCAACACTGAAATAATTTTTCAAATCGAACCAGCGGAAATTAGCGCGTTCAAACAAACAAACTCTTCAGCTTGATTATTAGTATAGATAGGTTGGATAATAAAGCTATATTATGTATTTAAGTTTCAGATACTAACAGTCATCATTTATTGATTATGAACAAATACTACAAGCTCAGCTCAATAGCACAAAAGAGTTCCACAAACTATAAACAGACGTATAGGCGAGTACCACTCTAAAATCTATTCTTATGATGATTTTGAATGAGCTTACATTTATCGTGATACTACTGGAGTTCGTGGGCAGATTTATTGAGCATAAATGTCCACATTCGTTACAAATGTACTGGTCTTCACCGCAACGGTATTGTTTTCAATTCCAATTGCAATTTTGCAACTTTTAAATTGCTGTTTGAGGTTTTAAGCAGATTACACTACTTAGCCCATAATAAATTGTACATTGTTAAATAAGTATATTTGATTAAATTATGTGACATTTAACATAAAATTGTACGTATAGGATCTAACTGACCTTCTGCCCACACAATGACTTTAGCACCTTGAAACTCTACTCACATGACTTTGATTTTATATAAACATAAATCCCACGTTTAGGAATCAACTTTAATGGGTACTTTATTTGTTGTTGAACTAGATAATTAAGCAATACTATAAAAAAAGAGGCAATAAAATTGAAGCGTACATTTACAACTTTTAAAACCACATAAAACAACCATAATGAATAAAATAATCAAGTATTTAGTATGTAGCTGAGGTTTTGCGGATAAACAAAATATAAGTAATTATGCTGAGTGGCACAGTACCGTTACCTATTCGCTTTCTTTTCTGTGGAGTGTAGAAGCGCGTGCGCACCGGAGAAATTTATGATCCAATCGTATGCGGAACGATTTCGCGGAAGATCAACGCGGCTAATGAAGTAAATATGCAGCACATGTATATAGAAGTATTATACAAGCGAAACTCACAAGTAACTATGCCAATTTATGAACTCACAACAGATCAAAACGGTGTGAAAATAGAAAATATAACATTTAAAAATAAAAATGCACAATCTGACGTAAGCCCTACTCGAATGAAGTGTAATTTTATAAAATGTTTTGTATTTCAATAGATTAATGTACGTACGTACATAGTGATTCGTACCTGTATGTATATAGAGTATTAAGTTAATTTCTGTAAATTCAAAAATTTCTGTACCAATAGAGCTTTACACGATAGACGACCTGTTTCGAGGATTGTTTTCATCAGTTTTTCGTTCACTTTTGTTCCTCATTATTCATCAACCACAATGTGCCGTATATATAAAAATAGTAAGATGAAACAGAAAGTTATAGATAAAAAGTGATGGGGGTCATAGGCACGACTACGAGTATTTGAACAATACGAATGTTAAATGTTCCATAACGACATTAGTAATAGAGTAAGAGGTATTGTTTTGGCTATAGAGAAAATGTTCAACTAACTATATAAATGTACACGCATAATATAGCCTAAAGCAATCCAGTATTACGAGTATATTTACATGAACGGAACTCAAAAACAGATAATTGCTATTAAAATTATACTTACTTTAAATACACTGAAAGATTCTCCTGGTTATACTATAGGCTATATTTAAACACTTCAACTAAGATAATTCAACAAAAAATATTGTCTCATAATCATACATTTTGAAAGGCATCAAAATTTCTAGGTCCCCAAGAAACAACAAAACAAAATTTAAATTAAATTAATTTAAAAAATACGATAGAGGGGCGGAAATCCCCGAGATAAACTCATGGGGATTTCCAAACCTCTTTTTCTATGGACTAGGTAAACCAATTGTTATGGAACTGCATTTATGATAAACTATTCAGTAACAGTAAACATAATATGTTAAAGTATGCTGAATTGAGCATTTGAGCAATATGCTGGTGAGTATACCAATAGACTAAAGTACTTCAATTAGAACACAGGTCTTTTAAATATGTACTGTATAATTCGTAACTTAACTTTCACGTTTTTCGTTAAATAAATAAATAAATTACTGTATAAATTACACTCCATCAAATAGATACTTAAAACGAGTTTCTTTTAGATTTATAGGTTATGGCTGCCGAAATAGACGCTATTATTCACAAGTACATTCAAATGTTGAGGAGAACTACTATGTACCTACTAATAAGTATTGAAAAAACATTGGTTGAATTATTACTGTGCTAGCAGTTATCAACAGGAAGTAACAGGCCGCCCGAGATCTCTACTGGCCTCGCTCCGAAGCACAAAGTCGCACCCGCGGGCAAAAACGACAAGCCCGTGCCTCTCGAGACTTATTGTAGCTATGAATGCTGTAATACAACCGGATACTGACTAACCTTCATCTACTTCAGGGACTGAGAACTAGTTCCGACCATTACAATGGAGATTATGTTTTTAAATGTAACAATAATATGACTATGACAATGGTTTTAGGATTTATCTATAGCACACACTCATCATTACTCACATAATATTCGCTTATATATATTAAATTCCGTCACAAAAAATTTAAGATTTAAGATTCTATGATCTTGAATCGGGGTAGTCGCTTATCTTTTTGTTGGGACATGTGTACCGTAATTATATATTTTTACCCAGACGTTTAGTAAACCAGCACACACTGTCTAATGATAAGCTATCATCGGCACTTACAACGGCAATATTTAGTACTGTGGCCTATTCTTCCTTCCCATAAAAAAGGTTCTTTGCTATAATTTCTAACTAATCATCATCATCAACGGCCGATCATAAACATCAGCAAAAAGTTAAAGAAGGTGTTTATTATATTATTACCGAGTGTTTATTCATGTGTAGGTGTTTGTAATAAAATCGTGACGACGCCTTTGACGATGCCCACAGGCAATCGATTCCCGAATAATTCCCGACACGTGTCAGCATACAAAAGCAAACAATAAAGGAATTATGTACTCCTTGAGAGATCATAACCAACGCCCACTGTACACTTAGAAAGAAAGTTTAGGATTTATTTTTACAAATAATTTCCAAAGTACGTACGTATTCGTACTAGTTTTAGTATATAAAACGATTTATGCTAATATTCCTTCGAAAAAACTATTGAATTTGATCTTCAATATCGAACAAAGCTTCTACATACAGCATACAATATGCAATGCTAATGTTTAATAAGTCTGTTAGTAAGTATCTATGTATAATTAGATTAAAAAACTTCAGTGCTAATTTCAGAATTTTTCCGAGTGAAATGAGCAAATACGTTATCAGTTGTGACAGAGTCATTATTGCTCTTTGAAATGTTAGTTCTAAAAAAAAATCTTTTATTGCGGACGCAAAGCATCTTTTAATAAAACTGTATACAACGGGTTTTAGCCAGTTTATCGATTTTTTATTAATTACAAAAAGGTATCAATCTAGTTAACGGCCATTGCTCTGTTGCCCAATGTTATAGGGTAAACAATGATAAGTAGTATCTTTCAATGACATATTATATAAGTGATTAACTATATTGTTAACCGAAATTACTATACCTTTCATTACATATATAAACAGTAGCCCTTGCCTGCGGTTTTGAAGCCATGCGCCTAGAGTAGAACGTTTTTTCCTAGATGGCTGGCTTCTCTCTTACGTTAGTAGTATTAATTATAGTTCTTTTTTATGTAACATACTTTATCCACGGCCTTCTAGAGAAAATTTACAGTTTACACTTCTGCACAGCTACTGTAAAAGCATCATCCTACCTTATGATCAAAATTTAAGCTCAGCAGTGCCTCACATGTTGCCTTCACATCTTGCATTTGCTATTGATTTTTAACCCTGGCCTTTTGACAAAATTTCAAAGTAAATCGGTCAGTGCATTGGTATCATAGAATATTCATGACAGTGGTTGCTTGCGACAAAGTGAATGGTGACCACGAATCATGATGCACGGTCAATGTCAATCGATACGGATTGCGTGCGAAACGTACTCCAGTAAACAACGTGTCCGGGTCACCTACAATTTTTTCGTTCTGTTTGTGATAAACATAAACTAGTAAATATAGCGCGAAAAATTGTAGCTAATATTAGCATTTGATGGACGAAAAAATGTTGAGAAACTCTAATATTAAAACTTAGGGAATGTTTATCACGATAGCGTTTGAATGATTCGTTTTATACTGCTCATTGTATTTATTTTCGTCTTTAGTTATTATCGTGACTGTCAATTAAACTTAATGATTATTTCTGTTACGTACTGTAAAGGGAAAAATAATTTGACATTTAATTTGATGCTGATTTAACATAGGATTAAATCATATCCCAATTTAGGAATTGTAGTCTGAATTTAAACTAATTACTGGTCTTATTGTTTAAATTGTTCGGATTGGTCTCTGAGTGACGAATGTTACGCTCGGATTTTAACGAGCTAAATGGTCGACGAAGGTCTTTCGAATCCTATGCGACACCGGCCCCGGAGCAAACTAATAAAATTTATATTGACGCTTATGTTTATGAGCGGCACGTTATTGGAAGTAACTGATTTTGCGACAGCGCACTGACCTTCAAGGCTTACTTAGAATGTTGAAGAATAATTGTGCACACATAGTGTACTAGTGCTAAGGAAAGAAATCATATTGGCAGAAATCCAATGTTGAACAAAATGAAGGGTCATTATCATACATAGTAAATACAATAGAAAACTAATTTCGATGCTGTAACAAAACAGAAAATGAAATTAGAATGTAGGATCAGTTAAAACATTTCAACTTAAGATTATGCACGCGGCACAACAACTATAGCTATTTACCATCTGATTATTGGAAACAATATCGAATTCTTACCGTGGGAGAGTCACGCTTCGGCATGAATGGGCCGGCTCGACCGGAGTGATACCACGGCCTCACAGAAAACCGATGTGAAATAGCGCTTGCGCTGTGTTTCACCGAGTGAGTGAGGATACCGGAGGCCTATACCCCAACCCCTCCCCCATTCCCTCTCCCCATCCCTCAAAGGTCGGCAACGCACTTGTGACGCTTTTGGTGTTGCGGGTGTCCATGGGTGGCGGTAATCGCTTACCATCAGGTGATGCGTCTGCTTGTTTGCCACCTATTCAATAAAAAAAAATACGGTACACTCATATATGTCAATTGCACGACCGTGTTGACGAACTGACGCAAGACAAAGCATAAAGAAGTTAATACTTTTATTTATTTAGAAACTCTAAAACTGAATAAATGTTTATTGTGGAGTGACTTGCTTCAAATAACAGATAGAAAAACCAGTCGAGTGCTTATCTATTGTGCATAAAGTACAGTTGCGGAAGTAAAGAAATAACAATTAAACCTAATGTCCGAGATTGGTCAAGGTTCAGTGTTCCGTGTCAATGGAGCCCACCCAATGGTCACCACTAAGGTCAATAAAATAATTACTCGTAACTTGTTTAATTAACAAGGACAAAAATGCTTTCTATGTGCACACTTTTAAAATCAAGAGTTAGAAAATAATTGTTTAAAATCTATCATTAACTACCTATTACAAAATTAAATTCGCTGCCGCGTCTCGCGCGCGCTCTCGTTTTACTTACAAATATAGATCTTCTGAGGCATGGACCAATCCAAAAAAATTGAACATTAGAAAACTGTTTAACCGTTCTTGAGTTAAAAATAATGTTACCAACTCGTGTTTGTTTTATTTATTCACCATTCTCATCCTCCAAATCCCTTCTCAAACTTGTTATAGGTCAACTTTCAGTCAACTACGGCACGGCTGAACTCCGATTTTTATCTTATGTCATCAGATCTCTACAACCCAAGTATAGTTCATTCGCCTAGATACGGTCACCTAGATTGCGCCGCCGTCGTACGAGCGGCAAGTCACCACAAAATTAAAGGGCCCGCCTGCGGCGTACACTCACAAGCAAGTATGATCTGTCAGTTTACGCTGTTGTATGGATTAATATATTCGTATTTCACAACAATAACCACAATTGCGTGAACTATCTAAACGAATGGACTATACTCGGCGGTACCTAAATAATATAGATAAAGTCTGTTGTAGGACTTTTTGGGGCTTCAACTTCTCGTTCGTTTTATTTATTAACATTAAAAACAAAAAGTAAATATGTTGTTATTATTACCTTTATTAATAAATTATATGAAATAGTCTTTTCAGCTTTGTGTTAAGTATACATAAAAAAATTTAAGCAATAACATAATAACAATTCAACATCGGACCATATTGTTTCTAATTACGCCATTTACTTTCAAGTAATAAAAGCGTGCATTTTTTATATCAATGTAAGTAGAAAGTCTATTAGAAACTGTTTTTAATTTTTAATTTAAAATACTGGCCCGTTTGTTTCATATATCATCATTTCACTCAAATAATACATACATGTTTACTTTTTTAAGAATTTTTAAATAACGCTTATTTACTCCACTCTAGAAAGCATGTATATACAGACTTTACATATTGTAACGGATTTAGATAATACACAGAACGCTCGGGAGAATAATTTGTGGATTAAACAATTTTTTTGTTACTTGTAAAAACTAAATGCAGAGTCTAGAGCGGCCAAAGTTGCGGTCAAAAACTAGTTGTAGCCACTCGAATTCGGATAAAACCCAAGTATGAACATCTTTCAGGTCCGTTTATGTAGGTAACTAGTAAGGATACGCAGCTACAGTATGTCAGAATCAAACAATAAATCCCTAGATATTCTTACCTAATAAGAATGAGATCTATAAGTACCTTAAAATAGCAAATTTATAAACAATCTATTTAAAAATTTAACAAATTATATACGAAAAGCTTCCTCAAGTTTCTCTCTATCTATTGGTAAAAACCGTATAAAAATCCGTGCAGTAAGTTTTGAGTTTATCGCGAACAGACAGAAGACAGTCGCAGCGGAGGACTTTGTTTTACGAGTATAATATGTATGAAGTGATAATTGTTATTTGCGCTCTAAGCGCTTAACATTCATCATCATCATCATTATCATTTCAGCCGCAATTAGTCCACTGCTGAACGTAGGCCTCCCCTCTTGATTTCCACATTGACATTTATATAGATTTTCGTTATCAATTAAGTATTCAATTAAGACTATTTACAATAGTAACTGATTAGTATTCATTCATGTTACTTGGGCAAAATCTTACTCATTGTCATCATCATCAACAGATTTTAATAGTCCATTGCTGGACATAGACCTCTCTTTAGGTAGCCAGACGGGCTGGTAAAGGGTTTGTTTCAATTTTTTATTCTCTTTGTAGTGATGTAGTCCTGCGTATTTTGCTCCTTTTTGTCGCCTCTTATGTCACCCACGGGATGAGTAGAGGTGAGGGATCTTAATCCGTCACACGGATATGAACAAAAGACAAAGCTTGTATTGTGTATAAGATTATATATAGGAATCTTCACTCTTTTTCTCGTTTCGTATCGTATCGTTCATAATTTATCCATTAGTACCCGCTTTTTTACTATTATTACTTGTTCATTGTTCAAATCAGATTCGCTTCCTATTAAAACAATTATACATTAACGATTTAAATAAGCACATATTTCCCTTTCCGTTATTAAATTATATTTATGTAACAAGATACCTAAGAAGTTTCATTGACGTTTGATTTTTACGAACATTTTATATGTTACCAGAACTCTTATCGATTGCCAATTAAAAAACATATGTTTAAAATATGGTATCGGCACTAACAGTTACAAAAAAAACTCAAACCATGCATTTCATTGTGATATACCTATTTCGAATGTTGGCACAGAGTAAGATAAGTTATTATAAACGGGATTTTTAATGTTTATTTCCGTTATTTTGGTTGCTGATATGTCGGCACTGTTGAATCAACACGATCATTTAAAATGACCATGATGGTTTGTACCATTTGCTTATGTCATAGACTGAGTTGTTAACTGTTTTCATCTTTGTAATAATTAAGGAACTAGTTATACAGTCTCTGTTACAGAACTATGTCCGATCCCATTCTTGTTAGATTGCCGCCCTATGCAACACCGTAGCATCTGAACATTATGATGATTAACGTAGCTCGTGTCATGCAACCAACATTCTCAAACCTACCTCCCCTCATTGATGAACATTTCGGAGTTGTATCACGTGTAGTGTTTATTAACAATCTTGTGATTTAGTTTCGTTGATTATATCCAGTTAAAAGAGCGTACTGATTAAATTATAATAAAGAAAATAAAGAAATTCAAATTAAGTAAATGTTTTTTTTTATTTCGTTTTGAAAATGGACTACATAAGTAGTCCATGCGACTAGTGCTATCTCATTTAGGACGTGACCACTGCTGGGTTTACACCTGTCATATACTACATCTAGTTCATGATTAGTATACGACAGGTGTTAAAGCTGTGACCTAGTTCAATAGACACCTGGTACCTAATTTAAATGTAATGATGTTTGATAACATTTTTGATAAACCCAAACCAAAATTAATTACGCACTATGCATTAATATTGGACAAAAGGGACTTTTTATCTAAGACTCGAAATATTTCAGTCAAATATTATGTCTTATCTTTTTGTCTTTAAAACAATTAGCAATACTTACTTCGTTATTGCAATTGCGGAGATGCTATTGACAGAACAAAATGGTTTATGAGAATCAGCGTTGCCAGATGTCCCGATTTTCACGGGACGTCCCGCTTTTTGAATCAAAACGGAAATGGCCCGCTTTTTGGGGATAACTGGCCGGACGTCCAAAGTGAATTTAGTTGCAGTGTATTGTATCGTCAACAACAGGCAGGCAATAAAAAAAAACCACCATTACATTGGCTTCGTTAGGGATGATGTAGCAGAAAAACAAAAATATTGCGAATGACTTTTTTTTTGATCACTCTTACTCATGTGTCGTAATTTCTGAGATTAGATGAGATATGTTGATACATTTTTTTACTTTGTCCCGCTTTCGACGAAAGAATCCCGTTTTTTTCACTAAAAGTCCCAAACTCTCTGATGAGAATGCAACACGCAAAACTTAATTGTACGAGTACATTATTTTATTCATTATACTGCAGGAGAGTCGCCTGTGCTGGTGCGGCTACGTTTCGCCACCGCCGGGTCCCGATAGAAGCGGTAGATCCAAGAAGTGCTGACTTGACGTCGTAAGGGGAGACATGCGTGCTAATGGTCTCACTGCCAGGGATGCCGAAGACCGGGCAAAGTGGAGAAGAAAGTATTAGCTTTGAAAGCAACCGAGAACAACGCTAAGATGGTGATGGCTATTATATTCATTTAGATTACTTTGTTTTACACTAACTGTGATTTACCCAGTCTTTAGTTATTTTTAAATTATGACATTATTTATTTTCATAAAATCTAACATAAAGCTATGTTAAACGGTGGTTGTTGTGACCTCGACTTGATATTAATATCGTAAGGGAGCGGCGTGTGTAGCGACTAACAGATTTGAAGCACGAAAATTTTACATTTTAACGGTTAACTTCATTTAAAATCCGTTGCCCTCAACAACGTAAATAATACATGCTTTCGAGCTGTAAATGTAACAAAGGAGTGGTTGTAAATACTTTTCTGTTTGTAAATGTACACTATGAAATGAATTATCACATTAAAACGAAATCATTTAATAGTCTAAATAAAATTTTTTACCTGATGAAAATTAGATCCCTGAAAATTAGAGCCTGATGATCAAATAAGTATTAAAACTGTACATGACATAATAAAATAAAACCTACAATGATATTTTATCCTGTTGACAACAAGTACTACGAGTGTTCATAGGCGGAAATAATCGCAACTACTATTTGCTAAGTTTGTAATAAACTATTATTTATATCTACATGTGTAGCTAACTTGGGTAACGATTATAGGACCAAGTTAGAGCCGGTTACTTGGCGAAAAAGATGGGAATTGAATCCAAAAACAAACATTTTGATTGCCCGTTCTACCATGATAATAAGATCTTCCCTATTATTTAAGAAAGCGAAATGACATTCAGCATTACCAGACATAATCCACAAATACCTAGCGTCACTACAACTCAAGGTATTTAGTTGGATTACAGCTTAAATGGGAAAGCTCGTTTCAGTAGGTATTCTTAGCAAATAAGAAAAAAACTGTACCTTATAAAGAACAAAGAAAGATGTTAAAACATAAGAAATCGCTTGCAAATATAACTTGAGAAAGGTGAAATTTATTCGGTTTCTAAAGTTTGACCACAAATATATGCATAATAGTTCTCATTTAATAAAATTATTAACCAAATAAGCAATACAAAATGGCCCGACGAATTTGCCAAAAATATTTTTTTAAACTCTTGAATATCTTGTATACATACATATACAGAAAGATGAGAACATCATCAAATATAATAGCAATATGGTGGTATGGTTTTGTATATACTGACTTTTTGTTTGCCAATATGAGTTTTAAGAGCAAAGATATAAAGAATACAAAAGAAAACACTTAAAATCGTTTTATGGACACAAACGTAGTAAATGTAGGCACGAAACCAAAGATTTTGACGTAAAGCCATTATAAGAATGCGAAGTGATTAGCAAGAACAAGCGAGTTGAAACAATTATCATTACAGTCAATACACAATTAGCGTTAGGTAAAAATAACGTAGTTGTTATTGAGTATAAGGAAATGCCAAGGTTCATTTATGCAAACAGATAACTTCAAATACTAGTAGTTAAAGAAATGGGGGATCGTAGAATTTGTGTTTATCCTAGACTGGGTTACTTTTAAAGCCTTATTATCTGAAAAAAAAAGACAGTTAATACTTCATTTTTTTTCTGTTTCTTTGGAATTTTTACGCACAGCGTATGCCAGTTTGTACTTATACTCCCTATCTAATTACAGGGACAATAACTATAAAACATTTGTCTACATTCCGTTAAAAATAACTGAAATATTAAAATTCTTAAATCTAAATAAATCTTACTAGAATTATATATAAAACTTTAACTAACGCATAAATACATAATAATAATAACAAACAAAACCAGACAGATAGACATTAAATAGATAACAAGATTCTTGTATGCCAAAGTTATTTGGGCACAGATTTTAGATATACATGAAACGTACAAAGTAAATACAAGGTTTATTTCATATCATAGTTTTCTCAATATACAGTATAAGGAAGTCGTTTATGTAAATATATTTATGAGGCAAATTTATTATACAACATAATTCTACTTATAATTTTAAATATATAACATTATAACCGCCTCTAAGTTTAAATGAAAACTATTTTGTTTTTTTTTTAACTATTAAAGTTGACGAAATATTAGATTATTTTTCCTGTTAGTATTATTATGTAGACTTCGCTATGTTCGGAACCTTAGAGATCCTTGTCACCAATAGCTTTATTGTTAATTTTAAAACTAATAATCAGTTTTAAAATATTTGAATAGTATCTTAAAGAAGACATAAAACTACTTCATGCTCTCGCAGCACTACCCAATCGTTTGACTAGTAGAGAATGCTTTAGACATTAGGTTAGGTGCGTCTTGCATTAAATTATGCATGAAATTAATTAACTACAAATTAATAAAATAACATAGAGTCCTAAGTTATAAAGTTCTGAATACATCTATCGTCAGTAAAAAAGGCTCATGCGTGTAAAATGAGTTCCATGTTGGTTAATTATAACACAGGAAAAAATTAAAGAAATCGACATTTATCGACAAAAGCTTATGTTTCATATAATTTCTTAATAGTTTATTTATATCATGAAAAAAATATGAATTATAAAATCGTCACAGTAACAAGGTCATAGCTGACTTTGCGATTTGAAAATCGAATCCCTTATTTTATCCTTAGCTTTTATATGTCAGTGCTGAAGAAAGAAGAAATGAAGTACTATGATCGGACATTCGAAATGTCTTAACTAACATAATCACTGTCATAAAAAAATTGCGTGTGTGTTTTAACTCTTGTAGCAGGATAAACCATAGTCGTCTTTCAATCGATACTAAAGGCTTTGTTTTAAAGCCGTGTCACGTGTAACTTCATGAAGCCATTTGACGCGTCTGTTATACTGGCGTCTCTGATCACTGTACGTCACTCTGACTTTTCTAAGATACTGAAGCCTTAGTCCCTTTCTTTCATGTCTACCTTACCCTTGAACCCTTTGCTAATAGTTTGTTTTTACTTCAATTAGCTTAAAATTATATTCTCAAGAAATGTATGCGTCAAGTAGGCGGTTGAACAAAACGCTTTGCAATTTCACACAATGCGCTTCCCTAAATTTGTATCGATTTACATACTTATGTATCGATATGCAAAACGTTATTTCCTAGAAATTGTACTTGAACATTTTGGTTTTACATGTTGGAAATGGCAATGGCCTTAGTACATAGGCCGTGTAAGGTCACGCTGCCAAGGCCAACACGAAGCACGCAATTAGTGGTTTCATTCGTTAGGCTTCATATTAACACCCATCCACCATTTTTTAACATTCTATGCAAACAATGAAATAGTAAGTATTTGCATAAAACATCTACGGAACTACTTTTGTCTTTGAGATGTATCTAAGAATTGAAAAACAATTACCATGAAGATTAAAATTAAACAATTATTTACAAGCGAAATGAACATGTAAAAGATGGAAAACATTAGAGATTTTTAAGAAAAAGAATCTATTGCATACCAGCATGCTTATGGTGGGCTTTGCTGTGATATTATACGACATGTTTAATAAATATGTACGAGTATAATAGAAAATGCAAAGATGAAATAACCAGTCAAACATGAATTATTATTAGGTTTATTTACAAACATTAATAAAATAAACATTGATTTTGACTGGCCTGGTGGTCTTGCAGCCAGTGATCCGGATTATTAAATCAGAAATCGTGGGTTTTTTATTTGATTTGGGTGATGCTCATACAGAATAAATATTTGCGTGATAAAGATGGGCATTTATTACGTGTCAAGGTGTGGTTCAGAACCGATAAGTTGATACATTTATGTATGATTTTTATGAATGAAAAACTTGTAAGGACAGTAAATAGATTGACTCATAAATTGTAGTTCAAGTAAAACGTAACTTTATTACATGTATTATATGTAGTAACGTATTTTACAAACTTAAAAAAATAAACTCAGATAAACAATACAAAACTTGTTGGGTTTTCTTTAGTTGATAAGTTGACCTTGTTAATAGAACAAGTTAATTACTAATTTGTTCCAAGTATATCGCTAAAACGTCGCTTAAAATTCTCTCAATTAAAGGCTTACTGTAATTAAGCCAGATGTTTAAAATAATTGTAAATAAATCGATTAAAAACGGATTCCCCAGAAACAGTTTTAACGAATTCATGAAAATTTCTATGTTTAACCAAGTTCATTTCACACTGCGATAACCTTTATGTCAACGAAATATTAAAACTGCCGCCTTCTAGGAAACTTTAGCGAAGAATTAAAAAACACAAGGCAAAATACCGACCATGTCAACTAATAACTACTTTGTTAACTTTTTAATCAACTTCCAAAAAGGAGGAGGTTATCAATTCGAATGTATTTTTTCAAATGTTTTTTACCTCATAACTTTCGACTAAAGATCTGCTGCGATCCAAAACTAAAGTCGCGGATGTGGGCAAGAAGACTGCCAGATTGAAATGGGATTGGGCCGGACACGTATGTCGGATGAATTCGGACCGGTGGGCCAAGGTCGTCGAACACTGGGTACCTCAGGGTGGGCGCGACGATCTTGACGCCTATCGCAGAGACTGGCCGGAGCTGGCTTTGAATAGAGAGAAGTTGCTTGTTGCAGGGGAGGCCTTTGCCCAGCAGTGCATAGAAGCAACGGGCTCATAAAAAAAAAAAAATTTCGACTGGGTAAACCGATTTTGATGATTCTTTTTGCGTTTGAAAGCTGGTGATTCCCGTGTGGTCCCATTTCAATTTGGTTAAGTTCTTGAAGTCGGTTATTTTGTTAAAATTTGTGATTATTTAACTAAGGATATAAATTTTTGACCAAATACTTTTTTGTATATATTGCCTTACTATTGTATAGAATACCTAAATTATACAGATTGCCTGTGGCATTAGGTACTATTTAGAAAACTTTATATTTTTTTTTCCCAAAAACGTTGCCAATATCACTGATAATATTGACAAAACACTAAGTTTGCACAAGTGTTGTGTAATATATTACTAAACAAACTATTGTCAAAGAAAAAGAACCTTCACAGTTCATTTTGTAAGTCAGTTAATTCGTACTATACCACAACCTTTACTTCATGTTTTAATTATGTGCCACTGTAAATAGTGTACCACTTTCAGATATATTTTAATACTAGCTTTTGCGCTCTGTCCGCGTATATGTCGGTTATCGTGACAAAAATTAGCCACCCAAATCGGTTCAGAGGTTTGTTTGTAAGAGCGTAATAGACAGATAGACAGACTTACATACAGACAGAGTTACTTTATAATGTTAGTCTGGTTAATATTGGTAAAGCTAGCTAAGCTAAACTACAGCTGCCATAACTAGGTACATATAATATTTACCTTTATAACAAAAATGTAGTAAAAGGTGTTTGGGTGAAGATAATTCATTTAGAAACATATCTTTTGCATATTTAATTAAGTGGCACTATATTTGAATATTAATATGTTATAAACATTAAAAAAATAGTAGGTAAAGAGCGACATTTGTATTCAAGTCCGTGACGGATAAGGTGTACGATTCAAAATTGTATAACTTGAATTCCTAGATAAAAAAGGTATTTTATATGATATGAGAAATGAATTCATACTTGATACTATAAGATCGAAAGTAATTCTGTCTGTTACGCTTTCACAGCTATCAGATTTGGATGTTTATAATTGAGATCAATGATTCTTGAAGAAAGACATAGGTCACTATGTATTTACCGAAATAACGGACATATACGCGGACGGAGCCGCTAGCAAGTGGTATTAAATCAAGGTTAGTACTATTGTCGTCTGTTTTTGTTTTCGAGTACATTTTCCTAGTACACTGCATATTTGTGTAGTTATCTAAAGCACGTTTAACATTTATATGCAAAATTCAGATATGCCAGGCTGTCCTTGTAGCTACTTGTGTAATGCATGTATCTTTGCAAAAAAGGAGTGAGCGGCTGGTAGTTTGTTGATTATAGTATTATACCTCAAGTTGATCGTGAGACCATAAATCTACCCGTTTTTACGAAAATTATGCGAACGGAGTAGTATGAAATTTGGCACAGTTAAGGTAAGGTATATATGGAAGAGAAGTGCAGGAAGCTAAACAAGTAATGATATATTTATTTAAAAAATATCTGCCATCTTTGTTAAATTCAGGTTGTACCTAGTGTCACTCTCACGATTAAGACGAAACTATTGACACCACTCACATAAAAAATTTTTATGTGAGTGGTGTCAATAGTTAATTAAAAATACGACAAGCCGTACATACACTTGAATAACGTAACCCTCCTTCTTTCGCAGCCGGGTAAAAATAATGAATTACGATCGAATAAATCAAATAGGCTACATACGGTTTCATTCTGAACACGGAACATGAGAACTAGAACTTTTTACGAGATAGTGGTTTAGCGGTGATTTACATGTTGACTTAATCTGTTAGCCTAATTGTTAGTGATCCTGATTGCGATGCCAGAGGTCGTAACTTCGATTCCCACTTAGAACAAATGTTTTTGCGCTGAGAACGATCATTTGTTGTATCGGGATGTAAATTATCTATGTTAAGTATGTATTTACAAATATATGTATAAGTATGTATTTCAGCAGTTTGGGTATCCATAGTACTTACAGGCTCTACTTAGTTTGGGACGGCCGTACTTATGTGAATTGTGTTAGATTATTATATTAACAGAACATACCGCTACAATTTTCTTGCAACGTTTTCTTACTTTAAATATACACAACATTAATAAACATACAAAAGAAATGAATTTAACAATTTGAATGTAAATGAGTACAGTTAATAACGGGGATTATATTATACTAGCACCCTATTAACTGGTAAACCGAGCGTAATATATCATAATAATATAGAGATAGTACGATGACCCAGTTCCTGCATTTCAGTTGCATACATTAATATTTCACATCCAACAGCGAAATGAACAACTGTAATTTTGATACAAACTAGGTGTTGAACTTTGTATTTATTTATTAAACTTTTCTTTTTGTTGAACTAAATTGTATAAACACTATGATAAAATACGGTAAAATACCAATAAATATATTACATACTAGATGCACCCCGCGATTTTTGTTGTAAAACAACAGAAACCGCACAACAAAACACCACGGAAGTTAGTCTATAAAAAGTAGCTACTCTTTATATAATTAGCTATCTGCCCGTGAATGTCCCGTCAAAATCAGTCCAGCCGTTCCATAGATTAGCCCCGACAAACAGAAAAACATTTTAAAAATTGTATTTTAACGAAGTACGGTTATATAATTTCATATGCATTTAGTGAAAAGCTGTTAAATTGAAATTACAAACAAACACTTCTAAAGTCTTTTTAAAAGTTGATATATGCTGTATGTAGTATGATCTATAAACTGGCCAAGTTTGTCATTTTTATTACTATAGTTTGGAACATCATTTACCTCAAAACAGTTATAATGCATATTCTAAAAAATATTACAGCGTTGTAATCCAGAACACAGATAATAATGTACACTTCTTTTTGTCTAGGATCCCCCCGGATATCACCTACAAAAACTGTACGTATAGAACCAGGTACCCTAGAAAACAAATCCCTGGAACCCCGACGTACCTCGGGCCAACTATGGCTTGAGTATAGGAACCCCAATGTTCCCCTGTTCTAGGAAGCGCGTTCGCGCTCCGTGATGAAAGTTCAATGTTGAGTATATCATGAAGTATAATAAAAAGTATTGAAATTCAGCAAACAACATTAAATAACTGCCAGATTATCTTTCGAAAACAACTAATTAAAACTGCCAGAAGGTAAAGTAACGATATTTCCTTGTAGCTCTTTCCTCATTTGTTGTAATTTGTCACTCAGCTGCTGTCGTACGAGCAATATGGGAACAACTGTATAATTAATTATACACAGATATGTCTATATCAGTCAATCATTAATTTACTTCAGGACCTCGAAGATCCCAATGTCACAACAAATAAAATCAGTTGGTCTTAGTTGATTAAGTAAGACAGCGGCTGTCTCTTGGCCAGCTGGCCGTTGGCCTAGTGGTTTAAGCGGTTGCCACGCCACTATATAGGTACTACGCCAAGTGTTGTGGTTTCAATTCCTACATGGGACAATACTTTGTGGGATCCACAAATTCTTGTTCTGAGTCTGGGTGTTATATGTGTCCATTTCATGAATGTTTGTAAAGTCCCCTGCGACATACGATGTAAGTATATTCCTGATCTGAGAGTTCTCTTTAAGAAAAAGAAAAAAAGATCTATATACAAATAAAGGAGATATTTTAATATAAGAATTTGTGCACTAACAACAATAAAACTTTATGGAAACTTGTCTGGGCTGTAGCATGTGTTTGAGACCTTCGTGCAGTTTATAGTTGAATTTATGAAACAAAACGACCTACGCCAACGAACTGAATTTATATCGTTATTTGACTATTTGCATAAATATGTATTGTCGTTGTTTCAATGACGCCGTCTACGTATATCGTCTGGGTTGTTATACTTTTAAAGCATCACTTTTAGTGCTCTAAACAGCAATTACTATAACAGGCGCTTTATCATGTACAATATCACCGACTTCAATTGATCATTTGATGTTAGTAGACTTGCGTCATGCTTTTTTTGGTAAGAGAGGTGATATAGTTTAAAACTTTAGAGTGGACAATATGTCATCGGTATGTACTGGTCAACCGTAACTGTTTGTGCCAGACGAACCTCTTGATAGCGACAGATGAAGAACCACGTGTGGCGACTTCCACATATAACGCAACAATAACCTACTACAGCGCCATCTACCGAAGATACACTGAACTACGAAGTAACGCACTACACGGAGTAACTACAAATCCTGAATCGCGAAATAAATAGTTCTCGCGCCGATTATCATATATTCAACATCCCAACATCAACTGTTGGGCAGTAGCCCGCCAGGCATGATCACCTCGCCTGGTTGGAGGATCCTCCCTTTGTGTTGGGTGGAACATGATACCCGTTCCCCCACACCATGTACTCGTATATCGATTGAACCGGGATACAGTTTGGACCGAATAGTGGTCTATACCTCTATATCAAATAGGGGATAGGGATAAGGGCTTCAACAGATCACAGTGATTAACTTTTAAAGAATTCAGAACGGTAAACCAGTTTATTACCTCATATACGTGTAAGTAAATTGGACCATAGGTATCGGGCCAGAAAGACAAATAAAACATAAATGTTAGTTAAATTAGAAAAGTAAATCTACATTGAACATTGGGCAACATCAATGATCTCATACTCCATGATACTTTGCAGTGATTTTATTTCTATTAACAGTGCCACGACATAATGTAGTATATCGCCTTCCCACCATGTATGGGCCATGGAGCATGGTGACCCACACCATGGCGACCTAGTGATGCTTCTGCATCATTGGGCCTCCGGTCTCGCACTCACCAACGTAACACGACAGCACAAACGCTGTCATTTTACGGTGATCATCCAATGACATGAATAAATACGATTATGTCGTTTTATTACACGAGTTTTCCTTGACATAAATAAATTTATCTGACCGATGCATGTATGTTCTCGTTTATTGAGGCTTAGGCAGATCCCCGTGACACGGAACTGCATTTTAAACTTTCAATACGAGTTTCACAGTTTGAATACAAAACATGTACCTACATACTCGTACTACACACTGACAATATCTCTCCTCACGTGGAAATGGTCAAACCGTATGTCGTGTGTATGTCCAAACAGATATTAAATGAATATCATGTACGTATTTGTTCATTGCTCAATAACTTCACATAGTTTACTACGTTTTTTATTACCAAGTACTCAAACAGCATAGAATACAATATGAAGTCGTGATGAAAATACTAAATAACCTTATTTAAAACAGTAATAACATTACTTTGTTGATTGCTAAATTAAAAGAAAGAAATAGAAATTTGTTATCGGGAAAAGCAGGCAGTATTAGAGTAATTGACATTCAAAGGCGATAATTTTTAATTACAAATACACATATAACGGTCATTTAAATAGTTGAGTAGTTCAAAATAAAATTATTTATACGATATCTTGGAAATCCTCTAGTTGTGTATTTGACGTGCCACAAATACTTACTGGTTTCTCGGAACTAAAAGGTTCTTGAAGTCTTTGTTCGATACCTATCACGAAACCTTGCAAAATTTATAAGTAGTTCAATATTCACGTCACACATAACACATTAACGAGAAACTCAATAATAAAAGCATCGATATAATATTGAATTTACCTTTAGATAACGTAATCGTTCGACTGTAATATTGTCAAGAAGATTATAATATGAGTATGAACAGATTGGCAATAATATTAGTATTTTGATTAATCGATTTGTATGACGTACGTAGTCAAAATAATTGAATAATAAAGTAGTTATCTGTCAAATCAAATCAATGACTCTTTATGACATGGGACACAAAAGGGTACGTTCTTATTTTGAATAAAATAACAATTCTGACGTCAAACCCAGCTGTCATCAATTATTTTCTTTTCGTGTCTCTATTTAACATTTATTTTTAAAAATAAAAAGAAATATTGTGATAATCTCTACAGGATTTAATTTCATATATTTTGAAATAATATTCTCACTCGACTTTGTCACAATCCAATTCCAAAACAAAAACTTTTTAAAATTTACCTTTGTGATTTCTTTTTTTCACAGTTCCCAGATATTGTTACGACAGTGCTCGTATTTCTTATTTATTTAAATACAATTTTGTCGTTTACTAGATCGTTCAAATGTTTCTACTATCCATTCACATGCATCCACTGAGGTTTCGTGTAAGACCCCTGTATTTCCAAGCTAATAATATATATGTTTATCGCGCATGTGTATAATGTCTAGCCTAGTTCTCAAATTAACTGCAAATTAATATCTTGGCTCATTATTTTAATATCACTATAAAAATTAATGATCAAACGTATTACTGATATCATATTATTATGTAACTTAACAGCGTTTTTGAAGACAGGTTTGATTAAAAGTAGATTATTGGACATTTTTAAAACTTGTATTTTAGTTAGTCTACTTTATAAATTTATATTTCGGTGAAATATAATTTATTGGTTGCTATAATACTTTCTCTTACGATTAACATACCCATACGTGATCGGGTCCGTGTATACATAACAACAATATACAGTGAAACGAAATAAGTATAACAATTTCAATTACTATTAAACTTAGTATAAGAGTAAAATTATAACTAAAAATTTATACAAATAAAATGAAATTTAAATGTCTGTTTGTAATTTAAAATTACTTTTCAACATTTTTGTTCTTCTATCTGTTTGTTCCGGCTAATATCTGCTAGAAGGGCATTGATGGTCGCATTGATGGTCCCATCGCTGGCAGATAGCTGATGGTACGATGTAACTTAGGCTTTTTTAGACTAGCTTCGCCCCGCGTTATCCGCGGTTTTTGTAATAAAAGTACAGCAACAACCATGAGTAGAACTGCAGGGCTCAGCTAGTTTTATAATAAATTATAACAGAAACGGCTCGATTACTATCTTGAAGCTGAAGCTACGGCTACTAAACATTCGACTATAATACTAATCGTTCTGTGCCAATCACCGATTAACTAGTTGGTAGATTACGAAACGATAATATTTTACTACACATACATTTTACTTTTACCCATGATACGAATATTATAATATAATTCGCTTTACTGTACTTTGTATAAAGTATCTATAAAACGTTGCCTGCAAAAATTCAATCGATCGAATCGATATAAGAAATCGACACGTGAAAATTACGATCTCATTGAGTTTCATTTTATTATGTGTCAACGTATATTATATATTTATGTGTGTTCGTGATAACTTCGTCGTTTATGAACCGATTATGATGGTTTTATTTTAAATGTCCCAACGGTTGTACCATGATAAGGAAACTAGGATTTGACGATGGCATCCCAGAGAAATCGAGGGAAACCTTCGAAATTTGTAGGGCGACTATAATTTAATGGAGGTCTGGATGCGATCAGGAGCCGAAAGGCAGTCGAGTAACTTCTCCACGATTTACAGAAGTTACCTTGTTTTTGGGCTTGTTTAGTTTGTATTGATGAACTGAACTGTACACCTAGAAGGGTTATAACTGTCATTAGCGGTCTGATAATGAAGGCGAAAAGAAGAACAGTTAAGAGAACTCCTCAACGGTTTACAGTGGCTACCCAGTATTTGGACTAAATTAATTTATATTGATGAAAACATTTTGTTATTCATATATTTTCTAAAGCTATTCTAATATTTGCATCTGTTTTTCATCAATTATGATAAAATAAACATCTCCTTAACAGTTAGAAGTTGAAGGATAATTATTTAAATATATGTTTGTGTTAACTTTATTCGAATTCTTTCAAGTTATTTAGGTAAGCTGATGATGGTAGGTACAACTCCTCAGTGGTTAGTATACGTACGTACGTATGTATAAACCTTTAGACTTCAAACATATTTAAGGTGCCCCTAGCACACATTATAATACTACCAACTTTATTTAAATTAATAGAATTAGGTATGGACAAGAATTGATATATTGTAATTTAAGCCAGTCAAATTGAAACAGCTTATTTTACGCTTTTTTAGAGTTTCAATGCAGGAAGTTTACGTGGATGCTTTTAGAAGTCGGTTGTTTTGTTAACTTTTTTATATTTACTACTAAAATCTAGACTGGTGGTCGCTTCGCACGAATCTGTCAAAAAGAATTTTCCGAATCATTCTTCTGATAAGTGGATTCTGTAGTGTTTTAATACCTAAAGGAAAACTCTTTTTGTTCCTTTTATACATATATGGTGCATAGACGCTCATCATAATTGGAATAGTTAATGTTCACATAAAAAAATACCATTATTTATATCTATAGATTAAAAAAAATGGCTTCGTTAATCTTTAGAGGCCGTGTACATATTGATCTGTCCTGCTTAAAAAGTATATAAAATGACAGATCAAGTTATACTGGTCTTCAAAATAGCACAAGACATTCAAAAAGGTCGACATTCGACCGCCAGCGAATGAATGAACAGAAGTTTTTAGACAGAACATACGAACCAATGTCATTCAGTATATAAAGCTGATAAGAGAATGTCAAGTGGACGCATTAAATCAACTCATTTAGGTAATCTTCCTTCTTTAAAACAAGTACTTTTATCAGTTACACTAACTATTACGTCAAACTTGAGGTTGGTTTGTATTTGTTGTATCTTAGCAGGAATATAAATTAATTAAATCGACACAAATTATAATACATTTGGCAATCAGGTTTCTAGTTCGCTAGTGCATTGAAAACTCCATCGATTCGAACATCCCTGATTAACATAAAGCTAGTTTTAAATTTGTAGTATATGATATCCGCTTAGAAGGCGAACCTTGTTTTGCTTCTTAACGATTTAAAAAGAAAAGGTGTTAAAAGCATCAATGTGTGCATCTGTCAGTGATTTTGATATTAGATTTTTTTTTTATGAAATAGGTGTAATCGACCAGACGTTTAGCCTGATGGTAACCGATTACCGCCTCCCATGAAACACCCGCAACACCAGAGGCGTCATAAGTGCGTTGCCGGCCTATGGGGGAAGGGGTTGGTGTATGAGCCTGCGGTATCCTCAATCACTCAGGTTTTCTGTGAGGTCGTGATATCACTCTGATCGGGCCGGCCCATACATGCCGAAGCGTGGCTCTCCTACGGTAGATGAAAATATGATTCGAACTAAAGTGTTTGTGAAATGTTAATATAAAAACCCGTTTGGGAGGAGAATGAGGAATAAAAATAGAAGAGTCAGCTTTGTCTTCATCCTTAAATTAATTGGAGTAACTCGTAATAGTCTAGTTGGATTTTAATTACCAGACTCTTAGTGTGTTTTATAAACAATTTAAATAAAATGATAGTCCGATTTTAGAACTACGTAGTGGATTACCTTGTAAATCTAACGGAATCAATAACAAAACAAGTCACTAGTTTTTCCATATGGAGCAACAGGAAATGATATAATATTAAAACGTTATTTATTCGGACTATAAATATTGAAAAATTAACGATTGATTATTCTTCGTTAATTTTTCAATATTTCATACATAGTCTTTTAAATGACGTCTGCACGGTTGGCCGAGTGGTTTCAGCGGTCGCCATGCCGCTTGCTACTGCGCCAAGTGTCTTGGGTTCAAATCCCACGCGGTACAACACTTTGTGTGATCCACGAATTGTTGTCCCGAGTCTGGATGTTCTTTGTGTCCGTTTCATGTATGTTTGTAAAGTCCCCCACGACGCAGGATGTTTATTCCTACAGTGGGAGATGTCTTTAAAAAAAAAAAAAACTTTTATCAAAAGTCTTACACCTGTTAAATATATAAAATTCTCTAGTCACGATGAACTCCGAAACTATGAAACCGAATTTCACGTATTTTTAATGTATTGTATGTGTGTTTGCTGGCGTGCCCAGGATAGGATAGTTAACATCACGCTTAGACTAATAGGAGCTGAACATAATGGAAAAGAGACGCACCTAGTAATATTGTTTTTGACATACAAGAACCCATAAAGTGTAAAGCGAAGACACAGAGATACTGTTTACACTAGTTCAGGGGCCAGAGAATTCACATTTAATATATGTATAATTTTGTGTCAATAAATAAATAAATTATATAAAATATTGTTGTGAGTCCATTAGTGACCGCAACACTTTTGAACGACTTGACCGATTTGGGTCGTATTCACACAATATTATTTGTTTTGTTAAGAAAGCCTTGAAACTGATAGGAGTAGTAACCTTGATGAGGGGAAACCCACAATTCACCTTTATTATCTTTATAGTTAAATTATTATTTTAAAAAAGCATGATACTGTATAACGTAGATCTATAATAAATGTATGTACCTACTTATATTAAATACTAGCTGAACCCCACAGTGTTACCCGGGTTATTGTCGTACCGCGGGGCGAAGCTAGTCTAAGAAAGTAGCCTAAGTTACTCCTTATATCAACAGCTGCCTATCATTGAATGTCGCGTCAAAATCGGTAAAGCCGTTCCAGAGATGAGCCGGAATAAACAATCAGACAGACAGACAGACAAAAATTGAAAAAAAAAAATATTGGTATATTTACCGTGTATACATTTAGTATAAAGCGGTTATTTTAATATTACAAACAGACACTCTATTCTTATTTATTTGTATAGATTATTGTATTTTAGTAAGTATTTACATTTTTTATTATTTATACATTAAGGCTGAGAGAATAGTCGATTAATTCTTTAGCGTATCAATTTTATGACAGCAGCACATTATAATTAATAGGCTGTATTATATACCTAAATGCCACATAATTAAAAATATTAGTTGAAGACGGAAATGTTTTCAACAAGCGTGTTCAGTTTTACTGTCAAAAAGGTTTGTTTCATTCCTCGACAGTATTTTCTTGTTCTTTAGCATCCACACATCAGATACAAATGTTGAATAAAATAAGTTAAGCATTAACAGTACCTAAGTACGATTGCGACGTGCACGCGACGCCTTACAAACGCGGACTTTTCCAAAGAGTCATAAAATTTAGAACCTTGACCAATAACCTACTTTCACGAGCTCCGTGTACACTCAGACCTCCTCTTTATATATTAAAGCCTCCCGTAATCACTGTCCCCAGCTAATGGTCATGCATGAATGATGTACTCGTGGAAATGGCTAATAAAATATGCATTACTGTGGCATGCTTTCATGATTCTTCGATTTGAATCGGGCTTTGTTCAACATGATCGACAAACAAACTTATGATGCATATCCCTATTTAGTATTATTTAATCTATTACTCATTCTGACATTATTGTTTGTTGGCACTTGTGTAACCACGTATTTCCTTAGTTAATTACTACGGGTAGGCCTTATATGGGCCGGAAACTGTAACCATTTTAAACTTGGTACTTTAAATTTAAAATAATGCATGGTTTTTTTATGTTTGTTTTTTCAATGGCTTTCAAAGAAAACATTAGGAGTTGTGCACGGCCCCAGTAATGTGGTTGTAGTGATACAAACATACTGAATCTTATTATTTTATGCAATATTAAGTCATTCTAAGTTTGTGAATTAATATAAATACATTTTTTCAATAGTTAGTAACTGGCTACTTATTACATATTACAATAAAGTCGTAAGGATATTAGACTTAGGATCCAGTAAAGTAGGTAAGTAATCTATACTAATATTATAAATCTGAAGAGTTTATTTGTTTTAACGCGCTAATCTCTGGAACCGCTGATTCGATTTGCAAAATATTTCAGTGTTGGATAGTCCATTTATCGAGGAAGGCTATAGGCTATATATCATCACGCTAAGAGCAATAGGAGCGGAGCCCCTAATGAAGAATGTTTAAAAAACGAGGGAAAATTATTACGCTACGAGCAATACTAGACGTAAAGGAGGTTGCGAGGGTCAGCTAGTGAGAAATATTTCGTTCGTTACATTTTAGTACTTTGTATCCTATTTGATATTGCTACAGACAAATCGCCGCAACAGGCTTATTTAACGCATATTACTAAAACATATTCATATTGAAAATATATTTATATTCTATTCTTCTGGGTGCAGTGATTCATTTAGCAATTGTGATCAACTGTTTTTCCCCCAAGCATCGTATGAATTGCGGGGATACGCATTTGTGTAAAATTGGAAACATATCACAATTCATAAAAGTAACGTACGTCACTGTAAACAACAATTATTACTTGCAATTAAATACTGTAGTAGGTGGGTAAAACTATTTTGCCCAATTCTTATTGACGATGTTGGAACTGAGTCAGCACAGAACAGCACCATGTTTGTTATTTGGTAGAATTCAAATTTCCCTGTTCCCTGTATTTCCCAGTTTTATTTTACTATTAGTAATTGACGTAGTACATTAATAGTAGAATAGGACAATTAACGTGTTTTTAAACGTTTGCGCTATGTTTGCACATTTACAGAAAGTGAACTTTATAAGGATCGGAAAACCATAGAAAGTAACATAGTTTAGTTTATTAGTATTATAGAATTAGTAATGGATTTCTTTTGTATCGTTATCTATTCAGTATATCGTCTGATACCTATGCATTTAGTCGTTTTACTCTATGATAAAACTTACCTAAAACAACAAAAATATCGGAGTTCATAATAATTTTAATATTACTGAGAAAAGTAATGATTCATATAAAATAAGGAAAACTTTTAGCATAATTGACTGTATTACTTGTATTGAAAAAGTACCACTATTCGCAGTGACGTGAAACTTGTCAAGTACCAAAGTTACAAAACATTATAATGTAAGTACCTGTTTATATTATATAAATATCCGTTGACATAGCATGAGCCCGAATAAACTCATAATTATTTCGTAAACATAATACTATACCCATTCCTTTACCCATACGTTAGAAATAAAAAAAAAACACACAAAAACTAATCCTGACTTTAAATTTTGTAAATAAGATTATTATAACAAACCATTGCAATGCCAAATAAATCTGTTCAAATAAAAATGAATAGCTACAAACATGTGTTCCGAAGCGAAGTATTCGAAATCCACTGAATCGCTGTGGTTATTTTTTCACATTGTAAAGGAAAAATAGAAAAATTGTACGGTTAATCTTATTTACACGTTTCATCGTCATTTCTAAGGATGGATTAATAAGGATTAATTTCTAGGATATTAAATATCGATTTCAGCAACGTATCGATCCTGTCCAATAGCTTCTGACAGAACGATGATGCCTGTCTTTTGAATCAGTGCCTTTTTAATAATAATAATCTCTTTATTGTACACCAGATTACTTATAAAGGTAACACAAAACTTGGCCTTATCGCCCAAAGGCAATCTCTTCCAAGCAACCATGGATAAATAGGTATTATGGTTATCATAATAATATTATAGATCGGAAATACAACTACAGTTTCATTTTTTGCAAGAAAGGACCATCGTACACCTTAAATGCTTTTTTTTGTATTTATGCCGGGTAACGTGAATGTTTCAACAATTTGACATGACTGGACTTAAAAAATTTGGTCTTTACTATTCGTTTTTCGAAGACTTGGTTACGTAAATTCAATAAAAATAAAAAAAAAAAGCAATAGAACACGATCTTGATAACATAATATGTTATTGCAATTGTTTCAATTTACATTTAATGTTTATGTTAATCTTCTAGACTGTTTATTTGCATGTAAAGAATGCAATTATTGCAAACTTCCATTATAACTGGATGTTGCCTTCATTTGTTAGTGATTGCGCAAGCGCATCTAGATTCCTTTTTTTATTAGAACCTTGGACAAGATCATTTACAGAGTTAAGTAAAAGAAAGGTGATAATAAACATGCTTGTAAATCTTACATTTTGCACCAATTTTATAAAAAATAATATTTAAATCTAGAAGTAGTTTCTAAGCAATCTTATTTCGCAACACAATTTAATAAAAGAGGATTAAGAGAATGAGATAAGCATGTAATTAACGCGACTTAATTAGTATCACTTTAGACGTGGCTGTGAATAATATAATCAAGGTTTTTCTACTTGACACAAACGACTTTACCACCTTTATGGTTTATTGCGCTGACTTGCAAAATGGTTGTTTGTATGTTACTATGCTATTAACAGTCGAGCTGAAGTTTTAGGTGAAATTTTCTCAACGTGTATAATATACATGCATGTTTATATATTTATTTTATTTAAATGGTGGCGATCGGTTAATCGTAATCATTCGAAGAAATTTCTAATTGTACTATATGCTCAATTTTATCGCGTTAAAATTTATGTTTTTTACACGTAACAGGACCTTGTATAACTGTCTAGTCTATATTACTAAGCATTTGACAATTTCCTGTATTATTATTATGCTGGATAATTATTCTCACGATTCTCTATAATATACTGACAATTCCAAATCTTGAACACAAGTGCATGTATTTTTATTGGACATATTTCCGCTGATATTTACTTGCGTTAGATAAGTCGCTAGTTTCAACTGATTTATCGTCTAAATGTGATTTTGAATGTCGGGTACGAAAGGATATCGTATCACTTAAATATTTACGGTTTTAAGTCCCGCTATTACATAAAACGAGTCATTTTTTTGTACTTAAGATTCACATACTTACGTTAAATGAGTAATATGTAGATGATAACTACATAATACTAATAAATGATACCTATATGTGGATGATTGATGACGACACTATACTAATAACTAAGTACTACAAATACAATAGTAAAATAGAATGTTATGAGTTATTGTTCTACACCAATAACGGTTAGTATACTTTTATTCCTTGAGATTAGCTATAAATAGTTTAAATGCAATAAATTGTGATACGACCTTGAGACCGTCACTCGTCCAATCACTAAAGATCATTAGAAATGATTTACCTACAGTTCAGTGTTAGGTGTGAAAGTTACTTAGAAATTCGAGGACGCAGTAAATTCTTCGTTTAGTACAACACGTCAAACATTTCTTTATTTACATTGTTAAGCAAAACCTATACTTAAAACTAATCTAATTTTTTAAATGTAAACTTCTGGGACTACGTTACAAAGGGAGCTTGTTTTGTATTTGAGAAGGAAACGATAAAGGCAAAAAAAACCTGAATTTGCACACCACAAAATTTTAAATGTCCAAGGCAGGCGGCTCTGAGTTTGTTCTTTATTCAGTGCTAGTTAGTGTGAGAATAACAATAATTTGATATACAAATGCTCGTAATGTGAATTAATAACGGTATAGCAGACACTAAACAGTTTAACGTGCACATTACAAGCGACAGGCAGTCTTGACAACTGTCGCAACAGCAACAAAAACGAATGAATTTAGAAACGTCAGCAATTTTGAGCAATTCTTCATTTTGAATTATAATGCAAGGATTTATTGCATGATTCCGATGGTGAATCATTATTTTCATATGTACCATCGACTATAGTGCATTTGAGAGCATTCCGTCAGACAAATTGTTTGGTTAAAAAGCAATGTTGCCTTTGTTACTAAATCTTGTGCGCTTTGCGGTTAAGATAATTTAGATTTATTTCAATTTCAATTTATTTTGAAGTTAAAGGTCACTTTCTAGTATCAGTATTTGTAGCTGTTTTCCAAATTAGGTGTGTTTCGGTGAAGTACCTATTAAAATTGTGTGAATTCTAAATTTCTGCAACCTGGCGGTTCATTTAGTATGTGGATTAATTGCAGCAATATTAGGTCTTCAGAACGAGAGAACAATCACTGTTAAAAAGTTCTTACGGAGTTACACATATGAGTCACAGGCAATTAAGAGCTACTATGATTAAGAGTTGCTGTTTTGCAAAAGTTGTTATAAACTTTAAGGTTTTGCTGTCTCTCTCTCTAATCATTTAATTAACGTATGCATGAATAGGTACATAAACCTTGAATTCTAGAGCAAGTGTTTTAAAGGTCCTCTACTCAAATATTCCAAACACGGCAACATATACACTAGTACTTATAAATGGGTCAAGTAATTAATTGCGTTCTTCTTTTCACCATGCGCGATATACGAATAATTGATAATTTATTATTAGGTTCTTTGCGGTTGAATCAACTAGACACTTGGCGTAGCAAACATCATAAAAAATGTACTGTGTATAGGTTTAATTACTTTTATACCTCTGTATTATACTACACACGTGCTCACATATCTTCAAATTACTGGGCTTGTACAGGTTAATATTTAATCTTGATTACTTTCCGGGATTTCTTAATTAAAGTCGGTAATTTATATTTTGACCTATATCAAATTAGATAACGCTGCTTTGTAACATGATCAACATATACAAAAAAATATGAAAAATTACTCTTTTGTAAAAACAACACCCGCATTAGTAATGTATCATGTATCGCGGGGCATTTTGCAAACATTCAAGCAACGAACACAAAGATTACCCAGACTAACGTTTGTGGATCACACAGTGTTATCCATGTTGGGTTCGAACAATAATAAAAAGTGGCGTGTCGATTGCTTAAACCACTACGTCTATGTGCAGTCAAAGTTTATGTTTTTTTTTAATATTTTAAGATAACTAGATCTAGAAGATCCCGTTCGTGAAATATGCTACGGGGGCCAGGCTTTATATGCGGGTTAAGCCAAAAGCGATTGAATGGTATTGTTAATCATGTCTTTTATGTATTAGAATGTTTTGTAATGTATACAAAATATGTAGTCTCATAGGCGTATTCGGCTACAGCGACTGCTTCATGCTAGTAGCTATTTTGTTGTGCTCGCTGATGCATTCGGTAAAATGATGCGTTATTTGATAAACATTTGAATTAAACCAAAATATTGTCTGTAGTATCGCTCTTTTCTCATCGTTTGCTACAGCAAACTCAAAAATTGTGGTCTGTAGTTACAGTAAGTCAATGCAGAGCAAAAGGCTACTTCTTTTAGCGCATTTAAGTTATTAGAATGAGAAGCTGTCAGGGGTTTTTTTATATGCTAGAAACTCGTACCAATCGGATTAGATGTTTTAGTTATTTCATGAAATAATATTTACGCTGACTTTTCAGCCAAAACGTTTTCACGGCTAAACCAATGAATCAATTTCTATGAAAGTTGGTATTGGGATACTTTGATTCTTGAGGAATGCACTTTATTTACCACGATAACCGAAATACACGCGTGCGGAGCCACGGCTAAAAGTTTATATAAAGTTACGCATATTATGTCAGTCGTTGAGATTTCTACCCATAAGCTATGTAAAATTTCCTGTCGCTGATGTTCAAATTGTATAATTACATAGTTCTCACTCGCGTAGTTACCTAAATTCATGCAGGTTATTTTCCGTACGTATTCCGGACTCATATCCGGATTACGGAATTATAATATACCTAGTAAGTAGTTCAAAAAATTATAATAACTAAAAGATATGTTAGGTATTTATTGCTTGCTATTTAAAAGTTGCTACATTTTTTCATAAAAGTATCTTTGTGATTGGACATTTCGCAAAAACATGTTTTAATTTTTTTTAATCATAATTCGCCGTCCTCTACGCAAAGGGGGTAAAATGAAATGCCGTTTTCAAACTATAAGGCAGCAAAATAAAGTAGTTATGTCGGAGAGAGAGAATATATTATACAAAGCAATACTCATCCTTTAATACTCATATACTTTTAGCTTAGCTTTACGAACTCGTTTTCAATGTCATAAAACCTAAGGTTTTAGAAAAAAGGTTATTCGAGACATAATAACTTCTGTATATGTATTTTGTGGTTGTATAAGTATGTTTGTATGTATATAACTGTTGTTAAATTGATATATTGTTATTAATAGGTGTATGTATTAGTTTGAATATGTTGTGATTATTGTAAATTTTAACGAACTTCTTATGTATAACACCTCTGCAAACCTGCCTTATAAGATTCCTACATCACCCAAAGGTCGACTGTTAGTGAATCTATTCTTTGTGTCCGTTTCATGTTGTTGATGTTGGTAAAGTCCCCTGCGACACAGGAATTATTACTAGTGCAGGAGTAGTCTTTTTGAAAAAAAGACAGCCATGGGCATTAAGTTTGCCGCTGTACATTCTTGGTGCATAAAGTTAATAAAAATAAATAAATAACTAATATAGGTACTGTATTTTTTTTATCAAAAACAGTATTCCTATAAGAATATAAACATTTATCTACTTCAAATATAATTTAGAAAACAATGTGATGGAAGAAACTTCTTATTTTACTTAATTATTTTTCTGTTTACACATTTCTGATAATGAGCTTATTTTAACTGGTGTTTTCCTTTCTTTCAGTTACTAATAAGAATCAAATTAGTTTCTTCAGATACCTACTTAACTTTTGAGTTCATCAGTATTTATAGATTGTGTATGCATCTATTAATATTTAATCATCACCATCACTATTATCATCATCATCAGTCTTATATACTCTACTGTTGGACGTGAGGTTCTCTTCATAGGTTAAACTTTATTCAATGACTTGTTAATATTAGATTTACTTGTTCAAACACTTCCTCACCACCGCAAACAATATAGTTGAAATAACAATAATATCTATTTGCTTAATTGAATGTGACCCTAAATTGACAATTTATGAGGTTTATGATATTTAATATTTATTATGTACTAGCTATTGCGTGCGTCTCCGCCCGCGTGTTTGTCGATTATCATAGCAAAGAATAGCCTATGTCTTTCCTCAAGAATCAATCTTCATGCCAAATTTCATTGAAAGTGCAGGCTTGGCCGTGAAAGCAGGACAGACAGACAGAGTTACTTATGTATTTATAATATAGGTATGGATTAAAGGTAGTATCCATTCTGTATTTGTATAATGTATCCCTCAGTAAAGCTCCATTCATAGCTATGCTTGCAAAAATGGCCTTGATTGGTTAGATTAAGAATTAAGACATTACTTTCAATATGTACACTGAATGTTTGTATGTTGTTTTGTTTTTGTGTGTAAGATGAAGTTGTTGTTTTTTTTTGTAATTATTTTGTAATTTGTTTAATTTGTTTGGAAACAAAATTAATATTATAATAATAGTAACGTTTGTACAATAAACAGTAGTAGTCTAAATAGGATTTTAAATGATTACTTACTTCTTGAACACTCTACAAGATGAGTTGTTTATTCTTTTATCCGACATATGTCTTCTGCGATCTTCAAACAAGTCTTTGATGGCTGTCACACCGAGCACAAACAACACTGGCAGCATAGCAATTTCTTTACCAAATGCATTAATTGCTGGCACCCAATTCAACAACACTATGAATATAAAGTACACATTTGCAATCCTATGAAACTGTTCAAATAAGTTCTTAGGCACAAACGATAGTAGAGTATATTTTGTAGTCCTAATTTTATTGTCGCATCTATGGCCATTTGGGTGATCCTTGAGAGGTGTTTTGTCAGGCACCAAGTGGTTGGGAGTGATAATAAGATGACGGTTATCAACAGATGGTTGTGGTCTTCTTAATACCCATAATGCTGCTTTTCTCCAAGGACTCATGACCGAGGTGCGACGAATCGTGTATATAGAATCTGAGCGCGAGGCTTGGCGTGAGTGATGGTGCATCCGCACTGAACCAAGTCGTGGCTGTGCGCTGGCAATTGGAGGTTCGCGATGGCCTGGAGGCAAGATAAAGTCCGTGCGACTGCCGGTTCGGCTGTGGCCAGGACCGGACGACGGCCGTCCGCCCTCGCCGATCTGCCCGTGTGAGAGGGCACGCTGGTGCCCTCGCAATGCAGACTTGAGTGGAGGACGGGCAATTGTAGGATTTGTCGCAAGAGTAGGTGTCCCTCCATGACTTATAGATCTCGAGTGCCCTTTCGCTTTTGGAAATAGGTAAGTTTGCTCCGGTGCCCCAGGTAAACATGGCACAATTGGAGTTTCTCCGCTTCCTTCTGTTGACATTTTTATTCATTTGAACGTTGTTCAACCCACTTTTACCTTTCATTTAAAACTGCTGCTTTACCACACTGTGTTTGGATGATGTATTCTGATCAACTGATTTAAAAGAATATGCCGTACTAGTCGAAACATATGGTAGGAAGTCACCTGTTCACTAGTTCACACATCACTAACATGCTTAATTTCGAAAAACTCCATTATAAGTGTAAAGTTTTAAAATATGCCTTGTATACATTCTTAAAACTCTCAAATTAAAATTTTAATATTTTGTCATCACACTACATAAATACACAATAGAGAGATGAAACTCAAAATATAAGCAAAAAAGACAACGTACGTGAAAGACCAAAGTTATAACTGACAACTGACATTTATTTACAGGTTTGCCAAGTTGACGATTATGAGATGGTGGTTGCCAGTAACTAGTTAGAATGTCCCATTTATTTATTTTCCCCAACCTATACCAAATATAGTTTTGTTATGGTAGACGTACTTGAAAGTCTTCACATCATTCCGCAGAGGAATCGTGTAGACTGTTTCTAGAAGTTTACACCCGGCCAGCGGTATCCATACCACTGCCTCTGAAAAGTAGCTACCATATGTGTGTAAAGAGATCTAAGCAGTCTTCACACTACTTTGGCGGTCAACTCTAGTTCCGGGTAGCTAGCGACAGGAGTGGCTTACGCACAGTCCGCCTCGGTGTTTAGTCCGTGGTTGCGAGAGCAGTCCAGTTCGCACCAGTAGCCGGTTTGTAATGTACTCCGTTGTCGATATTGGTGTAGTTGCTCAGAGAGAGCTCAGAGAGACCGTTATAACTAGGGATGAGAGACTGCCTTTCCCTTATTCCCAGGCATTCCATTTTAAAAAAGTGCGTGCGTACAAAGGATACATGTCAGAAGTAAAACTTTGGCAAACTAATTTTTACTTGTGTATATTTATACAAATCTAAAAACGCTGCACATCTTCGTGACGTTTCATCCGTAAAAATTTAACCCTCATGCGCCTAAAGAAGTTTCACTTTTATAAAATTATCCAGCTGATAAACAAAAGTTTTTAGAACAGAAATGTTTTACGGGGACCTACTAAATTTAATTTCTACTAATTATCATTTAATTATATCAGGAGTTTTGTTATCTATTCCCAGCATTATATATTATATTAAAAGATTCTTTTGGTTAATACTACCTAAAAATGGTCGAAAATATTTGTACTGGTAATAGGACTAATCAAAGAAAAAATTACACTATGTACTCTGTAAATAAAGTCATCGATTGTTTATCGAACTTCTTAGATTCAATGATAAATGTAATGTTTAATCTCATTAAAATATGTGCATTAGCGTTACTTATTTTAAACTATACATATACATATATAACACATGAAGCAAAAACGTTAAACCCTTTTTTCGAAAATTATGCGAACGGAGGGGTATAAAGTTTGGCAACAGTGAAAAGATTAAAGTTTGTTACCTATAAAGAGGAGTGCAGAAAGTTAAAAAAGAACCCAAAAAATAAATAATAATTATGGTTGTATTTTGACTGAGATACATAGACTAGGTTACATAAAGCGGCTTAGTATCGAAAAGATTTGGCAATTTAATTTATTTAAAAACACGAGGAAAATAGTATAATAATTATTCGAAATGATGTGAACTCGATAATATTTAATGTTTTTCCGATTTAAAATCAGTTTGCAGTAGTACTTTGCCTAAGTTATGCCAAAGGTTTACACTTCTATGTAATTAAACAGATTTCCAAAGATTGCATAATTTTAAATTGCATTGATATGATTTTTATATGTATCGAGTAGGTGTTTATATTACATTTACTAACTTAATAATAATGAAAATAATTATGTTGCGGTACCTATCTCTAGAAAAGGTGTCAATAAAAGTAGTTGGTATTTAAACAGAATATTGTTAAAAGCTCTAAACACATTTACAGTTTAAAGAAAAAAAATACTCGTATCTATTTGCCATTTAAGTATCAATTCCTATAAATTACTTTAAAGTTAATCAATGTTCAACTCTTTAGATTCTGTTGAATATAGTGCATACATCCCTAGTTTCACACGTCGACGTCACCGATTCGGCCATATTCTTTCCGACATTTTGACATTTACCTCCCGGTTTGTGAATCAGATTGGAATATTTTCTCTTATAAGTTTCAACATGGATGAAGAATACGACGCAATAGTTCTTGGAACTGGATTAAAAGAATGCATTCTAAGTGGAATGCTTTCTGTGTCCGGAAAGAAGGTATTACATATTGATCGTAATAAGTACTACGGCGGAGAATCTGCGTCAATTACCCCGTTAGAAGAATTATTCGCAAAGTTCAACGCTCCGACCCCCGATGAAACATACGGCCGAGGTCGCGACTGGAATGTAGATTTGATTCCTAAACTGCTGATGGCCAATGGGCTTCTTGTGAAGCTTCTTATTCATACGGGTGTGACCCGCTATTTGGAATTCAAGTCTGTGGAAGGGAGCTATGTCTACAAAGGAGGCAAAATCTCCAAAGTGCCCGTCGATCAGAAAGAAGCTCTGGCATCTGACCTTATGGGAATGTTTGAGAAGAGACGTTTCCGTAACTTCTTAATTTATGTTCAAGATTTCCAAGAAGATGATGTCAAGACTTGGAAAGATTTCGATCCCAGTACAGCCAACATGCAGTCGCTGTACGATAAATTTGGCCTAGATAAAAACACCCAAGACTTTACTGGGCATGCTCTGGCCCTCTACCTCAACGATAACTACCTCCAGCAGCCTGCCATTCAAACCATCCATCGTATTAAACTGTACTCTGATTCACTTGCCAGGTATGGTAAATCACCATACTTATATCCTATGTATGGCCTAGGTGAATTGCCTCAGGGTTTCGCTCGTCTGTCTGCTATCTATGGAGGCACTTACATGCTGGATAAACCCATCGATGAAATTGTTTTGGGTGAAGGCGGAAAGGTAGTTGGTGTTCGTTCAGGAAACGAAATTGCCAAGTGTAAGCAGGTGTATTGCGACCCCAGCTATGTACCCGACAGAGTCCGCAAGAAGGGCCAAGTTATTCGCTGCATCTGTTTATTGGATCATCCAATAGCTAATACAAAAGATGCTTTATCTACTCAAATCATCATTCCTCAGAAGCAAGTAGGCAGGCATTCCGATATCTATATATCTGTCGTGTCTTACACACACCAGGTGGCTGCCAAGGGTTGGTTCATCGCCATGGTGTCGACTACTGTTGAAACTAAGGATCCTGAATCTGAAATTAAGCCAGGTTTGGACCTCCTTGGATCTATAAGACAGAAGTTTGTGTCTGTGTCGGACTACTATGAACCTATTGATGATGGCACTCACAGTCAAATCTTTGTGTCTGAATCATATGATGCTACCACACACTTTGAAACTACCTGTTTAGACGTGATAAAGATATACAAGAATGGCACCGGAGAAGAGTTTGATTTCTCCAAAGTTAAAGTTGAACTTGGAGAGGAAGAACAGTGAACGAAAATTATTATTATTATTAAAATATATACAATATTTATGTACATTTGCTTGTTAATTTTATATTTGTTTAAGACGTGTTCTGGCAACAATAGTCTATGGATTTTGGGTTCTCAATTTTGAATAGCTTAGATGTATCAACTGTAGATCAAGTATTAATGAATAATGTATGTATGTATGTAACCTTGTGGTTCCATAAATGATTTATACATTTAATTGCCAAAAAAATATTTTATTTAAAGGATTTATGTGTACTTTATTAAGGCTGCTTATAAGTATTCAAGGCTAATGATCTGCACAAGTACTAGGTTATTTGTACCAGATATTATGCATTCCAATTTGGTATTTGTTTAACTCTGTAACCATATCATATTTGTAATATTACAAAATTTATGAATGCTCATTATACCTATATGTTGTGTAAGATCATGAATTAAAGTTTTAATTAAATATGGTTGGAGTTTTATTTCTACATTGTTCCCTGCTGTTTCAGTGTTTGTTAAATTGCTCAATTCACTTAAGTATTTACCATGGTTCAGACTTACCATACAGTGGGAAGCAATTCCTATGCTTAATTAATACTGCTATCAGTGTATTATAAAAGGATGTTACAATATGTTAAATGGATTATATTATGAAATGAATTAAGAAGATTCTCAAGTTATCCAAGAAATTTGCATCCAAACTTCAGCTCGCCAACATTAGTCGAAATATATGCTTTAAGTAAAAACTCTTATAGGTGTATTCACTGGTTTATTCTGCAATATGACTAGTCGATTTCAAATCAACAATAGTTTTCTCCCAATAGAATTGAGCTATCTGAATTAAATATGCATTTAATTGAACATAGATGATCATTTCGACAGCCTATAAATATGTAATCGCCATGCGTAACCGGAGAAGAAAATGTTTCATCTGGTAATTGATATTCTCCTAGAATGGTACCATTATCAGAGTTTATAACATATAATTTTCCATTATTTGAAGCAGCTATGACGAACTGGTCTCCAAATCCACATGGGGTTGAGTAAACGGGCGCATTTAGCTGAGTTTTCCAATGCAGTCGTGGCTGGAAGTTCTTTACATGAAGACTGTACACTGTTTTGTCGTGGCAACCGAACGTCACTTGCCAGTTAACATTACCTATATTTCTTACATAAAGAGATGAAAATATATTTCCTTTTGCACCCTGGTACTTCCATATCTGAAACAATTATTAAAAATATATTTATTATGACACATTGGTAAGTATATATAACTGCAGCCAGCGTGTATTGAGTTATCGCAGTAGAGTAACGGTAAGAATAGCCTATCCTTCCTCAAGAATAAAAGTAGGTTTTAAGTAGGTTTATGGAGACCCATATCAAATTTCATTGAAATCGGTGCAACGGTTTAGCTGAAAAAACGTAATAGACAGACAGTTACTTTCGAATTTATTATGGAAACATGGCCGCTTGTAAATATGTAATTATAAGTATTATAATGCCTATTGTTAGTGAGACACTGGGTTCCTAAAGTTTTATACGATACAGTGGCAAACAAAGAATACTGCCACGTTTTCGTACAAAGCGTAATATGAACATGTGCTATTTTGGTTTTAACCAGTTTACTTATCTCTCGCGTGGATATCTATTTTTGGATTAAGATTATGGTTTCACACTTTCACGTCTTAACTAGGTACTCAATCGACCGTAATAAAACTTTCTGTATAATATAATAAATAATAATAATAAATATTCCGGACATCTAACACACAACGCCATCCAATCCCAAGGTAAGCAAAGCTTGTGTTATGGGTACTAGCATGGGCGTACCCAGGTTCTGAGCCAGGGGGGGGCAAATCGGGTTTTTTTTAAAGGACCTCGTCAAATAAATGGACATGAAAAAGGCATTGGCATGGAATCAGGTGCACCCTCGGAAGGTAATCCCTAGAAACCCGACGTACCTCGGGCCACCTATGGTTTGTAGATGGCCCCCTCCTGTATAGGAACCCTGATGCTCCTTTTCTATTTTAAAAAGGGGCGCGAGCACTTTGTTAAGTTTGCGCCGCTACCCCGGCTTGCTTCTGCTAGGGTGATCCTCACCTTTGGCTAGAACACCCCCGTGGGATTTGGAGGCGGAAGTGCTCGCCGAAGTTTATCGACGAGCGGCTGAATATCGGGCGGAGAACGGATTTCGTCCTCCACCCGAAGAGATACGCGAGTGGCGTGAAGCCGCTCGTTGAGCCACCATGGCTAGTTGGTCGTCCCGGCTGGAGGCTCCACGCGCTGGTTTTGCCACCGTAGAGGCGCTCCGACGGATCCGCCGCCGGCGAACCGGGCGACGGAGGCGCGCATACCAGCGCCTCATGCCGCCCTGAGTGTGGCCGCGGATGGACGGGACGGGTTTTCCCCTCCATCCGCAATACAGGCCAACCGCGAGGAGGCGACGTACGCGTGTACCGTGCGTCGCCTAAATTGAGATTTGAACAGCAGACGGTGCCCGCTTCAGTGTGGGCAGGCGCTGGGAGGGGTCCGGTCGTGTTAATAACTGCAGTTCCCGGACCCCTCCCTTCCCAGGCGCAGAGTTGGCACACCGTGGACACACCACCCCGCCGCAAACCCCGGTGGGGTGACGGCCCGAGAGGGGTTTCCATTAGTCAAAAAAAAAAAGGATGATCCTCACCTGTCACCCCTAAGCTTGCGCTTGTGGAGGACGGAGATCGTTTGGCGATCTCCAGCGCCCGAGTCGTCTGCGGTACCTGGCCCGTTCCCGGGCCTGGCGGACGGTAAGAGTTCTAACCTCGCACGGTCCTGCTCCGCCATCTCCTTCGCAAGCATAGCTTGCTTGCTTAAAAAGACGGCAGAGTTCTACGCGCTCTCACTACGCAACATAGTCGCAATAATGTTACCAAGCGAGAGAACCCCCACTCCGATGGCCGCCTCGACTCGCCCTACTCCGGACATTCTGCCAGTGTGTGGAATGTCGTGTCTACGGTCTGGTCATCGTAGCGGTGGCACTCAGACGTTGGCTCCTTGCGGATCAGACACAGGTGCTCTCCGAAGCATCCTTTCCCAGTGATCACCTACGTCAGCCGTGATGCCTCTCGAGCCAATCCTCCATAACGGGTCTTATCGCCGCAATAATGGCGTGCCCAGCACTCGGTTGCCCAAGTCGTTCATCCATTCCTCCACAAGAACCTGGTGAAATTGAAATTTCTGGTCTTCGATTTCTCGAGTCTTAAGGTCTCCTACCTGAAGGTCAGCACTTGTTGTGGACGTCGCAATAACCCGATATTGCTGGCCTTCAGGACCTCAGCCCATACTGGGGGTCCCCAGTATGGGCACAACGCCCGCGTATAGTCTCCTGCAGGAGTTATCGGGCCCCCTCATATTTGGCAGCAACCGAGCCAAGCACGCGCTGCTCCAGCTTGGGAATCAGACTTCGGAAATGGTGTCCCATCGGCCTTCAAGTGCGAGCCAATGTGGGCTTACATATAGACCGGTGGAAAAACCATATCAAAGCAAAATAAGGTGATATATCTAGGCGGCACAAAAACCTGTACTGGATGCTAGGACGAAACTGTAAATTATTACTGGACAACAAATTTCTGATATTTCAGACGATAATATTTTGCTGCCGAGAATTATTTGTAGTGACTTAAATACATTCCAAATGAATGGGCATGTCAGCTGTCCATAAAAACTACATAAACCGACTCGGAAGATTTGATATCTTAGGACTATGATGAGTAGTTCTCCTCACTAAAGAGCACGCTCTGATCGTCCCTACGCTCGAACATCGCATAGCCCTAGGACTGATTCCGATTGCCGATCTTACAACAACACAGAAAATAAATCTGTCTTTGTCCATAGTCGATCTTAGTCACGTTTTTACGCGTCTGAGTGTGCTTTATATATAATCTAGAGAAGAAAATAGTAGGTACGTCAACATCTAGGGGGGGGCAACTGCCCTCCCCTGCCCTACCCTGGGTACGCCCATGGGTACTAGACAACTGATATAAATACATATACACTTTTTTTGTGTAAATACATACATATTATACATAGAAATCACCCAAACTCCGAAACAAATATTTGCAGATCATACAAACATTTGGTCCGACCCGGGAATCGAACCCGAGACCTCAAGCTTAGCAGTCGCATACGCTACCACTACGCCACCGAGGCAATCAAGAATATCTATCCAGGAACTTTCATCGCGGAACAGTAGTATATATCTGACCACTGTCAGGATATTTTACAAAAGCCTAGTTAACTTTGAGTAATCTGGTAACCACAAGATTTTTTTTGAACAAATATAATCTTATAAGATAATTTGTTGAAACTAAATTTTCTTATAAGAAGACATTGATGATAGACTTAGGTACGAGAGCTTTAAGGAAATTTCTTTTTTTTTCTTTTTTTTAAAAAGACAACTCCCACATTAGGAATAATCATCCTGTGTTGTGGGGGACTTTACAGACATACATGAAACGGACACAAAGAACATCCAGACTCGGGACAACAATTCGTGGATCACACAAAGTGTTGTAGGTACCGCGTGGGATTTGAACCCACGACACTTGGCGCAGTAGCAAGCGGCATGGCGACCGCTGACACCACTCGGCCAACCGTGCAGTCGAATTTTAGTGTATTTGTCTGTATATCTATGGTAAAGCTTTTAAACGGATTGATCGATTGACTACTGGTTATGTCTTCTCCCAAGGCATACCAAAAAGCCTGTTCTGCTTTTTGCAGTCGCCGCCGGTCCTGCCTAGAGGGCGACCTAGAGGACACTACGTAGTATGCTAAGATGGGGTCTCCACTTGTATATATACTTGTCAATCATTATCTTCCTAGCCTTCATCACTCCTAAGATTATTTAGGGTCGGATACTAGTTCAACCGGATTACTTGAATATCAGTTTTTTTACGGAGCGACTGGAATCTGACCTCCGCAACACTGAGGGTGCACCGAATGATGAACTACTAATCGACATATTTGAGGACATCGACTTCCCAATAACGATTATCATAGATGTTCATGAAAACTTGGTCCAACGTTTTAACGTGCACTCCGAGGCACAGTGCTGTTATTAAGAATTTCTTATAAGAAAAACCCAACAACAATTTTCACCCGACCCCCGGGTCGATTCCCAATCGAACCCTCTCGATCGGCAGTAGCATTATTAACATTTCACATTTACCTTAATACCCTTCTCGACTGTCCTGCAATGAATATCACCACAAACTTCGGCGAATATAACATATTTGTCTTCATCATAGAGCACGGGGCTGGCAAATATAGGGCTGTTGAGCAGTCCACGCCACACTACTAAATTCCTATCTATGTGGATACTAGCACACACACCCGACAAAGTGCCCAGTAATAAATACTGATTTTTAGCCAGCACCAGGTCTGCTGATATACCTTGCTCGCAAATATCTATAGTGTCCAGTACATCACCATTCTAGAACAACAACAAAGATATTTATTAGTACCTGTGCCTCGCAGGAATATATAATTATTGGGGATACGAAGTACGATAGCTTATCCAGGATATCGACTAGGAACCTTCATATTGAATTTTATAGTAATTAGTGCAACCGTTTGAGCGTGCATAAGTAATTACATACAAACAAACACACCCACAAACTTTTGCTTTTATAATATTCGTGTAATATGTAACTGTCCACATTACATTTACAAATTTCGCAAGTTACAGTACTGTAAATAAATGCAATCAACTAGTTAAATCCTACTTGTTTACATTTTTAGTGGTTAATAAAACGCTTTGAGGTGTACAAAAAGTACAAAAAATAATGTTTGTTTATCAATAGGTAGAACTTGATAAGCGCAATAAAATTTAGATAACATATGACTGTTGGCCGTCTGGCATAATAAATATATTAAAAACAAACCGTGATATCGATACAACGGACGTTGCCATCATAGGACGCGATATACAATCTGCTATTACAGTAGACTCCTTTGCTCTTGATCATACATCCAATATTAATCCTCCACAATTCTGTGACAGTATCTAGTGTAAATTTAACTATGGTTCCGTCGTAGGATCCTATGACGCCGGATGCCTGTCCTCCGGGACAGTATACAACTGATGCTTCGATGCGAGATTTCAATTTCAAGATGCCTTGCGACTCCCCACTCATTCCGTTTACGACTATGACTTTACCAGAGTGACTTCCAACAGTAACGTACAGGTTACTGAAATAACAACATTAATTCAAGTTGCAATATTTTAGTTGTCATGGCACTAACAAAAATAAAAAATATATATTTTGAAATTGAACCAAACTGACTACACAATTTATAGATTAACAGGTTATCTCGGCTGGCCTAGTGGTTTAAGCGGTCACTACACCGCTTGTTACTTACTTACGCGCTAAGTGCCGTGGGTTCAAATCCCACGTGGGACATCACTTTGTGTGATCCACAAAATGTTGTCCCGAGTCTGGGTGTTCTTTGTGTTCGATACATGTATGTTTGTAAAGTTACCCGCGACACAGGATGTATATTCTCAATGCGAGAGTTGTATTTAAAAACTATTTGTATGTTTGAGCCAAACAGCGAGCGAGATAGGATTGCAACACCAGAAGCCAATTGTTAGTAATATTCAATTATTAATTAACAAAAATTATAACAAACTAAAAAAAAATTCAAATGTTTGGTACCTAATTAAATTTGATTAACCAAGTGGTGGGACCGGGCGGTAAGTCTGTTTGGTGTGATTGATTTTGTGAGCAACACATATGAGAATTTAAAAAAAAGTTGTTATAAAACTGGCTAGTTTTGGTTTTATTTAACTTCGACTAGCCAGTGTACGAATACAGAGCCGTCTACTACCACTAAATATATTACGCACTTTCTTACAGGCATCACACAGTCCCTGAACTTCAAAAATGTTTCTGACGCTATATATTTTTTATGACTTACATAACATTACCATCGGTCATAGAGAATCGTAATTCAAGTAACTTTCGTTATTTTTTTTTTCACATAGTCGTGTGGTCCCAAACCAAGCGGTATTTTGTTTATGGAATAGAGGGAAAATGAGCAGACGTATCGCCCGACAGTAAGCGATTACCGCCGCCCATGGACACCCGCAACACCAGAAGCGTACAAGTGCGTTGCCGGCCTTTAGGGAATGGGGAGGGGGATGGAGGGAGTGGTTAGGGTATGGGCTGCCGGGCTATGGCTTTGGCTATAGGCTATCTTTACTTACTCGGTGAAACACAGCGAAAGCGCTATTTCACACCGGTTTTCTGTGAGGCCGTGGTATCACTCCGGTCGTGTCGGCCCATTAATGCCGAAGCGTGGCTCTCCCACGGTGAAAATTGACTTGAGGTATAGTAACCAGACTGTCGATAAATGTAATTTTATATTTCTAAACACATATTGTAGAAATTATACCCAGAACACAAAAAAAAGATTGACTCAGAACACAGACACAGAAGAAATAATTGTGCTCAACATACTCGTACACTATTTAGCCTAGGTGGAAATCGAACCCACTACCTTCAATCACCAACCACTATACCATTTGGCCAATCTACATGGTCTAATTTATCTTGTGAATGTGATATTGCAATGAGAATAAAAATAATGACTCACAACGCCATCTAGTCCCAGACTACTGGTACTAGACAATAGCAAACTAATATAATTAGTTATATAGTGGTAGCGTATGCGGCCGCTTGAGATCTCGGGTTCGATTCGCGGGTCGGACCAAATGTATGATCTGCAAATATTTGTTTTAGAGTTGAGATGTTTTTTATGTATATTTTTCTATTTATTAATAAAAGTACATTTGTATGTATATAAGTTGTCTAGTATGCATTACAAGTTCTGCTTAGTTCGGTACTAGATGGCGTTGAGTTAGATGTCCGAAATGTTTATTTATTTATAAGCTAGCTTTCATCCACGTGTCCCGCTCGCGTGAGAATCACAAATAGTAGCCAATCTATCTCTATTACAAAATTCATACAATTCGGTGAAAGCGTAATAGACAGAGTTACTCTAGAATTTATAAGAACCGTGGGAGAGCTATGCTTCGGCATGAATGGGTCGGCTCGACCGGAGTGATACCACGGCCCCACAGAAAACCGGTGTGAAATAGCGTTTGCGCTGTGTTTCACCGAGTGAGTGAGGGTACCGGAGGCCCATACCCCAACCCTTCCCCCCATCCCCTTTCCCATCCCACAAAGGTCGGCAACGCACTTGTGACGCCTTTGGTGTTGCGGGTGTCTATGGGCGGCGGTAATCGCTTACCATCAGGTGATACGTCTGCTCGTTTGCCCACTAACGATAAAAGAAGAAGTTTACTTACAATCCTGATTGAAATAATGTTGGTGTAGCATCTATACATTTCCCTGTATCAAATGTCCATGATGGCATAAATTGAATGGTATTTATTGACTCTACAGTGTTTGCTTTCTTTATGGCTAGTTGGCCAGCATTAGATGGAGGCTTTTCAGAATCGTTCGCTGATCTACATCTCTTCATTTGCTTTTTACGCTTGGAGTCTTCACCAAAGATTTCCTTTTGTACTATTTGAATAATTTCATCAATCGTATTTCGTGATAGCAAATAAGGTAAAATGAGTTTTCCCATTTGTGGATAGCTTAGTGATAACTTATTGGCCATTGTCAAAGCTATGAAGGATGTTCCACCGATGGCAAAAAAATCCTTATTCTTTACTTGTTCATAAGTAAAACTCTTTTTAAGTAGCGTATTCAATTCTTTCATTAATAACATTTTTAGTGAATCTAAATTCTGCGGTATACCTGATGTTTTTTCAAACATTTTACACAAAAGTTGTTTGGAAATTTTGCCATGATTATTTGTTGGTAAATTATCTACTCTAATTATTTTGTCAGGCCAATGCTTTTCATCCAGTTTACACTTCAAAAAGTCAGATAGTTCTTGGCTGTTGATTGTCTCAGAAGAAAAATATACAACAAGAAGTAATGGCTTCGGCAACCATAAACAAGCACAAGTTTTTACTTTAGGACATTGCATTATGGTCACTTCTATCAGCTGTAGGTTTACTTTATGGCCAAATCGCTTGACGGTGTCATCTCTGCGACCTCTGTAGTAGATGGTACCTCCATTGATTTCTCCTATATCACCCGTGTCCACAAACTTTAGAAAATTTTGTTCATCTTTGCCTTTCCCTTTATTGAGGATCATACAGTTTCTTGTTTTGCTAACTGGAATGAAACAAGGATGTAGAATAAGTTAGTTAAAACAGAACTTAATCTTTTTAAATAAATATTTATGGGTACTAGATGGAAAATGGAAATCGGGGGTTTGACCTTCTGAAAACTCACTCAGTAATAACAAAAAAAAGATTAAAACCCATGACATACTACACAAAAACGTAAAGCTTATGTCACCCGGGTTATTCCTACGAATACATTGACACCTCATTAATTGCTATGGTGCAAAGGTGCTATGGTGGAACATACTAGTGCAAAAGCCTTAACTCTTCCATTTGCTTTTGTCATAGGTAGGTAAAAACCAAGGAAATAAATGCTTAACACCTGTATTCTATGAAGCCATTAATTATTCTAGAAGCATCACTCTTCAATGGCAATGATAAAAATAAACAACATACCTAATATAATATTCCCAGTATGTTTATGTTCCTTCTTATGATGTTCCACAATTATTTGTGTTTCAGAGAGACAGTTCCCAAGCGGTATCTCTCTATTATTACTAAGTTTATACAAGTCAAGTTCAGAAACACACGCCCAGCACGACATCTCTGTGACTCCATACAAAGTGAATATTCTTGTTTTATTGTTAATATCTTTTAATTCTCTTAGTCGTTTGATACTACTCAGTGGTTCTCCACCAAGTGCTAGTATTTTAAGTGTGGAGTTAGCATTCAATATTATATTTTGTATATCAGAATTTGAAAACTGTAAAAACCTGGACGGTGTTGTTTGCCAAAACGTAACAGCATTCTGACTGTTTGCAGGAAATAATATATCAGCTTTATCTGGTGCTATGAGTAGTGAAGCTCCGTTCATGCATGCCATCAGGATTTCAACCATCGATGGATCAAAAGTAAGAGGTGTAGAGAAGAAAATGACATCATCTGCTGTTATGTTAAACATTCGGGTCAAATCATCTATATTTGGTTGTAAGCACTGTATGGGCACTTGTATGTGTTTTGGCTCGCCAGTACTGCCGGAAGTCATTGCTATGTACGAATGGTGTTCTAAGAGCTTGTTGCTCGGGTCACTAGGAAAATCACATGTATAAAAATTTATGGATATATTGAACACTGATACTGTTCGGTTTGGTTTTTTGCTAAATAGTTCAGAGTTATTCTCACTAGTGCCACTCTTGATAGTGACAACCATTGTAAAGGCAAGTTGTTTTGCTATAGTTTCTACATCTTGATTTGGATCTACGAACATGAATGTAGTACTGCATTTGTGGGCTCTGCAAATATTTAAGACTTAAATAATATTACAAGTACACAGTTACTTATACTTCAACTAGTCTAAAGATACATACGCAGCAATAACACAAGGTACAAGGATATTTCTTTCTGAAACCAAGCCAATTACGCCTTTGTTGCATTTTAGTTGCTGTAGATTCTGTGAAATATACTCACAGACTCCATAGAGTTCAGAGTATGTGTAGTTTTTATAGTCTCCGTTGTCATAGTATCTTACTGCAACTCTTGAAGGATGTGCGGCACACGTTTTTACAAAAACATCGTAATAACCGCGTTCAAATTTCATTTTCAGTTGATTCTTACTATATAAAAAAAACAGTATTTAAATTGGAACCCAAACGTGGCCAATATTATGAACTAACTTTGACTTTATTAATATATATAATTCCATTAACATGATCTTAGGGCAAGTCCAAGAATTAATAAAAAAAAATTGGGTATTTGTTTATTGTTTTGCAAAATCTTAGTGTTATGACAATTGACATTTACAGATGACAGGTTACAGGTAAAAACTTTTTGTAGATATCATTTGACAAGGTGTAATATCTTGTCTTTTAAAATTTAACTGTAGATGTAGTAGTTGATTAAGCACAAAATTATTAAATCATAAAATTTGAAACCAAAATAAGTAATCAGTCATTATTAGTTATTAATTTTAGATAAGTTGTTTCTAAAAATATTAAATTAAGTGTTTAATTATGATTTTGACAGATAATATTAAAATATAAACAATAGTTGTGATTATTTTAAGATTCCCATGAACTCGAGTAGTTAGTGAGATTAATTTTGGTTTTCCTAATCGTAAAGTAAAAAAAAATCGTAAAGGTTTTGTTAAACTGTTTTCTTGGTTTGACATTGTTTATATTTATTATATTATTAATATCTCATATTTTCGTTTGACTATCTTTACTCTATGAAAAGATCCCTCGTCAGTGTTGGAGTTCAAAAAGTATAAAACTCCATTAAAGAAATGTTCCAGTAGTACTTTTAATTCGATATCTACATGTACTTTATCTAGGGTTTAAGAATTTTGTCTATGGCATTTACTCCATGACAGAATAACATTCCCTTGCTGCCCATTCTTTTTTCTTTCCGAGAGTTGCTTGTAAACGTATTTTGCCTGGTACTAGTAATGTAAATTATTATTACGCATCTTTATTGAATTATATTATTCAAAACATTTATAGTCATTACAAGTACAATACTATGTGGATCTCTTTTTCAAGTGGTTAGTAGGCCTAATTACGAAACCTGAGGTCGTGCATTTGATATCCACCCAGGACAAATAATTTTTTTGGCCACCATTATTTTTCTGTTTACGCGTGTATTTTAATAATGACATGTTTGTATAAATTTTGCAATATATTGATTTAAATATGTCTGGAGTCTGGAGGGAGTCTGGTAGGTAAAGAAAAAACCCAGGCTGTACGGATGGCGTAGTGGTTTAATGGCCACCTCGCAGCGTCCTACTGCATTGAGTGAGTTTGATGAGTTCGATCCTCACATGGGACCACACTTTGTCTACAATACAAGTTGGTTTTGGAGTATTGCCCTATTTTTGTATGTGTTTGTTGTGATATGTTTTTTCAAATTAATGTTTGCAATTTAATATAATTTTTCTATGCATAATCATAGTTATTAAAGAAATGTTTCTGTTGTTTATTTAATACTAGTTAGAATCTTTTTTTCAACTTTTTATAGTTAAAACTAACTAATTATAAATAATTCCTGTTAATATTATACTGTTATTATACTATTAATACTATACTGGAAAACAATACCAATGGCTATGGACCGCGTAATTCGACGATTTTGTCTAACTGATGGGATGACGAAGACTGTTTTCGTAGTGGTTGACGCCGTGGTCGTGTACGCGACTGCTGTGCATGAGGTCTCGAGTTCGATTCCCAGGTCGGACTAAATCTTTGTGTGATCTGCAAAGAAAAAGTAAAAGTAAAAAAAGAAGTATAGGTATATGTACTTATATTCGTTGTCTAGTACTCATAATACAAGCTCTGCTTAGTTTGGGGCTAGATGGCGTTGTGTGTTAGATGTCCGAAATATTTATTTATTTATTTCAGTATGTGTTCAAGCGCCTGCTATCCTGTTGATGGCAGCGTTTGATAGTAATAATTGTTGCCGTCTCATCGATCACCCTCACCTATGTATTTTTAAGTAATTGCAAATTTTTTCAATATACGTTAGATCTCGTCAGTAGAAACACGTCCAATTGTTTCATTCTCCCAAGTATCCCGAATCTTCCCCGGAACAGTATGAATGTCTGTATCGCTTCTCTAGCATATACATATCTTATCAAATAGAAAATGCAGATTTGGAATAGCCTTTAATAGCGGCCTACTTATCATAGCCCGATTCATTAACCAATGGGAAACAAAAAAATACATGTCGTCCGATCAGTGCAGGCAACAGGAAAAAAAAACCGTATCGTCCGATCAATCGAACGATGTACTCGGAGCACGCAGTAATAGTTAATTCAATACAGTTTTTAGATAAATATAAATATGTATGGTAGATATGACAAAACGTTCAAAAATTTCGATTTATATCAGTCAAATATTTCTTAAAGAATTATTTTCTTTTTTGTCGCAAAATCATTTTAAAATTTATAAAAATCATAGTGATTACTCGAAAAATAGGAATTAGGAAGTAGGTGTTCATTGGCATCCGTAGTCACATTCCATCAGAGGACCAGTTCGCTTGAAAGAATTTTCCAATCTGAGACGTTTGGTTTTTTCATATAAACTTTCTATTGGATTCCCTATTGTTAAGTGGTTAAAGGTGAAGATTACCACTATCGTTAGAGGTATGTGTGCCATCGACTTGAGTATTTCTTACCTATAAGCAATATGGGTCTACTACTGAACTACGCTTCCTAGCCTGTAGAACTTTGATCGTAAAGGCTTCTGATTGATGACTATTGATTGGATAACACTATGCTTCAGCCTATTGCAGTTTACTATTGAACGAAGGCCACCCTCAGTGCGCCAAACATCCCGGTCTTGGAGCGTCCGCATCCATCCGCATTCAATGCAGATGTGTAGTAATTTTACGATTATAACTATTGTCGCGAGGGATACGGGTATTTAGATAAATAAATAGTGGTGACTATTATGAAGTGGTGTGACTTGTCATGTTGCTCGCTCAGTCACTGGTCGTGCTCAGCTATTATCAGTTCCTCAACGCGACTCATAGAAGTGATAGTAACAATTCCTCCAGTACAATTATATTTTGAGTTCATGTGAAGATCGAACTCGCAATATTCAGCGCAGCATTGACGAGGTGACCGCTTAACCTCTACGCAATCCGTGCAGTCAGTCTAGAACATGTTAAATGCATTATTTAAGAGAATACTACACTTATGCGCCAATAAAGATATTTTTTTATGTTTATGATGTCATTTTAAGGCTGCAATTTGGAATACACAATAAAGCAACGAAACGAATGTCACTAGTAGCGATGTGTGTTTTATTCTACAGTTAATAGTATAGTGTGGATGTTGCACGAGAAATAAATTATGTAGATTTTTTAAAAGTTCTAAGTAAAACAATAGAATAACACTATTTTATTATACCTCGTTTTTAAGACCAATCATTTTTTTTCTTTTTTTTTTCCTTCATCTTGCAATCGGCTTCACAAGCCTTTAGCAGATTTTTTGAGGAAGATGCAATGGCGGTAGAGATTGTTCCTCCAATGAGAAAACTATCTCCTATTAATTAGGGTTTACTAATAAAGTCCCATATGTGTTGCCATTTCAGCTTTCTACCACTCGTCTGTTCACATAACACCGTTGCTCTGTGTTCCACCTCCTCTTTGATAGTTTTCATTTCCGTGTACTCATGCAATTCGCAGATTTTAATGAATAAAGGCATTGGTTATTCTTTTAAGTGCTTTATTCTGGAACCGTTGTAGGATCTCCACATTCGAGTTCTTTGCTGACCCCCATAACTCAATACCATACGTCCAGATTGGCTTAATTACAGTTTTGTATATGAGCATCTTATTTTCCAGGGTGACGTGTGACCTTCTGCCCACTAGCCAGTCTAGCTTTGCAAGTCGTATATTTAGTTTCTAGTTAGTTCTCTTCACGTTTTTTTTGAATATGCGTTTTCCATGTTTGCTTCCTGTCAAGATGCATGCCCAGATATTTTACTGAATCCTGATGGGATAGAACGTCATTTCCAAGTTTGATCGGAGGGCAGTTGTCATTTCTCTGAGTAAAGGTGATATGTACAGACTTGTTAGAGCTAGCTTTAATGCGCCACTGAAGACAAAATTGCATAAAAACTTTTTAGAAAATGCAAATATATTTAAGATCTATTTCATTAGTAAAACTTAATTGACTGAATCTTTTAGATATTAGTGCGTCAAGTTACTTGACTGCACATATGCGTAGTGGTTAAACCTATCACCACGCCGCTTTTTACTGCGCTGTGTGTATAGTAAATTGTGATTAAATAAACAATTAAACAAAACCTCTTTAGCTCAACAATATCATACATTATAATATAGATACATAACATATATCGTCTTACACCACTAACAAAAGCACAATCTATGCTCTATTTAGGAAAACATACATTAGAATTACTAAAGAAACGATTTATCACAATATCTGTAAATTTTTAAAGGATTTTGTAAAGATGATAGAAATTACTACTACTGATCAAAACGGTAAAGTAATTTCATCTAAATGTGATTGTATTGCGAGTATGTGATAAATGATATTTATTTTGTAAGTAAATCTTTACATATATTTTTACACGTCGGACTTGCCGGACGGCCGGCATTTGCTAAGACTCACTCTGTAAAGAAATGCCGAAACAAACTACAGGGGTGTCTTTTTTTTAAGTTCGTAAACATTGATTAATTACAAAATAATAAAAAAATCTATGCGAGTACAGTATAGGATCTGGGTTGGCCTTTAGAAGAAAGGACCATAGTATTGAGTCGGCCTGTCCAATGTCCATACAGGCGTACGAACAACAGCCATCCTGTTACCTAACCGGTATAAGTCAGGTCTGTGTATGTGTCTCGCTACCCTTATTCATTTCGTCATTCATTTTCAGTCATTTAACTGCCTCGGTGGTATAGTGATAACGTATGCGACTGCTAAGCATGAGATCTCGGGTTCGATGCCCGGGTCGGACTAAATGTTTGTATGATCTGCAAATATTTGTTTCGCAAATATATATGTATTTACCAAAAAAAAGTATATAAGTATTTCTATCAGTTGTCTAGTACCCATAACACAAGCGCTGCTTAGCTTGGGACTAGATGGCGTTGTGTGTTAGATGTCCGGAATATTTATTTGTTTGTTTACTCAGTCCTGATCAACTCTTGACCTTAAAACTATTTTATCCAACATCCAACGTAGACTGTAGTGTGATTATATCGTATTGTAACCAAAAGTTAAATAAGTAATCTGTTAGAATAAGTAATAATTTACTGTTTTATTACGAAAATTTCTTTCATGAGATCGAGAGTTCACAGGATCTTAATTTTGAATGAACTTTTATCACAAAGATTGGCATTTTGATAGGAACGCGTACTAAGTTAAATGTATGTTCAAAAGTAAAGGTTAGGCAAAGTTAAAGTTAATAGGGGATTTAGAGTGATTACTACTACGCATTAAAGTAGTTGCATAAAGTATCTCCTCAGAAGTGCAAGTTTATAAGAGTTAGGCGCAGAGGCTCTGCGGCTGAACTGACCTAAAACATGTTCGGCAAGTGAACGGGCCCAATCAATTAGGGGCGGTCAGCGATCCGCCAGAAAAGAGGGCAGCGCGCGCGCTCTCTAAGGAAACTCGGAAAATGGTAGCGGGGTTCGGCGGGGTGGGGCCGGCGACTCGGTCGGGAGGGTGCGTGTCCGAGAGGCGCGAGCGAGCATCGATCGTGCGGGGCGGCGCTCAGTCCGCCGGGGCGGCCGGCGAGAGCGCGCGTAACATGCGCTGCCGCTGAGATGGCCGGCGCTCGGGCGCTCGTTACCGCCTGCTGTTGCTGGTGGTGGCTGATTACCGCAGCCGGTGAGTACATTTACACTTTGATATACACCTTCTAAAGCCGCCATATAAATGAATTTTACGAACAGCTGATTCGCATGTCGTGACCTCTAGAACGGCTGATTCGGTCGACACATGACTTTTCACGCTTTTCCCCCGGTCTCGCGTACGTTTCATGCTTTTCATACAATTTTTAAGAATAAGCGATATTTAATTTGAAAAACTAACATCGCATTGTGTAAAATATTTTTCTTAATATTTAAACATATTCTAATAATTTTTGAAATATAGATTTACTCTGCTTTTGTAAGAACGTTTAAAATTATTTAGAATATATTAAATAGTAAGTTTACAACTAATAAAAAATAGTTAGTTTTAAGAAGTTATTATATAATTGTGAGTGTCGCATGTAGTGCGCTCGGGGTTGTCACCAGCCGGCACTATTCAGCAGGCCGCAGCCGTAGGTCGTCCTTGCCTCGACCGATACCTAAACAAACGTTGATATAATTACGTAATACGACGATGGCAGTAGTGACACATCTGCGTAAATATTGGCTATAATCACGCCACTGTGCCTTTAGGAAGTGAGGATTACAGTGCAGGCGTGCATAACCCCGACGACACCTGCCACTACCACCGGATAATCTAACGCCAAGTCCGCACTACGACAACTACCAACTATAGTTTACTTGAATTCTTTAATTTCATTTAATTTTCATACACTAATCACTAAAATTTTAATGTCTAGTCTAAGTCTTATGGCTAAGTAGTGTGTGTTAGATCGGATTTGCTTAATGAATTTGATATATAATCATGTTTTAAATTACGTAAAGTACTTTACCGAGCTAATAAAGTAAAAATTCAATCTCTTTTAAAAGACTTCAACGCGCTGCAGTTTTAATTACGAATTTTGGGAGAAGTGCATACTCGGAGAGAGATACATAACCATGCTTATACTCAATGAAGTATAGTGGTTGGTTTCCATAATTGTATGTAAATTATTCAAATTGATAACTTGACCTAAATCCAAATATTTGGGAGACTATTAAATTAGTGGTATTCAACTTCTTCATTCATTAAAATAAATGTTGCAATAAAAGTAATGTTCCAATTGGAATAGCTTTGAGGATACGAAACACAGAGACAATTTCAAGTAATTTATTATTAGCATAAGTTTTGCGTTATACGTACAACTATAATGCTTCAGTCAATCAACAGAGAAATATTTTTTAATAGTTTATAAAGAGTTATTTAATAGAGTTTCAGAAATAGTGCTTAAAATTTATTCTAAAAAATAATAATATGATTGAGTATTAATGGTCTTATGTTCTGTAGTTAAGGAAACTGTTTAGTTTCATAACATGTGTATATTTCAAGTTATAAATTTTATCATTAAATGGTAATTCATCAATCATCAATTCCATGGTAAGTTTATGAAACTTTCGAATGAAGATCAAATATGTATTCTTAATGCTAAATCAATATTAAGAATAGATCTTTTTAACCATAGAATAATTAACAATCAGCAAAAAAGAATGTCTGGGGTAATAATAATAACAATCTGTTTATTATACACCAGATTACTTAAAAAGATAACACAAAACTAGGAGGCACAATTGGCGGCCTTATTGTCCAATCTCTTCCAGGCAACCATGGGATGGAAAGAAAGACATGGAAAGTATAGGGTAGTCCCTGGTGTATGAGAATTGGTTGGAAAAATAAGTATATATATACATATTATATAAGGTAACAGTTAGAACTAGTGTGGATGATTAAATAAATAAATAGAGATATTATTAAATAGCCATAATATTAATTAATATATACTCCATATCTACTAAAGTGGAATTTGTGACCCATTTGAGAACAAGGTGGGTTACAGGTCGTTGAGGTCTCCCAGGTAATATGCCTTCGCCCGTTTCTTAAAAGACGCTAATGTCAGCGCACGTCTTATCGTTACTGGTAAGGTAAATATGTTATCAGTGTGTATAGAGAAGGACGATACCAGAGTAGTCATTAATCTCTATTAATATTATAAAGTCGTAAAGTATTTGAGTTCATGAGATTGTAGGGAAGCATCAACAACCCATAATGTCCCACTGCTTGGTTCGGATCTCCTCTCAGGAGAGGGTTAAGGCCATACGTCCCCACACTGACCGAGTGCGGATTGGTGATGGACAAGACAACGTTGTGGCTACGCAATCTTGCCGTTGGCTGTTTTCAAGCCGCCCAAAGGCCTCCAACTAAGCTTCACGACTGTTATTCTATGAAGGCCACCGGGACCGACTGCTTAACGTGATCTCTGAATTACGGTGACGCTTATGGTATCATGCTACTAGCGGTCACCCAGCGGTCATTCAGTCAGCCATGGGCACCCAACCCGTCTAGCCAAAACGAAGAAACTTGTCGTTCCGAAAATTACGAACTACTTTGGTAAACGAAAAAGAAGATATGTAGTACCATTTTTGTTAAATGAATTGCCTTCAGATCTAATAAAATTAGTACATTCATTCAAAAGTTTACTTTAAAATAGAACTTCACAAATATTACCTCTCGTTATGTCCCAACTAATGGGTAACATCCCCTGTTTCTTTTCTTTTTTTTCATAAAAAACCGTTATTGGTTTTGTAAACACGGTTCTTGACACAGTTTTTTATAATAAAACCAATTTTGTATCTAAATACACTATATTATGTATATTTAAGCGAGAACTTCTGCCGACAAAATGTTAAAGTTACAGTTTGGCAGATTTGAGCATGTAGAATGTGTATATGATTTTAAATAAAGACAAAAAATCTTTTAATTTTTATCAACATTCTGATCTTTTCTAATGTGAACTGTTTTTTCTGTCATTACTGTTTAAGGAATCTTTGTACATGGTTTACATGCCAATTCCATCGTAACTTACTAATATATATTACAGTATATATATATATATCAACTTAACATTAACCCATTAATGAGAACTGAAGGCCCTAAATATTTGCCTTGACTTTTCTGACAGAGGTGTTGAAAGCAGTTCATGAAACATACCCATGCTTATGCTGTGCAGACTTGAGTCCTCATCAAGGTTTCCCTTGCCGTTTGAAATCGAACACATTCCATCAATAAGTGGTGTAAATCATTTACTTTTCCACATACTGTACAGTTTGGAGAATCTGACACATGCATCAAAAACTTGTTTAATATGTACTGTTGTAAAAACTTATAGTACTAAAAACCACAGAAGCTTTATGAAAAAAAATAACAAATGATGGTGTAAATGGTGGTTTTATCGATAGCTGTGTTTTCTTACAGAAAATAATTTTCGTTTAGCAGGTTATAAAAGTTATGTAAAGAAGATAAAAGGAAAATAATGATTGATGATGATGTAATTTTATCATTATACATATATTATCAATATCCATGTGACATCTATACTAATCTATACTAATAATAAAGCTGAAGAGTTTGTTTGTTTGTTTGAACGCGCTAATCTCAGGAACCGCTGGTCCGAATTAACAAATTCTTTCAGTGTTGGATAGTCCATTTATAGAGGAAGGCTATAGACTATATATCATCACGCTACTACTAATAGGAGAGGAACACCAACGAAGAATGTTTCAAAAATGGGGGAAATTTTCACGCTACGGGTATAAGACGAAAACGAAGTTGCGTGGGTCAGCTAGTATTGTTATAAAGTCTTATGATTGGTTTAATTGAAATTAATGAATAGATTTTAAATTGATTCCCATCTAAAATTACTTCATGCTAAGTGATATATCAATCCATGACTTCTTGTCTTAAAAAATACTTATGATATTAAACTGACATTAAATAACAACATTACTTGCATTTTCCAACTAAAGCAACTGTCTAACAGGCAAGGAAATGCTCGTCATTTCCTCTCTTCGTTTATAAACCTTCAATGTGAATTGATATTTTATATATCTCAAGGATTCTTTTTTATTTTTCCATTGCATTACCGAACGAAATCATTTCTTGATACTGCGAAATGTTTGTTTTATGTATATCCGTCTGACATAATTTTAGGTTATGATATTTGGATCATGTTCAAAAGTAATAAGAAAAAAAGTTTTACATAAACCATGAAACTCTTGGAAAACATAAGCTATAGAAGATTTATTGCTTGCATTAGACGCTTTAGTTTGTCAAAATTATCTTTATTTAGGAGAACACTCTTAGTCTTTTGCAGGTTATTCTTGTGTTTATTCAGGAGTACGTTAGTTATCCTATGGATAAAGTTAAGGGGAAAATATAAAAGCAAACGCTAGACTGTAATGTTAGTTTGTTAAGGCAATTTTTCGTCGGTGACTAAGAGCACGGATTGCCTTTCAAACATCGATAAACAGAAGGAAAAAGCTAAATCATTTATAACTGACATAAGATTATGTTTAAAAAAGCAACATTAATTAATACGTCTCCAGTGTATTGGAAACTTCGATATACGTATTAAAAATTTATGGAAAAGTAATTAAATATATTCGAATTTCGTTTACCCGACTGTTTATTAGTGGTTGCTTACCTATATAGGCTCTATTGTAAGTGTGGGTGTGCTCATTGTTCTACATCCTCATCAAATATTAACTCCGACTAACACAGTCTTACTACCCTCCTATGTTCACAGTTCACATGCGGACTGGAGCCTCTTTGAAGCTTCATTCTCTCAACCTTGTTACGCCTTACCTTTTTCATTTAAAGTTTAATCAGCTGCTTATCTCGTGGGATTACGTTCGTGGATTACGCAGGATTAGATCTTTAGGTGAATGTTAGTTTAGAAGTTAATACATATGTAACAGGAAGTACTGTAATTATTTACTTAATAATATATATTTCAAACAGTTTTTTAATGAAACTTTGTTTTAAATAAACTCGCCATTCTTTGAACTATTTCTAGTAAAACTTGTCACACTGTATCAGTATTTTTAGTGACTTATTGTCAACAATTTATCCTTTCTTAAGATCGCATCCTACCAACATTTAAAAAAAACTTGAGGCCAATTTATACCTCAACGTTATTTCATACATATTTCAAAGCCGTAAAATACAGCTACTCTTTCGTTTTTATCGTTGCAAAGTCCATAAAACAATCTTATGAGGTATCAAAACTATTGAAACATCACAGTAAAATAAACGATCACCGCTATGTAAATTTGATCCTCGGATGTACTAAAAATAGTTTGATTTTAAAACTTGCTAGACGAATAAAAAGTGACAAAGATGAGTTTTTGAATTCGTTTACTATTCGTATTCTTATGGTATTCCCCGGACTAACCATTGTATTTTTAGATTGGTTTGGTATTATTTTGATAAAAAAGATTTGATTTATTTTGTGTCAGTGTTTAATACATACTTCCAACTTGTCTTGTTGTAGACCATTTCTAATACAGAGCAGACAGTAGAGCCTGCACAATGACAACCAGGGCCGACATAAAAAAACTCTGCCTAATAAAAGAAAAAATAAATTAATATTCCGAACATCTAACACACAACGCCATCTAGTCCCAAGCTAAGCAGAGCTTGTGTTATGGGTACTAGACAACTGATATAAATACTTATATACTTTTTTTTTGTAAACACATACATATTATACATAGAAAACACACAAACTCCGAAACAAATATTTGCAGATCATACAAACATTTGGTCCGACCCGGGAATCGAACCCGAGACCTCAAGCTTAGCTGTCGCATACGCTACCACTACGCCACCGAGGCAGTCAAAGAAAATTAAAGTCAAATTAATAGAGAGCATAAGTAGAATCCAGGAGTGGTGGTCACCATAGTCATTGCGAATGCAAACAGTGAAACAATGCAGTATGGTGACCTACACCTTGGCGGCCTAGTCATGCTTCTGCATCGTTGAGTCTCCGACGAATCTCGACAGAACGAATACTGTAAGTTTTAGTTGATTTTCTGTGCGAGGGTAGTACCGCCCAGGTCGAGCCGACCTGTTCGTGCTAAAATCAGCGAGACTCCACTACCTTTAATGGTTGTGGCATTCTTAGTCTTTAACATATCTTATCTTTTAAATCTGTTTAAAGAGAGTAATCCATTCAAAGATAACGGTATTGTACTCAAACGCCGTACAGGTGTATTTACCATGTCGTGTATTTCTAAGAACAAGTTGCAAGTGCCATAAATAATACATATCAAGATGATATTGTAATACAGTATGGTATATATTTATTGAGATTTACTTGACATCACGATCGAATTGTGTCTGCATTGTATTATTCAATCGCAAAAAAACAATAAATAATTTCAATACTATGATGGGTTAAAAAAATCGTACGATTTTCTTGTGTGGCTTTTTTTCAACTTTAAAGACTTTAAATATCATATACTTATTTCAAAAAGGAACATTTCCATTTTTTAAATATTAAAAATAGGCATTACAGGGGTATAGGCATTTTTAACGTATATACGTCTTACATCACTCTTGGCTTGTTTCGAATTTATGGTAGCTTAGGCTTACTTAATATAATTTTGTACCGTAATATATTTACCTCGTTTACATGGTCCCTAAAGTAAACCCTGCCTCGGCTCAGGTGTAATAGGTTCACCTTTTACAATATTAATGTATAATAAGGCAACCTGCCTTAGGATTTTTGTCATTTATTGCACATTTTCACTCACCTTAATATTCTAATTAAAAATAATATAATTCTTAATATGAATATCCCCATCCCCCAAAGGCCGGCAACGCACTTGTAACGCCTCTAGTGTTGCGGGTGTCCATGGGCAGCGGTAATCGCCTATCATTAGTTTCATCACGTCTACTCGTTTGCCCCTACTCCATAAAACAAAAACAAAACGAATAGTGTGCAGTGGAAACTACCCTGAATGTTGCAGGCTGTTGAGTGTTGTATTAATTTAATACTAAACCCTTTTCATAAATGTTAATGGACAGATAAAATACGGATAAATTGATTAAAAAGGATGAAGTTCGGAAAACGTTAAAATGTTTATGTATTATGAATACGTGGTAGTTAGCTTACATATAAATTATTATAAATTTTTATTTTCGAGCACGAAAGTAAATATAAAAGTAATGTAAGCTAGAGAAGATACACAGTTATATTAGCAATACCGGCAAGTATGACTCAATCGTGTTTATGACATTGTAACCAGATAGATTTTTCTAGGAACGCTTTCGGCGTGGGAAAGTTTTGTTGAAACAAATACACTCATACTGATATTGACTGGCTCACTTTGTTGACAACTTATACGTCACTCCCCTCGTATTACAAAAGGGTAGACAGAGCTTAAGCTAACTCTATAAGAGTTATTGGTTGGTGTTATTGTTCTGATTTATAAGTATTTCTGTTCTAATCCTTACATAGAACTGAGCCGTTTGATTTTATAAACACACAACCATTATTATTAAAAGTTTTACTAGTTATACATGAGTTCTGAACCTTGGCATTTCGGGAGTGTTCAAATTGTATGTCTCAAAATATATACCAGCTGTCCTGGTAGATACCGACATGCAGATGTATCGAGGAACTTCAAAAAATTTCTTTCCATAAAATCGAATATCGGCCTATATCATATACACAAAATATTGGCCTGATCAGTTTAAATTGTTACATGTTTTGTGCTTCGCAGACATATTAAAAATAAATCAGGATCGATTTTAGCCAACCTATAAATCAAAAGCGGTGTAATTTAATAAAAAAATCTATAAATCTAGTCAAAAATAAATATTTACTTAAAATCAATAGTCGATATCAGAAAACCGGTGTGAAAAAAACCGCTTGCGCTGTGTTTCACCGAGTGAGTGAGGATACCGGAGGCCCATACCCTAACCCCTCCCTCCAGCCCCCTTCCCATCCCTCAAAGGTCGGCAACGCACTTGTGACACCTATGGTGTTGCGGGTGTACATGAGTGGCAGTAATCGTTTACCATCAGGTGATACGTCTGCTCGTTTGCCCACTATTCAATAAAAAAAATCTATATAAATATTAGTACTTGGGTTGTGTGCCTCGGATAGCAATCATTTTGCGTAAAAAACAAACTTTAGCATATCGTAGTAAAGTTAAAGACTCCAAACTTAGAAATAAAAGTTGAAGGAAGGTTTAACGATTATGATTATGATTGCCGAAAAAACCTCGTCTGTTAAGCTAGGTCTTGTCTGTCAGTTAGTTATTGATTTTGTTGATAGTAGTTAACCATTGTAACACTACACACTGTAGGTACAGCTAATTACTTACATAGAGAGCGGTTCAAACTAGTAATATCCTGATTCTAACGCCACACCTTAGGCAATAACTTCTGAACTATCAAACTAACTACCTATACTTTATCTCTCTATCTCTCTCTGTCTAAATTAAAAGATGAAATAGTAAGGTACTAATGGCGCAAATTATACTTTCCACAACTGAATTACTAAGTAGTCTATTAATACTAGTACACACTTTACACACACTGTGTCACACACATATAAGAACTAGCCTTGAACTTTGTTAGAACCCTAAATAAGAATTACATTAGTATTATGTACAAGTAATTGAAATTTTTTAACTACTTTGTTTTTTTTATATTTCAACTAATTGAAAAAAAAAACATTGGAACTAAAGCCAACTAATGTTGCATTAGTCGATCTGCATCAAATTGCATGTCAAAATTGATATTAACCGACTTAAAGACGGAGGTTATCAATTCGACTGTTTTTTTATGTTTGTTACCTCATAACTTTCGACTGGGTGAACCGATTTTGATGATTATTTTTTTATTTAAAAGCTGGTGCTTACCGTCTGGTCATTTTAGTCACATACGCTACCACTGCGCCATCGAGGCAGTCATTCTATAATATAAATCTCTCTTAAAAATTTCATCACTTTTTATGTGTAACGGTAAGTTTGAGAAAACTAACTTAATATAATCTATTTAATCAGTTGAGTGTGTTACGTAGTAATATTAGTTCAATGCATCTATTAAATGTATTTGTGAGAAAATCTTAAACATCGTATCAGTAATTGTTTGCCTTCATACACTAACCCTCCCTTGCTCATATTTTAAACATGTACACTCGTAACTCACTACTAATGAGACAGATTTTAATCGTTCTTTCACCGTGACATTATTAATAGCCCATTATTAATATAAAACATATTTTCACGCATTAGCAAAATATTCGAAAGAGGAATGTTACGCTTGGTGTATATCAAAAAGTTGGAACAGCGTAATTATATCCTGCAATTGGAACGTAAGGTTAGCGATCTGCAACAGAATTATCGATCTTCCACTATCGAGATTCGAAATGTGCCCCAAGGTGATAAAGAAACCACCAGTGACCTAACTTCTACTGTCATCCAAACCTGTAACGCCGTACAAGTGCCGGTTAAAATTTCTGAGCTGCGTGATGTATATCGTCTTCCGGGGAAAAATGGAACCAACAGACCTATTGTAGCTGAACTTTTAAGTGTGCCATTGAAGAATCAAGTCCTGAATGCTACTCGCAACTTCAATAAGGGTCTCCCTTCTTCTGAAAAATTAAATACGGGACACATTGGCATCAGCGGTCAAGTAACCCCTATTTATGTTGATGAGCATTTGCCTGGAAGTGCTCGACGGCTGTTTTATGAGTCCCGTAGTTTTTGTAAAGCGTACAATTATAAATTTTGTTGGTTTCGTAACGGAAGAGTGTTTCTCAAGGAGTGCGAGGGGAAGGACAGCATTATTGTGCACTCCTATGAATTTCTTCAACAACTACGCAAGAAAGAATAATGCTCTCCAAACAGTCGCGTGTTTGAGGGAGTCCTTTCACCATTTACTTTTTATCACTGTACTTTTTCCTTTTTACCTTATTGTTTCAGTTAAGTTTCTTAATTTTAGGCTTATTGTTGAAAATATGTCTTCTTATTCTTGTATACTCGCAGTTGATCATGATCAGCAACTACCTTTTTGTACAAAAAATAGTTATAGCATCAATAACCTACACTCATATTACACTACACATAAATCAACAGGCGCTTATACTATAAATACTCTAAAAAACTGTGCACTACAAATTAAATTTTGCAATGACTGATTCTGTAATTTTAAACGATATTGATTCATTTTGTGTTCCTAATTCACTTGTGTGTACTCCCGAGTCTCTACGAAATTTTGTCAGGACATCAACAAATTCCATAAATATTCTACACCTTAATATTCGTAGTGTAAATTGCAACTTCGACAAATTTGTTGTGTTCCTTCACAGTGTTGAAATTACATGTGAAATAGTCGTTTTTACTGAATGTTGGTTAAAGGTGGACTCAAAAATTCCTATATTACAAGGTTATAATTCTTATCACACAAGTTTGCTTCGAAACCAGAACGACGGTGTTATTATTTATGTTAAATCGAGTTTGTTACATACAATTAGGGAACCGTTGGATTTTGGGAGTGGATGTTTGGTGTGTGAATTAGGGGATGTAAATACTACTATTCTTGCGGTATATCGTTCGCCCTCTATACGGAACTATGATAATTTTATAACTGGACTTGATCATATTTTATCGTCTATGACGTCTCAAAAAAATGTACTGGTTGTGGGAGACATTAACATAGATATTACCCCAAATACTATAACTCAACAAACAAGTGAATACCTCAACATGCTCGCCTCTCATGGTCTTTTACCTTCTCATACATTCCCTACTCGTGACAAATCCTGTATAGATCATGCTATGATCAAATCTAATTTAACCACTACGACGGTGGTCATTGATACGTACATAACTGATCATAAACCAATATTCGTATGTCTTGACTATGAACGCTCTCCTGCTTCGCCTACACTTTATCGCACCACTGTCGATTATCCTTTGGTTATTTCAGACGTACTTTCTCGGGACTTTAGCAAAATAATGAACTGTCGGGACACTAATTTGGCGGCTGATCTTTTGGTATCCACCATTGTTTCAGCAATTGAAAGTAATTCTAAAGTACAGTACATTCCCTCGAAACGCAGAATTGTAAAACCTTGGATCACTAATGGTTTGCTACGCTGCATCCGTAACAGAGACGAAATGTCACGTCAACTTTCTAAAGATTCTGAGAACTATATCTTAAAAGTCACATATATACGATATCGTAACTTCTGCAATAAACTTCTTAAAAACTTAAAGATTGCATATGAAAGAGAAGAACTCCGGAAAGCAGGAAATAATCCAAAGGCTACCTGGAAAATCGTTAAAAATATTACCAATACTCAACGGCACATTACCTCTCCTAAGGAGCTTATAAATGCAGTGGGTGATAAAGTTTCTGGTATTAACTATGTCAATAGCTTTTTTGCAAGTATTGGGAAACAATTGGCCTCTAAATTTACCCCCACTAAACGTACATCTGAAGGATTCCCAAATCGAAAATCATGCAATTCTCTGGTTCTACTTCCTACTGACGAACAGGAGGTAAAATCAATTATTTGCTCATTACGTACAGATGCTACTGCAGGATGGGATGGTATAACACCGGGTATACTTAAATCCTGCCAGTCTGTTCTTGCACCAGTGATCACCCATATCTGTAATCTGTCCATAGAATCTGGCTGCTTTCCATCTGCCTTCAAGAAGGCTGTTGTATATCCAATCTTCAAGAGTGGAGACAGACATAGTGTCAACAATTATAGGCCTATATCGATTTTACCAGTGATCTCCAAAGTATTAGAAAAAGTCATTAACAAACGTGTAGTGAACTTCCTGGAGAAATTTAATCTCTTGTCACCAAACCAATATGGCTTTAGAAAATCTAAATCAACTGAAGATGCGGTAGCTGCACTTATAGATCAAGTTGTTTCGAAACTAGACACTAAGTCTAAGTGCTTAGCTATCTTCCTAGACCTTACTAAAGCGTTCGACACTGTGTCTGTTCCCCAACTCTTAAACACGCTAGAGGAAATGGGAGTTCGTGGCGTTGCACTTAAACTTATAAAAGATTACCTCAGTGGACGTTCACAGTGCGTCAAAATTGATAATTTGTTGAGTGACGTTGAGTTTCTGAATTTTGGCGTGCCTCAGGGCTCAATCTTGGGCCCTACGTTATTCTTAGCTTACATAAATCCTCTCTGTAACCTGTCACTAAAGAATTGTTCCATAATTACCTATGCTGATGACACGGTCCTGTTGGTTCATGGTGATAATTGGAAAAGCACACTTCATACAGCCGGGGAAAATCTAAGAATAGTTATGAGTTGGTTGGGCAATAAACTGTTGACTCTCAATCTTTCAAAAACTGTATACTTACCCTTCTATTTACAATCCCCCACCTCGAATATATTGGACTCACTTGTTCTTAAAGCCCACACATGCACAGCTAGTTCTAATTGTTCACCTGCAACACCCTGTGATTGCCCTACACTTTTGAGGTGTGAGTCAGCGAAATACCTAGGTGTTCTCCTTGACAGTTCACTGAATTGGAAGCCCCAACTGGAAAATCTATCATCGCGGCTTCGTAAGTTGATATTTATTTTTAAAAAACTAAGGTGCTCTGCTGACTTTCAGCTCTTGAGGTCAGTTTATGTCACATTATGTCAGTCACTTGTCACATATTGCATGACTGTATGGGGCGGTGCTCACAAAACGCACTTACTTCCAGTGGAGCGAGCGCAGCGGGCTGTCTTAAAGGTCATGACTTTCAAACCTTTTAGGTATTCGACTAAAAATCTTTATAACGATTGTAATGTTCTCACTGTGAGGCAGCTCTATGTGCTACAGGCTGTATTGCGTAAACATGCATCTTTACATTTTGTAAAACCAAGGCTAAAACGAAGAAACTATAGAGTTTGCCCTATCTTGAAATTTAATACAGCTCTCGCTGGGCATCATTATCAAGTGATTGGTGGCCACCTATATAACCTAATAAACAGTAAGTGTGTTATTTATTCTCTGCCCAAAAATCAATGCAAGGAGAGAGTTTGTAATTGGTTGAAATCCTTAAATTATGATGCTACAGAAGAACTTCTTAGAGTCTCCATTCTGTAACAAGTGCCATATCATATGTACACGCACACTATTATACATACACGCACATACTAACACATAAATACACATACACTCACACATACACTCTCACATACTTTCACATATATTGCTTAGCTATAACTAACAATTTAATAGTTTTTGAGTTGTATTTTTTCTTCCTCTTTGGCGATCCACTCTGTGCAAATGTAAGAGATGTATAATCTGAGAGAGCACTGGTACCCGTAACACAAGTTAGATCTTATCATGGGTACCAGAGTTCTACTGCCATTAACACTGCCATTGTTTTTTCTATATCTACATTTTTATGTCCGCATAAAATAGTGTTATGTCATCTTTGAGTGAAATAAATTATTATTATTATTATTATTATTTTGTTTTTATACCTTTTGTGGTCTCCCTTTTATTTTAAAGGGGAAGCTAAATCTAGCACACGGGCCTTAGCCAAGTGTGCCAGGGGGAAATGATGTGAGATTAGGATGATGACGATGCAAGAAATTTTCGTGTGAGACGGCATGTATTTAGTAGAACTGCTTTTTGAATCAACATTAGGGTGGATTTCGGCATTTGCAGTATATTGAGGCTATTTTGAAGAGTCTTCGGAACCACACCAGTTGTAGACATGATAATGGGTACAATTTTAACTCTTTCTACCTGCCATTGTCTTTTAATTTCAGTAGCTAAGTCTATATATTTTGAAACTTTTTCTGTGTGCGTCGTAAGAATATTGTGTGTGTTACATACTGCTATGTCTACAATAAAAACTGTCCTGTTAACTTTATCTAGGATTGTTATGTCAGGTCTATTGTAGTGTATGGTTTTGTCGGTAATTATTGTCCTATCCCAATATATTTTAAATGCATTATTTTCAAGAACTGTACTGGGTTTATATTTATAATAAGCAGTTTTATTGGGAATGAATGAATATTTGTGAGCCAGATTTTGGTGGATAATTGCTGCAACTTGGTCATGCCGGTATTTGTAATCAGTTTGTACAATAGATTTACAAGCGCCAGTAATGTGTTGGATGGTTTCAGAACTGCTATGGCATCGTCTACATAAGTCGGTAGAAAGATTTGGGAGACGGATTATGTGTTTTTGATAGTTAAGGGTATCTATAACCTGATCTTGAATAGCTATCACAAAAGCCTCGGTTTCTGGGAAGAGTTCTCCGCGCAACAGCCATTCGTTCGACGCTATTCTGTCGACATGTGTTTGGCTGAGATCGGCGAGGTGTCTGCCATGTAGAGACTTTTGTGCCCATAAGTCTATTTTCTGCTGCCTACTTGCAAATTTTAGATGAATGTTTCTGTCATATAAATTGAGTGGGGTTAATTTTTTGTCTATATCGGTTAAGAATTTATGAAGTTGGGATTGTTCGGCTTTTGCATAAAAATAATTGCGTAGCTTATCTATGAGTCTATTGTGTAAATTTTGTATATCGATGAGGCCTCTGCCTCCATCTTCGCGGGGTAATGTAAGGCGTTGTGTGCACGATCTGGGGTGATGTTTCCTATTGGTTGTCATATGTGTGTTGATTGTGCGTTGTAATTTAATAAGATCGCTTTGAGACCAGTTTATAATCCCAAAGGAATAAATAAGGACCGGAATTGCATATGTGTTGATGGCTTTGATAGTATTACGTGAATTTAATTGGGTTCTAAGAATCTGATTTAATCTGGCTTTGAATTTCTTTGATAACTCTGATTTTGTGTGTTTTTGTTGAATCTGTCTGGACTGATGGAATCCTAAATATTTATATGTTGTATGTTCGTCAAACGGTTCTATTTGTTCACCTGTACTAAGTGCGTAAGAGTTGTATTCTGTCTTGCCATGGTTGATAGAGTGAATTTTACATTTGTCTACCCCGAAATGCATTTGGATGTCTGTTGAAAATGATTGTGTAATGTCAGCTAGTTTACTAAGTTCGGTGTAATTAGTTGCATAAATTTTAATATCGTCCATGTAAAGTAGGTGTGAAAGTATGTGGAATGAATTATTGTGTCTTAATTTAAAACCTATGTTTGTATCATCTAGTAACTTAGATAAGGGGTTGAGTGCCATACAAAACCAAAGCGGGCTAAGTGCGTCTCCTTGAAATATGCCTCTTTCTATTTTAATCAGCTGAGTAGTTGATGAAGTGTTGTTCAATAGTTTTAATTTTGTTTTCCAATGAACCATGGCTGCTCCTAGAAATGATATCAGTCTGGGATGAATTTTGTAATGTTCTAGTATATACATTAACCAACTATGGGGGACAGAATCAAAAGCCTTTTTGTAATCAATGTACATCATCTGAATATTCCTATTTTTAGTTTGGGCTTGCCTCATTACTATTGAGTCTATGGCTAATTGTTCTTTACAACCCTGACTATTTTTTTTACAACCTTTTTGTTGTTCTGCTAGGATGTTATATTGATTAAGATGACTGTAAATAATTTCACTGATGCATCCTGTAATGATTTTGTATATAGTTTGCAAGCATGTGATAGGTCTGTAATTTGCAGGATTTTTGGGGTCTGAGCCTTTGGGTAGCATATATGTGATTCCTTGTGTTATGAATGTTGGCATAGTGTGTGGTGATTGTATGAATTTGCAAATGTGACTGTGGATGAATGGATGTGTGCAGCTAAATTTTTTATACCAGTAATTGTGTATATTGTCAGTGCCTGGTGCCTTCCAATTATGTGTGCGACTAATAACCTGAGTGAATGTATCAATTGGGATATTCTCAAACTCCATTTCGTTGATATTTGATGTGTCTGCTATTTTTTGTAACCAGTCTGCATGTGTGTTATGTTGCACAGGGTTTTCCCAGATACCTGCCCAAAATTGGTGAAGGTCTTGAGGTGAGGGTAATTCTGTGGATTTTGATGTTATTTGATTAATGTGTCCTAGGGTTCTATAAAACTGTTTTTCGTTATTAGTGAAGTTTGTATTTTGTTGTTTGCGTTTAGTACAATTTAAGTATCTTTTAAGTCTATTTGAAACCGCGCTTAGTTTCTGTTTTAGTGTGTCAAGAAAATGTTGGGGGTCAGTGTTAGGTTCTTCGTGTTGTGAATGAGTTTTATATTTTTTTTTTTATTTCCTGTATAGTTTTTAATATTCTCTGACTTCTATTTCCTAACATGTATTGTGTTAATCTTCCTATTTCTAATCGATATTGTTCTATTCTACTTTCGATTCTTCTTTGCCACGCAGGTTTCCTAGCTCGTTTATTAGTAGTTGTATTATCTTCAGTGTTAAATCTAGTGCCGTTACAAAGAGCTGCCGTATAGGCTGCTGAATAAATTAAAGTGTGTAGTGAGTTAAAATCTAATTCTAGGTTTAAGTGTTTCGGTAAAATATTGTAATTTAAATATTGAGTTATTTCAGCAAATTTTCGTGATGTCTTTTGTTTCGGGATGTATGGTCTTGCTTCTGGGTTGATTGTACTGAATCGTGTAAGAGCATTACTAAATTCTTCTTCTATCCTATTATTAACCGTACTGTTACTACTATTGGTATCGGTGTTATGAGTGATGTTGTTTTCATTATGTGTTGTTGCCGTAGGTTCAGTCAGTGTAAATATGGTGTCCATTATGCTTTCAGGTGTGTTATTTGTTTGACCGGCAACAGAGTGGTTTAAGTCATATACTCTTTGGTTATTTAAATCTGTTCGTGATAATTGTACTTCCTGCTTTATTTCATTTATTCTGTTGGCGTATGTCTTATTAATGAATATTATTCTTCTTTGGTCTGCAATTCTCTGTTCACTTAGATTAGATAAATTTGGTTGTCTTTCTATAAATAATTCATAAAGTTTTTTACGATAAGCAGTCATATTTGTTTCTAGATCCGTTGCTTCAAGGTAACATCTAATAATATCATCGTTCATTTCTTTTGTCCATTTCATCCTATTGTTGCTAGAGACTGTTTGTGTGTGTGATGAATGTTCGTTCTGGCTATGTATGTGTGAATGGTTTACGTTTTCATCTCCTATTTGTTTTCCTACTTCACAGGCTATTTCGTCTAACACATGTTGTGAGAGCAGTTTTCTTCTTATTATAGCTCTCTTTTGATCTCCTAACCGTTGTCGGGTGGCTTGCATGTCGGGATACCTATTGTTAAATTCTCTATGTAAAGTTTCCAAGTAGTTGTTTAGTTCTGACGTTTCGCAGTTGGTTTTGAGAAGGTATGTACGCCATATAAAACGGTTCATTTCTTCAGTCCATTTCTTTCGCGTACGAGAAGGGCCAGCAGTGGGTACAGGGTTAGTGACTAATGCCTCCTGCACAACAGCTGTTGACCTTGTAGTTCGGGATGAATATGTAGATGACGGTGATGAGTTGGGTGATCTAAATAAGCTGTGGGTTGAAGATGGTGATGGAATATTAGAGAAAAGTGAGTGATCTGATTGTATGGTACTAAATGAGGGTGAAGGTGATCGCTCGGTTGTTAGGTGTTGCACAGCGCTGTTAGTGCTTGCCAAGCGTATTGATCTTCTTGTCATGTAAGAAGGGCGAGTTGAAGGTGTAGAAGAAGATAGCGTTTTTGTATCATCGCCCGTTGATTCGGCTGTAACTTCTACGCGATGAGCCCGCCTGCTCAACTCATCGCGACCGGCTGTAGTAGATTGCTTGATGAGAGCCCGCCTGCTCGACGTCTCACCACCGATGGTTCGCATGCTGTAGCACCCAGCATCGGCTCCAGATGCGCCCCGGCGCCCCCCGGGAAGCGACCGTAAATTATACTTCTTTTTATCAGTTTCCATTAGTTCTCCATTTAATGGGTTTGGGATCGTTGGTTGGGTAGGTGTTAGTGTCAGGTCTCCGCCCCCAAAATCGCCGCTTGATTAGTACAATAACTTCAAACAAACAGAAACTCCACAAGCGAAAACTCAACAAAAATGATAAGCTGTTTTGATCATAACCAGTACCAGATACCCGTAAGCCCCCCCACCGCGGCAAGGTGATCCCCCAGGGGGGTTATTATTATTATTATTATCATTGTTAATTTAAATATTTCAGAACAGAGGCGGTAAAAAAAAATTTCAGAAGTTAATATCCAAAGTAAAATTGTTAAACGAAAAGCATTAGGACCCCCTTATGCAATATATATGCAGGAAGTATAAATAAAACAAAGATTTATCTAATGCTGAAAATACTCCAAAGAGGTCGCACATGTCTGTATTCAGTATACTTATTGAAAGATCATGTTATACTCGTATAATCATTATAGTTTCGTATTAAAGGTAGCATAGAAGAGAATGCTTCTGGCAATAAGGCCGCCCTTTAATGTAACATTGTTATATCCTCTGTTGTAAATCTGCAACACTGTGTAGAAGTAAAGAGTATTCCAAACGATTTTATGCAATTAATGAGAGTAGAAATTTGTACAAGTAGAAGTTGTTAGAGGAATAAATACTTTTCTACCAACGCTACGCAGCATTAAATGCCATATTTTCTTCTGCTATTTGTATTTCTCTATAATAACACCTTTATTGTACCAATAAACCATAAATAATCGATTTCAAAGGTCGTTCGGCAGTATAGGATCGCTGTATATTTTTTTATTACAGCTATAAAACGTAAAAAAGTTATGTTATCGTATTGTTGTTGTCTTAAGAAAATTCGAAACAATCCGGCCTTACGCTGAAATAGATAATTTGTATGAAGGAAATTGCTAATATACATAACGTTACGCCGATTCCCCAGAGGGGTATTCAAAAGAGATATGTCAGGACCCTAGTTAGTAGAGATTGATAATTGTCTCTGGTTAATACAATAAAATGTAGGTTTCTGCTAACGAACAGTCCAAAGGATTGCTCCTTGAACAAATCAAGATTGCACGGATGGCGTAGTGGCATAACTCAGCATAAGCTGTCACCGTTAACTCCTAAATTTTCGTGTATAAGATTAGCCAATAACACACGACAATTTAGATCGCAACTTGGCCAGGGAGGTTGGGTTAAAATTGAACCCGGGACCACCAGCGTAGCAGTAAGGATCACAAACCACTAAGCCAATTTTGATTATACTACAGCATTACATAATGTTATTATTAATTTCATTAGCTAACATGAAACAAATTATGTGATCTGTGTATTAAATATCATTAACGCTTATAAGAGTAGAGTAACTTTTACAAGTATTAATAATATAATGTTTGCGTCTGTCTGTCAAATTTTCACACTGAAATCGAAAGAATATTGGTACTATGTCCACCATTTATGTTGAGATATGGTTGCAAATATTAATTGAAACCGATACAGCTACAGAAACTCTGAGATTTTAAGCATATTTTTTTACACTACACTACTTTTTTATATTAATTCGTGTCCGTGTAAGGTTTAAATTAAAGAAATTCTTTGATAGTCATTGTTTTTTTTTTTTTAAAAAGACAACTCCCGCATTAGGAATATACATCCTGTGTCGCGGGGGACTTTACAAACATACATGTAACGGACACAAAGAACACCCAGACTTAGGACAACATTTTGTGGATCACACAAAGTGATGTCCCACGTGGGATTTGAACCCACGGCACTTGGCGCAGTAGCAAGCGGCGTAGTGACCGCTTAAACTACTGGGCCAACCGTGCAGTCATTGTTAAACGTCTTACATGATAAAAATAAATTGAAGTAACTCAGAATGTTGTTTATCTGTATGACAGTATTGCATACCTTAAAATAAAAAAAGATAGTAAGATCTTACAAGTTCATCGTTCGGTTTCATGGAGTAATAAAATTAAAAGTTCAGATCGCGTGTCACTCGCCCCCGCTTTGCCACCTCCCGCCTTGCTGTGGGGTTGTCTGGAACCTTTACTTCTTATACAAACTTTATATTCTGTATTCAGCTTACATATGTGATACTAGTTTTTGCTCGTAGCTCCACTCGCGTGTATGTTGGTTATCGCGGAATATATTGGCTTATCTGATGGGTATCAGACCTTTAAACGAGCAATTTTTGTATATTTATAATCTGAGTCTCGGAAACACTCTAATGATTGTAATAAAATTTTGTATGCACTTGGTTTCGAGAGCTATAAATCAATCTAGCATGGTTCATTTTTTTTAAATTTACCAATAAAAACACTGAGCAAAGTTTATTCATCCAACTACCGTAAGGAAAGATCTACATTAGTGTAGAGGGTCATTTTAATCATTCATTCATCATAATCATCATTTAATAGACTCATACTCATTGCCATCATCATATGTCCTTAAGTTTGTAAGTATAATGAGAAACGTATCTAAGAAAAGAAGGCAATATAAGGTATATTAAGCATTAGTTCGATAAGATCAAGTACCACAAGTGGGAAGACCGAGTCCTGTAATTGGTTTCTAACTTCTATGTACGTAATTATTCTATCATAAAAATAAATAATTTGTTATTTATTATTGACAGATATCGTAAATTTTCCCATATAAATATTTTCCTAAATATTTTTGCATTATGACTGAAAGAAACTGATGAAAATAGACACATTTCTGTATATTTACTATTTACATGTCATGTATATTAACACGTTTAAAAATATGGCAAGAGATATATTGAAGGTTAATTAGACTTAAAGAATTATGACACCAAATATTTTAATAATAGATTGTATTCAGCTTCGCTTTATAGAAGCGGTATGAAAATATATCTCGTAGACTGCAGCGAAAGGAAATTTACACGGGTGCTCTAAAACTCTCAAGGTTCATTTCACTATATTTTAACGTTTATCGAAGGGAAAATAAAGTGGTATTTAAGTTGTAACTATGCACAGTTTAGGTGGTAGAACAAAGCCAGGATAATATTCACGAGTAGTCAGTGAAGCCTACTTGCGCAAACTGTACAATCCTAAACTTAGCAACTGTAATATAATTCCAGTTGTACACAAGTTTGGCAGTTTCGTCCAACTGAATGGACTAAGTTACTGAAAGTCTTACCTTCAAGTCATGATTTTATTACGAGACGTAGTCAAATTCGCTGCTTTAATGTAGTTTTACGACTGTACAATAGTTATATAGAGGTATGTAATATCTGATTGACATGATTATGTACTGAATAAAATATAGGTCACAGTTCAAATGTCTATTTATAAATTATGTTCAATCAATCAACCAGTTTTTAGTTCCGTCGTTTCCTTCGTGTATTAATCACATTAACTTTATTTACGTTAAAGCAAACTTAATGTCGTAATTAAGAAGTTTTATATGAAGCTGATAAGCAATGTTGAATTAAAACAAATCAATATTAAGGTTGATCGTGTGAGGGTGGACTAACGGGTCATTAACATGAGCGATATATCGCCGTAGAAAACAGCTGTTTGGGGTTTAGGGCGCGACAGCGACAGTTTTTCCTCGTCGATCCTGCTGCAGGGTAATAAAAAATAAGATAGAATACAGGTGATGAATAATTTTTTTGTTAAGACTTAATATACATATGTACCTATATAGCAGAAAATATCATTAGTAAATACATGAAACAAAAAGACAAAATTTAAAAAAGTGCGGAATATTATTCGCTCTACGCGTCGTGCGCTTTGCGAAGGGATCTTTCTAGTTTATTTAATGGACGACTGACTCCAATCTACTTGGGTATGTTATCTTTTTTAGATGGCACAGAGGGCAAAAGACCACTTCAATACTGAATATATGCTTCTCTTTAGGTAGGAGATTATGGCCCACTAAAACAAGCTGACTAGACGGACTTACATCATGTTTTCTTTCTCTTCTCTAATCGACTCTTACTGTACCTACGAGATAAAATAGGTGGTGACACTCCGTACTCTTAATGCCTCATAACATGGACCTTCTCTCTCTTCCTGTATCCTGCGAATAGTAAGGTCATTGATTGGAAAAACAATAATAATAATAATAATAAATCTCTTTATTGTACACCAGCTTATATGATTACATTGAAAACTTAAAACTATATAATATGAAGTATGTACAAGTGACGGCCTTATCGCTCCATGGCAATATCTACAGGCAACCATGACCAATAACTAAGAGACATAACCGCACCAAAAAATTAAATTAGTTGAATAACCCTAATAAAGTTAAATCGGTAATAAAACTATTCAACTATTTACAATTTTTAGTTCGTATTTTATGAATAAGGTTCCATTAAAAACTTTTTATGTTACGCATGTCATATATTCGACGGCATTTCATTCGTCACGACCTAAAAGTCTTTACAAGTAAAAATTTCTTATACTGATCAATGAAATAATACTACACAATGAAAATGGTTGAAATTCAACTGCCACGCAGTCTCTAGTATATCAAGTTATTTCTTATTTGGAATCTTCGGTATTGTATTGCAAAATTCATCCAAATTAGGACTATAAAAAAATATATGCCTCGAGTCCGACATTAGATGATAAATCTTTATTTGCACACCATATAGAGAGTATCCACACACACACACACACACACACACACACACACACACACACACACACACACACACACACACACACACACACACACACACACACACACACACACACACACAAATCCACCAGAGAGTAAATAAAATGTGAGATATATATAATGTACAAAAAGCAGTCAAATGGATCTCCTTTTTTCTTTCTTCTTTCAGTCAGTTATTAATACATTTAAAAAAATTCAATATCCTTTTGCGTTACTCGTATTCATTCTAAATAATGGCTTAATGTATATTTCATGTAATATTTATTCAATCCTTGGCAATGACACTGATAAGTGTAGCGAACCTGCTGTTAAATATTTCATGAAATACCTACTGGCGCCATGCATTTCATTTACATTAAAAGTTTTCCTTGAAAATGTAATATCAGTGACGTAAAGTCGATATATTTTTATACACAGGTGCTCATGCAGTCTACTGCGTAAGAAATATCGACAACAATTATTTGGATAAGTATGAGTGACTTACTATTCTGAAGAAATCTAATAATGTTATATATCGACTAAAATTTTAATAAAATGAATAATGAACAACAAAAAAAAATCATTTCAGACTAAAAACGGAAAACTAATTCATCATCTAATATCTGTTAGTTAGGCAAACTGAGAATATTATCAAATATTGCAAATCCTACTAATATTATAAACGCGAAAGTTTGTAAGTATGAATGCATCCATACTTACAAACTATATTGATTACTCTATCACGCAAAAACTATTGAATGGATTTTGATGAAACTTTACAATAATATAGCTTATACATTAGAATAACATATAGGCTACAATTTATAAAGATACTAGCTTCGCCTCGCTTTATACAAAAATATAAAATAATCTAGCACTATCTAAATGCGATATCTACAGTTAATTTGGTTTAAAAGTACTATAGAAAAATGAAAATACAAAATAAATATTTTAAGATGTTACTGTGTAACATCAGTATTATTTTTGTATTTTACTTACAGTAAGATAAAGCAGCAAGAGATTGCAGGTGTCGCATCGAGCGCAATGCGGCGCTCCCACTAAATCTAGTTTGGCCTCAGTTCATGGCCATCCCGCAAAGTAAGGAAAAAGATTTCTAAACTTACTTTTTTTATTAGGAATCTTGAAATATTTACAGGTTTTAATGGTTAAAAGTACATGTACACGTCACGATTATTGACCTGGATTTTAAAATAAAACTAGAATAACTGAATCAAAATTCCCCGTTAGATTTGATCTCTATGTCTCTCTATGAAAATAATTAGGTTATTTAGGGTATCTGGAGGACTTTTTAGAACTTGATTAAAAACTTTTTGATATTTAATTTTTAAATGGCAATAAATTTAATGTTACCTATATATATTTTTGCAGTTAAACGGGACACAAATATGATAGAAGGTTTTTAACATCAAACTTTTAGGATTCTTGTCATTTTATGTAACACTAGCTGACCCACGCAACCTCGTTTGCATCTTATACTACCCGTAGCGTGAAAATTTTCCCCCGTTTCTGAAACATTCTTCATTGGTGCTCCGCTCCTATTAGTAGTAGCGTGAATATATATGGACTATTTTTCAAATCGGACCGGCGGTTCATGAGATTAACGCGTTCAAACAAACAAACAAACAAACAAATTCTTCAGCTTCATTATCAGTATAGATTTAGTGCTCTACAAGATTACTATGAAAAAAGATATTTGAAATACTAATTGGCACTTAACTTACAGTAACTCTTTGTCATATACCACATGTTAGACCATGTATTTATCTGACACACTAAGTAGCGGCTTACGGTTATAACTAAAACTCAGCACTCATAAAGTATCCATTAAATCCTGATTATAATGACACTATAGCCACTATGAAAAGACTGCTCTGTGAAAAACAGTTTTCCTTTAATTACCCTCTACCATAAATTCCACGAATACTGTTTTACGTGGTCCTTACACATCTCAAGATTATCGATCTGAATTTATCAAGTTTGAAAAATGTTCGTACAAAAACGTACCCATTTCTTATGTTGCCCCGGTACCGAGTAGCGTACCGAAATGTACGAGTTTAGTATCGATCAAATTAAGTGTATGCCCCAAACATGTACTGTAAATTGTGGCCACGTTTCTGTTAAATTATGAACGGCTATGAGCCGCAATTAAGCTGTCTTTGGCAGACCCACGACTTGTTTACTTTCCTTATTTACAACCATTTTATTCTACCATGAATATGTTTATTATACTCGTGTGGTTAGCAATTAGATTAGTTTAGTAATGTTCGAACATTTTAATCTATTACTAAGCCCATATAGGGATTATAGACTTGATTGGGCTTCACAAGGAAATAATCTGAATGAACTAAAATTGGCACTACAATGTATGCATTTGAATCTTTTTAGCAATGCTCAACATTTGCAGAAGCAAAACGATATATAAGTTTCGTATAAATTTAAGACTATACAAATTGCACTCATCAGTCTAGTAATTCTATAAGATAACGGAAATTAGTAGTAGAACTATCATAGTCACAAACTGAGTATTCCGGCGTCAAAAACGTTCAAACATAAAAATAAAATTCAGAACAGACAAGGTTTCCAAGACCTATTTCTATCAACAAACCCACTGTCGCAAATAAACTAGTAATTTCAAAACGTAGCATCGTAAATTCGTAACATAAGAAACATTGGAAATATTACTAAAGACTTTGACTTGAAAATTTAACAATAAAATTTCCGTGAACGGAATTATATTACTATATCAATGACAGTGAAAGATTAATAATAATACAAAATGTGCAAAACTTTCATGAATCTAAATTCAAAAATGCAAAAAAGCTCCAAGAAGCTATCGTTATCGAGTATGACGGAGTGACAAAACGCGATCAATATTATTATCTGCCAAGCGTTCGACCGACAAAATAGAATCGCTTATCGACTAGCGTCTGCTAAATGGAACGAATTTTGCTCCCTGGAGGGTTCAAGGTCCAGTTTCCTATTCCATAATGTGTCTGCACGTAATATTGCCGTTCTATAGCAATAATTTTACAGTAGGTACTATCGTCATCGCTATATTGGTCTGTAGTGAAATGGCCGATGTTGTTCAAATGACGCGTCTCGCTGAAGTATTGTATGCTTTGTTAGGCAAACATCATATTAACTATATTTTTTGTGAAAAACTTTTATTCGGTTATGATTACAAAGTGCGTGTTTATTGTTGATGTAATTAAAATTCAAGTGTAACCTGTATTATGGGAATACGTTGCATGTTTGGTTACATAACTCTAAAATTACTATGTAATTTTACAATTTGAATAGTCGAAATATATGCATTTTTTTATATTTTCTGATGAAATTTGATTTATGTCAACGTTTGGATTTAAGTTTTTATTGTGAGTTATAATAAGGATTACGGGAATTCATAGTAATTAATTACCCTCAGTTTACGTGCGATTCGATCTGGTTGCATTAACCGTTGCCACATCCTGACTCACTATGTCTGGTGGTAAGGTACTCGTTACCTGTCCTAAGCGGGTTAATTCTCAAATACATAATTCTATTTCAACCGTGTACATACCTTGTCACTTTCATTGTCTGTTATACATGAATTACGTCAGTAAAACAAAGCTGTTGTAATTCACACTGATATGATGTTAGGTTTTTATTTCTGTTTGTACATATGTATACATTGACTGTAAAATTTCCTCAAGAAAAAAATTGAGAAAATATTTAATTATCTTATATTACTTATACAAGTGTTTTTTTTTTATCTTAAATAGCATAAATGCAAAAAAGAGTTCACGTCATGCGTCAAATATATCTATTTTTTCAAATAAAATCTGCTGTGAGCGGTGTACTGTTTATTAATTTATGTCTTACAACTTTGAATTCATTTCATTTTAGATAATTTAGACATAAACATCACCCTCATATCTATTTAGATATTCATCAGCGCTAATGGTAGAAAACGATTTTGTTAATGTCGTTTATAATACATGCCGCCTTTTGTGACCTTATCTTATCAAATAAAATAGAAAAAACTTAAATAGTTATAGTGAGTGCCAATTAGCGCGTATCCCAAGGCTATTAAGTGTACCAGGAGCACCTATAGTCCTTTCCCTTCGTATGCTCGCGATGTGGCTGTAGATAACCACCTGACACCTTTACCTGTGTACCTATTTAATTTTTACCTCCTAGTGCCTCCTTTAATTTTGTTGTCTCTAGCATCGAGAAAGGGAAGGTTATGTTACGCATTATTTTACCATACGAGAAGCAATTTGAGTATATTCTTTTTATAATAAAAGTTATTTACTCAAGGTCGGTATCGTTTAATTTGAATGGTGGAAAATTAACGGACGAAGCAATGAATATACGCCTTATAAAAGTATATTTCAATTTAAGTGAATTAAAAACACAATTCAAAGTTAATATCTATACAATACATACAAAAAATAAAATTGGAGTGGCTGTCTGTAATATTAAAATAACCGCTTTTTACTAAGTGCATATATATATATTATATATTTTTACTAAGTGCATATATATATATATGTATATATGGAACCTGAAATCAAATAGCGATGGCGACACCTGTAATGTCACTTTTGAGCTATTAAACCGTCATCAGCTGCACAGAGCTAGTGGCACCTAGAAATAACCAATAATAGCCTTTTGACATAAATTTAAGGGATGCAATATGCAATACAACCAATACTTCTATACAGTGATAAAAATTTATTAGTTTGCCGATATGGAGGGACCTAAATTACAGCTATTGTAGCAAACAGATTTATTATACTTATAAAATTTAGTTCAAGGTATAATATGCGGCAATGAGTTTAGCCAATTGTCCGCTAGCGAGGGTCCGAATGTATTCACAGAGGGTTGCCGGTACCAACACCGACAGGTTGTCGCCACCCTACGCTAAACAACCGCGACACAACCCCAATTTGTGAATTACTTACCTCGCAGATATAGCTCGTTGTTTACTCAATGCGACACTATGATTTTATTTGACGTGCAATAAATCTTTGCAACAACAACGTCTCATCGAGACGAGCTTGGGGCTTTTAAATTTATTTAAATAAAGTCACTCAGACGTATACACTTTTCTATTGCTTGTTTAAAACGATGGTACTGATATAAATTGCAAATTTCTAGTTGCTAGCTAACATTGAACTTATTAAATCGACCTGTTCCGAAAAGTGATTTTGTTTTGATAAAGTAGTATAGTTTTTTTATTGGTGGACTGCACGCGATGTTCTACGATAATATATTTAACCAATTGAATATGGAAAGTTTACAATTTTTATAGAGAGTATTTTGTTAAGCTGGTTCGAGTGGCCGGACGCGTAACTATTGCTTCGTCAGGTTCAACCGATTAAAGACGTTCTTTACTCAAATAAAAAAAAGATTTAAGTAAAGCCTTAGTTAACTCTTCTAACTTATTCCATTTCTGATAATTTTTTAGCGAAAGACTGATTGTAAAACTGTGTAATGTGTGACTAGGAAATAAATGTAACAGAGTTCGTTAGTTATCGGATGTCATACCGCATGTGCCGTGTCTCAAGGTGCAGGAAGCGGGCGAGTGTGTACAAAATGGTATAATAGCGGTTTGTACACACGTGCGGCGATATCGGTTGTTATCTCTCGTGCTGTTTGTTCAGGATTAGACGCGCGCCACGCTAGCCGTATTGTCCACTGTCAAGTTCAAAGTGTCAAAGACACTCCTACTCAAAATTGTTGAAGGTTACATGTCGGAACTTGTAGTACATGTTTTTACCTAAAGCTGAGGATCAAAAGAACTTAACTCCTTTTGGTTTTCAAAATGTTTTAATGAAAAAAATGTAGGTACTAATAAAGTTAGATGTTCTGTTTCTTCTTTACAAGTAAATGAAGCGTGAATTAACCTACTGTGTTAGTTATATGTATGAATAAATATTGAATTAGAGAAAGATGGTTATATTTCATTTAAACTTAGTAGACTTATTAAGGACTGATGACAATACAATAGTTAGAAATAAAAAATTAAAACAAATAATAGTTTAAAAAATTAAAAAAACACGATTTTATAAATAAATCGAACTAAACTAACTCGTTGGATGCAGGCCGCTACCGACCGGTCAATGTTGAAGTCATTAGGGGAGGTCTACGTTCAGCAGTGGACTTCTTGCGGCTGAGATGATGATGATGATAATGATGAAAAGTAGAAAATAATTTTAATGTAAAAAAGCGTGATTTCTGAATATCGCTCCACGATTTTAGTTTGGTTTATTTATAAAAGCGTGATTTATAAAGTTTTTTTATAATTTTATACTATGTTATTTTGTGTTATTTTATATATGTTTTGAGAGATTGCTTTTAACTTACGCCTCTATTATTTAATAACAGTAGCAGTCTTATTTCTTTTAACACAAAACAAATAAATTGATTATTAGCATTAGCAGGGCTGAGAATGGGCAAGATAACGTTATATAAATACATAGAATACAAGCACAAAGGCCAGAAAATTTTCTATATATCTCGTAATTGATTGTACAGTTAAGTTATGAAAATATATTTTGTTTATATAACTAATAACGTTGGTCCTGTTCACAAATCATAACAGTAGACAGAACATATACGTATAACATATAGGAGCTACTGAGTTATTGCAATAAGGACAGCCTTCAATTGTGTATGTACTACTTATACTATTTTCCGTGGGAGAGCCACGCTTCGGCATGAATGGGCCGGCTCGACCGGAGTGATGCCACGGCCTCACAGAAAACCGGTCTGAAATAGCGCTTGAGCTGAGTGAGGATACCGGAGGCCCATACCCCATCCCCTTCCCCCATTTCCCTCCCCATTCCTCAAACGCCTTCCAGTAATCGTTTACCATCAGGCGATAGGTCTGCTTCTTTGCCCCTTATCCAATAAAAAAATAAACTTGAAAGAGAAAACTTTAGTGTATTTTTTTTTAAAACAGCTGCAGACCGTTCTCTGTGGTGTTCCTTAAGAAAGACTATATCAAGAAAAATAAATATCATGATTTAGATTCCAGGTTAATTTAAAGATATTTATTCTGACTATATCTAAAGCTATAGTTATAAATTGTAGCCTATATGATATTATGATGTATAAGCTATATTATTGTAATGTTTCAACAAATTCCATTCAGTAGTTTTTGCGTGCAAAAGTAACAAACCATCCATCCATACTTAAAAACTTTCGCATTTAAATCGGTTCAAGTTTTAAAAAATATTAGTGGAAATATATAAAAAGAAATGCAATATAAGGCGTTGAGTTGTTGAGTAAAAATTAACATGATGTCTTACAAATGAAATGGACTCTGTGCGTGCATACCTAGTCCCCAAGCACCTAATACACATGCAAAATCGATCAATGTTTAGGTAAGATACCCGACACATTGACAATACTCGTGTCACCACCGGATGTTGTTTGCAAGTTTGAGTAAATAGCTGTAAAGGGTACGCGAAGGACATTTGATATCAGAATTTCAAATTGGGTGTTAGAATTGAAGCTAAAGTTGCTTATTTGTATTGAATTATGTATGAACTAATGTATTCAACACTTATATTATGATACGTGTTCTTTTATTGTACTCGCCTCATATATTCAGATTGCATTCTTATTTATTCATTCAGATTGCATCAAATTTGACGGAAAGTTGACAGACAATAGGTATTAATATAATTTTAAACCTAACTTACTTTATGTGTTTAACCACATTATATTTACTGCCATAAAAATGTAACCACAACATATGGCCAAGTGCCATATGGAAACAAGTAGTACGGTGAAATAAAGACAACTTAAAAAAACACAAAGTGTCTTCGTTAAGTTGCCTCGTCGTATAAAAAACGTTGGAATGTTCCTAGCACCTAGATTAAAATAGTTTCGGTGGTACGATAGGGCACGAGACACGCGGTCGGTCTCTGTTCGTCGCGGGGCGGCGGGCAGCGACGCGTGTCCGCCACCTGCCAGCGCACCGGTTCGGTTCCCGGCCACCCCACAACCACCACCACTCGCTACTACCTTATTAACGGAACTTATATTCCAAAATCTAACATACATGAATAATGCATTAAATTAGGTGTACTGATTTGTGTTTACCAGTTCAGTTAATATAGAAATTGATGGTTGGATTTCTATGGCGACGGTGACGGTGTAGGTGTGGATATTTAATGATTGGTTGATTTAGAAGTTTTAAATATGTTAGTAGAACTCTTCTGTGTTATTAGTAGTCTCCGTGTCTAATTTTATGGCAACAATAAAAATTAGATACCAATAAAATAGGATATGAATTTGCCAGCGATGGGTTCACAAGACTGAAGATTGTGATTATTAACTTATAGTAAACAGTGTCTTCTTACATTTAAGCCATTGGCTGAATAAATCGTGTATTTTTGCCGCACTATACTTGTGTTAAAATTGTATGCTGATCCATTGCCTCTAAACCAAAATACCACTTCATCGTTGGCTCGGGTCATTTACAACAACACCAACTATTAGTTCACGTGAAAGTAGCTTCCACGAACAATGCAATATTGTACGGTTTGTTAGACGAAAAACAAGATTCATCAATATATTGTTGTTGGTAAATATAAGCCGTGTGAGGTAATATTTTAAACAATTAACGATGTTTACACGGAGTGGTATCCAGTTGTGCCGCTCTCAGCATTATTGGCAGGCATCATATGATGTTAACTACTGTTTTTTGAAATTAATTTCGAAACAGTATAACGCGTCACATCACATCAACAGCCTTGAATAGTCCACTCTTGAACGCGATATATAAATCTTGAAAGAGGGGCTCTCTTTGAAAGTTTATGTATAGTGTGACCATTATTTACTGTTTACGGATTTAATAGAACAATACGAACATTTCATAAAAGGATTAGACATCGTAAAGTGAAACCTGACCTATATTTCTGTGACAGTCATTTTAATTGCCGTAGTGGACGCGATAACATCTTTAAATGGAATGGTATATCAAAAAATAGCCACGACATTTCAATAGAATAGCCGATAAAGTGATGAATTAAGATTTATTATAATGTAATAAGAAAAAGTATTTTCATACTACGAAACATTTGTATCTTATTTGTACCTATAGATAATTGACAACATGTACATGATAAAAAAGATTAATTCGAAAATCACTCCGCATCGCTATTCTTGACAAAAAATCTCATACGCAACAATGTATTTAGATGATAATATCTTGATTAAAATATTACGTACGGCTATATACTAGCTTTTACCTGCGGCTCCACCCGCTTGTTTGTTAGTTATCACGGTAAAAATTAGCCTTAACCTTCCTCAAGAATCAAAGTATCGCCATGGCAAATTTTATTGAAATCGGTATAGTAGTTTAGCCGTGAAGCATAACAGACAGACAGACAGATAACCAGAGTCACTTTCGAATTTATAATATTAGTATGGATAAGAAATAATAAATACCACATGTGTTGAAATGTAATCAATAAACAGAATACCTACTAAATGTCAAGGTAAGACACGTAGTTTTATTCCCCTAGCTTTATTTAGGTATAGCATGTTAGCTTTGTAGACAGAATAAATATGACCTACAAACTATAATTAATGACTGTCATGACAGAAATTCTAGGAAAAACTATAAGTAGAAGCTAAACTTTAAGTATTTGCAACGTAATTGTCATTTTTCGTTGAGTAAAAGGCGGGCTCTCGCTTTCATCTGGCGATATTCCAGGGCTTACAAGTAAGAATTTTCATGCTTAATATATTTTACCGACCTTGAATAAATCTCAGGATTTGCTCTAACTAAAGTGTGTTGTTGGGCAAATTGTTAGGAACTCATGGAGAGTTATATTGCTAATGAAATTGAAAAGCTAACTTGTTTTCGTCTGGGCTTATCACCGAGTTCTTTACTCGATAAGCCGCAGTTTTTGTGTCTTTAAAATATATAGAGTTCTACAGCTGTAGTAATATGTGAAAGCTACCAAAGAAGCTGCATTATTTTGGTGAATCCAGCTAGTTAGAATGACAAACCAATTGTGTTAGTTAAGTTACTAATAATATTTATAATCGTTCAAATTCCTAGTGTCCATTAGCGTAATGTTCTTGATTGTTATATTAAATAATCAACATAATTAATGTTTACTAAAAGATTGTTTAATTATAACGAATGAAACTGCGTCGAAAACAATAAAACATATTTGCATTTTTTGCTGACAAGCTTACAATTCTACAACAGCTTATAAAAATGTTTAAAGATCTTTGTAAACAGCTATTACTACCAATATATTATTGGTAAAATATTTAAAAATAAAATAATTACATACACAATCAATAAAAATTCTTATATTCACCTAAAAATCAATGATGTACAAGAAGTAAAAAGGTGTCTTCAAGTATCTAACAAACATGCTCAATTTTTAATACATTAGATTTAAAAGTACTGGGTCTTTAATCTTATTGCTGTTTTATACAACAAATATAGTAAATAGCCAAAGTTTAGTTTAATACCTACAACACTTGTCATTCATAATCACAATTCTCTAAACGAGCATAAAGAGGTTAAATATTGTTACAATTTATTTTAAGCCTTAAAACGGGACTATTATACGGTCGCCGTCTTGTCTGATATTATTAAAGTTACATTCATAAGCCCTAGCAGCTTTTTAAACACGCATGAGGTGTAGACACGCGCGGGTAACATGTGTCACGACTGACGACAGACCTTTTTTGTCACACCGGGTGTTTATTAGCCTACAGTATTTTTTACTAATGCAAACACCGTCTTACTCTTTAAACTTGGAACGTCAATTCTTAGTTCAAATTAATTCTTCGGAGTGCTTCGTTTAATATCCTTATTCCCCGGATTTGTTCTGTTAATTGCTACAGCTTAACAGCTTTTCTCTACTTAATCAGGGCAAATGTTCCAAGTTTTATGAAAGGAAATTGTTTCTTCAGTACCTAATTTTGTTAGAACCAGTCAAGGTTGGAATGTTTTAAGACTCGAATAAGCTGTCAAAAGTTGGAACGGCGTTCTCAAAATTCTAAAAGCAGTTTTATTCAAACAATTTCTTTTAAAGTTTTATTAGGCACCTAACTTTTTAAATTTTCTCAACGTTGTCACATATGTCATTTTGCAGGTTATTTATTATATTAGCATCGATTTTGACCTTGATATGATAATATCAATAGCAAAAAAAGTATCGAATGAAACGAACAAGTATCGTTTTTTGCCATCTTCATATCATACTAGCTTTTGAACGCAGCTACCCTCCCGTAATGTAAACTGGGTCAATTAATTCACTACTCCTTGGCAATTGTTCAAAAACTTAATAAAAGGGTACCTATGTCCTTGGGTGTACCCCTGTGTAAACAAATAAGTATAGACATTTACAACATAAGTTAAGAATACCACTAATTACAATTAAAATAATATCTAGTATTACGACGCTTTAAGACCTATGTAACATTAAAAAGCAGCCAGTTTAAGGTTCTTATAGAATATACGTGAAGTTTTGAAATTATATTTTATTGATAACAGGTACTGTCATCTGTTTGTAAAACTAATAAATCAAAATTGCTTTTAGCCGACTTCAAAAAAGGAGGAGGTTCTCATTTCGGCTGTTTTTTTTATGTTTGTTACCTCATAACTTTCGACTGGGTGAACCGATTTTGATGATTCTTTTTTTATTTGAAAGTTGGTGCTGTGATTCCACTTATAGTTGAAGTCGGTTTTTTTAATAAAATTATTAAGTGTAAAACACCCCAAGTATGTCTGTAGTCGTTCACGTCGTATTCCAAGAATCTTATTTTAAAAAGCTATTTTACCCCTCATGTTTTGAGGTTTTACATAAACTTACTACTATTAAGTAGCCATCCTCCATATGGTCGTTTTGCCAACACGGCAGGTTTCCTGCGCGTGCCGTCTCACGTTACAAGGGACTTCAGTTAATTGTTATTAACCTCTGATCACCTTCCGATCGAGTGGTTATTCATAACTTTTATACACCCTATTGAATTACAACACTGACATGATAAACAACTATCGATTAGGATGACTGGTTTTTTTTTTTTTAAAAAGACAACTCCCACATTAGGAATAAACATCCTGTGTCGTGGGGGACTTTACAAACATACATGAAACGGACACAAAGAACATCCAGACTCGGGACAACAGTTCGTGGATCACACTAAGTGTTGTAGGTACCGCGTGGGGTTTGAACCCACGACACTTGGCGCAGTAGCAAGCGGCATGGCGACCGCTGACACCACTCGGCCAACCGTGCAGTCAAACCAGTCAAAACCGTGCAGACTGGTAATAACTTAACTGTTTGTAATAGTGTAAATAAAGAAAGTTAAATACATTTTTAGGGTTCCGTACCTCAAAAAGTTAAAACGGAACCCTTATAGAGTAAATTTGTTGTCCGTCTGTCTTTCAAGACCCTTTTATTCAGGAACTCGTGAAGGTATCAAACTGAAATTCATATTCAAATTTAGCGATTCATTTTTATTATTAAAGAATATAACGTTAAAAAGGTATGGAATATTAAACTTTTCAGACTTTTTATTTCCAAAATGAGCTTACCAAAATGACTCTACTCTCCTGATGGAAAGCATGTAGAATCCAATAACTGTAGATAAATATTCCAGACATCTAAACACGCAACGCCATCTAGTCCCAAGCTAAGGAGAGCTTGTGTTATGGGTACTAGACAACTGATATAAATACTTATATACTTTTTTTTTTGTAAATACATACATATTATACATAGAAAACACACAAACTCCGAAACAAATATTTGCAGATCAGAAAAATCAGAAACAAACATTTGGTTCGACCCAGGAATCGAACCCGAGACCTCAAGCTTAGCAGTCGCATACGCTACCACTACGCCACCGAGGTAGTCAAGATATCATCCTCATTGCGATTGCAGACAACGAAGGTTCAAACTTTTCTAGTTATTGCTAACCCTTTGTTATCCTCTAGTTTAAGCAATCTTTCCACAATCTTTCCTGTCATTTACTCCCAATTTCCCCACCACTTAGCTAGGAATACCGGGAGTGTCTAAAGTGCTCGCTTGATGTTAGGAGGCTTGCCGCCTATTATGAAAGTGGAAATAAAATTGAAGTACGTTAAAAGTGGGTACTTTACACAAATGGCATGTGTCTGTTCTTTTGGGGCGAAAAGTGTGAGTGTATGTAATAGCATCATTTGAATTTTTCATCCTTCAAGCACCTTACGTGATAGTACGGTGTTAAGTACTTACTATACTTTAGCATAGGTAGTTTTGTGAGTATAAAACTGTACTACATACTCTTCAAAATACAGTAAAAAAAATAATCGATTCATAATGTAGTAGTGTCTTAGATCTCTGATATGAGCGCAGGAATTGTCTCGACTGAAAATTCTTCAAAGTGTGCGAAAGGTCTCATTTTAACATTCCACATTTTTGTAATAAGTATTCACAATTACAACGCACCATTCTCTTTGTAAGGTGCTCTATTTTTTATAAGTTATAATCAGAATAAACATATGTTACACTTGCAAAATTTCAGAGTTGCCACATGCTCGAAGAAAAAATGATACTAAGTTTAAAAAGTTTACTCTTATTGAGACAGACAAACCATATAGAAACGACCCAATAAATTCTTTTATATTTGAATCTTTGAAACGATAAACAAAACTAAACATGGTGAACTATCTTGAACTCATTAATTTCTGAAAACATAATTATGGGTTGGATGTGTTTTCTTGAAGACCAGGTACTATTACAGATCTAACAGTAGATTACAAAAACTGGTGAAACTCTTATGATTTGTTGCTCACTCCACCATCGTGATGTATACTTAAAGCGGCGTTCCCACGAGGCGTTAATCACGACAGTGAACCACGCTTTCGTGAAATACACTTCTGTGTGAACGCCCTCACGAAAGTAAGTTTGCTTTCGTGAGGGCGTTCACACAGAAGTGTATTTCACGAAAGCGTGGTTCACTGTCGTGATTAACGCCTCGTGGGAACGCCGCTTAACAGAGTATTTTAGGGTATGAAGTAATACAGACGAAACAACGAAATATTTTTTTAGGCAGTAAAGTATTTAATATGTTTTTACGTAATTAATTTTCTTTGCATACCGACTGCTTTCTAAATGTGGGTCGTTTTCGTTTCGTTATCCTAACAACTTTGTTAATTAATTTCCCGCTGGTCGCCGCCGCTCACCGGCTGTGTTACGCCTAGTTAAGCTTTTCCATTGAGTATCCTCATACTAAATAAGGTATCACAAATTGCCATCGCCCTTTCAAACTGTTTTGATAAATTACAAGATCAATTACACTGACTTAATAAACGCTTAAGCGACCATAATTATCGCGATCCTTTTCATGTAACGCTTTTGGCTCAAACGATGACTAAGTGATGCAATAAATCATTAAGCCTTTTATTACTTAGAAACAAAATATTAATTGAAGTAAATTAAAATGTTACCGTCCATAACTATTAATGCCTATTGCAATTTCCGAGCTATAAATTGCACAGAAGTGCATTTCTCGTAAAAGGATTTATAGACTTTTCCAAATACGTCTTTAAGGCATTGAGATAAGTTCGATGGTCCTATAACAGCACTTTGTTATCGCCAAACCAATGCAACATTATCTGACCATCACGGTATCTAGAGACGGTGTGCTATTAAACTATATGGAAGTAGTATATTGGTGTGTATGGAAGTATTTACGATCGCGTGGAAAATACGTTTAATAGCTTTCAGGCACTAACCGGGCGAATAGTACCCAGTAGTGCTTTCGGCTGACCGTTATATATTACCGTTTCTGAGTAATACATTTTGTAGTTCTTTAAATGGCCTGTGATGAAAGAAAACATGAAAGAGTGAGATTGATTTTAAGATTACAAAGATTAAGTAAATGTAATAATAGATGCACTTGTTTATTTGTATTTTCTAACCTGTCGAACCGTTTACCCGATCATTGTGTAATTCATTATTGTTAGGGGAACTACAAGGATGTTTTTTTATTTTATAATAAAATATTACCGATAGAAAAACCTCCCCTATTGTGTGTTATAATTTTTTTTCACATAGTTCTAGTTGCACTAACTGAAATACCTAAATAAATCCAAGAAAGGGAGTAAAAATAAATTGAAAATCCTGTATATACCTGAATTTACTTATAAACGAGTAATTATTGTATTTAATAATTGTGAATCTCGGCAATGGCTACAACGATTTTCATGAAATTTATCGTGCGGCGGGTTTCGAGGACGACAAATCGATCTACTCGTAGCTGGGATTCATTTTTAGAAAACATTCGAGAAAAAAAACCGAGCACAGCTAGATCATACAGGTACTTCTGATAATAAGTTATTCTTGTCAGAATATTTTAGTTCAAAATCAAATAAATAACAAACGAACATCTAGTATTCGATATCTAAATATTTAATGGCATGCGAGTATACTATGAAACTACTTGAGCTGGAATTACAACACCCAAAATATTGAAGTAAATTGTAGTTCGCTTTAGGAGTTCTCCAAGGAACATAATAATATACGGTTTTGTCGTTGTAACTGTGTACCATATGTCGTAATTAATGTACCGTGTGTCGCGTATGAGACGTACACGTACAATGAAAATATAATGCCCCTAAAAAGGAACACATAAATTCGTATACTGGGCTGAATGCCAAATTTATAGTACTTCGGAACCGAGATAATAGTCATACCTTCGTTGTACAATCACTCAAAGGGAAATTAGAAAACTAAATTGTACTGTACTATAGTAACAATGAAACAACAATATATGCAAGAGATGACTCAAATGCAAGAGCTAGTTGAAATCTAAATAATAGTTATCATTTAACTGCCTATACTGAAAGACTATACTGAGACAGTTTACGAGGCAATCTGGAGCATCGCATTTTATGTTGTAACCCGTATCTGTGACGGGAAGAGGGTAGACGTGTCGACGACAACGCGACGCGCCGGCGCCTTCGTCTGCCCGTGGAAATGTAGGGCTACCATAAATATTACTTACTAACTAATATCAAGCACATGTTCTTTTGTTCTTATATTAGCTTCTGATATAACATAAAAATGTCTGGTCTTCTGATTATTAATATCATGTTCTAGTACATGTTTTCAAGTTTTTTTCGGCGAAGTACAGCCCTATTATAAAGCTTCTCGACATAGCTTAGGCGTTGCAAATTGGAGCTTGTGTTCACACAAGAGTTCTTGACACAATCTGTGACGCTTCTTAATTGAAGTTGAAATTAAAAGTGCGAGACTGACAGACTTATGATGGGGTAATTTACATTTTTCTCTTCATTTTCTTAATGTGGTTTGACTTTAAGACTGCACGATGGTTAAGGTAAAGATAGCGTCCATAATATACGATAATAGACATTGTAGAAAAAACGGAGTACTTGTTTTAATTTTATTTATTTAGACGTCGGTTTTTATTGACAGTACGAATATACCATCATTGAACTATTTAATATGAATTTGACCGTGAATATGATGTATGCAGGTGCAATATTTCATTCACTGTTAAAATGATGAGGATGACCATAAGTTACTTCTCAGTCTTTTGAGCATTTGAGCATTGCGACGAAGGGTTCACCCCTTGACGTTGACGTTGACGACTTATAACGAAAACTCCACCTAAGAGTACTAACCCATAGTACCTATAGCCGTGTTAATCAAATATTTAACTACTTTACTGGAAACATAACCTAAGTCCATTGATAACCTTATCAATTTTTATCATACTTAGACGGTTGTCCTCAAAGAACATAAAAGTTTATCTAATAAAGTAAATTCCGACAGTACGCAAAAGTAGTTGAAAATATTTTATTAATGGCTTACTTTTATTACTGTGAGTAAATTTGGATACTGTAAAATTTAAAGCGTAGTTGGCAACATTGTGTCTTATTATAGGGGTTTACGTAAGTCGAAATGTTTCGTAGCCTAGTTGTAGCTCACGTCGCGTCGCCTCGGTGGGTGCTACGAGCTGTAGCGAGCTACGTGACCGGGTCACTTGTGATAGATGGTACTCCGTGAGCTCGTGAATAGCAAGTCTGTACTATAAAAATCCATTTTTAAATTTGCTGAATTACATGATTCAATATTGTAATAAGATGTTTTTCTTTCTAAGGTGAGGCTCATGTACAACTATTAAAGACTGTTGAAGAATGTAATGAGCACGATCATATCTGGGAAATATTTATGTTTCGTCTTTATCACATGTGTTTTGTAAGGCTATATATATTTTATTTTTTTATTTAAATCTTTATGCACAAAAGTGGCAAAGGCGGACTTAGTGCCGTAAGAATTTTCTGCCAGTCTTCCTTAAGGCGATGCCATTGTACATGCACAGAAATAATTTTAATTGAACGTCTACAAAAGGAACAATTTTCTCAGTTGTTGTAACTTAGATAGCTTTCAATAAATGAGCTACCCAGCACTTGTTATCATCATCAGGCTATTGCTGTTCACTGCTGGACATAGGCCTCTCTAAGTGGAGCGGCGACTTGCGCAAGATGGCTGACAGAAGCTGGATGCGAGAAACCGAGGATCAAACCAAGTGCCGTGCAATTGGAAAGGCCAACACTTATATTTTTTAATTCAATTCGATCGACCTTATTATGATATTCCTCTTATGAACCTAAACACAAACAAACTCTTCCTGATTCTAAGAGAAATCAAGGTAAAGTTGCTTTTTAGTTTAATACAAGATTAGTAAATTCAAAATTCTCTAAATAATAATAGTCGAAGGACGTTGTGTATACTGATCGACGAGGCCGAGCTTCCGTCTTGTTTTTGGAATCCTTCATTCGGTTATTGATTGGAACAATGTAGGCCAGTACGGCTTTATTATATCGTAAATATTCATTATATAAAGATAATAATAGCTAAATGTATATATTGATCTATTATTTCCTTGATGGGAGGTTTTATGAGGGTCGTGTTCGATAAATTCAATTGATAATGATATCATTGCTATTATGTACACATTTTATAGAGAACATCAAAAATGGCGATAGTCTAGACGGGTTATAATAGGAATAACACATACTGTATTTAGATAATTGAATAATTAGCACGTTATTTTAATTTATAGTAGCTTGACGTTTTCTAAAAGCTTTTATTTAGTTTCACGTGTCCCGATGTTTGTCTGTAATTAAATCTTGCAAGGTAAATTTAATCCACTTCCCGATTTCCGATTGAGCTGAAATTTTAAATATACTTTTATTCTGATGACAATTCAATTATATGTAGTCGGTATTATTATTAATCCAAAATGGCCGCCGCAATAAAATGGCAGCGTACTTATTTCTAAACAACCCATCTAATATGGATATCAAATGTAAGAGCTTAAAGTAATTTTTTTATTAACAAGTAATAAAAGCTTGTTTAAAAAAAACTATTTACGTTTATCACTTGTTTAAAAGTTAAACACACGTATATATTATATTCATGTCCAGATAATATAAACGCTTGTCCATAGAAATCTATTTTAGACATTGAAATTGAATAAGTCAATTGCCGTTAAAAGCTTTCATAGAACCTATTAAATTATTATAGTTGTATAAAAGACACATTTTTTTTTTTATAATAATTTTTTTTTCTTACATCTGAAACACAACATCTAGTCCCAAGCTAAGCAGAGCTTGTAGGGTGGCTATTAGACTACTGATATCAATACAAAAATATTTATTATTTATAAAGCACAGATACCATGATGAGATTATAGATGAGTTAACTTTCACTGCTTGTAATCGATATAGTTAAATAGCGACCTTTAAAATTACAAACATAGCGCAATTAATTTATGTAAGAAGGATTAGAAAATATTTTATATGCTTAACTATAAAGTTTTTATACCAGCACTGTTTTCAGCTACACAAATTTATGAATGTTATTTCTTGATTGTACCTATACAAATAGTAGCTATTTTACATAACTTTTTCATATTTTGGTTCCGTCCAAGTTAGACACTAAACAATTTCTACTCATCATGATTATATAACACTAAATTTTTGAACAAATTTTTGTTTACTATTCTGCGTGAAAGAGAAAGAATAAATAAATATTCCGGACATCTAACACACAAACGCCATTTAGTCCCAAGCTAAGCAGAGCTTGTGTTATGGGTACTAGACAACTGATATAAATATTTATATACTTTTTTTTTGTAAATACATACATACACATAGAAAACACCCAAACTCCGAAATAAATATTTGCAGATCATTCAAACATTTGGTCCGACCCAGGAATCGAACCCGAGACCTCAAGCAGTCGCATACGCTACCACTACGCCACCGAGGCAAATGATTTATTATTATTATTACTAGACCCAAATCTCACACACTAAATCAATAAATGATGTAAGTCTTCCACAATGCCACATTCCTAATAATATGGGCAATAACAACCAGTTGCCTATTTAACCTACACCTGTTCATACACCTGGGTACACGAAGAAACTGAAAATGTAGTCCTATACCATGGTGACGGTCGTTATGCAAATCAGCAAATTAGATTTCTAAATATATGTAGTAGAAGGTCTATTTTTGTGTATCATTATTAACATGGTATGTATGTTCCACAGCCACCGAGCTAGACTTGCTGGGCGCACTGTCGCTGCACAACACGTCGCGCGCCGGAGTCACTACCGCGCCGGGCATGCAGCCTCAGCGCACTGCATACATATTACAAGGTAACTACTTCTTCTACTTCATCCGAATCACGTAAAAGCTGAACGACACACTTGCCGAAATGTTCGCATAAATTCATGTTCTAAATTATTTACAGAAATGGTAAATTTTCTTGGACGCGCAGAGCATGTCAATTCCATCGTTACCTGAACTATCACTACTTTAATACAATCGATATGAAATTAAACATAGCTTTCGTATCATTCTTTCTTTGGATACGATAGAATTTTATGAAACATTTCTACGCCCGCTCCATTAAAATTCAAGTCCGACACTAAAGTATTTCTTCTAGACCCATATCTAACACCATCCATCAATAAACTGCACGTTTGTCCTATTTTGACTGCCTCGTTGGCGCAGTGGTAGTGTATGCGACTGCTGTGCTTGAGGTCTCGGGTTCGATTCCCGGGTCGGACCAAATGTTTGTGTGATCTGCAAATATTTGTTTCGGAGTTTGGGTGTTTTCTATGTATAATATGTATGACAATGTATGTATTTACAAAAAAAAAGGATAGATGTATTAATATCAGTTGTTTAGTACCCTTAGTACAAGCTCTGCTTAGTTTGGGACTAGATGGCGTTGTGTGTTTAATGTCCGAAAATATTTATTTATTTATTGGTTAAGCGGTCGCCACGCCGTTCCCTACTTCGTCAAGTGTTGTGGGTTCAAATCCCACATGGAATAATACTTTATGTGATTCACAAATTGTTGTTCTAAGTCAGGGTGTTCTTGGTGTCCGTTTCATATATGTTTGTAAAGTCCCCCGCGACACAGGAATTGTTCCTAGTGTGAGAATTGTCTCTCAAAAAAAACAAAAAAAAAACAATAATAACTGGTGTAATAGTGTATCCTAAAACAGAGACCAACTTGTGTAATATCAGTCAAGGACACCATTATCTCATTATTTGGTGCTGTTTCCGTCTTCTAATTTAAAACACCAATTATTTTAATGTAATTAGTTACGTCACAGACCATGGAATAATCCTGGGTTTTTACTTTGAGATAAAATACCAACTCGTATCATTTTCCTGTAAGATATGCCAAAATTTCAGCTTTGATATGTGCATTATTTTTTATGGAATATTTGATATAAATGTGTTTCTATATGGAGATTCATTATATTTCCTGTTATATTTAGAACTAGTGGTGGCCCACTGGTCGAAATTCACCCTTTTTTTTTTGTAGCGTTTAATTCATTTCATACTATTGCGTTCGCATAATTTTTTGGCATATTATGGTACCATTATAATAATAATAATAATAAATATTCCGGACATCTAACACACAACGCCATCTAGTCCCAAGCTAAGCAGAGCTTGTGTTATGGGTACTAGATAACTGATATAAATACTTATATACTTTTTTTTTGTAAATACATACATATTATACATAGAAAACACCCAAACTCCGAAAGAAATATTTGCAGATCATACAAACATTTGGTTCGACCCGGGAATCGACCCCGAGACCTCAAGCTTAGCAGTCGCATACGCTACCACTACGCCACCGAGGCAGTCATTTGTCACCATTGATGACAAATGATGAACAAAAGTAGTGAGAAATATATAAGAACCTGCTGTGAAACGTGTTGCATATATTAACAGCGTATGAATATTATAACTTCAATTAAACATTTTAATTTATTACTAGGGCATTGAACTACAGAGGTAAGTGGGGTTAGCAAAAATTATGTAAATCATCCATTGATTCGTTAATCCTACTAATATTATAAACGCGAAAATTTGTCAGTATATGAGTGAGTATGTTTGTTGCTCATTCACCCAAAAACTACTGCATGGGTTTTGATGAAACTTCAAAACAAAATAACATATGGGCTAGAATTTATAAAGATACTAGCTTCGCCGCGACGTTGCCCGCGGTTATTGTCGTACTGCGGGTAGCACCACGGGGTTCAGCTAGTATCCTTAATATTGTAGGAGAGTAGAATATATATAAGAGAGATTTCACTTTGCTTTTGTTAAATAAACATTTTAAACAATTTTTCCTTATTTACTTACCAGCTTTAGGCCACTCCGACCGCCTGTAAATCAGTCATCACGATATAGAGTTTACTACTCGTATGTTCTTTCTCGACAATCAAAGTATCTCCATGATAAATTGCATTAAATTTCATAGTGAAAGCTTGACAGAGTATGGATGTTTTGTCAAGTGTTCGAATGTGGTATTACGCCCGTTTTATTGAAATAACCTACACAGTACCAACATGTAAAAAAAACTTGGTCATGACCCTACCAAATATAAAACCAATGCTGTGTGGTTTGTGGTGTTATAGGAATTATAATTTACCTGAATCCAAGCGTTACTACGTGGGCAACGTCAGGGAGGATCATTTTCCGAAATGGGCTGGGGTCACATGGAAGACAAAGACAGAAGATCGAAAGCTATGGAAAAAATTAGGGGAGGCCTATGTCGGAAGACAACACAATCTCGAAACCGATGTCAACTAAGTTAAAGATTAATATAAATTACTATTTTACTATGCATGTTATTTAAGTTTAAGATTGTGAATAAAGTCTAAAATATTACTATTATTAAGCGTTACTACGACAGTAACGTTAGGACTAAATAGATCTTATGAACGTACTGGTACAGTTACAAAATATCTAGAACAAGTCGTTAAACCAGACATTAATCAAAATGTCTAAAGTAGACATTGGGCGTGTTAATATATTGGTTTTTGGTTAAGGTTGGTATTAAGGTCTACTTATTGAAATCTATATAACAATGATTGTGTGGGCCCATCTGTAGCATCAATGATACGGTATCCTATGTGCTATAGTTAGGTTGTACGCCTTAATATTCAAAAAAAGAATATACATCGATTGATATCAAATTTGGACACGATATGCAATACGCTTCTAAAGTGGTTTTTACCAACTTTTTGTAACCATATTATTCAATTGCAACTAATATTTGTTATTTTGTACCTATGCCCTTCTCCAAAGCACAATCTATCTCTATATCGAAATTCATCGAAATCGGTACAGTGGTTTAGTTGTGTAAACGTAACAGACAGACAGATAGATTTACTTATAAATTTACAATATTATATAGCATGGATTAAAGACCAAAGATATAGTTGTCCCGAACCAACTTTGTTTCAAAACTTCACACCACAGTCAGTGATAAAATTTCCACTACAATGAATGTCATAGAAAATAGATTCCTATCATAATTACAAGGCATTAAGTTGCGCGGGTAGGATTAATTCATAAATTTTTACCTATAACCTGACCCGCTTCAAAACCATAAAGAAGGTTTTCTGTTAAAGTAGGTCGACAACGTCAGTGAACGACTTCAGTAGTAAATTATTTAAATGCTCAAATATTGACTTATTAATCTTTCACACATGTTGCGATGGCGTTACCTTTCTGTTTTTATGACTAGTTGTTGTGAAAGTTTATAAACCTACACATAGTAGGAGATTTTTTTTTTTATCAGGGGTACGAAACCTACAAATGTATCGTTTAAAAAGAACAGTTTTGTTCTTTAACTAAATCTACATTAACTTGAACAAAGCTACATACAAAATCTGTATACAGTAAATTCTTGATTGATTAGCCTTATAATTAAACTATTATAACCTTATTGCTACTGTAACAAAGTTATATTCGAAACTACCAAGTCATTCATTAAAATGCTAATATCACTTCACTAGTATTCAAAATTCGCCTGAATTAAATCTTTTAATCTAAACCTGATTCAAACTTTATTCAATTTACTGTCTAATTTATATATTTTTTAATCTACGACAACCAGAAAGTATTTTACGAAATATTATTAGATGAATTAGAATAGAAAACACAAATAAATTATGAGAAATGATGATTTAATGTCACATTTTCCCTTGTAGGGACGAGTAAAGAAAATAATGAAACTAAATAACTTGCTGTGTGTTACACTGTATACTTAGATACTCGTATATATTAAATATAGCTGTAGATATATAGCATCATTTTATTACAATAATCACCACTAGCAAATTATGCTATTTCTGTAATGGGCCTCTGTCGCCCCATTACAGTCAGAACCTAAATAAATAAAGGTGAAACAGTCTGTGTTACCTACATTCTGTATACTAATGCGGTTGATGTGTTATTTAAATAACAGAATTTAGAATACGTTTGTTATTTTGAGCTGTTTAACTGATCAAATAAAAAAATGTACATGTTAACCTTATCTGTAAATGTATGTTTTGATTAACTTCTAACTATTATTACAATATTCTTGCCTCCTTATGTGTAAGTATAAATAAATTTATAGTCCGCAAAAAGTGGGCGTCTACCCTTTTCGTATAAAACACATAAGTGTCTTTGATTTGATATTAATTCTTAATTATAATGATATTAATAAACCAAGACACTATAAACATAGGCAAGTTGTGTTAATGTAATCCATTCAGGTACAATTTCATTCCGTTGCACTTAGACAAAATATCCATTAGCGAAGCCCGTGGCCCGCCTCTTCACAGTTTAATGTTCAACGTAATAAGTCTCACGTATCACTCGTGATATCGTATCGCTGGGTTTCAGTTTGATTACAGGTTCGTGAGTGAATTTTAGTTTGAAACCATCAGGTATCAAAGTAAAATAGACTTAGTAGTAGAACTGATAAGTTCTTTAATTCTATGAAGGGACATGTCTGGCGGCCCACGATTCAACGGTAGATATTGGAAAGTTTTGCATATACTAAACCTTATTGCGCGGTATAGGATTAGCCGTTCTTTCATCGTAGCTTGTGATATTATCCATACTTAATATTATAAATTCGAAAGTAAATCTGTCGGCCTGTCTGTCTGTTACGGCTGAACCGTTGCACCGATTTCCATGAAACTTTGCATGGAGATATTTTAATTCTTGAGGTAAGACATAGGCTACCGCGATAACCGATATACACGCGTGGAGCCTTGGGCAAAGGCTAGTTCCTAATAAAAAGCCAGTTATAAGCACCGTTAAGAAAATATTTAAAATAGATACATTCTTCAAGTCAGTTGATCTCACATCTTCATTACAATAATAATAATAATGACTAGGGGAGTAGTCCTTTGTGTTCCCCTATGAGACTTCGTGATGCGGACGTTCAGAGATTGATCGAACGCTCATTGGAAAAACTGGGAAACATGTTTATATTCGATCATTAAGGCTAGTGGAATTCGTATTTCGTATGTGAAACTTTGAGTCATGTCGGCTACAGACACCATCTTCAGAAGATTTCATTATCTATTCTGTGTCAAATTCGTTTTCATTATCAATCAAATAGGTTGATTTATTTAGACCCTAATAGCTTTGTTACTAGATACCACTAGATAAAACTGGTATATCAAAAAAAAGAATATGAAAATCCGTACTGTGACGGGCCGGCGAGTCCGTAGAATCGTAGGCATGCAGCCGTAGAGGCGTCCTCATCGGGGCAAGTCCATTATCGGCGGCAAGCCAGTAATCCAGCCGGCAAATATCCGTTATCCCTCAACGCGACCAGTGATTAACTCGCCTCTAAATAGCCCTGCATTTTATCACAACTCGAATATAGGGTTGTCCAGCGCCAATTTCTATTTACATTGATTTTATTAACCAGTTTCTCGCTTTTTCTATATGTACTGTATGTAACGACATAGTGGTTTCTGAGATATTAAATATTAAAGAGCATGGTCATTTCCTTATTTTTTAATTCATAATAAAATTTGTGTATATTTTTGTATACATTAATTGCATGAGTTTATGCCTCTAAACAATTGTAAACTGCTATGGAGTGAATAATTGTACTACTGTTTTTTATACATTTCACATTATTTATTTAGTTTTATACTTCTGTATAGTTTTCTTTACGTAATGAATAACATACAGTACTTATTATAATCTATCAATACTAATAAATGTAACGGCTTGATAATTCTGAAGGTCAGGATTACAGAATTAATTTTAGAATAATGAAATAATCGTAATTTTTTCGTCAAAAAATATTTTAAAATAATTCATTTAATTTTATCACATATATAAAAAAAAATACAAATTTATTTTGATATAAATGTGAATGAGTACAGCTAATAAACAATGTTGGTAATAAAATACTTACTACTCCCTATATTGAGATTAACTATAACAATATAATGTTGCAAATACGATTTTCTAATTTATATGTCACAATGCATTCCCTGACAACCCTACGATTTTGGGGACCGTTTTCGCATTTCACTTACGGGTAACCTAATCCTCACCATTAAGCAAGTTGCGTGCAATGGTGTAATTGTTGAAGGGTGTTCACCCTAATTTGTGGGGATCACAGACGGGGCCATATTGTCTCGTCGCTTGTTCAAGTGTCAAACGCCAAAACGTTGGGATTAGGGACGGGACGCGGTGTTGCAAAATATGAACCATTCTTTGAAACACTTTGGCTCATTGACTAAATGAAACATTCGGATATAAATAAATCCTCACCACAAACAACATGGTGTGAGATGCCATTAGTTTTTTTTGGAATTGTTGCTGAATTAATGGAATACAGTCGGTTCGTCGTAGATTTTGGTCTGTTTACGACAGTTGATCTAATGGTTGGATTAGAGATAAATTAATGTGGGTCCGGTCGTGTTAATTACTGCAGTTCCCGGACCCCTCCCTTCTCAGGCGCAGCGTTGGCACACCGTGTGGTTTTAGTCGGTTCGATTCGAAAAAAAAAGAGATAAATTATTAATGTGGATAGAATGTGTTTGTGACATAACATCGACAAAGTGACAGTAACAGACGCAATGGTCGAGTGTGTTGTCATACTGCATTGTTGTGTAATGGGAATGGCATGTTTAAACTCTATCAATCACTTATATGCTATACAGTAATGAAGTACCTGTTGTTTTAAGGTTAGAGCAAATGGACATCGTTCGGATAGTGTTAACCTGATTGGTAGTTAATGGTATTGTACCATTAACTTTATTTAAAGTGTTATTTAATTGGCAAATTATCAATTTCATTTTAATTTGTAGTGGTGCAGTTTCTTTTCAGTGGTTTTTTTTAAATAAGTATATTTCTATTTTATATTTGTTTCTGTTGTTTTCTTCCCTACAAGGCTATCCGAACAGTACGAGATTTAAATATTATCATTACTATTTCGTAGACTTCAGGTATGTTACGTACTAATGTAGAGAGAGACAAACTTCTTAGCACTCCATGGATTAACCGTGCGGGTGCCGGGTCCATCGTGTGGCAGAGGGAGAAACTCAAAGCAGTTCCCAGGACTTGCGACCTAGGTGTAGGTTTAAGGAGGCCCCCTTTAAGATGCGCATCAACGCTCACCATCACTGCTCGAGTTTCCCGCCCTACCTAGCCAAATTTGGTAGGAACCTGTTGTTAGATCTCGAAGAAAATTCCTCTAGAATCCCGTAAAAGTTGTATGAAGAGACATATAAAGTTTATATGACTCTGCATACAACGTCCATTTGATAGAAAATAAAAAAGTATGTAAACTTGAGAGGTGTCAAGAGACACCCGGATGGAACGAAGTTCGAAATAGAAAGACGAAACGAAAATATCTGTGTGTGTCGTCGTCGTGTCGTGACAACAAATTGTGTCCTGACAACAAATTGTGTCGTGTCAACAAATTGTGTTGTGACAATTTTTCCGTCTAGACCCCTTACACAACGCGCCATAAGGAACTTCGTTCCAATAATGAAAGCTAAAATATTACCTGTCAACTGTCTTCGAGAAGAGAGAGAATATATAATATTCTTACCGAATGAATACAGGTAACTTAAACGAGAAGTTATCGCACTCCACAGTTACCCCGAGAGACGCCAAGCTAAACTTGGTGGCTTACGTAATCCATTAAATTTTTTAGGGTTTCGAGACGTGACTACGGAACCCTTAAAAATTAAGTTAAGAAATTATTAAGTAGAATTTCACCATGTCTGTCCGTGTGTTTACCCGTCCGTCCATGGCTAAGCTTCCAAACAGTTCGTTTTATTTTAATGGAATATGCGGCAAATGAGCAAACGTATCGTCTGATGGTAAGCGATTACCGCCGCCCATGGACACCCCGCAACACCAGAGGCGTCACAAGTGCGTTGCCGGCCGTTGGGGTATGGGCCTCCGGTATCTTCACTCACTCTAGAAAAATTAAACTGTGTACGGATATATGCATAGTAAATACGGATTTACCACGTCGAGAAAGTACCCCTACCCGTGAATTGGGAATGTTTTTTATCTCGCGTTTACCTATAGTATAGGGTATTATCAGATAGGTATTTTAAAAACATTGAGAGTTTATTAGGACGATTTTTTTATTTACGTATCTACTTGCGGAATCTTTAACTTTAAAGGGTATGTTTAATAAAATATAGCGTCCGTTTTAAGAAGGGGTCTAAACTAAACGGCGGTCTCGAAGAATCGGAAAAAATCACGACGGTAATCCTTGTGATGAACTTTGAAATAAAACTATAACGGCTTAGATAAGTTCATTAGTTCAGGAGTTATAGAGGCTTAACTTGTTACTTGAAAAACTTCGTACAAAAATAACAAATTAATAAGTAAACATTAATCACAGTAAGAAATACTAACCACGTCGTCGAAATCCATGTGCCGTTTTTGGTGACTTTGTAACCCTATTCACTTGGACGTCGGTTTTTTGTCGAAACAGCGGGGTGAAGCTAGTCTAAAAAGTAACTTAAGCTACTTCTTATATTCTTTTATCATCATCTATCTGACATTGAAAGTCTCGTCAAAATCGGTTCAGCCATTCCAGAGATAAGCCCAAACAAACAGACAGACAACAAATTCAAAAACATTTTTTTTGATTGTATACTTTCATATACATTTAGTGAAAAGCTGTGAATTTGAAATTACAAACAGACATTTCGATTTTATTTATTTGTATAGACGTGAGCGTGATGGTGTAAAGTCATGATAGGTATTCATATTTCATGGCTAACATTTGCGTCACTCATGTGCAATGATCTTACCTTGCCCACTGAACCGAATGTGCAGGGTTAGAAGCGTAATCATGTGAAAATTTTACTTTGCGTGCCTGTTTTCACAGCCAAAGTGGCGTAGACACCGCTACTGTTGAACTTACATGTCTCATTTATAATTCATTTCCTGGCCATGAGCAGTAGAATTTAAAATTTAGTAGGAGGAGGTGTCGGTAGTGTTACTAATGAGGTATAAAAAATTTATAAGTCCTGACGTGCGATCATATGCTGTAAATATAGAATATAGCTAGTTTTCCGTTTCATCATTTATTACTTTATAATTTCGAGTGCATGTGTTTAAACTATTAGAACCATACTTTTAAGTATTTAGAGGAGGGAAGGGTAAGCATCTTGTATCAGCTAAACGAAGTAGATATAGTTTTTGAATATATTAAACACTAGCCAAGGGTTCACCCGCGGTGCTACCAGCGGTACGACAATAACGAGGCGAAGATCTTTATAAATTGTAGCCTATGTGTTATTACGATGTATAAGCTATATTATTGTAAAGTTTCATCAACATCATTGAAAAAGCAACAAACATACTCACATACTCACAAAATATTAGTAGGATACTTTACGGACGTGCGCTAGAAATGACGTCCACGTTGACTCATTTAGGCAACTATTATGATATATAGTAGTAGTTTTGTTTGAACCCATAATCTATAATAACCATTAGCAATGCTGTTTGACAACCATTCAATAAATATTAAGATGGGTAAAAGCAATCCAACTACAATATTATTTAAAAAAAAAGAAGGTATAATTTATTCAGAATTTGGCAACCTCGTTCATCTGTTCTTATTTTTTGGGTTAGTTATTAATGTCCACGTGTGTAACGGGCTAATGACCTTACATTTGGCGCAATCAGCATTTCCCATCCACAACGTTGATTTATAACAATAAAAAAATTGGTTGCCTGTAATGTCGGTATACGGGCGAAAGTTTTACGTGACAACGACTTTGAGTGGTAAAATAATTTTAATGTGAATATTCATTCGTATAGTAGGAAGAAGGATGAAATAATAGTAACAATTTAAAACATTTATTTATACAAAGAATTATATTTAAAACATTAATTTTAACGTTTTAAATATAATTCGACGCGTGCCTTTCACTTTTTATGTCTGTCTCTCTCGCTCTTAGGCGGGCTAACCATGCCCGAGTAGAAGGGACGCGTGCCTCTCACTCGCTCTCATTGTGAGCGCATAACGTGAGCGGAGCGTAACGCAGTTTCTTGAAGTGTCACCCGGCAAACCAATTTATAAGACGTTGTCACGTCAAAATCAGAGTTAATAAAACATTTTGTGAGCAACAAATAAATAGCGTCAAATGAAGTAACGTCTATCATTTAGCAAGCTACGCGATCCATACAGTTGGTAAGGACGTATTGGTACTAACATGTTCTCAATTGTTTTTACACGAAATTTGAATTTACTCAGCCCTGTATGATTATAAATATGTACTATCGACCAAATTGAAAGGTGACCCACTTTGACAATTATTCCTTTGTAATCATAAATGCAGTTAGGTTTTCTTCGCTATTTGCACATAGTACGTTTTAGATATAAACATAAATGCGTCATTACGGGTTAAATGTCAATGCAATTTAAACCTTTTTCACCACTGAACAAGATATATTTTTGATACAGCAGTCTTATTTCAATTTCAAATAATATAATCGTTAATAATCCAAACTCTTTTCATTGCGAAGAAAAAGTATTATAATTTGTAAAATGAAATGACATTATGTGTAAGATGTCAAGTAGTAGTCAATCTGAAAATATTAAAATAAAAATCTAAGAATATATTTATATCTATAAACGAATCGTATAATGGCCAATTTGGTAGAACAAAGATCTCGGATTGTTAGAGAAATATCACGTGAGTTAAATATAAGTCGTAACACGGTCAGAACCTGGATCAGACGGCACGCTGAAGAGGGTATCCTTGAAGACCGACGACGGCTTAATCATGGGGTTCGTCGAATCACAAACCAACAGAGAACGGAAATGCAACACCATTACGAAGAACATCCTTTTACTCGTACCCGCTATTTTTCAGCACGTTACGACGTTTGTCTAGAAACAATTAGAAATAATTTGCACCGCACTGGGCTGCATTACAGACATCATGCTAAGAAAGTTCATTTAACGGATGCACACAGAACTGTGAGATTGAATTTTGCACGTAATTATTTAGATTTCGACTGGACAAACACCATCTTTACAGACGAAAAATCATTTCGCTCTTCTCAACATGGTCGCTTAACTTTGTGGCGTTACGATAACACGCGATACACAGAAGACCACGTAGTGCCTAACCAATCATCTGGCCGTATTTCAGCTAACATGTGGGCATGGATGGATGCTGGAAACATAGGCGAACTTGTTCCTATTTCTCCTCGTCATAACGCTATCAACTATGTCGATTTATTGGAAGAATCAATGTTACCGACTTTGCGAACAGTTTACCCCCGTGAAGATGTGCCAGTATTCTCCTATGTTCATGATAACTGTCGAGTGCATACTGCCAGAATTGTCTCAAATTGGTTTACGGAGCATGAAGATGAATTTACTCTCATTCCATGGCCGTCTAGGTCACCAGATCTTAACCCAATAAAAAATTTATGGGGTTTGATGGTTCAAATGTGGGATAACAGGAACGAGAGAACTAAAGAAGCAATCGAGCTGCATTGTAACGAAATCTGGGATTTCATGAGGGGAAGTGACATTTGCAGTCGTCTAATCGGGTCTATGCGTAATCGATTATTAGACGTTGTTGAAAACCATGGCGCTTACACTCGGTTTTAGGTTTAACCAGTAATCCTACAGACCCAAACAATTGGAACCATTATATCCCAAAAATTAACTATTAAGAAGTTTTCTTTTTTATTCGCTTTACGAAGTGAATGCCATTATTTTTAATTTAATAATATGAAATAAACAAAGGTCTCTAATTTTACTGTTTTATTTTACTAATATGTATGACTAGCTGTCTCGACAGACTTCGTTCTGTTAAATAAATGCTTATCTATTTTTGTTCTACAGTACCCTATGCTACCTTTACGGTACCTCTACCCTCCTACCTCAAGTCTACCCATTATCTACACTATCTACACTAATATTATAAAGAGGAAAGATTTGTATTTTTGTATGTAACGAATAAACTCAAAAAGTACTGGACCGATTTTATTTTTACCGACCGATTAAATAGGGTTCCGTAAGATATTTGCGTTTTTCGTTTATATAATAGGAGCGGAGCACCAATGAAGAATGTTTAAAAAACGGGGGATTTTTTTTACGCTACGGGCAATAGAAGACGCAAACGAGGTTGCGGGGGTCAGCTAGTTCGAAATAAAGTCAATCCTATGTCTCAAACAAATATACAATTAAATCTTTCCTAATATACCTATAGATAAGGACGTTCACTGGCTAACAAACTTTTTCGTGCAATACTTATCATAGTATACGTCTATGTCTATGTCATGGCTTTGTCAGTGTCTAGTAGAATGATAATGGTTCGTCACTTCTGAAATGTATGTTCAAGCTCTTTTCAACCTAATGGTATAGAATAATTATAGGAAAATGACTCTAAGGGGGGTCATGAATCAATTTGGTCCACTGTACCTCTAGGTGTATATTCCCATGGAGAGAGAGAATTCATTACATACGTTGCAATAATACAAGCTAATTAGTGTAGATAAAAGCAAAAGGTAAATTATAATGTTTACGCCCACGATTTAGATTACAATTATGGCATGGTACATGCAACACTGTGCGTGTGTTGTTTGGAGTTGGAAAGAGTTCTTTATTTTATTTCTAACGCACTATGAGTACTTCATTGTTTTAAAAATAGTTAAATGGATGAGAAGAGAAACTCTTAACATATTACGCAAAGTTCGATATAGAGTCTGAAGATGCCTTAAAGTCTTAATTTTTTTTTTTACAACAAACATATCGTATTTACGAGTGATGTTCCTAATTTACATATTATAATTACTTATATGTTAGGTACAGACTTGTTCATTATATAATTATTTATCTTTTATAAATAATAAAACTTGTCCTTGCCGTACAATTGTCGTGTATTAGAGGTTTCAAAATACTTCTTAATTTTTTGTCGTATATTTCAAAGAAGGTTGTATACCTCAGTTCTCACAATAGAGAGCCAGCCCACATGATACCAACATCACTAGGGTGATTAACGTATTAATTAATAGTAAGCTAGCTAACCCTTTGCTGAAAGTATCAACTTACAAATATGTAATAGTTTATCTGGCCCGCATGTAACGCCATATTCGAAGGGGGAAGCTACTAATGTTAAAAGGTTCATAATTAGACCTGGACAAATCTCATTTATTTATTTTACCTGTTTGTTTCTTTTTGTACTATTTAACGTTATAGATAAATTGAATAATGGTTCAGTAGTTTGAGATTTCTCTTCTTTTTTTCAGATACTATTTTTTAGGTTTCTGTAGTTCACGTCTCGCAACCCTTTTAGTTTCATCGTGTCCATCCGTACGTCGTTGACTTACCTTCCAAACGGTTAGTGCTAGAAAGGTGAAACTTTGCATGGATATGTGTATTTTACACGTCGACAACGTAGTTACAGATCTGGGCTTACTCATTGACTCGACCCTTGACTGGCAAGCTCAAGTTACTCACGTCAGCCAGCGAGTAACTGAAAGCCTACGCACTTTATATCGCCTGAAGAACTTTCTACCTCCTAAAACCAAAATTACTCTCATGCAGTCCTTAATAATCATTCATTGTACGAGTATATGTGTATATATGTATGTCTATGTATGACATATATAATTTTTCACTTATTATGTAACCCTGTGCACCTCCCTACAAAATTTCCACACCAACGTAAGGTTGACTAGAAGAGAAAGCCATGGGCATTAAGTCCGCCAATGTACAAAGTGCATTAGGTGTAAAATAAATTAATGAATATCCTCAAATGACCCAATGTACTGTTTAAAGATTCTATTTTGGACATGTTTACAAACAGTTCCGAATTTAATTAAATATTTTTCAATTTAGATTTTTCTTAGACCGGACTATGAATGAATATATATAATTAATAATATGTTAGAATTATTAGATGCTCCCCCAAAAAGGGCACGTGTGAGGAAGTGAGGAACGATCGGCAATAAAATATATCACAACGGCGACAACGCGAAATCACAGAGGACGACACAACGACTGTGTACACGAAGAGTCGTAAATATTTGTGACTCTCACAATGATATCTGCCACCCCTACGTCATTTTTAATTAAACCGCTATATTGATAAGTCCACGCTCCGATGTGTAAAGAAAACACTCTTGAAGTTTAATATTTCTTCACACATTATCATACTCTTTATTATGTTTAGTTTTAATGATAGTTTCACACTTACGTATATTAAAAATTAAAAACCTTAATTGAAAAATGTAGTTTGACCACGTGAGTCATATGATGATTTTTACTGATATCAAACTGGGCAGAACCTGTAGTATTTTGAGTATTGTATATCAAAATATTCTTAATATAATTTTTAAAGTTCATTAATTAAAAATAACTTACAACACACATTAATAATTGGATTAATATCAAAAATATTGGATTTAATAAAAAAAAACAACAGTCGAACAAAGTCATCAAATAATTATTTCCGGATTAATTTTATGCTAAATCGTCTCGAACTGGCCCTAGTAGCATGCGTAAGTAAGAATTTCCAAGAAACAAATTTACAAATAAAAGATACGAAGAAATGTGAACGAATTTATTTTTTGTTCCTAGAATATCTACTCAATACTGTATTACTGTATTACTCTTAGACGACATACGACAGTAACTCGGTTGAATATATTCAGGGGAAATATAAATAACACAATTCTCTATTTCGTAGACTGTCTTAGTTGCAGATTCTAATCAGAATGTTTTTTTATAAGCCAGCCATTAGAGAAATCTTAAATTTTTATTTAACGTTAACAAAATTCTAAATATTCACTGACTTTGAAAGAGTGAGAGTAAAAAAAAATCTTCGGGGAAAGTGTGTCGGACCACGTATACAATACTGGTTATATTTTTATTATATATGTATATTAATACTGCTTTGTAATGATTATAATATCGCATTAAGTCAACCTGTTATGATATTGAAGGTGATGGAACATATAAATGAATAAAATTAATCTATACTAAAATAATAAAGCTGATGAGTTTGTTTGTTTGTTTAAACGCGCTAATCTCAGGAACCTCTGGTCCGATTTGAAAAATTATTTCAGTGTAATATAGTCCATTTATCGAGGAAGGCTATATACCCTCACGCTACTACTAATAGAAGCGGAGCACCAATGAAGAATGTTTAAAAAACGGGGGAAAATTTACGCTACGGGTAATATAAGACGCAAACGAGGTTGCGTGGGCCAGCTAGTAAATAATAAAACGGTGTCGAACTTACTGCAAGAAGAATAGTTATACGTTTCGTCAATGGTGTCTGCCAAAGCGAAAATCTAGGCACACCTTAAGTGCTACAATTCTTCAATGGTATCGGTAAAGGTTTATGAAGTCTGTTGTCCTGACAGAGTAAGATATCAGCTCCATAAGGACAAATATCATGATTATTATTGATCCCTATGTATTCCAAATGTTGTTAGATACGAGTATATGGCATAGCATTTCATAAATCTAACAACACTTGGGACACACGGCATATTTAGTTACGATTATAAAGGGAAATAAATCATAACTCAACACATTTATTTCTATGATCCAAATATTTTAATAAGCCAACAAATACAGTAATGTTTTTGCACAATATAGCATCGTCCCTTTATGTTATTTCAGCAACAAACGAATGAAATATGAAGCGGTTTTATAACATTCACTTACCCCTCGCTAAGTCGACCTAGGGTTGGATCTTCCGACGTATTTTGACCTTTAAAACTTCACACAATGCCTTTAGGCGTTCAGAAATTTAAGGTTCTTAGTAAGCTGGTTGATTTTTCAACTATCCATTGACTGGAATTGTGCGAACTAATTGATATTAAATAATAATTTAGGCAAGGGGATAGCAGTGTCTGGAGAGGCTATACATTATTCATCATTTTCATGGAAAATAATTTCGCGTGGAACAGATGTTTTTCATCTGTTTTGTTAGGATGTGTATTTTTATTTACAATAATATTATTAAAAAATTATAAAGATGTAGGTATTCTTTCCCCGTTTAGGAGTGTCGGTTGACGGTACGGACGGTAGGTAGGTAGGTTTGGCCCTTAAGATGCGGCGGTCCGATGCCAGTCGCTCCGTGGAAAAACTGAAATTCATGTAAACCGGTTGAACTAGTCCGACACTAATAAATATTGAGAATAATAAAAGCTACGAAGAAAAAAAGTATTGAACACAAATATATATATGACATGTATATATTTTTAAAGACTAACTAAAGCCAATTCTCAGAATCACATCAAGAATCAGATCACATAATAGACTTGACACATTTATTCCATCTACGAGTATATTAACTACAGTTGAAATTGAACAATTTGCCATTTGATATTTGCATTGCCAGCTTATTTCTTAGACTAAGAGCTATTATTGAAAGTAGCAAATTCTTTACGATTTTTTTTCGTTAAGGAAAATATCAGACATCTATACTAATAATAAAGCTTAAGAGTTTGTTTGTTTGTTTGAACGCGCTAATCTCAGAAACCGCTGGTCCGATTTGAAAAATTATTTCAGTGTTCGATAGTTCATTTATCGAGGAAGGCTATAGGCTATATATCATCACGCTACTACTAATAGGCGCGGAGCACCAATGAAGAATGTTTCAAAAACAAGACGCAAATGAAGTTGCGTGTGTCAGCTAGTACTGTATATGCAGCAAAATGGAAAAAAATGCTTATGATTACATTGACATTCCTTTTTTGTATACCACTCTTTAGGAATATTAATAAATCATTTCGATGTAAAAGCTTCCTAAATAACTTAAGCCTAGTCAAATTTATTCAAGTGAATTCTATTTAATCGTATTCATTGAACATTTAAGCTTATTCAATCCACTTAAATTTGTATGTTTGTAATATCTATTCGTATATATTTCTCAAAAGGCTTACGTAATCTCAACTTGTTCAGTGGATTCTGCAAATTGTCTCGCTCCGAGCTTGTTTTCATTTCATCTTGTGCAATAACGTGAATGTAAGTGAGAATTGTGTAGGTGTGTCTCAAGGATAAAGTCGGCGGCGAGTCATCGAACTCCTGAAGTAGACGGAAACTTTAACGTTTATCCTCTCTCCATCCGTTCGTTCGAAGTTTGGTACTTGTCGAATTACTTAATTGAATATTCTATTGTATTCTAACAATATCTAACGATGGCAATGATGTTTTATGATGGCCTGAAGCTGCAGAGCGCAGATATTGAAGGGGATTGATTTATAACAATGATGAAACTCATGTTTTACGTATACACGACACGCTTGCTTGTTAAAGCTCCCCATTTTTAAATTTCCTACCCCCGGCTGTTTGACGTCTTCGTGACAAGTTGGTCACGTGACCGACCGGTAACGTCACGGCCCCTGCCGCTATTTGTTCATAAAATAGAGCAGGAAAAAACAAATGAGTGTGCTTGGTTGTCGTGCCCTTCGGCGCAACTAAGCTGTGGATAGATTCAATGGTACAAAAGATTACACAATTCTCAATAATTCTTTAAAATAATCGTCTTAGTAATATATTCTTTGTCCAATAAATCTAAATGAGAGATTTATCACTTTGAAGTTACGTTTGAAATGTTTAAAAATATATTGTCCTTTCAGATAGTCGCGTGCCAACAGCCTGAGCTCCCCTTCCACGCTATTTACTCTCACCGCAGGGGGCTATCACGTCATTCATTCGAGATATTATTTCGTCATCTTGTCCGACCCTCCGTGATTTAAATCTCACTGTATTGCGCACTTTATTTTCCGCTCGTGAACTCAATGTGTTTTATTGCTGACACATACCTTCATATAAAGTTAGACAGGCGTATATAAATGTGTTCGATTGATTTTTATCTTCCCCTTTGCGTGTGGTGGTGAATATATCACAATTAAATTATGCCTATTGCGTTTAAGATTCCAAAATATTTTCTGTTGTTGTTGTGTTTCATTTTACGTAAAACAAATAAAACTTCTATATTTAAATTGTAGATGTTTCGATAAATTGAAATGGTACTGCATTGCAGCAAATGCATTCAGTGATTATTACCGAGATGATCTCGTATTTGGCAAAGATCTACTAACACATTAAACTAATTTGGTAGCATTCAGTTATGTAATAGAAATGAAATGAATTCTTGCATCGAAAGTTATATGTATTTTTTGATCTAGTAAGTCATTTGATATTCTAGGTCAAAATAATTTGGACATGTGATTTTTACTTTTGTTAAGCAGCTAAAATTATCGACCTTAAAGCATGTATTCATTATTTTACTGATACATCAATATTTGAAATAGAAGTACAATTGAAAGTTTAAGGTTAAGAAAACAATTTAAGGTCAGCACGAACGTGTCGGATCGACCCTCGCACAGAAGATCAACGTAAAATAACAGCATTTGTTGGTGAGTGCGAGACCGGAGGTCACCATGCTGCATCGTTGCATGGTCTGCAATCGCGATGAGTATGATGACCACCGCTCTTGGCTTTTGCTTATGTTTTCTATCAGGCAGAGTAAAGTCACTTTGGCTGGCCTATACATAGAAAAAAATCGTTGTCGTGAACAATGGTTTGAGTTGGTTCAATCGATATGTAAGCTTGGGGAACATGTTTGTCACAGTTGTCGAGCAGAATTAAAATTATTTCGGCTTACTCTTCTTCTTAGCCCCTATTAAGTATGTCGACTAAACGATCGCTGTTAACCTAAGTTTTACTACTCAACTTTAAATGTTCCTTGTAGTTTATAAATAAATTATTATATTTTTACCGTGGGAAAGCCACGCTTTGGATTTTACGGGTCGGCTCGACTAGAGTGATATCACGGCCTAACGGAAAACTGTGTTTCACCAAGTGAGTGAGGATAGCAGGGGATCCCACCGCAATCCGTCCTAACATCCCCCTCCCCATCCCCCAAAGGCCCGCAACGCACTTGTGACGCCTCTGGTGTTGTGGGTGTACAAGGGCGGAGGTAATCGTTTACCATTAGGTGATACGTCTGCTCGTTTGCCCTCTAATTCATAATAATAAAAAAAATATACTCTCCCTGGTAATCCCAGAAGAATTTTGATCGCCCATATTTTGTAAACTGTAATTTTAGCCCGAATCATGTAATAGAAGGCAAGTGTATGTCCTTTAATCATCTATTTCAGTTATTTGGTGTTATAAATAAGAATACATTAAACAAAAGTATAAATAATAATAGAATACGGTAGTAGATAATAAGTGCATTATTGTTCACTGCACAGAGGGGAAGAATATTTGTTAAAGTAAAAATATACCGTAGCATATAGTCATAAAGTTCAAAGTAATTAGATAGCATTACATTATACAGGTACGTACCATTACCTGTCGTTGAAATAGCATTATCTTTAGACAGTAATTAATAAAAGAATCAGTTTTTGGTCTAAGCCCCAGTCAATTAAACAGACTAATGTAATTAGTTTAAAGGAAAACGAATATGAGTCAGCGAATGGTAAATGCATTTTCACCCTATCGTGTAACTTTTGTACACCCTCAATTTGTCTGCGTAACCCCTTGTTGCATCTTCTTCGGGAGTTACCGGGTTTAGTTTATTCATTTTAAATTTTTTGATAGTGTATATATACGACTATAATGTACATTTATTTATTTACTTATAAACTTTATTGCACACTACTACTGTAAAAATTTTTAAAGATACATATACGGACATCGACATCAGGTATTACAATAGGCGGTCTTATCGCTCACGGCGATCTCTTCCAGACAACCTTTGTACGGATATTATAAAATGATCTTTTGGGTAGTCGGCGGTGTACTTTAATAGATCTAAGTTATAATACACATAAAGCTACCTACATATATACCTACTTACACTAATGTATACCACATATACTACATACATACTAACATATATAAATCCATACACAAATATTATCATAATTAGCACACTTTCAAATCCATGACGTACCACACATTTATCACAGTATTCCTGTACTGGAATACTTTACATGGTCAAGTAATAAATAGATTTTTCTTAAAGGTATGCGATATAATTCTTAAGCATTCTCTATCAGACAATTATTAAAGTACACACACACACACACACACACAAAAAATAAATTACTGTATTAATAATACCTAATGCCATAAACACTATAAATCTTTATACATATACGTACATAAAAATATATATCTTATAAATTACCATTCAGCTTATTCTCGTTGTGACACATGTAAATATTTCAATCAAAAACCCATAATGGCCCACTGCTGGGCTCAAGTCTCCTCTTAGGAGGGGATTAAGGCCATACGTCCTTACGCTGGCCAAGTGCGGGTTGGGATGTTTTTAAGCCGCCCAAAGGCAACCAACTAAGCTTTACGACTGTTATCCTATGATAACAACTAGGACCGACTGATTAAGATGATATCCGAATCACGGAGACGCTCACGGTATTGTGTCACTAGCGCTCACCCATCTAGGTATTGACCGCGCCGCCGTTGCTTACCCTCGGCGATTGTTTCTAATCACCGAGTGCAACTGGGCTATGAGTGACATATAAATTTTTGTGCTAAAGAGAGACAAACTTTTTAGCACTCCATGGATTCACCGTGCGGGTGCCGGGTCCATCGTGTGGCAGAGGGAGAAACTCAAAGCAGTTCCCAGGACTTACGACCTGGATGTAGGTTTAAGGAGGCCCCCTTTAAGATGCGCATCAACGCTCACCTTCACTGCTCGAGTTTCCCGCCCTACCTAGCCAAATTTGGTAGGAACCTGTTAGTGCAGCCTTGGATACTCGTTCTAAAATAGAACTTACTGCAGATCTCGACAGGCCAAGGTCTTTCAGAAGGTTATAGAGAGATTTAGCTGGTATACCTCTCGCTCCCACTTCTACCGCGTATAAATTAACCACATAGCCATTTTTGTTAAGTTCAGTTGTTAGATCGTAATATTTATTTAATTTTATTCTATGGTCTTTAGGAATATTAGTTTCCCACGGAACAGTAAGCTCTACTAATATTATGTGTTTAATTTGTCTAGAGAAAAGGAATATGTCCGGTCTGGATGACGAAACACCAACATCCTCTGGGATTTTATAGTGCTTATCATACGTATCCATCAAAATAGTCCAGTCAGGTGCAGTACCTAGGATTGAGAAAGGCTTGCTTTTAGATTTGGTAGTTGAGCCATCCTTTATAAAGTTAATTTCTCGTTTATTTGTAGTCAATCCTTTTTGGGCTCTAGCTACTGAAAGACTTACTGCTTCACGTATGATTTCTAGTACTCTATCATGTCGGCGTGAGTAATAACCCCTATCAAGCAGCACCCTGCAACCTACCAGTAAGTGCCTAGCAGTACCTACTGCCTCACCACACGTATAGCAAGATTTTTCAGATGCTTTCCCCCATCTCACTAGGTTACTTTGGTCTGGGAGGGTCATTTGGAAGGCATTCAGATAGAATTTTAACAGGGCAGGAGACCAATCATATAGCAAGGTGCGCCATTTCAGGGCTAACGGGATGCAGAATTTCTAGCTTAACAGTATTTCTAGCAAGTAGTTTTTAAAGGCTTTCAGCAGACAAAGTTCAGGACTTAAAAACTATTGTCGGTTAGTTGTTATCCGCTGCGCAAGTTTCCTGACTTCGGGCTGCTTTTGACCATTTTCTAAAAACCCAGGCACTAATGGTTTTATACGACAGTTTACGTTTTTGCATCGTATGTAATTTTGTTTTAGTACACATCGTTTACACACTGTTTGGCCTACATTTTACTTTCTATTCAAAAGCGGGCTACCATATCATTTACTAAATAATGGAACATGTTGTTATGTTGTAGTCGAAGAATGTTTGTCATAGATTAATTTAACGAGCATTTTGTTTGAAGAAAATGGATTCAAGTCGTTTCTTAAAAAAAGTGGTTTATTAATGAATATAATTTAATAACAATTTTCTTATATATTGTAATGAAAAGTGAATAATTATATCGAGTAACATGTTATTTCCAACATCTAAAATTTCCACAATGCATGATGTTGTAATTACTTTGCAACTAGAAAATAAACTATTATCATAATAATGTAGGTTTCATTTCCAGAAAAATATTAAAAAGCTTAATGTCAAAGTCAAAGTCAAAGTCAAGTCATTTTTAATTAAAAAAATTAAAAAGTTTAATCAAAATGTAAATCAGATCTAATATCTTGAAACTTGTTACTAGTAGTTTACAAAATATAGTTTTGTGAAAGAAATAATACAGCCAATAAAATAAATAATTCATTAATACTCGTAATAATAATAGCAATGTGGTCTAGTTTCAATTTTGCTATTAAGGGAGTTAGAAAGGAAATTTAATAGAATAAATTAAAGAAATCCTAATAATCAATGAATATATTGGAAAATTTCTTGATGTATAATGAAATCAGGCAAAGATATCAATAAATTAAGATAATAAAGTTGGCTTGCTGCCAGCGCGCAGCGATCGTTAACAGTCAAGGACTTCGGGATCACGATACCATGCCGTTACTATACCAGCTGATTGCTGTTTGATTTATTTCACTGCAGAACTGAATATTAAAGAAACCTATTTTGACCTCGTAATACAGTCAAAGCTAATAAGTGGCTAGTTGACAGCGAGAGTGCTATCTAAAATCTTACATTCTTACATTTCTATGTATAATATGTATGTATTTACAAAAAAAAAGTATATATGTATTAATATCAGTTGTCTAGTACCCATAGTACAAGCTCTGCTTAGTTTGGGACTAGATGGTGTTGTGTTAGATGTCCGAAAATTTTTATTTATTTATTTATTTATTTATTTGACTGTCTTGATGGCGCTGTAGTAGCGTAAGTGTGTTACTGCTATACTGTGGTCTTTGTTTCGATTCCCGGTCAGACCAAATGCTCGTATTATCTGCAAATTTCATAGTTCGAGTGTTTTTTATATATAAAAAACAAGCATATAAGAATAATATCATCCAATCTAGCTTTCATACTACAAGTATTGTTTGATGTCCGAAATATTTATTTTTTCATTTAATGAATAAAAGCAAAAAAGCAAAGGCAGTACTTTATACATGTTTGAAATATTGTATGACATTTATTGAGTAGTTTGTTTTATGACAATATTGATCATAATTGCCTAATTAATTACCTTAATGACGCAGTGGTAGCGTATGCGACTGCTGTGCTTGAGGTCTTGGGTTCGATTTTCGGGTCGGGCCAAATGTTTGTATGATCTGTAAGTATTTGTTTCAAAGTTTGGGTGTTTTCATCAAACAACGTATGTTATCAGATATGAATCTGATGCAGAGGTTTTGGAGTCGCTCAAGTTTATTTAGTTGGTCTTCGGTGAGATCCAGATAGCTGACGTCACTATAGTCAAGGATAGGAAGAAGAAGAGATTGTGCGAGCGCAATTTTAGTGTTGATGGGAAGAAAGTTTCGTAGCCTAAGCAAAGATCCCGCTGCCGCAAACAGTTTGCGACTAACTTCCCCCATCTGAGGTCCCCAAGATAGGTACCTGTCCAGATAGATCCCCAAGTTTCTGACTTTGTCACCATATGGAACAACCGTACCATTGCAACTAACAACTGGTATCTGTTGTAAGCTTATCTTACATTGCAGCCTTGGGCTACCCACTATAATGACCCGTGTTTTAGCAGGATTTACACTAAGTCCATACTCCCTACTCCAGTGACATATTTGCAATAAATCCTTGTTAATTATATCTACAGCTTGTGCTAAATTATCGGGAGCAGCTTGGGAGTAAATTTGAAGATCATCTGCATAAAGGTGGTAGGAAGAAAGTAATTTATTAGTGATAGAGTTTATAAAAACTGCAAATAGTAACGGTGACAAAACGCCGCCCTGAGGTACGCCAGCAGATGTTGTGCACCAAGAGGAGCACACATTGTCAATACAGACACGCTGCTGGCGACCGTACAGGTAACTACGAAACCAGTCAATTGCCGATGGAGATATGTTAAGAGAACACAATATACCCAGCATGAAATCAAAATCAACAGTGTTGAAGGCATTGCTAAAGTCCAGTAAAGCTAGAACCGTTAGTTTTCCCTCATCCATGCCCGACCTAACGTCATCCGTAATATGTACTAGAGTTGTGGTAGTGCTATGGCCTGGACGGAAACCTGACTGGAAAGGATTAAGGAGACAATTCCTTGAGAGAAATGAGGTTAATTGTGTGTGAATGTGTGTATTTACGTATTTATATCAGTTACGGGACTAGATGGCGTTGTGTTTTAGATGTCCGAAATATTTATTTATGAGAGCAACCAATAGTACATTGTTATACAAGTATTATACACTATTTGTAACTTATTTTTTTATTTCAGGAGAATCTCGTTCGCTGCAAGTAGAAGGTGTAGCTTTCGAACGCGCTGCTGAGCTCTTGCGACGCTCCCCAGAATTTACAGTGCTTGCCACGCTCAAGCAAGAGCCCGCCAACTCGGGCTCTATACTGTCCTTCTCACATGGATATAATAGGTAAGAATTAGCTTGCGCATTTATGTATTTATTTCACATGTCTTTTTAAGTTTCCAGCACTATAACCCTTATTTATGTTAAGTATAATTATATATTTCCTAAGTATGTAATTTTGTCGTCAATAATAACTATACATAGCTCGTTATCAAGAGTACATTGCATTGAACGGTCACAATTGAACTGAATTAAAAAGATCTTTCATGTTCAGAAGTAACGTGCGTGACGAATGGTGTAGCTTAGCGCTACGGAGCGTAGCACAGTTTGTAGCGTTAAAATATTGCGTTTAAATTTTTAAAGTTACGATTTCACGACTTAATTATGTATTATATTCGTCTGGTATCGAGTAGTGGAACGACATGAGCCACTGGCGTACGCAACGTGTGCGAGGGAGCGGGGACGGCGCGTTGCCGGCGCGGATCGACGCGCCTTCACACCGTACGGTGAGTTCTAGATCTCAACATCGCTGTGCGCGCACGCATCCCGCCCGTTTCATTGACGATATGCGTGCGCGCACGTAGGGGAGAATCATGTATCTTGGAATGTCATGTGCCTCGGAATGTCCTCCTCGATCCATTCGTTGACCTGATTGCGCTCACTGTCTCCTCTGCATGGATGTAAATGTGCGCGGACGGGCCGGTTTGCATGCGCACCCGCACCTCGTCGTCCGCCGCCCGTCTTGTGTTCTGTGTCTTGACGTGTTGTGTTCTGTATATGTCCGACCGCCCCCTCACAATCCATCTTTCGATGTTCTTTTCCTCTATGTTGATGTTAGACGTGCGGTGGCCCGCAACCCAGGTTCGCGTTTACACCGAGGGGACACCGCCGAGCTCGGCCGCACTTGCATTCCAAGCGACATGGGAATCCCAACTGTCTCTAACTAAGTCTAATGCCTCGCTCGGCGCTCCTGTCAGCTCCGTACCGTTCGCGGAGTCACGCTTAACGTTCGGTCATGTAACTCCCTTAAAACATATAGTTCGCGCGAAGCCCGGAGCAATTTAATTTTAGACACCTTAGCGTCGACACCGAACGCAATTCGTTCCGAGGTACATGGTCCCCCATCCCGGCCGTGCGATATTGAGATGTAGAGTGAGCCGAAGTCCGCTCGCAGCCGGTTCCGTCCCGTCACCGTTCGAATGTATGTGTTGTTTGCTTTATTTATTGTGTACCTCGGAACAGTTTGCGAGGGCCTGGCGGAGTCGTCTCGCGGCGATGGTCGGTGTGTGATGTATAGTGCATCAGTGTGGCCATGCGCAGGTACTTGGAGGTCCAGTCGAGTGGTCGCCGGGATGAGGTGCGATTACACTACGTGGCGGCTGGCGCAAGTGCACCGCGCATCGAGACCTTCCCATTTCGCCTGGCTGATGGTGCCTGGCATCGCCTGGCAATCTCAGTATCTGGGGCGCAAGCCACGCTTCTCGTCGACTGCCATCCGCTCTACAGGCGACTTATCCCGCCACCTGATCGGAACTTCACACAACCGCAGCTTGCTCTTTGGGTTGGACAGAGAAATAGCAAGCATTCTTTATTTAAGGTACGAGATGTTATTCTTCTTTATCACTTGCCTTCGGATGACATTAAATACATAATTACTAAAGGGTTGTCACACAAATGTTATTTCAGGGTTCTCTTCAAGACGTCAGGCTCGTAAGTGGACCTCACGGCTACTTGGCTCAATGTCCGGGTCTCGACTCGGAATGTCCCACGTGTGGGCAATTTGCCCTGTTACAGGCTACTGTGCAGGAGCTTACTACACATATCCATGATCTTTCACTCAAGGTGGGTTCAATCATAAAAGTATGTATTATATTTTTGGTCACTTCAATATTAATTTGGTATATTGTAACAGTTGGTAGGTACAGAGGCGAGGTTAGCACGACTCGAACAGTGTGACTGCCAGAAGTCGTGCTATTCTAACGGCACAGTTCACGCTGATGGTGCCACCTGGCAAAAAGATTGTAATCGCTGCTCCTGTGTGGTAAGATACACTTTAGCAAAGTAACATACAATAATGTACTTCATTTAAATTACTTAACGTAATATATGTTTGACTTCACAGCACGGCGAGATAACGTGCAGGCCAGTTGAGTGCGACAGAACAGAGTGCAAAAATCCGGTATTACATCCAGGCGAATGTTGTCCAACATGCTTAAGTACGTTAACTCAATCTTAAATATTAAAAAAAAAAACGCAATCATAACAAACTACTTTTAATTCAAAATATGGTAAAAAATATTAAAATTATGTCGTATAATGTTTCAGGACAATGTTTATTGAAAGGGAATTTGTACGAACATGGGGACCGTTTTGCGCCGAAGGAGTGTGCTGAATGTGTTTGCCATGATGGCAACATGCAGTGCACGCGCGTTGATCCTGAGATAGCTTGTCCACCACTACCTTGTGACGTCGCCTACCAGTTCACAGTGCCTGGCGAATGTTGCAAATTCTGTCCAGGTAACGATAGCAGCTTATGAGTGATAATTATTGAACTGAACATTTAAAATTATATTGCTTCAATTTAATTTAAAACAACCACCAAATGTCAAATGAATCGTGTGCCATGTTATCAATGCCACGTCATTGGACTTTCATCTCTTGTTGCAAGCCTCATAAATGTTAGTTTTTTACATATTATATTTTCTATTTTTTTTTTGGAATATTTATATTTAAGTTCTTAATTCTGTAAGCTGTGTGCAACAAATAAAGTTTTTATTATTATTATTAACTGCCGCTGATTTAAATCTTTACTAGATGAAGGTTAACTTATCGTCGTGTGTAGGGTATTGTTCCCAAAAATTAACCCATTTTTGAGTCTTTTTACTCGACTACGGTAGAGCGAGTGGGTAATAATATATAATAGTATTGTCAGTCTATGTGTCTTTATATATTCCACCGTAGTGCTTAAACTAATGTCCCGATTTTAATGAATGAGGTGTAAATATATTAGTAATAATAGCCCAAATGACATAGGCTCTATAATTTTAAAAGCAGTTATTAAGAAGGTTTTTAAACTTAAAAAATGAACCAAATGAGAAACTTCTCCATCGAAAAAATAGATAGTTTTTCGAATAAAGTGTGATAACTTTATATATACTTGTATTATAACATAATGAACTATATTTGCATTCTCTTGTTTCCTTATTCTTCTTATTTTGAACCGACTTCATGTATATTAGTTTTTTTGTCTTCAAATTTGATGGAATCAAGCGTGAAATCTACCCTAATAAATAAAAACAATTGACTGCACGAATGGCGTAATAATTGCCGCGCCTTTTTCCATTTAGCTGAGTCTGATCCACAAAATGTTGTTCTGAGTCTGAGTGTTATTTGTGCCATTTCATGTATGTTTGTAAATTCCCCCGCAACAGAATATATACCAAAAAATGTGCATAACAATCTACCACCGAAAATCTCTTTTTCTATTTTCATTAAAACGGTTTAAAAATAAGTTACAATGAAAATTTGTCGGCCAGAGTAAGTAAATAATTATATTAATGTTGTGTTTTATTAACAGGTGTAGACTACTGCAGTATGGGACACTCATGCGATGAGAATGCGACGTGCATGAATCTCAATACAAAATACACTTGCAAATGCAACCAGGGCTTCCAAGGAGACGGCCTCTCTTGCCAAGGTAAATTTTCGTTTAAACATTATTATAAGAACATCTGTATCCGCTCCGGCGTTCCAGCACCAAGATTGTTTTCGTATCATACATGACTTAAGAAATCTTATCAATATATTTTTTTTTATAAAGGGGGCAAACGAGCAGACGTGTCGCCTGATAGTAAGCGATTACCGCCGCCCATGGACACCCGCAATACCAGAGGCGTCACAAGTGCGTTGCGGGCCTTTTAGGAAGGAGTACGCTCTTTTCTTGAAGGTTTGAAAGTCGTATTGGTCCGGGAACACAGCAGGCGATAGCTCATTCCACAGTTTTGCTGTGCGTGGCAGAAAATTTCGGGAAAATCGCACAGTTGTGGACTGCCAACCATCTAGATGATGGGGATGAAATTTCTGTCGCGTAGGACGATGGCGATTTTAGAAAGCAACTATTACCTAATTCGATTTAGTAAAAATATTTGTTCATTTATTAGGTATCTTGTGTGTGTACTTAATTCATTAATAAGTTATATTATTTTCTCCTTCAGATGTGGATGAATGTCAAAGAGCTGGTGGACTTGACGGGCATCATTGTCATTCTAATACGCGGTGTTTAAACGTCGTGGGGGGCTATGTTTGTCAATGCCTCCTTGGGTATACGCGCAAAGACAAGTTTAACTGTGTGGAGGTGAGTACTGAAATAAGATGCAGTCAACAGCACATATGTGACCGAAGATCATGCATCATTAATTGTAAACGTCTTTCTCAGATCGACGAATGTGTAGGCGAGACCCACGGGTGTAATGCATACGCCGTATGCACTAATACACCCGGATCTTACACTTGCCGATGTCGAGACGGATACGCGGGGGATGGTTATGAATGCACACGTATGTATTTTAGATTTTCACCATGATCATTTATAACGTCTATTTACTTGCTTTGGGGAAAAATAATAAATTAATACATATTCTGGAATTATGATCACTTATTTTTCATGCATCTTGAAAATATTATTGGGGCAAAAACATGTCTGAACTTTAAGATAGATTTTGCATATTTCCTAAAACGTATTCATAGCCGTTTGATGAAAAAGAAATACTAAGTGAAGTTTCAGGTTTTAGTTACATTTTGGTCAGTCGATGTTAGTTTTTTTCACGATTTATTTTGTCAGGATTTATTTTGGTGAAAACCTTAAAGTTTTAAACTTTCGTTATAATAAATAAATGTTACTACTATTTACATAAAAAAGTTTACACAAAGCTCGGCCATTGCAAGTCTACTATAACAATACAATACAATAGATCCAGAGCACAGACATCCTGAGTGTAAATAGTACAAATTAACGAATTACTGTTTTCAGCGATCTGTACAGGAGGGTGCCTGAACGGAGGTGAGTGTGTGGCTCCCGAGCAATGCGCCTGCGCCGATGGGTTTGGCGGCGCACGCTGCGAGCGCGACGTGGACGAGTGTCGCGGTGCACGGCCCGCCTGCCCGGCGCGTGCGCTCTGCGTCAACACGCCCGGCTCCTATTATTGCGTGTGCGCCGCCGGCTATCGGAGAGATGCTTTGCTCGACGGATGCCAAGGTAATCAGTTAAACAATGCAAATCTACATTAGCTTTATTAAGATATCCTAATTCCAGAGTTCTCTTTTCAAAAGAAAGAAAGATAATTATAATATAGATAATGATGTGGTCGCTGGACCTATGTGAAAATGTCATCACTCACCGAAATTATTTTGTAAAATAATTAAAATAAAAGGATTTTTTATGTAAAAAAAGAACATAAGTATATAGTACAATTAAAAATATAGCTAGTATTACATTATTTCTTACCAATTTTTTTTATAAATTTTGCATATCAAATAAATAATAATTTAAAAAACTAAAAAACACATAATTTCAGCAAATAGCAAATAATTTTAATGCAAAAAAGCGTGTGGTGACAATAACGCAATTTTTGCAGTAATACCCAGCACTTTTATACGTTAAAATTATTTTCTACTTTTTGGTTTGGTTCATTTATAAAAGCGTGTTTCTATACTTTTATTTATTTTATTTTGTTTTTCAAATTAATGTATTGTCATCGGTCCTCGATAAGTTTACTAAATTTATATTAAATTTGACCTTTTGAAGTGGGTCGAAATCAAGTCCAAAGAAGTCGGTTACAAACAAATATACATAAAAACAACAAACATCATAAAAAACGGATAAAATAGTAAATTATAGTTTTTATTGAGCTTATAACATGACTTTCAGATGTAGACGAGTGCGTGGAAGGGTTTCACACGTGTCACCCGAGTGCTCGCTGCGTCAACATCGAGGGCAGTTTCACGTGCGAGTGTGACTCGAACGAACATTGCGAATTAAGTGAGTATTTTTGATAATACGAAAAATCTATTTAATCAACACAGCCATCTAGCACACCCTGACATCTAGCTTCAAACTAAGCAAAGCTTGTACAACGATAGGTAGATTGACTGATAGAATACTTAAGTGTTTTCTATGTACAATACGCGGGTAAGGTTTTTTCGAAAACCTTACCCGCGTATTGTACATAGAAAACACCCAAACTCATAACAACTTTTTACAGAAGTGTATAACTTAAGTGGTGACGTAATCAACTTCTTTAAACTTACAGGTTGTTCCTGGCAAGGTCGAATACTATCAGACGGCGAGTCGTGGTCGGAGGCAGGCGGTTGTCGCACGTGCTCGTGCGCACGCGGCGTTGCGACGTGCGCGCGCGCTCCCTGCCCCTGTGACTTGCAAGACAACCATACTGCATCGGTAACTTATTTTTTAAATACACCGATATAAATTATACCCTTTATTGCTAATTTCAGTTTGTATTATGAAATATGTGTAGTATATTTACTGTGTGCTATATACAACTTGCAAACTTCTAAGAACATTGATAGTTTTCTGATTGTCCCAATCTAATTTGTAATGTTGTTATCCCTAATGTTATGAACATCTGTACGAATTAGCTCTCATCATCTTCCTAGACTGACTGACTTCCGAATAACGATTGCCATATAGATGTTCATGACAACCGGGACCGACGGCTTAACGTGCTCTCCGAAGCCCAGGCGGGAAACACCGCCATCTTCCATACTCCGGGCTGCTATTAAGAATTTCTTATAAGAAAAACCCAACAGCAGTCCGACCAAAAATCGAACCCGAGACCTCTTGATCTGCAGTCACTTACGCTAACCACCAGACCAACGAGGCAGTACGAATTAGCTCTAAAATGTAAAAAATAATTTGTTATTAATGTTTGTGTCCAGTTGCAGAGCACAGTGGCAGGAAGCGCGGCGCCGGCGGCGTGCTGCCCGCACTGCGAGGCGCGCTACCACTGCCGCCACCAGGAGATGCACCACATCACCTTCCGCAGCGGCGAGCGGTGGCTCTACCAGTGCCAGATTTGCGAGTGCCTCGTGAGTTCTACCTAAACAATTTTCTCAACTTTAGTCACGAGAAAACTATCCTCAATAACAAGCGTTGCAACGCTGTAACAAACAGCGTAATAGTTTATTAGACGACATAACTACAAAGCGTAACGCGTCACTTTTAGTTAACGTTCAATTTTACTCTGCGAGAGAAGCTATGGGTTTGTCAATTTATGTTAGTAAAACGAAGACAATGGTTATAGCAAAAAAAACGATGCCCACACAAATATAAAGCTTCGGGGAGTAAATATAGATGGCGTTAGTAAATTTAAATATCTTGGCCGTTATTTTACGAGTGACTTAAAGTGTTGAAAAGGACTAACTAAAACCGCTTTCTTCAAATGTCTAAATTTTTATGCGACCCAAAAATACAATTTTCTTTGAGGCACCACGTCACGAAATGTTACGTTTTATCCACACTATATAGGTGTAAGACGTGGGTAAGACGTAACAAAAGATCTGTAACCGACTACAAGCCTTCGAGATGTGGTTATTGCGGAAGATGTTCCAAATACCATAGAATAGCTTTACATCCAACATTAAAGTGCTAAAGGGAACTGATGTCTAATATCTACACTAATATTATAAAGAGGAAAACTTTGTTTGTATGTTTGTTTGTTTGTTTGTAATGAATAGGCTCAAAACTACTGGACCGATTGAAAAAATTCTTTCACCATTCGAAAGCTACATTACCCACGAGTAACATAGGCTATATTTTATTTTGGAAAGAATAGGGTTCCGTAAGATATTTGGGTTTTTCGGACCCAAAGTGTAAAAAATCAACCAGATAAGTTACTTATTTTGCGTACGCTGCCTAAACGGTAAAAGATAGAACCATAAAATGTTCTAATTAATCGTAGATCTTATAAATATCTACAAAAAAGTCCGCGACACACTATACCTATCTATGTCGAGTGAGGCACAACAACCATTTTTTTATTTAAAAATCTTGAATTTTGTTTGGACTACATTTAAACGCGTTTATTTTACTCATGCTATCAATCCTTATCAAAATAAATTATTTCATCACTAACTACAGTTTATGTAGATAATATTTGGTCTGTGAATTATAAAAAATGGACGTTTGGTTTTGAAGTTATGGCAAAATTAAAATATTACTAATAGGAGCGGAGCACTAATGAAGAATGTTTAAAAAACGGGGGAAAATTTTCACGTTACGGGCAACATAAGACGCAAACGTGGTTGCGTGGGTCAGCTAGTAGGTAATAAAGAGACAAGTGGCCTTATTTGGACACATACAAAGTGGCCCTCAACATGAATTCTTGAGCCTTCATTAGAAGGATAATACCTGGTAGGAAGACACCAGGTCGACCACGAAGGAAGTGGATAGATAACATCTGGGCCTGGACTGGACTAAAATATCACCAATTTACTTTACTCATGATCGCGAGGGGGACGATTATCCGACACAACCGGGGAGAGATCAGGCGCAGGACCGGCGGCTCTCAAAAGCCGATTGAACGGTAACTAAAAGCGAATTTTTAAGTATTCTGATTATCGAAATACTTAAAAAAACGATTTTTTTAAGTATTTCTATAATCAGAAAAACTTGATAACACTTTTTGGTCATGATCAGCAGTCGCATACGCTAACCGCTAGGACAACGAGGCAGTCACGTACTATACGCTTAAATAAGGGTATGTTAACGCTTGTGTACTAATGCTTATATGTGTGCTGTGCTGTAGCTGGGTGAGGTGGACTGCTGGGAGCCCGAGTGCGGGCTGGACGGCGGCGCAGGGTGCTGCGCGGGAGCGGGTGGCGCGGGCGGTGGGGCGGGTGAGGGGGGAGGTGAGCTGGCGCCGCCGCACCGGCTCGAGCTCGCCGCCTGCGCGCCGCCGCACTGCCTCTGCACGGTACGACACGACAACACACCCCCTCTCACTATCGACACATATTATTAACTTAAATCATTTGATACTCAGTCTGTTTGCATGCAGATTAAAGTTGTTTAATACATTGCATTGATAGATTTTTTATATCCAAAGCGGAACAAATTCAAAACTGAAAATAACATACGTTATTTTCATTGCCGTTATACAATAGCAATGAAAATGCAGATAATATTGTGCTCAATTTAAGATAACATTGCATCAGAATTCATGTTTTATTACCTAACTCAAAACGGCTTCAACTTCTATTCTTACTTATATAATTAACATTACATTTATCATCAACAATGTCAAAGAAGAAATACTGAGCTTCATTACAAATACAAAGCTCGTTAATAGCCTTCTTGGCCTCCTTGGCCATAACATTGAGAGAAATCGGTGACCATAAGTTTTACATTATTCGGTCCTCGTGCTGATCCCAGAGCGTTGGAAAGGCCACGGTTTAAGTTCGTCTCTTGCTCTACAGCTGCTTCTAATACTGTGTTGCTACTATTGTGTGTTAACCCGACGCTTGGCGGGACCGAGGCGGTCCATGTGTGAATGCATCGTTTACGCTTGTTGCAGGGTGGGCAGTGTGCTACTTTGGTGAGCAATCTCGCGTGTTGTGTGCATCGGTAACCATCCCCACTCTTTTTATTCATTCATACATTTGCTATATTAACACGTGTTTATTCGAATGCTTGTGTCCTCGATTTTCTTAATTCACTTAATTTTAATCCATTGTAAAACATACCAAAAATTGGACATCGAAGTTTAAAGTCAAGGTAAATAAATATTTAATCAGTATAAATGTTTAAGAATTCATTACACACAAGGACTTAAATCGAGGACTATCATTCTAGACATCATTTTGTGTTGCATGTTTTATCCTTTATTCATTACTCTCATTTTTCTCTAAGCTTTAATATTCAGCATGCTCGGATTATATTTTGCTTCGATTGAAATCAGATATGAAACGAATCGCCTTATTTTATCACGATTAATCGAGTTATTTTATCACGTTCTCCCACTAGATTTTAGGACGTAGATTGTACTATATTATAAATTTACTTTAATTCATCGTATTTAGACCCACATACAGATTTACATAACTTGTTCTCCCGAATGATCGATAAAGTATTTTGTAAAATATAATGTACAGGTAGTGCTAGTTATATATATAATGTAGTTGTCAGGACCGGCCACGCCTCGGCGGGCCGGTCTGCGGCGTTGGGCTCGAGTACGAAGTATTGCATGTTCGCAGAGCGCGCGGGCCGTGGGCGCTGGTGCTGGCGCTGGCGGCGGCGTGGTGGGGGCGCGGGCGCGCGCAACATCGCAAGCACCGCGGCGCGCGGCGCTAGAGCCGCCCTGAGCGCCAAACCAGGAACATATTTATTCTAGATAGATCTAATGTTACGGGTTGAGCCGCCCGACGCCCGCTCGAGCGAGACGCGCACGCACCTTCCGATTCTAAATTTTAAACTATAGGAACCTCCGCTTAGCTACTTTTTGGTGCGCAGTTTGGCGGTATTTTAAGACTCCCGAGACTAATAGGATATAGGGTACGCTCGTGAGCGAAAGCGCGATTGAATGGATAGATCACGCGACTCGATGCGACCGTAAAGTCTCAGTCGCTTCGCTCGCCGCGTCGCGTGATCTTATAGCGATGTGAATGTTTTTCTTTATAAAGTAATCGCAAACTAGAAGCGCTACGCGCGGACCGGTTAGGACGCAGGATTTGGCCACAAAAAGTAGCTAGTGTGTCGAGATTGTAACTCGATCGCTTCAATTATTATCCTAGTACTGGACTTTGTAGCCCTTGTTGTAAATAGGAGCGGCGCTTGGCGCTCGACGGGCGGGCCCGGCGCCGCGCGAGACTGTATGTATATTGTGTATCGTTGTGGGCGCGGCCGGGCCGGGGCCCCGAGACATGCGTCCGACCAGTATTCGAGTATGAGCCTAATATTTGCCTAACTATGTTGATAGTGTACGAGTCTGTAAAATCATTAGTACGTACGTTTGTATAGAGTATGATATGTTACGTAGGTGTATATCGCAGTGCGCCTCGGGGCCGGGTCTAATGTGAGTATAGCGTTAGCGGCCCGCTCCGGCCCGCTCGCGCCGACGCCCGCGCTGTTGTACGAAATTTTTCATAATATATTATAGTTTTTGTTTGTCTTTATATAGAGATCGTTTTTCTTATATGATTTGAAAGTAACCAAAAATAGGTACCAAATATAGAGAAAGATATGATTGTTTCTTAATTTTCATAAAGCATTTTGATGCTTGCATGTTGTATTGTGTTCAAAAAATTACAATTAAAAAGATATCCTCGACTGAACTCGTTTTATTTGCTGTACAGTTGCAAACATGTCCCTACAATAGGCACATTAGAGAATGAAGTTAGCCACTGTCCTAACAAAATCAGCAGATTAAATGTATTACTCCATAGCCAGGTCAAATTAGCTCAAAAACTAGGGTACCCTTGCAAAGCGTAAGTGGCCCGAGGTACATCAGGGTTCCAGGGTTTTCTTCCTAGGGTGCACCTGGTTCCCCGGCATCGAGTACCCGAGGCAGCGTGCAGTTTTAGTCGGTTCGAGTCCGATATGCCACCAGAAGGTGGTATTCCCAAATGTTATTATGTTATTATTCGGTCCAAATGTTTGTATGATCTGCAAATATTTGTTTCGAAGTTTGGGTGTTTTCTATGTATAATATGTATGTATTTACAAAAAAAAAAGTATATATGTATTTAAATCAGTTGTCTAGTACCCATAACACAAGCTCTGCTTAGCTTGGGACTAGACGGCGTTGTGTGTTAAATTGTCCGAAATATTTATTTATTTATTTATTTATTTATTTATTCCCGCACAGAAAAAATAACAGGGGTAACCTTGTATGAATTCCCAACAAGCTGAAAATTTGCAGGCACGTAAGGAATACAACTATGAAATCCTGAAGTCTCTATTGATCCCATGTATTCAAAATTCAAGTTGCAAAAATAGATTTTTTGGATTTTAAGCTCAATCAGTTTTACGATAAAATAACTTAGACCAAATTGTATAGATCAGGTAAATATCTACTAAAATTGTTCCTGTTCTTTTTCCCTTAAGATTATTTTGAGCATTAAGTCAACTGGAGAACAGTTGACGGAGAAACAGAAAAACCCCTTTGACACTTGCCACAAACTGCGTACTGTCACTGTGTCCGCGGCATAAGTGCTACTGCGACCTCGATTCATACAATTTCTTTAAGGTTAAATACATAAAACTGTGCTTGAGACATTTAACGTACAAATGTTTTTTACAGTCGAATCGAATATTTTTTATTTCATAAATATTTATTGTTCAAAAATTATTATTACAAACATTTGATAAAACTTATGACAATCTGAAAGTAAATATCACAATTTGAAAAATCTTAAAAACCTGTGTGTGTACACCATACATGTACGTAGTCTTGAACTTATTTGAAATTCGAAACTTTATTTGAAGTGTGTGTGTTAGACAGTGTTGTACTGAACAGGCGGCAGGTTGGGCTCCATTACTGCCACGTGTTGTGGCTGAGGAGGATGTGAGAGACACGCAATCCCAATTCGAACAGGAGTGGCAGACTTGCTTAGCATCTTTTCTTGTTCTACCTCGTATGTCACCAACATGAAGGCTGCCTCGAACAGTGTCACAGCCTGCAAATAACATAAAAAAATTAATGAAATTGTCGGAAACGTGCACACATATAATCCCAATCTTAAGAATTTTATTATTATTATTCACCGGATTCGAAATATCAACCGAACTAGGATAAAAGTATCACATTCTAGTTATTATCCAAATAAATATTTACCATGACGACGATGAGCGTTGAAGATAGTGCAGAAAGAACATTGGCGAAATGTCGAATATCAGCGAGTGCGGGACGAAGGCATCCCATACTATAAAGCGGCACGTCGCATATGTCCGAACTCTGTACAAATCATTTTCTCAATAAGGTTTCTTGACCGACAGTAGCTAGAACAAACTGGCTTGACCAAACTTGGTTTACTTAATTACGAAAATGTAAATATGAAAATAAAGATTTATACAAGGTCAAGATAATTGTTCATTACATGCATTTATGTCTTCAAATTCTGGAAAAGTCAAGAATAAACATTCGGTAAGGATTCTGAAGAGCGATTACTCGCCGCGAACATGTAGGAAGTGTACTAAGTAAAAAAAACATGTTTAACGAAATATATCTCTGTTTCATACCTAATACCATATTGATTGATTATACTAAATATATGATATTGTGTGAACAATCAAATAACTGATATTATATGTAGGCCTAAGCACCGCGTTACTGTTTCCCTGGTACCTTCATGCATCCAGGTAAACACAATTAAAGACATACGAGTATGTAAATATAAAGTTGAAGCTACCTTGCCGGTCAGAACACGTCCACAGCACGCCGAGGGCAACGTGCGGCGGTGTAGATACCAGTCAGAGTAAGACTGCACTCCGCAGCATTTTAACTGAAATAACAAAGACACAAAATCCATAAAGTAATATAAGCAAGCTCTCTACTATATATACTCGTATACTCGTATTTATATCCATATATTAATACTCTAAACTAATACTTTAAACTCCTTAAGAAAAGGCTAACGGAGGAGTATTGGCACAGTTTAGTGCCGAAACCAAAACCAAATAAAAATGAGTTAAGGGGGAATTTTGACCACTAGTTTATTTAAATGTGTTTTTAAGAGTTAGTTAGTTGTAATTTATAAATAGATACCTATAACATACCTAAAGAAAGCCGAGAAATGGAGCTTAATTATTAACCGACTTCAATAAAAGAGGAGAGGTTCTTAATTTGACTATTTTTTTTGTTTGTTACCTCAAAACTTTTGAGTGGGTGAACCGATTTGATGATTTTTTTGTTATTTGAAAACTGGTGCTTCCCGTGTGATCTCATTTCAATTTAGTTCAGTTCCTGAAGTCACTTTTTTTTGGCTTCAAAATTTTGATCATTGTTTACTTTATAAATCTATCTATATACACCCTAAATAAAAAATATTAGTATAGTACCTCAAGTTGCATAGCAGAGAAGGAGCTTCTCACAGTGGGATCGAAACCGTCGATGGCCATGGCCCGCAACATGCTGATGTTCAGCGCACTCGGGTCGCGCACAGCTCGAGCCACCGAATTCATGGACGACAGTCCCAAAGATAGCATCAGCATCGCTACGCTCACCACACCCATCAACTGCAGGATTGACACCTTGTGTGCTTATTTTTCTACTTATCATCATTATCAACACCAACCTTATAGGCTCAAGACCCATAGAAAGATTCTCGTGTCATAGACAACCGCTCAATTTAGGGATTATCGATAAATTACATTACTATTTGGAATAGACCTCATTATTCCTAATGCACAGAAATTACCTCGAAACTGGAGTTTAGAAGCTTTTAAATATCCAAATCAACAAACAAGGTTTTAGTTCATAAATGTATGTATGGTTCCAACTAAATAAGATGAAATATTATATAAATACATACAGTGGCGTTCAATGCCTTTGATTTGAGGTTGTAAGGCACGAGCGTTGCCAGCCAACATGTTGGAAGGCAGAGGAGCGATCCTGCCATAAACAGAACACTGGAGCTCAACTCTACTCCTATGTCAGTCGTCCAAAAGTAGTATGACATGCGAAGTAGACTCCATGCTACTGTGCCACCGAGTATAGTGCCGCCGCTCTGAGATAAAGAAACAAAATATATAAAGGTATACTAAATGCCCCAAAAGGCAACGATAAGCTCGTTAACATTTAAAATATTTAAAGCACATGGTCAAGCTCTCTTAAATATTTTTCTAAATAGCTATTACGCCTTTGTCATATTATTTATTTAATTACATCAGAATAAGGAGCCTAAATATTTACTAATAACATCACCCACTCCACACAAATAAGAATACGGATCACGTCAACAAATTCTATAATTCCTTTCATGATGCAAACTTATTTTATTCTATGCAATGAATCTTTACTACAGATATAAATAGTACTTTTAACAATTAGGCTACGATATTCTACAGGTCAATTGGATATCGCTACATCGTTGGGTTAGTTACATGTTTTTCTCTTAGTGTTTTTGATTTATTAAGAATAAAGATTATAAACTATAATAAAATTTAACTAATACTTACAAGTAAGAGACCAGCACAAGAAAACAAAACTAATGCACTATTTCTCATTACGTACTATTTTTTAATACTTTTGATATTTTTAATGTAATTGTCAAATTGTGAAAAATTTTCGATAAATATTGTGGATTCATTCCTTAATCACTTGACGAATTTGAAAGATATTTGAATGTGATCAATCGAAAGTAGTGTTTTTTTTTTCAATGAAATAGTTTATATTGTCAGAAAGAAGGTAGTAATTCAATATCATATAGTGTATGTAAATATTTAGGACGAGATTCATTAGAAATTAATTGTTTTGTGGCGACCTCCATAGTGATGATTTGCGCAAGACGGCTGGCAGGAGCTGGATGCGAGAGGCCGAGGATCGAACTAAGTGGCGTGCTATTGGAGAAGCCTATGTCCAGCAGTGGACAGTGGACCACTGAACAAGATATATTTTTGATACAGCAGTCTTATTTGAATTTCAAATAATATAATCGTTTATAATCCAAACTCTTTTCATTGCGAAGAAAAAGTATTCTTATAAACTTAAAGTGACGGTAGTTTTTATAAAAAATATAACGTACATGTATTTCTAAAATTATTTAATTATCAATCCACCAACTCTAGTTACTGCAAGTGATTTAATAAATTACCGATGACAAGATAATTATAATAACAATGACCAAATGACAATATGGAAGGTAGAGTAGAAATCACAGAGTACTAGTAGAAATGTTCAACCGTTGCCGACCGAGAATCGAATGACCCCGTTGCTAAGCGCGCGCCACGTTTAATAGCGCACCGCTCGGTCCGGGTTTTGGAGAGAGGGTATTCCTAAGACGGCCGTTCCTGACAGCGCGGCGTCCTCGACCGCATCTTGCCTTGCGCCTTTACTAGGTCCACTATCACCGGGCTGATCATTTTCATCAGACCGGTCATCATCTGAAATGTAACACACACACCGTTCATTTGTATTCTCGCATTAATTATGTGTCTGAAGCCAAAAGATAGTAAACCTCTGAATTATTGTCACCAAGCACACGACGGTGAGCGTGCACTCTCAACGCCGAGCACCCAGACAACTAAGAGGTATCTTTGAAAGAATGATCACAGACCAAAAACAGCGATTTTGAGCATTAAATTTAGTGGGACTAAATTAAATTCCAAGCAATGAAACTCCTGACTTTCATTGGGTAGAATATTAGCCAAAACAAATAAATGGTAGCTTCCACACCATCTACATTAACACATGAAGAAATCGCCTGCAAGAACTGGGTGTGAAGCTAAACTACTTAGCCTGAGCAGAAGCTATGAAGCACAGGTAGAGGCCAAAACAGAAGCTATAAGCCAGAGGCATTTCGCCTCTATGGCAGTCCTTTATCGTCTTCATCACGGAGAGTGTTCCGAAGAGCTGTTCCAACTGGTTTCCCCTTCTCCCTTCTTCTACAGGACAACACGTGCCGGTCTTGGAAGACACCGCTTCAGAGTAGTAGACATACGATCTCGTACTCACCGCTTCGGTTCTTCCTTCCTGTGCCAAGCGGTCAAAACCTAGAACTCATTACCTGCGTAAGTGTTTCCGTCCCACTATGAACCCGGGTATTTTAAGCGGAGCGTGAAAAAGCATCTCACTAGACCGCCATAGTGTGGGTCTGCTGCATTGTCTCTATTAGCATTGAGGATGGTGACCACCACTCCTGGATTCTGCTCGTGCTTTCCATCAGGCAGAGCAAAATCATTTCAACCAAACAGAAGTCATAAGCCGGAGGCTCAGACCATACAGAAGCCATAAGCCGGAGGCTCAGGCCAAACAGAAGTCATAAGCCGGAGGCTCAGACCAAACAGAAGCCATAAGCCAGAGGCTCAGACCAAACAGAAGCCACAAGCCAGAGGCTCAGGCCAAACAGAAGCCATAAGCCATAGGCTCAGGCCAAACAGAAGCCACAAGCCAGAGGCTCAGGCCAAACAGAAGCCATAAGCCATAGGCTCAGGCCAAACAGAAGCCATAAGTCATAGGCTCAGGCCAAACAGAAGCCATAAGCCATAGGCTCAGGCCAAACAGAAGCCACAAGCCAGAGGCTCAGACCAAACAGAAGTCATAAGCCAGAGGCCCAGACCATACAGAAGTCATAAGCCAGAGGCCCAGACCAAACAGAAGCCATAAGCCAGAGGCTCAGGCCAAACAGAAGCCATAAGTCAGAGGCTCAGGCCAAACAGAAGTCATAAGCCAGAGGCCCAGACCAAACAGAAGCCTAGAACCAGTGGTTCAGGCCAAACAGAAGTATCTTGATCGTTCACCAGCCTCGAAGAAAGCGGAGCAGGCGTCAGGTGTCCACCCTCGGCAGTTGCCAGGGTTTTCTTATCATACGAACCAGCCAGTAGTTACAGCTCATAGCTGTGATGTGATAGTACACGTAGGACCTTATAGGGCCCCCGCATGCCAGAGTCGAGCTTTCTTGACCAACACGGCCTCTCCCGACACCCTGACGTCCATGTCAGGTCCACATTTCTTCATTGTTTTCATTTGTAGTCTCGATCCTCTAAGAAAAGTTTATTAGAATCCTCAGTAGGTATATCGTCTCCGACTGTTGCTGAAAACAGAGTTAACAAATAGCTTTCGTGATAATAGGAATTGGAAAAGGTTTGATCCCCCAAGGAAAAGAAGAAGACCACGAGTTTGGGGCTGGTTACCCTGTCCATCGGTCTTAAAGTTCATATCAGGAAGACCATGAGTTTGGGGCTGGTTACCCTGTCCATAGGTCAAGTTCACATCAGGAAGACCACGAGTTTAGGGCTGGATACCCTGTCCATGGGTCTTATAGGTTTTCTCAGGAAGACCATAGTTTGGGGCTGGTTACCCTGTCCATAGGTCAAGTTCACATCAGGAAGACCACGAGTTTGGGGCTGGATACCCTGTCCATGGGTCTTACAGGTTTTATCAGGAAGACCATGAGTTTGGAGGAAGAGGTACCGCAGCACCTGCCTTTACCAACTCAGTAAGACCGCAGTCTACTGCCACTGACGCTCTGCCATCTCAGCACAACTGATGGTAGAAGCGCAGCTTCCAAGCAACCTTAGTCACTCGTCATCTCACTCAATATCTGTAACAGATCAAAAGTTACTCACGATCGAAAAAGCCTGCAAAAGTATCAGGGCACTACTCCTTTCCAGATCACCATAAACTGTGCAGCTGCCTGGGTGACCTTACCACGAGCTCCACTTAGCAATTTTATCACCTGATAAGGACCTAATTCAAAAGCGACACTTTTTTTTTGTAAGCCGGGTGATACTTGTCTTTGTCGCGTAACCTTCTATATAGCGGCGAAAGTATACAGCTAGACCGAGGAACTGGCGAACCTGTCGCACGTTACTTGTAACTGGTGTTTTCACAAGTGCCTCAATTTTACGAAGAGCTCGGCTTCACCTGACCGTCATTAATTATCTGGTCTAGTTATTCGACCTCACTAGTCAGAAAAGAGCACTAACAACATCCAAACAAGAGTTCACTTTATTTTTCGGTTAATGTCTTGCGACTCGGAACGACGTTTGGCAAAACAATCCACTTCGTTATGACCCATCTTTTTGCAAAATGAACGGATTAGTCTCTCTGGAGCGTTAATATAAGACGGCTTTGAAGTGTGAACATTCAATGCTTTTATTTCCGATTCGATTGCATACGAAACATTTGCTATCTGATCGTGTAGAATTATTGTGCCGAGAATTCAGACGGTAATGGCGAATGAATTTTAATATTTCTTTTTAGGTTTAGTGTGGGAAGGTAAAAATGAAATTATGTTATCAACTGTCAGGTCAGCGTTAGCAGCTACCGCTTGTACTTGAAGGTTATCTATACCTCGCACTATGATTTGAACTATTAAATCGTTACTCAAATCTTTTACAATGCGTAAAGTAAGCAGCAAACGACGGGCGTACTCGGCATACGTCAAGTACTTATCGGATGTTGTAACCATTACTTCAAAAATAATGTTAGCATAATGTTGTTTACGAGGACATAATGTCCGATACGAAATTGGTCCACGAACGATCGTTTGTAACCAACTCGTCAAGCCAAGTTTTTCGCGTCTCCCTTCAAACAATTAGCCACTCGCGAAAGACATTCCGAATCGTTCCAATTGTTAACTAATCTAGCGCGCTCCACCTCCTCACACCACACCTCAATATCGTGTACGGGTCAAAATTCGAAACATAATTACGCGATTTAAACGGGTTCGTTGCACTCAAAATATCAAGTAAAGTTTGTGAAAAATAAGACTCACTGTTTTGCGGTGTGCTGCGATGAGTTGGTCTTGGAGGTGTGCGAGATTCATTCGGTTTGTCTTCTTCGATAGCATTCAAACGAGCAGTTATAGTGTTCAATGCGTTTTTTACCGAACGATCGCGCTTACGAGAACGCTTTCGTTCTTCACGACTGTGCAATCTATCGCGCCTTCGTTGACACTGTCTATCGGAAGACACACTCCAGATCTCGACATAATGAAGTTCGCAAATAGACAAATAAAATAAAAATATCCAACAGAATGTGGGTAGTTGATAGTTTCCCAAAATAATGAAAATTAAAATTGTGTGTGGATAGTTTCACGAAGTCTGTATGACTTCTTTTTGCGTTCAGGTGCATCGCAATACATTACGTCCACATTACACGGATACAGTGAACGGAATTCTGACTTAAAATTGTCAAAGTCAAATCATTTATGTCCATAGGCCCCAAAAGGCACTTGAACACGTCAAAAATACAAACATCAAAATATAAAATAAAACTCAAGTAAAGTAATCAATTCAGTGATAAAGATTGATTTCGATTCAACTCAAAGGTTTAAATTGAAATCAATCCAAGTACCAGCTCCGATGGGTATTGCATTCATGAGAAGAGCTGGTGAGAAACTAATGTGCACCATCTTTTTAAATAATTCATACAAAGTTTGTTTGTTTTTGACAACCGTACTTCTATGTGAAGGTTAAGGCGACCAAAACACAAACGACACGAACAATCGTTCGCTACCCAATCGTTAACTCACGACTTCGCGTCACCGCGCAGGCAACCTCCTATACGCTCTAGACATTCGCAATCGCGTTGTCCCGGTCGGCAAACGGTTCTCAATAGAATTCAAACGAGCCAATATTTGAACTATTGTCTGATCACGCGGAGAATCATGTTGTTTAAATGAGGTGTCACGACGTCTATGACCGTCACGTGGGTTACGGGACACATCACGGTATCGGATTGTTTGTGATCACACACACACACACACACACAAGCGGAGGGGTTCGTTCGTTCGTCCGTTCACGACTATGTGAACGTTCACGTCGTTTACGCGATGAAGAAGTGATTGTTTCTACCGGAGTCATGGCTACGACTACTCGATCTACTTCTTAGCGTTCGAGAACGATTACGACGCGTTCCACTAGAACCGTGTAGTTTTTCAACACTTTCTGAACGTCCCGACATATCGTGGTAACCAAATTAAATCAAATGGTAAACACTCACCGATACTCGTACACTAAATACACGCACAATTATTTAAACATGAAAGACGAAACTTGCAGTAATTAGGTCAAATACTAACGGACATTTATTCAATGAAACAGATAGCACACAGCACTAAGCACGTGTTCGAATCCCACTTCTGATCTTATAAACTTAAAGTGACGGTAGTTTTTATAAAAAATATAACGTACATGTATTTCTAAAATTATTTAATTATCAATCCACCAACTCTAGTTACTGCAAGTGATTTAATAAATTACCGATGACAAGATAATTATAATAACAATGACCAAATGACAATATGGAAGGTAGAGTAGAAATCACAGAGTACTAGTAGAAATGTTCAACCGTTGCCGACCGAGAATCGAATGACCCCGTTGCTAAGCGCGCGCCACGTTTTATAGCGCACCGCTCGGTCCGGGTTTTGGAGAGAGGGTATTCCTAAGAGTATTATAATTTGTAAAATGAAATGACATTATGTGTAAGATGTCAAGTAGTAGTCAATCTGAAAATATTAAAATAAAAATCTAAGAATATATTTATATCTATAAACGAATCGTATAATGGCCAATTTGGTAGAAGAAAGAGCTCGGATTGTAGTGCTCAGTGAGCAAGGTTGCGGCGTTAGAGAAATATTACGTGAGTTAAATATAAGTCGTAACACGGTCAGAACCTGGATCAGACGGCACGCTGAAGAGGGTATCCTTGAAGACCGACGACGACATAATCATGGGGTTCGTCGAATCACAAACCAGCAGAGAACGGAAATGCAACACCATTACGAAGAACATCCTTTTACTCGTACCCGCTATTTTGCAGCACGTTACGACGTTTGTCTAGAAACAATTAGAAATAATTTGCACCGCACTGGGCTGCATTACAGACATCATGCTAAGAAAGTTCATTTAATGGATGCACACAGAACTGTGAGATTGAATTTTGCACGTAATTATTTAGATTTCAACTGGACAAACACCATCTTTACAGACGAAAAATCATTTCGCTCTTCTCAACATGGTCGCTTAACTTTGTGGCGTTACGATAACACGCGATACACAGAAGACCACGTAGTGCCTAACCAATCATCTGGCCGTATTTCAGCTAACATGTGGGCATGGATGGATGCTGGAAACATAGGCGAACTTGTTCCTATTTCTCCTCGTCATAACGCTATCAACTATGTCGATTTATTGGAAGAATCAATGTTACCGACTTTGCGAACAGTTTACCCCCGTGAAGATGTGCCAGTATTCTCCTATGTTCATGATAACTGTCGAGTGCATACTGCCAGAATTGTCTCAAATTGGTTTACGGAGCATGAAGAGGAATTTACTCTCATTCCATGGCCGTCTAGGTCACCAGGTCTTAACCCAATAGAAAATTTATGGGGTTTGATGGTTCAAATGTGGGATAACAGGAACGAGAGGACTAAAGAAGCAATCGAGCTGCATTGTACCGAAATCTGGGATTTCATGAGGGGAAGTGACATTTGCAGTCGTCTAATCGGGTCTATGCGTAATCGATTATTAGACGTTATTGAAAACCATGGCGCTTACACTCGGTTTTAGGTTTAACCAGTAATCCTACAGACCCAAACAATTGGAACCATTATAACCCAAAAATTAACTATTGAGAAGTTTTCTTTTTTATTCGCTTTACGAAGTGAATGCCATTATTTTTAATTTAATAATATGAAATAAACAAAGGTCTCTAATTTTACTGTTTTATGTTACTAATATGTATGACTAGCTGTCTCGACAGACTTCGTTCTGTTAAATAAATGCTTATCTATTTTTGTTCTACAGTACCCTATGCTACCTTTACGGTACCTCTACCCTCCTACCTCAAGTCTACCCATTATCTACACTATCTACACTAATATTATAAAGAGGAAAGATTTGTATTTTTGTATGTAACGAATAAACTCAAAAAGTACTGGACCGATTTTATTTTTACCGACCGATTAAATAGGGTTCCGTAAGACATTTGCGTTTTTCGTTTATATAATAGGAGCGGAGCACCAATGAAGAATGTTTAAAAAACGGGGGAATTTTTTTACGCTACGGGCAATAGAAGACGCAAACGAGGTTGCGGGGGTCAGCTAGTTCGAAATAAAGTCAATCCTATGTCTCAAACAAATATACAATTAAATCTTTCCTAATATACCTATAGATAAGGACGTTCACTGGCTAACAAACTTTTTCGTGCAATACTTATCATAGTATACGTCTATGTCTATGTCATGGCTTTGTCAGTGTCTAGTAGAATGATAATGGTTCGTCACTTATGAAATGTATGTTCAAGCTAATTTCAACCTAATGGTATAGAATAATTGTAGGAAAATGACTCTAAGGGGGGTCATGAATCACTTTGGTCCACTGTACAACATCCCAACATCAACTGTTAGGCAGTAGCCCGCCAGGCATGATCACCTCGCCTGGTCGGAGGATCCTCCCTTTGTGTTGGGTGGAACATGATACCAGTTCCCCCACAGTTTCTTTCTGCAAGTCGTTTGGTACTCATGATCACCCTAGTTAACTATCATATATTGAGTGAACTTAAAGTTGACGATGGTTTAAGCAAGCTCACCATCAAGACTGATTTCCAATAAAGCTCCAGGCCCCCTTATTTTAGATTACGTTAAATAAAAGTCGTGCCTCGAAGAGCACCTTGACACTACGGTCCCTATAGCCATAGGAACATATGTGGCAATAGTCAGGGGTAGTTGAACCCAAGTCCATCCGTCCATAACCACAACTATGTTGTGTAATTAACCATTAAATTTATTTCTTAGTATGTATTGTTATATTTTCTACACGAATTATAAATAACAGTGCATACATACAGTGCTACAAAAATATACTACAGGGCCATCTATCTAAGAGATATCCAACTAAGTTAGGTAAGAAGTACTAATCTTGACCCGCGATATAAAAGTTCTCGCGCCGATTAGTATATACGCATATACAACTTCCTTACATCAACCGTTGGGTCTACCAAACATTATCACTTCGCTAGGTCGGAGGATCGTCCCTTAGTGTTCGAGACTCATAAGAGTCTTTTCTTCACAACTAACTAAGTGTAAAAAACATAAGACTAACAATAGACGTTTGCTAAATATACAGGATATAAAAATATATGATGTTGTGGGGGAACGGGTATCATGTTCCACCCAACACAAAGGGAGGATCCTCCGACCAGGCGAGGTGATCATGCCTGGCGGGCTACTGCCCAACAGTTGATGTTGGGATGTTGTAAAGGGTGTTTTTTAAGCCCGATAGAACTTGAAATTGTAAAAAATAACACAAAAAATTAAATTGTAATCAAAATTTTTTTTTATTCGAAAGATCGATACGTGACATTAACATTTGAAAATGATTTCGGGCATATGGGCACCGCGGCTGTTCTTGACGAAGTGCATTCTGGACGTCCAATTTTGGGCCACTTTTTCGAGCACTGCTGGCCGTATGTCACGAATAACACGAACAATGCTGGCCTCCAAGGCGTCAATTGTTGCTAGTTTATCAGCATAAACCAGTGACTTCACGTAGCCCCACAGGAAATAATCGAGAGGTGTCAAATCGCACGACCTTGGAGGCCAATTGACAGGTCCATTTCTCGAAATCAACTTATCGCCAAATTTTGATTTCAATAAGTCGATGGTTGCGTTCGCCGTATGGCACGTAGCGCCATCCTGTTGAAACCACATCTCCTCCGGATCAATGTCATCCATATTTTCAAACAAAAAATCATTGATCATGGTGCGGTAACGATCTCCATTGACCGTAAGGCGAGCTCCGGCCTCATTTTTGAAGAAATAAGGTCCGATGATGCCACCAGCGTGAAAACCGCACCATACGGTGCATTTTTCTGGATGTAATGGAGTCTGTAGGGTCTGTTGTGGATTGGTCTCACTCCATATGCGGCAATTTTGCTTATTAACAAACCCGTTAAGCCAAAAATGCGCCTCATCGCTGAACACAATTTTGCGATAAAACAACGGGTCAGTTGCCAACTGCTCTAGAGCCCAATCGGCGAAAGAACGACGCATATAATGGTCTCGTGGCTTCAATTCCTGCACCAGCTGGATCTTATACGGGTGTAGGCCGAGATCTTTGCGCAAAATTTTCCACGTAGTGTACGGACAGAGCCCCAATTCCTGCGACCGACGACGAATCCATAAATTTGGATCTTCTTCCACACTTTCGTTTACAGCGGCGATATTGTCTTCAGTACGCACATTCCTTCGACGTGCTGGTGTTATTGCATCCTCTAGAGAGTATGTGGTACGAAATCTATCCACAGTTCGACAAATGGCTTGTTCAGATGGACGATTATGTACGCCATACAAATGACGAAGTCGTCTATAAGTTGCGCGAATCGACGACTGATTTTCAAAGTAAATTTGGATAATTTCGTAGCGTTGTTCAAGCATGAGTCTATTCATGATGATTTGTCAGAGTATACTGAAACAAATAAAAAAAAAAGTTTCATCAAAATTTAATTTTTTGTGTTACTTTTTACAATTTAAAGTTCTATCTAGCTTAAAAAACACCCCTTATATATGATAATCGGCGCGGGAACTTTATTTGCGCGATTCAGGATTGGTAGTTACTCCGTGTAGTGTAGTTTGTAGGTACAGTGCGTTACTTCGTAGTTCAGTGTATCTTCGGTAGATGGCGCTGTATGTGGAGGTCGCCACATCACTCCCCTCCAAGACTGGAGTTGAGTCAGCTGTCTGTGCTCTGATGCGGAGCTTCGGAGAAGTAGTAGATGTAAAAAAAATATTAACGTATTATTTTTATGTATGGAAACCCACCGGGGTTTATGGCGGGAGGGTGTGTTGGAATCAGATCCATTAAAACCACACGGTGTGCCACTCTGCGCCTGAGATAGGAGGATCCCCGAACATCTGATATTACTACATTCAGAAACGAAACGATCACATTGTTTCGTTTCTGAATGTCCTGCAGAGAATTAGGGTTATAAACGTAGTCCACAGGGTTAGCAAGCTAAAGTAGCAGTGGGCTGGCTACATTTGCCGTAGAACCGATAAACGTTAGGGTCAACGGGTTCTTGAGAGGAGACCGCGTCTCGGCAAACGTAGTGTAGGACGTCCACAGGCCAGATAGAATGATGATTTGTACAAAACGGCTGGCAGGAGCTGGATGCAAGAAGCCGAGGATCGAACTAAGTGGCGGGCGATTGAAGAGGCCTATGTCCAGCAGTGGTCTGCGATAGGTTGATGATGATGATGAAACAGAGATTCATTTGTTTTTATATATGAATTTCTCCTAGCCGATTTCGTCGCAACGTAGACCAGCCAACTACGCAGGAGATATTAAAGTGCACAAGTGTGTGCGCAAACACAGGTGCACTCTCTGTTCCCACGCTCTCATTCTCCTCTCTTGTCTCATCTTATCCGACACGACCGGGGCAAGATCAGGCGCAAGACCGTCAGCTTAACATGCCGTCCGAGGCACAGGGACAAAGACCCCAACTACCAAACCGTGCTGTTATTGGCATTTCCATAAGCAGAAAAACTCAATATTTTTTTTTGCCTGACTCGGGATTCGAACCCAAGACCTCACGATCAGCAGTCGCGTACGTTAACCACTGGACCACCGAGGCAGTTAAATATGTATATATGTGTATTATTTTTATATATAGATAGGAATTGACTAACAATAATAATAATAAATATTTCGGACATCTTACACACAACGCCATCTAGTCCCAAGCTAAGCAGAGCTTGTGTTATGGGTCTAGACAACTGATATAAATACATATATACCTTTTTTTGTAAATACATACATATTATACATAGAAAACACCCAAACTCCGTATCAAATATTTGTAGATCACACAAACACTTGGTCCAACCCAGGATTTGAACCCGAGACCTCAAGCACAGCAGTCGCATTCACTACCACTGCGCCACCGAGGCAGTCAGACTAATGAGTGCAACACTTCAAGCAAGTCAGGACCATATATTTGTTATTCCCAACAGGCTGTTATTTTTAATAATCTTCAACAACCCATAATGTCCCACTGCTAGGCACGGGTCTCTTCTGAGGAGACGGTTTTATGCCACACGCTGATCCAGTGCGAGTTGAGGACTGGCAAGACAACCTTGTAGCTACGTAATCTTGCTTTTGGATGTTTTTAAATCGCCCGAAGTCGACTAAGTTTCACGACTGTTATCCTATGATAACAACCGGGACCGACTGCTTAACGTGACCTCCGTAACACCTCACTCATGGTATCATGCTACTAGCGGTCATCCATCTAGATACTGACCGTGCTTTGATGATTTAATATTCATTTATTTACTAAAAATAAAATAAATTAGGATTTAAGGAATACTCTTTTCTTTGATATTTAAATACCAGTACGATACAAATATACTCAAATTGTAATATTACAAGAAGAATTGTAATTTCCTGGGGTAAGGAACTGTCACTCCTTCACACAGGTTATAACGTAACCTAGTAAGGAGTTCAGAACTGCACCCACGATAATTGTAACATGTTAGTTATTTTACAATGTAGCAACTATTATACCCATGTACTGCAATATTTGTAAACTGTCAAAAAAGTTATTATCTATACTAATAATAAAGCTGAAGAGTTTGTTTGTTTGTTTGAACGCGCTAATCTCATAAACCGCTGGTCCGATTTGTAAAATTCTTTCGGTGTTGGATAGTCCATTTATCGAGGAAGGCTATAGGCGTATTATCACGCGACTACTAATAGGAGCGGAGTACCAATGAAGAATGTTTCAAAAACGGGGGGAAAATTTATACGCTACGGGCAATATAAGACGCAAACGAGGTTGCTTGGGTCAGCTAGTTATTATATATAGATACTAGAGGAAGGTTATAAACTAAATAAATATTATACATGAGCTGGATGAATACAATCTAAAAAGGCATGAATATCAATAGAACGAATCAATTCTGCTTCTATTCAAATTAGTTTTATATACAGTACAATGCAATTAATCAGATATGCTCCCAATTTAATCCAAAGAATTGAGTAAATAGAAAGTATATAAATTGGTGAAGTTAATTTATATTTATTTGTATACCTTAAACCGTTCTAAGTAGATGTGCAACATGGGTTCACAAACTATTCTTGTTCTGACCATAACTTTATTAGCTATAAAAAGTGCACTTTGTCAAGAATGGGAATATGGAAACGATAATTCATGTAACGTAATTGTATTTCATGAAAAAGGTCAAATATCATTGCTGGAAAAAGTCAAAGAAATCGATATAGTTGTAAGTTTTATTAGCAATTTTATTATTGTAACATTTCTGTTTTTTTTAAAGATGTTAAAGCTTTCGTGTTGGTAACAAGTTAGAAACTTCTGTCTTGGACTACTGTGATTACTTTTTTAGGCATACCGTGCCGTACCGAATGACCTATCATTCATCGTCACCATATCAGTTGTTGGGATGTTGTATATATGATAATCGGCACGAGAACTTCTACTGCGCGATTCAGGATTGGTAGTTTATTCGTGTTGTACGTCGCTGCCTAGTTCAATGAGTCTGTGGTAGATGGCGCTATAGTATGTCGCTGTTGCGCTGTATGTGGAAGTCGCCATACCATAATTGCCAGGCTTGGTATGTGGGTTTTGCTACCTACCTATCCTATAGTATGTTATCCCTTAGACGACTTTTACGACACCAACGGGCAGATAAGAGTGAAGCTATTCTTAATCCTCGCCACGAGATCATTTATACCTTTAATAAATTTCAGGTCCCAGAATGTTACTCAATAGATTACGTGAGAGTGCAAGTAAATAATTTGATAACACACCCAGAGACTACTTATGATAAAACCACTCATGTGGTAACAATTACTTACAATCTTTGGCAAATTAGTGTTTCAACATACGATGTAATAGGGAAAGGAGTTAATACATGTCTGCTTCAAGAGAAGGAAGATCAAGAAAAGAAAGATTAAGAAAAAAAGACAAAGACAAAAATTAATATGTCTAATTTCATTTTCAAATTTTTAGTAAAATTTGGTATGATAAATATGGTCCATGAAAATAAAAGTTATTAAACTATACAAAGTGTAATAGTGTAGTGTGTGTTATTTTCTCACGTAACATCCCATTAATAAATTAAAATAAAACCCTTTTTAGGGTTGCGTACCCAAAAGACTTCATTGTCCGTCTGTCTGTCTGTCAGTCCGTCTGTCACGAGACTGTATCTCATGAACCGTGATAGTTAGACAGTTAAAATTTTCAGAGATGATGTATTTCTGTTGCCGATATAACAACAAATGCCAAAAAACAGGATAAAATAAATATTTACGGGGGCTCTCATACAACAAACGCGATATTTTTTGCTCGTTTTAGCTCAATGTTGATAATGGCAACAAATAGACGTTTGAAATATTCACAGAAAGTTTAGATATATATTCACTTTGAAAATGAATTGTTAAATTTAAATAAAAAATACTTAAGGGGGCTCCCATACAAAAAACGTGATTTTTTTGCTCGTTTTTGCTCGATATCGTTTTATAGATAATGGTACGGAACCCTTCGTACGCAAGTCCGACTTACACTTAGCTGGTTTTTTTATTTATTTTATTTATGGGCCTGCCAAAGTTACTCTACTCTACTTGATGGAAAGCATAAGTAGAATCCAAAAGTAGTGGTCACCGTACTCATTGCTAATGCAGACAATGTAACAATGCAGCATGGTGACCCACAGGTTGATCTTCAGTACGAGGGCAGTACCGCCCCGGTCGAGCCAACCCGTTCGTGCTGAAATCAGCATGGCTCTACTTTAACACCCATGAAAACCTGTCAAAAAAACTGCATAGGCAACCTGTACCTGATATCTCGGTCACGTCATGGTAATGGACAAACTTCCTGCTCCTCATCAACAGCGATTATGTCTACTCTTGGACATAGGCCTCTCTTTTGAAAGGAGGTCTATTATATGACGCTGGCCAGACGGATTGGTATAAAGTTTGTTTCAAGTTTTCCTTTCCTTTGCAGTGATGTATGATTGCGTAGTTTGTTGAACCGATTCTGCGTCATCGTCATTCACTGCTAAACGAAAAACGTTGAGACGTAAACGGCGATAGATTAATTGAAGTCGGATTGCAACTGACAATACATAATACACCCCTATTAAAGGATAACTAGCTCTTACCCACGAATACGCTTGCGTGTACGTCGATTATGCCGCTTTATCTGTAAAGAGTCCTTCCTACGTCCTTCCTCAAGAATCAAAGTATGTCCATGTGAAATTTCTTTGAAATTGGTGTGGCGTTTTCGCGTAGAAGTACAGGGTGTCTCAAAAGAAATTTTATATTTGTTTAGCTTACTGCGTGAACGCTGCGTACTTGAGGGGTGCGGGGGTTATGTCAATTGGTAGCTTGGCTCTTGGGGATTCAGTCGCTATGGAGCGTTTCTCGGGAGCAGACCGCGCGTTGTGCGTGCGAGAGTTTTACAAGAACGGTGATTCGACAACTGTCGCGCGTAGAAAATTCTGCAGTATTCGAGGTTTTCGCCACTTAAATGATGCGCCAAGCCTTCCTCTCATTCGACATTGGGTTAAAAAGTTTGAAGAGACTGGATCAACGCTGGATAAATCAAAATCCGGGCGACCTAGGTCATCAAGAACGGTAGAAAACGTGGAGAGTGTTAATCAATCTGTACGTGACGACCCGAGCCTTTCAATTCGGAAGCGCGCGAGTGCTTTAAATGTGCATAGATCATCATTACATCGCATTATGCACAAAGATCTAAAGCTGCACCCCTACAAAATTCAATTGGTGCAAGAATTAAAGCCCCAAGATGCCGGTCAGAGGCTTAATTTCGTAAATCAGATGATTGAGCGATTTTCAACGTTTACCAACATTTTGTTTTCGGATGAAGCTCATTTTCATCTTAATGGCCACGTAAATAAGCAAAACTGCCGCTACTGGAGTTCAGCCAATCCGAAACGCAAACATCAGAAACCCCTACACTCGCCTAAAGTGACCGTATGGGCTGCCATGTCGGCGCGAGGAATTATCGGCCCTTACTTTTTTGAAGACGAAATGGGGCGTACAGTTACAGTGAATTCAGAGCGTTATGTGGAGATGTTAGACAACTTCTTGGTACCTGAACTGCAAAACTTTCCTGGCTATAACCAAAGAACATGGTTTCAACAGGACGGAGCAACTTCACACACGTCCAATATATCTCTGCCACGTGTTCGTGAAATTTTCTCAGGAAAATTGATCTCCCGGAGAGGTGACATAAATTGGCCTCCACGTAGCCCAGATTTAACCCCTATGGACTTTTTCCTATGGGGTTATCTTAAATCTAAAGTTTACGCCAATAAACCAACTTCACTGGCGCATTTGAAAGAAAATATCCGTCACGAAATGGCAGCCATCCCTCACTCCACCTGTCGAGCAGTCATAAGTAATTTTACTGTTCGATTAAATAATAATAATAATTTACCCGATATGTACTTCTGTTTCAATTAAAAGTTATTATTGACGTGACAACGTCTTATAAATTGGTTTGCCGGGTGACACTTCAAGAAACTGCGTTACGCTCTGCTCACGTTATGCGCTCACAATGAGAGCGAGTGAGAGGCACGCGTCCCTTCCACTCGGGCATGGTTAGCCCGCCTAAGAGCGAGAGAGACAGACATAAAAAGTGAAAGGCACGCGTCGAATTATATTTAAAACGTTAAAATTAATGTTTTAAATATAATTCTTTGTATAAATAAATGTTTTAAATTGTTACTATTATTTCATCCTTCTTCCTACTATACGAATGAATATTCACATTAAAATTATTTTACCACTCAAAGTCGTTGTCACGTAAAACTTTCGCCCGTATACCGACTTTACAGGCAACCAATTTTTATTCTTATGAATTTACTTGATATTTCTCCTATAGATTGTTTAACAATACGTTGGGTTTTGGAAATTGGAATAAGTATGGATCGTAATATTTTATACTACCTGACCCACGAAACCTCATTTGCGTCTTCTATTGCCGTTAAAATTTTCCCCCGTTTTCAAAACATTATTCATTGGTTCTCCGCTCCTTTTAGCATTAGCGTGATGATATATAGCCTATAGCCTTCCTCGATAAATGGACTATCCAACACTGAAAGAATTTTCAAATCAGTCCAGAGGTTCCTAAGATTAGCGCGTTCAAACAAACAAACTCTTCAGCTTTATAATATACTAGCTGAACCCCGCGGTGCTACCCGCGGTTATTGTTGTATCGTGGGTAACGCCGCGGGGCGAAGCTAGTCTAAAAAATGTAAGCCTAAGTTACTCCTTGTACCTTAAGCTACCTACCAGTGAAAGTCCCGTCCAAATCGATCCAGCCGTTCCAGAGGTTAGCCGGAACAAACAGACAGACAGACAAAAATTTTAAAAATATGTATTTTGGTATGTGTACCGTATATACATTCATGTGCATGTAGTAGAAAGCGGTTATTTTAATATTACAAACAGACACTCCAATTTTATTTATTTGTATAGATTATTAGTATAAATTTCACAGTCATAACTGTGATAGTCGAAATGATTGATAGTCTATATTTAATCATTGTTTTACACCTTATTCTCTGTTCTTTGGTTTTACGTAAAGCAATAGCTTTAAACATTGTGATATATACTTACTTACTTACTTCGCTGGCTCAACGACCGAGGATGAGGATAGGATCGAGCCGTCAAAAGAGCATACCTTGGGCAGCCCATCGGGCGGCGGCCGGTGGGACGACCTAGATACCGCTGGAAAGATGAGGTTGCCAGAGATATGCAAGAGATGAAAGTGTCCGATTGGTCTGAGATGGCACAGAATAGGAAAGAATGGCGCATTCTACTGTCGGAGGTCAAGACACACTTTGTGATATATGATCTCATCTAATTTTCTAGTACGAGTTCGTTATTTCTTTTACTAACCCCAATTATTTTTGTCAGTAATCAGTATTATTGGAGACCATAAAACAAAAAAAAAACGAAGTAGGTTTAACTCCAAACTGTTCCTGCTGTTTTTTACTAAGTTGTGTCAATTATGACAATAAAGAAGATAAAAATAATGACACTGCTGTGATTTTTGAGGACTTACATTGATGTTATTCGATTATTATTATAGTATTCATAATAAAAGGCAAATGATCTGACGCTGAAAGACGCAACACTATGTTTTCTAGCTATACGTTTTAATAAACAATTGATTTCTTAACTGATAAATAGCTAACTTATATAACACAATACAATACCATGCACCCTTTACGAGAAAGAACATGCGACGAGCTACTGGAAAACCCACTGTTGAAAACCCCGCCACCAGAACCAGAAAAACCTCGACCGCCGCGCGATCGCAAACCTCGAGAATTTAAACTTGTTAGTAAAATATTAATTTATTTATAAACTTTATTGCACACCACTACAGTGAACTTATGCACAGAGATACATACACGGACCTCGACATCAGGTATTACAATAGGCGGTCTTACCGCTCACGGCCCTCTTCCAGACAACCTTTGAACGGAAATTATAAAATTATCCTTTGGGTAATCGGCGGTGTACTTTAATAGATCTAAGTTATAATGCATATAAAGCTACCTACATATATACCTACTACTACTTACACTAATATATACCACATATACTACATACATACAAATATATATTATTGTCTGTTAATATTATTTATGCTCTCGATTGTCGACACTTGATGGAACTTAATATATATATATATCATTTGTTTACAACTAGCCAGCTTCGCATTATATATAATGCCATAAGACGAAACCGCTAAGGTGTAAACATATTTAAAATAGTGGAATAAGTACAAGTGATTTTGAGTCTAGAATGTCTGTTAATATAGTTTATAAGTATTCACATGGTTACTTATGCTGAATAATGTTTCAGCCTCCAAGATTTCCACTTTTGTCGAAAGAATTTTACGCCTGCTGGTGCAATCACCAAAAAGAGGTAAATACCTACCCGTTGTTATTTACAACATTAATTAATGTTACGCACAACGTCTGATTCTTATCAATAGGTGATTAATATTATAAGCCCGTGAAAAACAGAATGCTTCGTGGTTTAAACATCGAAGAATTCAGAACAATAAAATGTATAATCAGCCAAAGTTTCACGGTGCAAAAATGGCTACGATACGTTATTGTCGTTCAGTAATTAATTTGAGCTGTTACGGTACAGTTTTTTTAAATTTTTTATTGTATTGCAAACGAGCAGACGTATCGCCAGATGGCAAGCGATTACCGTCGCCCATGGACACCCGCAACAGCAGAGGTGTCACAAGTGTGTTGCCGGCCTTTAGGGAGTGGGGAGTGGGATGGGGGAGGGGTGGGGTAAGGGATGGGGGAAAGGAGGATGGAGGGGATGCGATATAGGCCTCCGGTATCCTCACTCACTCGGTGAAACATAGCGCAAGCGCTATTTCACACCGGTTTTCTGTGAGGCCGTGGTAATACTCCGGTCGAGCCGGCTCATTCGTGCCGTAGCGAGGCTCTCCCACGGTCCCAATGTAATAATGGTCATTGTCGATGACCATAAATATTCTAGATTATTATAGTTTACATCACTAAGCATTATAATGTTTTACATTACATTAAAAATCATATGTCCTTTCCTGATCTTCTTTGTGCTAAACCAGTTAATGTGTACATAACAGTTACAAATGGCGACGCACATAGTGGACGACAGTCCTCCGGAACTGTTCCCGGAACTCTATTTGAAGCCTCGTAGACTTGACTATTATGCCTACCAAATTGAGGACACTATGAACGTGAACAAAGATCTCCTCAAGAAAATTAATGTCATACAAAGAACAGGGGTTAGTTATAATCTTGTTCCTTGTTTTTTTAATCTATTTAAACTCTTTAAACGTCATCATCGGAGTGAACATGATGGTGGCACTGATCTGCTTCCTTGAAGGTTGCTTCCAATAACGTCGGGGTCACCACTGTGCCCCTACAGTGGTGACCCCGACTATCAGTATCGGTATCGTGTCCCTCCAACACAAAGGGCGACCAGGCGAGGTGATCATGCCTGGCGGGCTACTGCCCAACAGAGGGGTGCCAAACCATAACGTTGTAAGTGCCACACGAACTTAAATACGTTTTATTGCAGTAAAACGTTTAATGTGCTGGCGTTTACTTGCACTAATTAGTTAAAGGGTGTCTAATGCCATCTAGCTTAAAATTTGTGAAATAGCATGCCATAACGTTTTAAGTGCCAAATAAGCTGCAACAGTAAGTTCATTCAAAATGTCAGAAGAAGACGGTAGTCTACGTCGCGAAAAAGGTGAAAATACAAATAAATGGAAAAAAACAATAAGAAAACAAGGGCTTACCGTATGTAAATACAAAACATGAAGAAGGGAATGAAAAAAAGGAGCGAAGTGAGGTATGTGTGACATTTTTTTTAAACCATTCTTAAAAAACGTAAACATAGTTTTACCTAAAATATATTACATAAATTTATATTATTTTACCCTTGTAATTATACACATAAATTAATAAACGGTGATAAAAAACATAAACAGCATTTAATTCGAATTCTAAAATAATTTACTTTGTTGTAGGTATCATGCAAATGCCAGTTTTCGTGTACCTGTTTAACATTAGAATGCCGTAAAAAAATATTTCATGAATTCTGGAAATAAATACATACATACTGCTCTAACTGAAGAAGTAAAAGAACTAGCTAAGCAAAAGTTGGATTTACATCACAAGCAAGCTGAGATGGCCAGAAAGCAGATGAATAATGATGTAGCAGACTGTAGATGCTCTAATTCAGATTTTAGAGTGGTACAGTTTGATTTCCAACAACATATGTACCTCCTAACATTAACCCACACACAAATGTACTAAACTCGTCAGATGGCGTTGGTTAATATGGGAATTCATTTGGAGGACGAAGGAAAGGGCATCATGTTTCTCTGGAATGAAACTGTTGGGCAAAGGGGTTCCAACGAGATCGCTTCCTGTCTTTACAAGTTTTTCACTTATAATGAAATAGGATACACTACAGTTAAAAAGAAATTAATTTTGTGGTCAGATAACTATATTGGACAAAACAAGAACTAAGCTGTACTTGCTATGTTCCTCGTTTTAATTGCCAAAGGTTATTTTACGGAAATTACTCATAAATTTCCTGTAAAAGGTCACACATTTCTCGCCTGCGATCGTGATTTTGCGATCATTGAAAAAGCGAAAAAGCGTGCAAAGCCACTGATTCCTAAGACCTTATTGAAATTATTACAGACGCTTGCAAAAAAAAAACCATTCTTGGTGGTGGATAATAAAACCATTTTTAATTGGATAAATCTTGCTAAAAATATGATTAATACCAAAAAGCTACAAATATCTTCGGCAACGATGATTCGCCTTACATCTGAAAATTTTGGTGTCATTTTTACAAAGAAAAGCTACGGAGAATATGCACCTTGGATATCAACTCCAGTGCTTAAACCTGCAATTACTAAGGCGATTTTTGAGGAACTACAAGTTGACCTGATCGAGACACCTGTATCTTTATCTGCAGAGAAAAAGAAAGATATTGGTGCCATGTTGCCGTATTTAGCCGGAGAAAGCAAATTGTTTTATGAAAACCTGTTAAAATAAGGATATTTAAAGTTAAATAATGTGCAAGTAATATGACACTTACAACGTTATGACTTGCATAAATAATGGCACTTAAAACGTTTTGTTATTTTTTTCTTTTTTTGAACTTAATTAATATTATTTCCTGGTTTTAAATGAATACCAAAGTTGTGTTAAATTATTAACAGTAAATGATAATTTGATAATACATTTTTATTTTATTGAAATGCTCTTTCCTTTTCCAAAAAAAATGTTTTTTGTGTCTCCTGAAAATTTTACTTTCTGGCACTTGAAACGTTATGGTTTGGCACCCCTCAGTTGATGTTGGGATATTGAATATATGATATTCGGCGCGAGAACTTTAATTGCGCGATTTAGGATTGGTAGTTTCTTCGTATTGTAGGTTACTCTGTAGTTCAGTGTAACTTCGGTAGATGGCCCTGTAGTGGGTTACTGTTGTGTTGTATGTGGAAGTCGCCACAGATCTTTAGGTATGTTAAAATTGTGTAATGGAACTATTTAAATCATTAACCATCGTGTCATCTAGTAATTATGATAACTTTTAGCGTAATTATTAAATACTTGTATAAAACTCTCCGCAACCAATTCATATTTCCAATTGTGAACAATACCGAACAGAATATTTTATGAAATTATTTACTTCCCCTTTGAATTACAAGATCAATACAATATCGAGAACTTGGGCTACACATTGTTTTTTGTGGTTGTTTATAAGCGCATTTTTTTTGTAAACCTGATTAAAACTGCTTTTAAAAACATGTTCTGTAATTTAGAATTAAAGATTATCATCATTCATTCATTCATCATTCACTTAAATGTAGGTAAATCATTTTCGTCATTCGTACGCGTACGATACAGTTTTTACTTATTACATTATACAGGGATTTGTTGACTGTCATAGACCGGAGTCGAATAATAAATACAACAAGCTACTCTGTCAACAACGACAGCGACAACTGGACGAAATACAGAGGCAGAACTTGTATTTCTACTCAAGACTTCTCGTTGCCGTTAGTTCGAATTATATTAATTACAACTATCTCCATCACTTTAGATACAACTTTGTTGGTCTAGTGGGTTGGATTTCTGGTAGGATTTCCTTACAAAAAATCCGAATATCTGGCCGTAGTATGTAAGATGGAGTTGTTTCCCGCCCGTACTTCGGAGAGCACGTTAAGCCCTCGGTCCCGGTTGTCATAAACACGTATGACAATCGTTATTGGAAACTCAGTACTCTTAAATATACTAACAACTAGTTCCTATTCGAATACAGTTCACCCTTGCGGAAGTCCGATGCTAGTCGCTCCTTAGAAAAACTGATGTTCAGGTAAAACCGGTTGTACTAGTAGCCGACCCGAAATAATCTTAGGAAACATAAAGGCTTGGAAGAACGGAACAACTTTATCTATTTAATTTCTACTCTCGATTGTCGACACTTAATTGATGCGACATTATGACCTTATGACCATAGTTTATATAGAAACGCTGGTAAATGTAAAAATCTATAAAAATACTCTCGCAGGCCGGAGGCAGTTCAGTTTGAGCTACAGTGCGATAAACATCGAAGTGATGTCAGTGAATAACCTAGTGACCTCGGTGACCCTTATACATATATAGTTCGTAGATGGCGTAGTGTTTTTAGCGGTCACCTCATCGCTTATTGTGATACTGAATGTTGTCGTTCGATCTACACAGGGACACATGAGACAACACTTTGTGTGGTCCATGAATTGTTGTTCTGGATCTGTGTTCTTTTTGTTCATTTCATGTATACCTTCAAGTACTAAAAGGATTCTTATTTTAAATATATAGCATAGAATAATGATGATTACAGAGATCTGAACAATATCTAACATCTGAACTGGATGAGCTGTGGAAGGATACTAAGCACAAGTTGATTCTTGGGGCTTCGTGAGTATCCAATTCTACGAATATATCTATGCATATAAATAAGACTGTGGCGTTTTTTTTCTAATTACAAGTTTACAGCTTTTCACTAAATGCGTATAAACTTGCATCAAAAACTAAAAAAATTTTGGTCTATCTGTCTATTTGTTCTGGCCAATCTCTGGAACTATATAGATAGGTATCTTATGAGAAAATGTAAACTAGGCTACTTTTCGTAAAGCAGCTTTGCGCCACGACGTTACATCTCTGCTCAACTAGTATAAAAATGTTCTTAATATAAGACTTTACACTTTACCATGCGGGTGTCCACGGGCAGCGGTAATCGCTTACCATCGGGCCATACGTCTGCTTGTTGGCCACCTTTCCAATAAAAATAAAACAAAACACAACGCATGTATTCTTACCACACACATAAACTGTTATGTCATCGTAGCGATATTACCACCTTTTTCACATAGAACTAATCCTGCCCACGCGTTTACCACTATAACTCCTGTACACCAAGATCAAAAGCAATGACCCTCGAACACACCGAGTTATGACACTAAGGAAGTCCCAGGAAAAATTAAACTGTCTTAAAAACCGCAACAGAATTAATCAGAAGAAAACTGGAGGATATGGAAATATAACAAGTCCACTCCCCTCCCTCCTTAGCAATGCGGGAGACAAAATGAAGTCGAAATAGTCAGACATCTTTTTTAAACTGGGATGCACCACGGGTCCTAATTGATCTATATCTAATTAATGTAGTATGTATGGCAGGATTGCCTAAGCGCACAGAAATTCATCGCAGTTTTTTTTTCACATATCTTGTTTTACAGATTACCATTTATTTTGTTTAAAACTGGCTCTATTGACAGAGACATTAAAGATCCGGCATTTGATAAACCTCCAAACGTCACTCGCACTAAGTAAGTATCGGTAATATTTCCTACATATTAGAAACTAGCTGACCCATGTACGAGTAAGTTCGTCTCCGTCTTTTTTTAAACATACTCGGCTTCTACTGGTCTAAGCATGATGTTAACTATCCTATCTTAAATCGTGAAAATTGGTTAGATAGATTCGAAGTTCATCGTGAGCAACAACATAACACGAGCATCATATATAACAAGCTTAACCCCACGGTACGACAATAACCGCAGGCAACGCCGCAAGGCAAAGCTATATCTTTATAAATTGCCAATCCTATGTGTTCTTGAAACTCGCGGGCTGGGTTTCCGCAATTCGACGACTTCAGTGCGCCTATTTTGCGTGAGAAAGCCTATGTGTTATTCTGATGTATTAAGTTTCATTAAAATCCATTCAGTAGTTCTTGCGTGAAAAAGCAGCAAACATACTCACTCACTTACATACTCATAAACTTTCGCGTTTATAATATTAGTAGGATTTAATACAAGTACAAATGTAGCTAATATTATCTTGGTATCCCTGAATCTCTCTGACTATTTTTGCTGCCAAAAATTGAGGCGGAACAACGCCTAGTTTACTTAATTGTGACTCCCAATGACGCATCTCCAAATCCAAATCCAAATAAATGTTGATAGAAGCTTCAATTCAGTAAATAAATTATACAGGTGTACCGAAATTCAACGTCAAGCCCGTAACGGATGACAGTCTTGAAACTTAAATTACAAAAAGGATCATTGGTTTTTGAGACATCCTGTATAATACACCATATGAAATGTTTTTCCACAGAGTATCCCTGGACATTTGGGTGCGCGGTGGTTCAAAGATCGGGAAAGTGACAGTGGAATTGTTCAACGACATCGTACCTTTAACATGCCAATTATTTTTAAACCTCATTAAAGGAGATGCGAACGGACACGGTTACATGGGGACGAGGTTCTTTAGGTTTGTATTATGCAAGGTTCTTTTTGTAGGCATATAAAATTAATAAAAAAATTAAATCACTATTTCTTAATTTTAAACATAGCCTTTCTGGCTGTTGTTTTTGAAGTTATACTTCTATTGGCGCGATGGAGAAAAATGATGAGAGTGAATTTTTACGATGCGCGCGCACACCGACACCTGAATTCTACATCGTGAAGTTAGTTCTAGGTGGCATGAAAATCGATAAATATGTTCAAGTTGTATATTCTAGTATTTTTATATTTAGAACACGTGTTTCGTAACTGTACAATTAAACAGTGTGAATAAATAAATATTATTTATTTAAATAAAATCTTTTTGATTAATTTTAATATTTATCGTTAATCACTACTGCATTTTAGTTATTTTTTTTCCATACGCCAAAGAAGTATAACTTCTAACGCGTGAACATAAGTACACACACTCTTTTTTTTTTAATAACAAGCCTATGTCCAGCAGTGTACTTTCTTTTTTGTTATTTTTTCTCCCAGTTATACAGGAGAACTTGGATCGCACTTCTGTGCATTTTCCAGCGTCAAGGTTTATTTGGTTCACCTCATTCATTAAAATTGAATCAGTAGTTTTGATACTACGGTGGAACATACATACCAATATAAATAGACTACCAAAAGTTTTACACTTCTGTTGGCTCCGCTGTAAGCGGCAAATAAAGGTCACCTTACGTACATAATTAAAATCACTCCCTGGCATATTATACTTGTACTTTATTGAGACCCATTCTTCAACACATTATTCCATAAATAGAGGTGTATCATTAATTGTCAGTTGGAATTTTACTACAAATCAACCTATCGCCGAACACTGCTGGGTCAGGACACCTTACGTTTTCCTAATCGCAGTCTCCACTCTAACAATTCTATCTAATGTCATCAATCAGTGATGTTACCGATCTTATTTCAGGCTATTGAATAAGTCGAATATAATATTTTAAAGTTCGTTTAACTTACGCAGGGTAGTGCCAAACCTGTACTGTTGTGGAGGTGATGTAACTAAGGATAATGGCTACGGGACCTACGTACCTGCAGACAGGGTGGACCCCATGGGTCCTGAGAACTTTATCCTGAAGCATACGGTGCCAGGTAACCCTTTTCAACTCACACTAAAAAATCTGATTAATCTCACAATGATGATGATTGAAATGTCCTTTGGAATAATATGCACATGAATATAATTTAATAAGTGTAAAGATAGTGTAACAATTGTTTTATTTTGGAACGAAGTTCCTTATCGCGCGATATGAACGAAAAAACGAAGGGGGCTAGACGGAAATTGTCGCGACATAATTTGTTGTCACGACACTTTTTGCTGTCACGACACTTTTTGCTATTTTAAATTTTATTTGTTATTAGTTTATTTTTCATTGCTTGAAGCAACCCAGATACTATATATATATCTATATATATATATATATATTATATATATATATATATATATATTATATATATATATATATATATATATATATATAATATATATATATATACTATATATATTTTGACTGCCTCGGTGGCGCGAGTGGTAGCGTAAGCGACTGCTGTGCTTGAGGTCTCGGGTTCGATTCCCGGGTCGGTCCAAATATTTGTATGATCTGCAAATATTTGTTTCGAAGTTTGGGTGTTTTCTATGTATAATATGTATGTATTTACAAAAAAAAAGTATATATGTATTTATATCAGTTGTCTAGTACCCATAACACAAGCTCTGCTTAGCTTGGGACTAGATGGCCTTGTGTGTTAAATTGTCCGAAATATTTATTTATTTATTTATTTATTTATATATATATATATATATATAATAGATAGATAAGATTTCGAACTTTTATATATACATATCATCATTTCATCATTTTCATCAATTCATCATTTTCATCACTTTCATCATTTTCATCATCTTCATCGTTTTCATCATTTTCATCATTTTCATCACTTTCATCATTTTCATCATTTTCATCATTTTCATCATCTTCATCATTTTCATCATTTTCATCAATTCATCATCTTCATCACTTTCATCATTTTCATCATTTTCATCATTTTCATCACTTTCATAATTTTCATCATCTTCATCATTTTCATCATTTTCATCACTTTCATCATTTTCATCATTTTCATCATTTTCATCATCTTCATCATTTTCACCATTATCATCATTATCATTATTATATTCATTATTATTATTATTAATATTATTGTGTACACATATATCATAAAACTAGAAATTACGTAAAATATTGAAGTAAATATAATATTTGTATCGTCTTTCTATTTCGAACTTCGTTCCATCCGGGTGTCCCTTGACACCTCTCAAGTTTTTTTACGATTGAGATTATACGTCTTATTATGCTGTTATGTGTTAAGTTTCGATGGATTTGAGAAACAAACCTACTGACGAGTAAAATAAACTTTATTAAAAACACTCTTAAAGTCACAATATCACTTAGAATAACAATTTTTAATTGTCGCCGAGGTCGCTAGGTTGATCACTGATATCACTCCAATATTTATCGCACTGCGGCACAAACTGAACTGAACTGCGGCCCGCGAGAGTAGAGTATTTATACCCATATTATTTTTATTATTACATTCTGGAACCGACTCGTACATATGGGGTCATTAATCGTACTAAGGACGCGGTCGCAGGTCAAATCTATGTATATCAACATAAGGTTCATTATTCCGTGCCTCGAGATATCAGCGAGAACTTTGTGTGTATAGACGTCTCAACAATACGTTGAGATAAATATTTCAAAGTACATAGCAAATTTTTTTTTAACTTTGAAACGTGCTTATATTTACTTATTTATTTACCTTTCATTGCCTTTCTTTAATGTTATAATGAGTTTGTTGCCATAATAACCAAAATAAAATAGTAAAGTGATAGTATTATATACCTGTATCGCTGTGGTTTTTTTATTAAAAAAATATTCATGGTCAGACCAGATGGAGAAACAGACCCCTGGACCACTTTGTTTATTGCTTTATAAAGCGGTAAACTCTATTTAATATTATATGTTATCTATAGATAAAGCACAACTAATTTCTGCACTGCACGGTTGACCTAGTGCTTTAAACGGTCGTATCGCAAATCTCTACTGCGCCAAGTGCTGTGGGTTTAATGGATCACACAAAGTGTTACCCTATGTGTCCTCTGAGTCTGAGTGTTCTTTGTGTTCGTTTGTATAGTCCCCGCGATACAGAATGTTTATTCCTTAAGCGGGGGTAGTCTTTAAAAAATATTCAATTAGACTGTATATTTTTTTACAGGAGTACTGTCTATGGCAGTGTCTAATGACAATGAAGTCTATGGTTTTTTCAACATTATCTTTAAACCATTGCCGCAGTTTGATGAGAAACATGTAGTGTTCGGTAGAGTAAGTATACTGTCTTATATATTGCATTAATCATTGAATAAAAGGTCTTAAATAACTTAACCTAAACACGAAATGTGTTACAGGTAACTTTATCGTAGAAAACGGTAACTCCTACTCTAATAATTTACTGCCTATGTGGCTCTCTCTCAGGATATATGTATTTATATCAGTTGACTAGTACTCATAACACAAGCTCTGTTTAACTTGGGACTAGATGGCGTTGTGTGTAAAGATGTTCGAATTATTTATTTATTATGATAATTTTCCATCTTCTTCTTGTCTTCTCACTTACCTAATGTGTAGCGCTAGGAACTAATTTTCAAAAGATGAGGTCTCAAGAACTCGGCTAGACCAGCATGACCGAGGAAAAATAAATTTTGGAACTCACATTGTGTGTTAAGAAGCGTCTTACAAACGTATTCCGGACCTATGACTACCAGGCTTATCAGAATATTATGAGCCTTAACCCATAAAATAGAGTTAGCTTATATAGATTTGACAGAAATATAAATTAACCTTTTAAAGTGGTATTTTAGAGATAAATTGTAATTTACAGATAATAGGAGGACCGCCTCTGACGTTAGAACGTATTAGTGCACTAGGGCTGGCCCTCGGTGGCACTACTAACGACTGTATTATGAAATCATGCGGTTATTTCAGCCGTTATGGACAATATCGCGAAGGCAACCCTAACACCATCAAATTTCCACCCAGGCGTAAATAATACATTGAAATCGTTCCGATTATCACTTGCCTTCTTTTATGAAATAAAATTATCTGTATTATTATGTTCGTTTTGTTATATATTATTATGATGTGTAATTCACACGTTGGTCCAACTGCAAGTCGTATGTCGTCTAATATATTATCACTAATTACTTCCCATACGTACTTTCACCGGCCTTGACCCTTTACATAATCGGAGGAAACCTATCAATACACACACACACACACACACACACACTTTAGATTCACATACAAAAACAATAATCTGTCAGTACGAACTCACACGTAGCAATATAAACAAAACATTCAGCATTACACACACACACGCATGTCATAGACATTCTATGTCATTATAGTGTAATGCGTAGAGACCTATTTTGGCTTATACTTTGACAGAAGGGAACGCCTGCACATAGCTACTACCTACCGTATTGTTTTATGTCCAAAGCATGATAGAGAAGTGTCGCTGACCAAAAAGATAATTATCGCTATTCGACGAAAGTGTAATTAAAGATAAACCAAGTATTACGTATGCAATAACTCTTTATTGCACAAATATACAAAAATATATAAAAAAAACTGATTACACTAACTAATCACACACGTTCATAGTTGAACATTAATTTAATATTCGCAGTAATTGCAGCACTGCGTTTTGATGTAAGAACTATCTTTATATTTTTTTACTCTGTCGCTCTCCTCAATCAATCTTGAAGAATAGTCCGCAAGCCAACAACATTGCCAACAGCTGAAAAGATAGAAAATTTAATTTTAAATAACTTTTTGTTTAATTTTCTTTTACGATTATCATTTATATTTAGTTTTTATTATCATAGCCATCATTTCCAGCCAACACAACAGTGTGGCGTCCGTTGATCTTTATTTATTTATATTATTTATTTTCATTCATAACAAGTAAAAGTTTACAGTGACCTGCTACCTACTTATATGATTATACTAACAACCTTCTTTGTGCTTCTGTAATTCTACTACTGCATTTCGATGACATCACGTCTTGACGACGTAATGTTTCACAATCTATGGTCAAACTCACAAAGAAAACTATAGTAACTTGTGCATGCTTGCAGTGAAGTTGATGTCAGTTTCACTCTTTTTGTTCATCCAAAAAGTACACATACATACATAGTATAAGTAGTTTTTCTGATTATAGAAATACTTAATAACAGCTCAGAATTTGGAAGTTGGGGTCTGAACTCCCGTGCCTTTGGAAAGCACGTAACGTTGGGTCGTGTCGGTTAACCGTCCCATCGGATTATGATAAAGAGGAAATAGAGAGTGCACCTGTTGGCGCACACACTTGTGGACTATAATATCTCCTGCGTAGTTGGCTGGTTTCTGTTGAGACTGGTCGCCATGGCCGTAATCGGCTAGGAGAACATCACATATAGCTTATGGACAGCGTTCGGTAACGATGCATGATTTTAGTTCACTCAACGTGCCTAAAGTATTCAACGCGCCTAAAGAAGTTTTTACTTCAAAAACAAAATGAGAGACATCATCATCAGCTTATTGCAGTCCACTACTGGACATGGCCTCTCCCAAAATATGAGATACTAGTCACTAATTAATACATACCGTAATTAAAGCCAGGATAATGCCAATAGCACCGACATAAGCTGTGCTCTGCTTTAAAAGTTTTATCAGCTTATCATAACATCCGACCATGTGTGTGGTGGTGGGGTTTGGATTTGCCCGGCAATCCAGCCTCTGTAACATAACCAGAAATATGTCCGAAAATACTCATTTCACAAATTATCTATACTCTATGCAAATAAATAAAATTGGAGTGTCTATTTATAATATTAAAATAACCGCTTTTTACTAAATGCATTATGTATGTTTACACGATACATATACCAAAATATCATTTTTTGTCTGTCTGTCTATTTGCCCGTCTGTCTGACTGTTTGTTCCTGCTAATCCTTGGTACGGCTGAACCGATCTGATGATGTAAGGAGTAACTTAAGCTACTTTTATAGGCTAGCTTTACCCCGCGGCGTTACCCGGGGTTATCGACATGACCGGCCCATTTCCACTTTAGCGTACTGATTCTCCGGCCGATGTCGGTTAATATAGTTCCGAATTCTATCAGACAGAGAAACACCCAACATCGCACGTTGAGCCACTTTCAATTTGTGGACCAGTCCCAATAGTGAGTGTCCACGTCTTGACTCCGTATGTCATCTCGGGTAGAATGCAATATATTAATAAAATAATTAAAACATAATGCAGACTGCACGGTTGGCCTAGTGGTTTTAGCGGTCGCCACGTCGCTTTCTACTGCACTGAGTGTTATGGGTTCAAATCCCACATAGGACAACACTTTGTGTCATCTACAAATTTTTGTTCTGAGTCTGGGTGTTTTTTGTCTCCGTTTCATGTATGTTTGTAAAGTCTCCCAAGACGCAGGATTTACATTCCTAAGGCTTAAGAAGTCTGAAAGAAAAGTTACTGTTTGGAAAATAATTAGAAGCTTGAAAACGTTAAGAACAAACTCTCATTGCTGGTGAAGTCAGCTTCCACATAATCAATTTCCAACTTTTCTTCATATATTTGTATTTTGGAAACAAAAAACTTATTCCGTAAGTGTTACAATAAGGAACGCAACAAATTTTCGTATTTCTGCTTTTACCAGCAACAAGTTTCTATTTGAAATCATAATCCATCTAATTATGTCTAAACTTAATATCGTCAACTTTTAATAGCAAAATGTCGTTCTTAGACAACTTCAAAATTTCGCCGCTAGAGGCGAGCGGATAATCTTTGCATCGCCAATATTAGCGGACCCGACGAACTTTGTAACGCCATATTTTTTTTGTGAATATTTTTAAAACTTACTCTCTGATCATATCATGAGATTAAAACATATAGATTTAACTACTATTTTTTTTAGTTTTCTTCTATACAAGCCTTGTCCGGATAAAACAAAATATGTATATTTATACATATATAAAATTTGGTACAATCGATCGGCAGTAATCCGCGTACACACATTTCGGTAAAACATTTTTATTTTTATCATTAAAATATATATTAATTATAGATAAATTAAATACCCACCTTTCCTGGGTAAAGCTCAATACAGCAGCTCTCAGGGAGATTAGTATTCCAATCCTCGGGTCCCTTGACTCCGCAGCACTGTAGGTTGGTATGTGTGTCATCCCAGGACTTCGTGTACTCCCTTCTAATTCCGTAGTATGGTATCGCCGCATACATTTCTCTCTCCAAAGTCTTCACGACTTGCTCTCTAAATACAAACGGTAGGATGCCCCCTACGAGCAGTACCACGAATATGATGAACACCAGAATGAAATACTAGAAGAAACAAATAATAAATAAATTAGATTTTTACTTACAAAATAAAATCTTTCCCAAAAAAACTATCATTAAATAATCATTCAGTGATGAACGAAAAAGAAAGCTAATTAAAAAAAAAACCACCTGATTTAAGAGATCTTAATCAGGCTGGTTATGATGGTCGAGTGTTTCCTTCTGATTACTAAGCCTAGCTTTGATTTTCAACCATTGATGAGTACGATCATTCTGTTTTTATCTTCAATTTATGTTTAATGTGTACGTAAAAATAAAAAATAATGTGTAAAATAAATCACGACAATTTTATTTCACTAAATTGAAGTAGTTTGATAAATAAAGTAGATTGAGAAAGCAAAAGCATGTTCCTCTTGATTGCTCGAGGTCCATTTATTTTAGATTAATATAAATAGATACTATTGCATGATCATACCGACAGAAGCATGCACTTGACTTCCATGATAGCTCCGCAGCAGCCGAGTATCGAGAGAAGTATTACAGCCAGCCCCATGAAGACGACCACCGCGACTGACGACGAGAACATGTTGCTTCTCACCAGCGTGTCTGAGAATGAACGGTCTATCCACACCCATAGCCCTATCCCCAACGCTGCTATACCACCCAGCTGAAAATGACAAACGATTAATCATTAAACATTTATGTTATAAACACTAGCCATTACGGCGGACAAGGACATAGAAAAAACTAACGAAATATAGAATATTAAAAAAAATGTAAGAACTTATTAATCCTACAGCAGGCATACACTGAGTAAAGTGCCTTTGTAACATTTTGAACTTTGGCCTTAGAACTTTGTTCATTGGCTGGAAATTTGCTCTTTAAAAAGAAAGTTTGACGTACTACACCACACTGAACAAATAGGGCTTGTTTCAAGTCTTCCTTCCGTTTGCTACTGTTGTCCTGCATAACTTGTTTCCTTTATCGGGTCCTAATCCGGCTCCGTATGTCCGGTATCCACGGGATAAATATGGGTGATTTTACTTCGCATTCTTTGTTCGCCACCACACATTTCATTTACTTTTGACGGATTTTTTTTCAGATACCTATAGAAGGCTGTCTAGTGTTACAAATACTAGTAGTTGAAACAGGTTTTTTTATGAAATGGGAGCATCAAACAAGCAGTTATTATGCAGACCGTGTACTTGTAAAATCTTTTCTATTGATTAACAAGGCTATTTAAGAGATATTTTATATATGTGCCATATAAATATTAAATGTTTGATATTTGCGAAATACTTACGAAGGTGGTAACGTTGATACATATTAGTGAATACTTCATACATCTTCCACAGCCGTCCATTGATTTTGTCTTATCCAAGAAGAATCTGAATAATAAAAAAATTAAATCATAAGTGTTATATAAATAATTACCTATTATTTTTAATGGTATAGAGGGCGGCACGCTAATAGACGGATACTGCAACTCTAGAATCAAAAGCGCACTGCAGCCTTTTAAGCCCTTTAGAAATACTAGAAATGTTGATATTGGGACTCCAGTAACCGCTCGGTCCTGCGCCTGATCTTTCCCCGGTCGTGTCGGATAACCGTCCCTTTGGGTTATTAGAGTAAAGGAACAGATTTTGCACCTGTATTTACGCACATACTTGTGAACTATAATATCTCCAGTGTTGGCTGGTCTCCGTTGAGACTGGCCGCCTTGCACGAAATCAGTTAGAAGAACATTATGATTGTCCTGAGTTGATTTCATAAATGTTTGTAAAGTCAGATGTATGTATTCCTAATGCGGGCGTTGTCTTTTAATACGAGTAAATATAAATTTCTAAAATACAACCATACTAGCAATAATTTAATACCTGAGTAATATTATATGATATACATGTGATTTAACCGAGATCTTGCATCATAGTTACATACACCTGTGACATTGTACACTGATAAGCAATCTAGACTACCGTGGCGATACTTCCCATTCAAACAGCGGCTATTGTATTTACAAAGCTGACCTTTTCTATGTATGGGCTTGCCAAAGTGACTTTACTATGCCTGGTGGCAATGGCAAGTATAAGCAAAATCCAAGAGTTGTAGTCACCATATTCATTATGAATACACACAATGTAACAATGCAGCATGGTGACTCACACCATAGCGGCCTAGTGATGTTTTTGCATCATTCGCCTCCTCTAAAGATTAAATATTTTTGCATTGTTCATTTTAATACCAATACATTAACAAAGAAATATTATTTTGCTGTTATAATATCATTTATAATAAGAAATATAATGGCCTTGACATCCCTATTGGTCCAGCAGTAAGCGCTCCCGGCTGCTCAGCCCAGAAGTCGTGGGTTCTATATTCGTCTTAGGAGCACAAATATTTCTTCTGTGTCTGAGCGTTACTTATTTATATGGTGTGTTTAAAAATATATAAGTATATTTATTAAGCCCCTCATTAAGTGAGACTAAAATACGTTTAATACATAGCTCTTTGTCACACACCATTGTCTTGCATTCAGCGCTTCAGAAAAAGACGACAGTGTATAAGATATATAGTATTTGTTACTTTTTGTAAATTATAAACGTATTGTTATAAAAATATTTCTTAAGTTTCAATTGTTTTACTTATTTCATCTGCACTGCTAGCCTGCCTGACTGGTACCTATGGAATAAATGCAATGTAGGTATTCAAGACGTATTCACGAGGCCTTAGAATGTGTATCCAATAAGTGTAAACTCGGCTTCCTTTAACTGAACTTGCCTACTATAATCGTTTTCTAAGTTTACGGTTAAACATTAGAAATCTATACAATTGAGAGCCGGTTGGATTACAATAAATATTTTCAATCAGGGTTAGTAAGTGTCTAACTGCTTTGGCTCACAAGGTAACAGACATTACTAATCAATAAAGGACATCAGTTACTGGCCTCTAAAAAAGAGGCTTTCTAGAGATTACTTATATAACTACAATGATACAATTAAAGGTCTTGAAAAAGAAGATTTTTTTTGTTTATAAATCGAACTTAAGCATATATACCTAATATAGAAAAAATCCCATCCTTATCTTTACTTTCTTTTAATAAGAAAGTATATCTGAACCTAATGAAAGGCCAACAAAACGAGATAAACAACATGTAGATAAGGTGCATAAATCGTAGGTAATTTTACGAAATAAAACAGCGTTATTAACAATGTTTCAATTCATGGTGTGTGGAAATTTTGTATTATTTTTATTTCCTCATTTCTAAAAACATTGTTTATATGTATTTAGTAGTTGTTCCTGTTCCCCGCAGTTTCATTTGCGTTTACCACTAATACTACTCGGTTCCTAAGAGCCATAGCGAATTGTAATATAGCCGTTGGCTGATAAAAAAACAATTATTCACATATCATTAGTAAATCTCGAGCATAGTGCGTCTGAATAACCAAATATCCATTAATTTTATTTTTTTATTTTTTTGCGGTGAAGATTCTTATAGATATCATCGTCTGTAGTTGAGAGCGAAGGGGTCTGTCGGACTTCAACACATCATTATCGTAAATTAATAAGTAGTGTTAAAATACACAGTAATATATATATATATATATATATATATATATATATATATATATAAACAGCTACTGATTACCTCTTAACACCTATGAAACCCTTCCTAGTGGCATTAAACTATCTAGAAATGTACTATGGAACTAATATTAACAAGTTTAAAGAAATAAAATTCCTCATTTCAATAATGGAGTGTTCATATGCCACCGCTACCGCTGTTTACCACATTCACTCCCTCGTTTATAGTCATAACTGAACATCAAAGGATTGTGGCCGTTAAGACTTTTATAGACAGTATAAAGCAGTCAGTGATGCTTGTAGACTCTTGCAATCCAAGAGTCACAAGGTACTGCCGCTCTTGAGTGTCCCAGAATTAGAGGAACTGGAAACCAAAACAACCCCGGATTTTCGATTGAAAGCAACACAAAATTCCGGGCCTTCAACTAATATCATAAAAAAAAATCGACAAGAGTTCCTTGTTTAAACAAATCCTAGATTTTAATTATCATTTCCATTTCTATGTCACCGTGTTACTTTTGGTTGGCCTTCGCTACTGCTTTCTTTAGATCCTCTTACTATCAATTTTCTTATGTTTCCCTACGTGTCGCCGCGTCGTACGAGAAAACTTGATGGTAATAAAAAAAAATTGAAGAGAATAACAACTTGAATCTCTTCTCTCTCTCTTGTTTAAGAATTTCTATACTTAAAGAATGATTCTAATGAATTAATTGTAAGGAACAGTTTACATAGGGCAATATAAGGAAATTAATAATAAGGATCTAAAGAAAGCAGTAGCGAAAGTCAATAAAAGTCAATAAAAGTCAATAAAACAAGATTAATATAAATAAGACAGTAGATTACGTGGATTTGTTTTAAACTATAAGTATACCTAGTTAATTGACTGATACGAGCAATTTCAGATGCGTCTAAAAAATAAAAGAAAACACGTAATATAAATATATATTTTAGGTATGTCGGCAATACACACATTCAAAGAAAATATGAAAATTGGTTAGATAGTTTCGAAGTTCATCGTGAGCAACAACATGATACGATAATTACTTATAACGGGTGTTTTTTTAAGCTAGATAGAACTTTAAATTGTAAAAAGTAACACAAAAAATTAAATTTTGATGAAACTTTTTTTTTTATTTGTTTCAGTATACTCTGACAAATCATCATGAATAGACTCACGCTTGAACAACGCTACGAAATTATCCAAATTTACTTTGAAAATCAGTCGTCGATTCGCGCAACTTATAGACGACTGTTTTATCGCAAAATTGTGTTCAGCGATGAGGCGCATTTTTGGCTTAACGGGTTTGTTAATAAGCAAAATTGCCGCATATGGAGTGAGACCAATCCACAACAGACCCTACAGACTCCATTACATCCAGAAAAATGCACCGTATGGTGCGGTTTTCACGCTGGTGGCATCATCGGACCTTATTTCTTCAAAAATGAGCTGATTTTCAAAGTAAATTTGGATAATTTCGTAGCGTTGTTCAAGCGTGAGTCTATTCATGATGATTTGTCAGAGTAGGTATACTGAAACAAATAAAAAAAAAAGTTTCATCAAAATTTAATTTTTTGTGTTACTTTTTACAATTTAAAGTTCTATCTAGCTTAAAAAAACACCCTATATAATAGATTAGAAGTAATTTAAATCAATTAAAAAACAGCAACTTTTGTAAACGACGCGTCCTTAAACGATTATACATATATGTAACATATACAGTTATAAGAATGATTTCTAAATTGTGTTGAGTGTGATCACTCTATAAAAGAAGTAGGTATATCAATAAATTATATGGACTTCATTTATGTACGACATGTTTTAGTGTGCATTTTGAATACGAGTATATACATACCTCGAATGAACCATTTTACAAGTTTTTAATACTATTATGTCGGCAAGATCGTGTCAACTCCGTCTCTTCCTATAGGTGTAAAGTCTAGTAAGACAGGTATATATAAAATGTATCATTTAATTGAATGTGTATATTAATAAAAGGATAGTATAGTTTATTTTGGTTTATTCAGGTAGACCTTAGAATTATAAAAAGCCGGTAGGTAGGTATCTATATATATTATATCAGGTATACTTATTATAATTTATGTGTAGATTAATACATAGATCTATGTTTTAAATGCTTTACATTATTATAAACAGTAACTATTATTCTCAATTATACATGTACCTACATTAATAAAGGTGTGTCATACGAGTACCAATGTGTGTCATACGAGCACATTAATCGAGCTAAGACGACCAATTGCAGAGTTACGTGAGTTGCGCAGACGCAACATAACTCAAGGTAATACTACGGATAACACAAGGCCCGTCTAATACATTCTATTAATGAGAAACAGTGAAAGTATTGTATATTTTTCTCTATCGAAAATACAACGTGGGAAATATGTAACGCCAATTTTGAATAAGTCACACCTGACGTGTAGGTTAAAACGGTCATTATTAATTAATATTACTTTCGCATTCGTTGCTTCTTTACTTAAATATAGTACATTCGTACTCACAGTCGTGAAATTAGAGTCTTGTCTAGAACCGTTAACTGGAACGGTTTCACTTTGCCATCACTGTTTGTCACGTCACTGGCTCCTGCGACAACTTAAAGTGTTCATTCACGAGTTGTTTACGTTCATTTTCTAAGGTGAGAAACAATAAGTGCACCGTAGTCCGTCGTACAAGCACAACTGGTTTTGTCTTCGAGTCGAGCATGCGGCGACGCCCCACCAACGGTGTATTTTGAGGTGGAATGGGAATGGGACAGCCTTCAAAGGGTCTACTAACATGTTTCATGTTTATATGTTTCAAGTAGGTCACTTGATTACCGCGTGGATATGTAGCTGTACTGGTGCTTAGTAATTTTACTAGTACAAGTAGTAAGTGACGCAAAACTAAAGTTATTGAAAAATAACGGTTTTAGAGTTAATTAATGAATTAAGTTCGGTACTAACGTATTGAAATAGCCGAGACATTATTTTTGTATTTAAACAAAATAGAATCGTTTCTGATAGAAGCACATACTTATAAAACATTTTATCAATTATCATTATGTTTTTAAAAATGATTCTAAGCACTGGGAATTAGTTTTCTATTTTGCCAGATAACTGAACAAAGTTTGTCTCACAAGTATTTATATGTATATTTAGTTCAATACCAGATCTACTTCGTTATGCTGGGGCCACACTAAGGTTTAACGTCAATGCCCATTATCTCGATAATTATGGCGATAATTTTTACCGCATTAAAATAAGTGGCTACACTTCAACGGTCAACATGAATGCTCATTATTGGCGATAAAAACGGCATTGAATTTACTTTAATTCAAGCAAGATGGACGTCGACAGAGCTCTATATCTCATGAGTGTAAATTTATATTATTTGACTTTATTGAATCATTACCGAATAAAAAGAAAACGGAAACAAAGAAAAAGAAGATGGTGGACGATTACTCCACTCCGACGCCATAGTACGTATTTCCAGACAAAATCGTACGATTTTGGGGCAAATCCGTCGTAAAAAAACAAATACGTCCGCTCCCGTTGCGCTCTCGATGCACACTGACAATACGTAATGTGGCCGCTTCATCGCATCAATTCTCGCGTTAATCTCTTTGATGTACCGCCACTTGAGCTATCGCCTAACTCCAAATGGCATTGTTAATGCCATTGTCAAATTATCCCGTTAAGTTGTGGCTACACCTATGGTGAACGTCCATTATCGCGATAATTAATGGCATTTCTCATTAGTGTGGCCCCAGCATTAATGAATCAGCCAAGAAATAAAAATAACGTGAGATGTACTGAACCGGTATTTATTTGCATTTTAATTGAATTGGCACTTTTATAATTATTCCTAGACCTTGAAGAATAGAGTAGGTATCTATATATACTCGTATAAAAGCGAAATACCACTCACTGATTAATCACGAAATCTCAGAAACTATAACACCAAAAAACTAGACATTTGGCAGGTAGGTTCTTTATAGGGTGTAGCCATCCGCTAAGAACGGATTTTACGAAGTTCCACTCTTAAGGGGGTAAAACGGGGGTCGGAAGTTTGTATGGAAGTCCTATGTTTTGAAGTAAGAGACTTGAAATTTAAAATGTATACTCTATAGATGGTGTGGAGGTGTACTAATAATGTATGTTTAGAAATCAACCCCCTTCTGGGGTTAAAACGGGGGATGGTAGTTTGTATGAAAGTCCAATGTTATTGAAGTTAAAGTAATTATGGCAGAAAGATTTTAAATGGTATTTAAGTATAAGAATTATCATATTTATATACTAGCTGAGCCCCGTGGTGTTACCCACAGTAAAACAATAACCGCGAGTAACAGCGCGGGGCTAAGCTAGTAATACTGGGTATACTTAATAATTCTATCATGCATTGTTTTTGTTGACTTTGACTATCATTATATACACTGCGTACTCAATGGGAGTGCAGTCGTTACGTGATGATTTATAACCTACTAGCTTTCGCCCGCGGCTTTGCTCGCATACAATAAAAAGTATCCTATGTTACTTATACCTCCAAGAATATGTGTACAAAGTTGCATGATGATCGGTTAAGTAGTTTTAAATTTGTACAGAAATAGCGTAGTTATTAAAATAGTAATTTAATAAAAGCACCAGAAGTGCATTACGCATTGAGGACTGAAGTCAAATCTTCGAGGGAAACCCATTCAAAATTTAGCAGGAGTAGGCTACATATCTCAGCAGACATTGACAGAGTTATGACCTAATGTATAAATGTCATCTGTAGTATTATTATAGTCTCCGTTGATTTTTTTTTAAACTCCATGCTATTTTTGAAATGAAAACTTCTTTGGGCGCGTTAGCACTATTTGGTAGGGGAAAATCTTATAAGTTTGCGTCACCGACATGCTAATATTTGAGGTTATTTTTTTTTTACCTTGAAATAAAATATAATAGAAATATTGGTATTTTTCAATGCACTCAAAAAATTATTAAAATTGGTCCAGCCGTACACTCGTGCCGTTCACGCCAAGTAAAATAGGAATCCACTTTTATACATACACTAGATAAGCCCCGCGGTTTTACACGCGGTTGTTGTTGTATCCCGCTTCAACAACCGTGGGTAACACCACGGAGCAAAGCTAGTCTAAAAAAGTGTAGTCTAAGTTACTCTTTATGTCATCAGCTACCTGCCTGTGAAAGCCCCGTCAAAATCGGATAGGCACAGACAATTTTTTTATAAATAGTTTTTATGTACCGTAAATACTGTAGGAGAGGGTCCCGTGATGCCACTTAAGCCAATCATCCATACGTAATGGGTCTTACCTCCGCAATAACCACTGAGAAAGTGCAGCAAGGGCTCTCGTCTTCAGGTCGAGACAACTTTGTGTCGCGGGAACTTTACAAACATACATGAAACGGACACAAAGAACACCCGTCTGGGTGTTCTTTGTGTCCGTCGTGTGTCAACAATAATTTGTGAATCACACAAAGTGCTATCCCATGCATGTAAGGAGTCGAAGTGTCCCATAAACACAACACTGGCACAGCAGGAAGCAGAGAAATGTAAAAGCATTGCTCTTCCTTATACAAATAATGGTTATCTAACTAGACAACTAAAAGGGCACAAAAAAACACGAAATGTTTTACAGTTTTATTTTTGTTAATAAAAGTTCACCTCAACTTAACAAAAATGTGATGTGTTAATGTATGTAATCAATGCTATCTTACATCAATATGAGTACACTGCGTCCACTACCAACTATATAAGATGTAATTGAGCTTTGGTTTACATTAAAACATAAATCGACATACATATAAGTAGGTAGGTATGATTTCAATGCATCGAGGTGTATACCTTCGTATAATCAAGGCTGTCAAACTGACTACATAAAGATTAGACCATATTACATGTTTCATTTGTTTTAAACTTTTATCGTTTCATGTTGAATAGAAGTGCCTATTTTAACAAAATTATGCAATAAAAAACACTATTTCTAGGTGTTTCTAGACTGATTTCAATTAAGTCAAATTGTATCTCGGAACAGTGGGTAGTCATAAGATTTGAACCTGCAACAAAAGGGTGACTAATTCCATGATTATACGATGGTCACACACTAAATTATTTTTTATACAAATGGAGAATCCAGTACATTGACTCGTGAAATACATATACGAATAGAAATCGATATACATACAGGGTGTAAAAAGACGACTACCGAAAACGAAAGGGGCTGATTCAGCACCCCAAAACTTATAAAAAAAACCAAACAGTTGTCCTTAAAAAAAATTGTAGCCGTAAAAAACAATGTGTCAATATTTTGAATAATTCCACAAGCCAGTAATGTATTATTGCGTGCACCGCGTAGCTACTTGAATACCTATGCGCCCGGCCAAGGTCATTGCACTCACCCGACCAGCTGTTTTGTTTATCAAAATACATCGCTGTTTTATTGATTTTATTTCTTTTTTGGTTTTCTAAATGAGATAATTAGGTAGTTTAGGTCTTATTATGTTGTACTATGTGTATGTAAGCAGATAAAAACATAAAAGGACTTAGATAAATTATAATTTTTTTTGCGTTTTTTTTTTGCTAAACCTATTCAGTATCATGGTCTGATTGCAACCCCCAAGTTTTCGGTAGTAGTCTTTTTACACCCTGTATATACTAATACTATGTGAACTTCCTCCTCGCAACAATTAAGGCCTAATAAATCTTACAATGTAAATTCTCAATTGATAGCATTCATATAAGTAAATAAAAAGCGAGCTTTGAAACGTGTAAGTCATTCTTTAATACACGAACTATCCACTTCAATGCAAATAATAAGCCTAAACTACATCATTGTATTGTCTTAATGAGTATTTCAGTCACGGAGTGAAGACAAAACGGTATAATTTAAATCTTTATAAACTATGAGACGTGAGACGCCAATGTGAAAGGGATTGCTATCTAACGTTCAAGTGTAATGTCGACAAGTGCCATACGTGGACCAAACTTGTCTAGCCTTTCAAGTCGGTCTAGCCTTGTCATGAGTTATGACGGTATTGCATCACATGTGTTCTTTTTGGCATGCTTTTAATAGCTTCACCTGTATGTTTGTTTGTTACCATTTGTAAACTTTTCAGTTTTCAATCTATTTTTATTATTAAATTCGGTTTTATCTCCGGCTAAGATATTAAGATTGCCATGGGGAGCATTCTTTACGCATCTACATAGATATTATATAGTTGTTATTTATTGATTTTTTGATACCAACGAAAGGGAATTCATTTCCATTTTGTTTATAAGAACTGCACGCGTCAAAACTCACTTGAAGTTAACAAATATAGCTTGCGAGGAGTATGAATCAGTAGAAATAAAATGCATAAATATAGATACATCTGTTATCTTAATAAAGAGATATGAAACACCAAAAGGTTGATATTGCTATGGTACAGTCAGCATCATAATCATTAGTACTCTAAGGGTGCTCAACCGAAATTGTAGCTAGCTTTAATGACAATGACTTTATGCTTAGATACCATTGCACGACCTATTTGATAACATTAATATGAACACTGTCAGCCAACACAATATTGTCAACTGATAGTCTTCCAATATGAAACTGAAATTACGGTTTTTCGAGTCGATAATTTCGAGTACTTTGAGAGCACGAATGATTGTGATGCCGACTGTACAAAAATATAATTTATCTATTCAAACACGGATTGAAATAAAAAACAAATACATTTCAAACAGTATACTAACTGAAACAGTATTTATATATTACATGTTTTGCGCTAAAAATATAACAAAATACACTTATACAAGCAACTCGGTACTGCTGTTGGTTACATAAGGACCGACAATAAATTAATGCTAATGTATGAGTCACAACTATTAACATTGTATTACCTAGTTTTTAACATTTAAGAACGCGATTAGACCTAGACACGGCACTCGCTGCGCAGCTCCTCAAAACTTCCCTTATTTATACCTCAAATTATATTACAACCACAAAAATATACATATTTTAATAAATATATATTTAATTTAAATAGTGTTATACTAGAAACAATATTAGTTCGTGAACTAAATAACATAATAGGAATCGGTATTTTTTTCGAATTTAGATATCGATTATAAATCGATCTAATGAGAAAATTAAAGCAGTATTTTACTCAGCTGTGTAATGGGTTCCGTTATAATTAGATTAAATCTAATTATTGTGGAATATTATTACTGTTGATGAATAAAAGACCTATAAAGGTCAGTGCTGAAGTGGCGGCGAAGAGACTTATTCAATAATCATTATATTCAACCTAAAGTTGATATAACTAAATAAAACCAATCGTCGTTCGCGTCGCGCGCCCTCATTTTATTTTATTGCATTAAATAAAGTTGTATTCTGAAGAACTTTGGGTTGAATTTAAATTGTTACTGAATTAGTGTCTTTGCAGCCTCTTCGTCCATCACGCTGACCCTAATAATGATAATGTAATAGTGAATTACATTTTTAGTTTTTAAAGGAATTATTAAAAGTATGGAGTATTTTTACCGACGAAATATTGACAGGCAGTCATTAAATACAAAATACATATTTGTATATATAAAGCAAGTTCATATTTCGAAGAATGTTTCAACTTATATCAGAAGCTGCACAGCAATTTATAGGCCCTTTCATTACAATTGTAATAAATAAAGTGAAGAAAGTTGAAACACAAAACATACATACATTTATTACACCTTATAACAAATGACTGTAGTCCTTCGTGTGCGAGTCGGGATATCTTTCAACTTCATTCATTAAGTCAGCTCCGACGGACGCAGTGGCGGCGAAGAGACAATCTAAATTCAACCTTAAGTTCTGTATTTAATGCAAGGAAATAAAAATAACCGTTGCTCGCATCTTTCACTGTTTTTTATTGTGAAGAACTTTTGGTTGAATTTAAATTGTTTTTTTTTTTTATACTTGTGCTACCAAAATGACTCTGCCCTGCCTGATGGAAAGCACCAGCAGAATCCAAGAGTGGTGGTCACCATCCTCAATGCAAATAAGGACAGTGAAGCATGGTGACCAGCACTATGGCGGCCTAGTGAGATGCTTTTTCACGCCCCGCTTAAAGGACCCGGGATCATAGTGGGACGGAAAAACATTATAATTGTTACTGAATTAATCTCTTTGCCGCCTCTCCATCCGTCAGCGCTGTCACTTTATGGAACTTAACATCGAACTGTCAAGTGAAACTGTCAGATCTTCAATACACCTACAGACTGATTTCTCAACCTTCATTTCAACAAGTAATATAAAACATTAGCTGCCGATTACAGAGAAGTTTATTTTTATGCCTATAACGGCGCTTATTATGTTAAGATTCCAATAAAATAATTCAATTTAGCACTATGGTTTGGTTCGGCTCAGTATTCTGCACAAAACTTATTAACATTTTAATGTGGTACATAAAATTAGAAATTTGATAAAAGTAATAAACATTGTCAAAATGATGGAATAAATTCATACGAACGCAAAACATACAAATTTATCAACTGTCTGGTACCACAGGCTCTGCCTAGTTTGATATCAGACCGCCGAACTTATTACTATTATTAAAAAAAAAGCAATTAACTAAAGTAAAAATACATGTTTCTATGAATTGCAATTCCGTGAAGACATTAAAATGAAAGTAAGTTTATTTACAAATGCTCTAAACGTGAGCATACAGGATTACATGAGGTATTATTAGAATTGTACAGAGACCCCGTGCCCTAGGTCGTCCGCTGTTAATAAAACCTAATTGCCCCTGGAGCGACGTGCTATATTCATAATTGGTATATGTCTAACAGAAACATATTTTTTCGTTTCCATTGATTTTGTCAGTAACTCTGAACTCGAAGTGAATTCCGCAGCACGCATAGTACTCGGACACTTGCTGAACAAACTGAAACAACTTTGCGTTCAATACCGCCATAGCGTCAAAACATCGAGTTCAGCTTGCAAATTCGGCGGTGCGGTTTGGTAAGGTTTATTATCGTTTAAATTTCTAAGCACTTCAATTGAACAATTAAATAAGAAATCTAAATGTAGCTAAAGGAGATGGCCGAAAAATGTATGGAGTTGTGCCCCAGAATGTGCAGAGATCAAACAAGTAGTATTCGATAGCTTAAAAATAAAATTCCTCTAAATACAAAAATAAGAAGGTTCATAAAGCATAGCAGATTATAAAAAAAAAAGACCTGACACTGAAAAAAAAAATTGTATCACTTCAACAAATTCTTTTTATTACAATGTATTTGAAATTTATAATGTCAGGTGTATTGTAAACAGTTAATATATGTGTACTTATATCAAAATATATACTATTAGCTTATTTTCACGGCTCTACTCGTGTGGAAAGTCCATGCAAAGTAACTTAAGTTATTTAATGTGTAATGTACATCATTAGTTACTGTACTTAGTTTTGTTTCACAAGATTAGTATTATAGAAGAAAAATAAAACAAAAAACATTTATTTATATGATAGTTTTCTGAAATGCAACAGTGTTGTGCAGTGCCTGTATGCAAATAAAACAATAGGGCGTAAGTTCCCTACAGTATCAGTAACGTTAAATGAAAAGAATGAGTGAATGATTGACTGACAATGAGTGACTGACTATTGTATCAAGTGTTACCATTGATGAAATCTGTCTATTACTGTGTATATTTCTTTATTATTTTGAACTACTTAATTAATTACTTAATTTTTTTATCGCACATAACTTAAAAGTAAATAATATACGAATTCAAAATTAGTGTTTATGGAATGATTTTAAAGTTATTTTAATTTAGATCACGTTTTGATTCAATATTTTAATATCTTTCGCATTATAGCTATGTATACACATATGGCAATTATTTTTAAACAAATTATTTTAACGTCGTCTTGCAAGTAATCTTTTTTATTTGTGAATTTTTATCTTAATCTGCTATAGAGTTTATGAAGCTATTTAAAATTCATCATTTATTTAACATAAATCAGAAACATGATCTCTTCAATTCTGGGGCAAAAATTAGACAACTCCTTTGTGATGACCAAATTACAGCTTCTTTAAAATCCCAAGGGAAAGTTATATTTTACATAAAATATAACTTTCACTCGAGATAAAGTTGAAATTGATAGCGTTAAAATTAGGGCGACATAAATAAAAATGTAGATCTATTATTAAAAACTTTAAACATAGTGTAGAATTGATACTATAATTCATTTAGTGCTGGCAATTCCATTAAAACTTTGTGCTTGTAGTTTAAAAAGAAAACGCTAGCAGTTTTTTTAAAACCTGTTAATTATTTAAGTCATTCTAGTACATAATATCGCTCATATTTTAAAGAAGTGGCAATGTTATTGAGTTATCAATGTTTCATATTAGACGGTTATCCACACCTTTTTTTCCATTCAACTTATTTTGCATGAACAATTATTAGTGTAGTGTCGTTAACATATTACATCAAAAGCTAAATAGACTAATTAAACACTTTTTGTAGTTATTTTTATGTTTCCTTTTATACAGTGTTTCAAACTAGAAGTAAAAAATAGTTTCGAGTCCTGAAAACGGTTCATTTTCAAGAACAATAATATACATACAGTGATTAAAATTAAAAGAGAACTCGGATCTCAATCAGATTGTAATCAAAACTATTGTTCTGTATGGGTTTCGCGACTATCCTGCCCTCGATAGTTTAGTTAAATAATAATAATATAATAACAGAATCAAAATTTTCACATCGCTTAACAGACAACTTGTGATAGAATTTCAGGATGACTATTTTAGAATAGAAATAAAAGTGCGCGTCATAAACACGTCGCTCAGCGTTCAACACGACGCTCAAGGGGCAGCACTAAGCTGTATACAGAGTGTGAGTGGTTCGGCTGGCGGGTCCGGGGCAGGCGGGGCGGGTGTCGGGTGTCAGCTGGCGGCGCGCCGGGCCGCTGCCCCCGCCGCCCACTGCCCCTAGGGGCGCCGCGCCGCGAACACGCCGCGCTGCGACATGTAGCCGCTCTCGCCTCGACCCGAACCTAGCAGTCAACGCAATCAATTCATTACTCCCTAGCTTTCAAACATCGCTGATTTCCTCTACTACATATGCATATATTACACATATTAAGTTTCCCTCAAATTTCTCTATTGCTGATGAGTAGTCTAAAAGATCTAAGCGAACAAACTGCGTAAGCGACTTATTTATTTTTCAATTTAAAGACTTTACATACTTCAAGATCTTGATATTAAAGCCTAATATATGACTACGTAAAGTGAAATAATTAGTCACGATCTCCGTCTCTCAGTGATAGAGGACCGATTATGAACGGTCGTTCATAATTTAATTTGAAGTTTAAAATAACGCCTGCAATTTTCTTGTCTTTTGAATATGCATAAGTACTTTCGGTAAGTGAATACTGTGGGAAACTCATGTCTAGAATCGTGACGAACTTTGACTTGTGGTAACGTACGCTATTGCTGTGCTTGAGGTCTTAGGTTAACCCTGGGTCGGACCAAATTTTTTAATGGTCAGCAAATATTTGTTTCGGCGTTTGGAAAAAGTATTTTTATATATTCATATCAGTTTTCCAGTACCCATAATACAAGGTCTGCTTAGATTGGGTCTAGATGGCGTTGTGTGTTAGATGTCCGAAATATTTAACTAATGAATTAGAAATGAAGGTCAAAAATTTACTACCAAAAATAAAGCCGACACTATTATCTGTAGGCAAATGAATTAACATACAATTTAGTAATCTTACCTTGACTGGGGAATGGTAGACAATTTGTCTTGAGTATCTCCTCATGGTTACCATAGGCGCAGAACTTTACCACAACAGTATTCGCTGAGATGCCAGTAATTTCTGCTTCATAGAACTGAAACGTTAAAACACATATTATTCATATTATGTAAAGGTGTCAGGAAACTTTGCCAAACATCGAAACTAAATTAAAAATAGTTTAGCATATTATGTAGTTGATTTAAGAGAGCTATGTTAATAAAGGACCAATTAATAATTTTGGCATATATCACTACTCTGTATAGAGTACACGAATCTATCACCATAAGCTGATAGGCAGATTGGTAAGGCATTAAACCATTAAATTAAACATTATTTGTATGTTAAAAAAAATCTTAAAATGGTTTTTAATTGATATTTAGTAGCAGAACTCACATTATTGTCCTCCCAGTAGAGAGCGAGACAGCGGTCGCCGACTTTCCAGTTGATATCAGCGACGCCGAGCATGGCGCGTGCCTGTTCATTGACAGCTGCGTTCTGGAAGCCCAGTAGCGAGCCCGCCAAGAACGGAGCCGCTCGGACGCCACCGAACTCCTGCGGCCGAGCGCCGTACCCGTACTGCCGCCCGGGGTATCCGCCGGCACCCCCCATATACCCCATGTTGGCAAACATCTGATTCTGTCTCTCCACATAGCCGTTCTGTTGCTGCCTGCGCTGATACGCTTGCTCTTGGTACTTTTGCATGTCGTTGCTTCTCCGGTACGCTGGTGCTTCCTGCATACTCTGGTATGGCTGCTCGGGTATGTAACCTTTCGGAGGCTGGTAACTACGAACGTGCTGCACCTCCTCCAATGGACGTGATTGCCCCGAGAGAAGACTCAGGTTCGCCGTGGCGTCCACCAGGCTATCCATATTGTTGACAACGTTATGGTAACTCTGCTGTTGGTGCATGCTACTTTCACTTATGTTTCTATCAGGCCTTATATTTTTCTCTGTATAGCTACTGGGAACCGGGCCCTGGTTATGGTAGGCATTGTTATACTGCATATTTATGTTCGGAACAATACAGTTAGCTTGGCTTTGATGATTTTGAATTTGCTGTTGTTGTTTATTTTTTTCCTCCAGTTTTTTCTGGAATCGTGGTGGTTTTTCATTGGCTTGATACTTTCTATCGTCTCTATGATGGTTTTCGTTAGAGTAATGTGCTCGGTTTTCAGATCGTCTATTCGGTCCATCATACCTGGACCCTTGATTGCGAGAATTGTTTTTGAAGTTGTTTCTTTCTCTGTTATTACCATAATTCCTCTCATTTCTTTCTTCTTGTGATGTATTATTTTGGCGATTGTTTTTATCCTTATCTGGTACGTTAGGCAATTTATCCTCTAGGAAGTCAAACAAAGACACTTTCCCAGAAGGTTTCACAGGCATATCTTCATCATTCATTTCCTTATTTCTGCCTTTACGCTTAGGTTGTTCTGTTTCTTTTGGTTGCTTTTCTTTACTCCTATTCTCGGAATTATCTCTTTTCTGTAGAATTTTAAGAGCCCTATCGACATTATTTTTTGTATACTTAAGAGCATTTTCAGCCTGTTCCTCAGAAAATCCAGCATCAACAATCTTTTGAACATTTGCATCTAAAAGAGGTTTTGTGCCACCACCAAAAACCTGAACATGAAAATAAAAAAAAGTTGTAGTATATTTATATTAAAAAGATCTATCCTTAAAATGTTTGTTTTGGCCTACTATTGAGTGAGAGATGTTGGGAAATTGTATACAAAAGGCTTTGTCCACCTTTACTAAAAATGTAGAACTCTACGCAACAACTGCTCTTCCAAGAAGGACATGAGCAAAATGAGAACCTAAAACTTCTTTTTTTTTTATTGTATTTGGTGAAGTAAATCATAATAACTTGTACTTGATTGCTTAACTGAATGAAAATAAGAATGCATACTGCTGAAATTTTGTTAAAGTTATTACATAACATGTATAAAATAATTAAGTATAACTGTAAAAATATAATGTTACGCAATAATCAATTAAAAGGAGCAAAAAAAACAAAAAAAGTTCGAAATAAATGAATAAATAAATTTCAAACCTAGACAATTCACATACTTTTTTTACACCAGAGAGCCTCTGTGCCTCAGCTATTGCGCCTTTCCTCTGAGCCTCAAATTCAGCATTGTCTTGTTTAGATGCTTCTTGTAAACTCTTGAATTGCTTGTCAGGCATTATAGCTTCTAAACGCTGTCCAAATGGAATCCATGGTGGTGGGCCACCATCTACTCCAATACCACCTAAAATTTATGAAAAAAAAAGAAAGTGAATTATATTTATTTTTTTATCTTTATTGTACATACATAAAAAACATTTTTTTTTTAACTATTTTGTGAACGGTGTTCATAGGGACAGTGACGTGTGATGTTTTGTGAAATGAAAGCAAGATGTCTAGAAAAGGCTCTTTGTATACTTTCCACTTGTTGTAAATGGACAGCATAATAAGGATTCCAGACAACACTACCATATTCTAATTAACTGCATACCAGGACCATTTATAACACTATTTGTGTTTTTGGAAGCCTAAAGCTGCAAGTATTTCGTCTGATGAAACCGCACATTTGAGCCGATTTGCCAATTTCATTTATGTGATGTTTAAAGCTTAGGGGACTGTCCATTATAACGCTCAGATCTCGAAATGCATCCACTTTTGACAATGTCGCATCACAAAGCTTATATGAAGTGAGCATAGATTTTTTCTTTCTAGAAAACCGTTCATGATGGCATTTTTTAGCGTTAAGGATCATGCTGTAAGGTATGCACCATGATTCAATGTTTTTCAAATATTTCTGGACAAGGGGACTATCTTCTATGCATATAATTATCATATATATATTTTTAAATTGTCCGCATTTAGAAAACCAGGGCAATTTTTGATTTGGTTCGTAATATTGTTTACAAATATCGAAAATAGAATTATTATTTGACAATGGATATTTGTGTGGACCTAATGTGGAAGTTGACTATTTAGGCTTAAAGAATTTATTCTCATAAAAACTTAAAGAGAATTCATTCACAATGAGATACATAGCTATGACTAACGCAGTCTTCATCTCATAGTGTGTTGAAAGTTACAATGTACAAACATATTTCATAACAAATAAAAAAACATTATTGCAGTCCACTGCTGGACAAAGACCACTCATCAAATTGGTTTGTACATTTTAAAAATAATCATTAAAATATTGACTTGGGACATTATAAAAGATTGTAGTAATGTAATATTTAAAAAACCTTGGTCAATGCATAGTAGAGTGAACATACAATTACACCAAACAACAAATTAATAAGAATAGATTTATAATAATTTATCCAAATTGAAAAAAAAACAAATATCAAACAATAAAAGCAAGTAACTATGTTATCTTTTAATCTCTGAGCATGCATTGTAGCTAAAAAAATTAATTGATTAAAAACGACTTTTAAACTATTTAATTGATTCCAAAACCGTCTTACTTTTTTTCCTAATTCTAAATAGTTTTTACATTCACTTACCTCTAGTATGCTTCGCCAAACTTCTGTTCAACTCCCACTTTTCAATCATATGTGATACTTTACCACCCAACACTGTTATCACACTAGGTACTAGCCAAATTACACCGTGGCATACTTCAAGTCCTTCATTATTCACCAACAATTTTGTACCTGGTGGCGTATTAATACTTAAAAAGGAGATAGGACTCGTTTCTAGGCCTGTACATATTGATTTGCCGTCATGTAATGTAAGCTTTAGCATTCGTGGAGCTGATGATGACTCCTCATTAGCTTTGGGTGCAGATACATTTCTTATTTTTTGAATTTGGACCACTACTGGACTCTCCAGCTTTGAAGGATCCTTGGTAAAATCCTCAGGAAGTGCTGCATCCCCGATATCCCTTAAATCGTACTGAAAATAACAAGATTTCTTGTTCAAAAGACCAGAACAGATTGTCAAATAACCTTGACAGTAATTGAAACTAATAAATACATATACTTACATCCAATGCCTTGGTCGTTAGAATACTGATATCCTCTATTTTACCATTTTCACTAATTATATCAACGCCTTCTTGACTTAGATGCCTGAAAAATTCATATTTTTACTTCGAGAAAACAAAAACGCTTATAATTTTCACAAAAACAACAGGTAAGCTAGAAATATAATTACCAGCCTAAATCTTTGAGTTTTTCCTGTAGTGTCATGTTTTTGATTGTGGCTAAATCAACATGACTTCAAGAAAAATAATTAAAATTAAACTATCAAAAGACATACGGCACCATGACATGTACGGCAAAGTGTTACGATTTCAGATTGAGACAGATACAAAACAATCATTAATCTATGACAGTTGGCTGCCCACGGTGTCTTGTTAAAAACCGAATAATCGGTAAGATTTTCTAAAATCAAATATAAATATCAACGCGCTCAAAATTAATTTAATTCTAGCGGTTAACTCCCGCTAATCTCTAGTGCGTTTATCAGGCTTACCCCATCGGCACACTATATTCCGTGGTGTGCCATTGTAGCTTACCGCAATGTATACGATTAGCCACAACTGGCGGAAAGCCGCAATAGCAACGTCACAATCCGGGTAATCGTTTCTTGGTTTTATTGAGGTCCGACGCAATCATAAAAACGTCTAAAATATTCGACATGCATATAAATAGTGGTGCGTTCTTTGACATGAAAATTTAACTTTCAGCATGTGCAGTTTAACTGTACAACAGGCTGTTCCTGCGCACTACTGTGTACGTGTCAGTCAGTTTTTTGTTTTATGTACGAGGGAGCGTTTTTATATTCGCGGAATGAGGGGGATGGAGGGGGGTGATTATGGTCGTTAGAGTCGTAACGTGTTCAGTGACTCATAATTAGTATATATTCGAGGTTTCATTGTTATTAAATAATTAGTCTTTGAGTTATCGTCAACCAAGCAACATAATCGGGAGTGAAAAGTGAAATATGGAAAAAATCGAATATCGTGCCGTAATAAAACTCCTTACCAACAAGGAAAATCAGTTCCGACTATACTGAATGAGATGTCATCGGTTTACGGCGACTCTTGCCCAGGAAAAACAATGGTGTACAAGTGATACAGTTTATTTAAACAAGTAAGGAAATCACTTGAAGACGACCCGAGGCCGGGCAGAAGCATCGAGGTGACCACGCCAGAACTTATCGAAAAAGTCGAAAAAATTATACTCGAGGATGCTCGACTAAAGAAGAAACAACTCGCAGAAATGGTTGGAGTATCCGATACAACCATTTTTAAAATTCTGCATGATCATCTTGGCATGACTAAGGTCAGCGCATGATGGGTGCCGAGAATGCTCACGCCGCCGCAGAAACAACAGCGCGTAGAGTGTTCACGTGCAGTTTTGGACCTCTATAATGAGGACAAGGATGGTGTATTGAGCCGAATTGTTACTGGAAACGAAACTTGGGTTCATCATTATGAGCCTGAGTCTAAACAAGACTCCATGCAGTGGCATAAAAAGGGCACAGCACCTCCCAAAAAGTTTAAGGTGTCACAGTCAGCTGGGCAACTTATGGCGACGGTCTTTTGGGACTCGGAAGGAATATTATTAATCGATTATAAAGATAAAGGTGTTTCTATAACCGGAGAATACTACACTTCAATATTAGAGCGATTAAAAGAAGTCATTAAAGAGAAAAGACAGGGAAAATTGACGAGAGGTGTGCTGCTTGTGCACGACAACGCACCCGTCCACAAGAGGCGCATTGCGATGGCTGCCCTCCATAAGGTGGGCTTCGATGTTTTGGATCACCCACCCTACAGTCCAGACCTGGCCCCGAGTGATTATTACCTGTTCCTAATAATGAAAAAAGAGCTGCGGGGTAAGAAATTTACCACCGATGATGAAGTCAAGGAGGCAGTTTCAGTTTCGCAGACAAAACATTTTTTTATGAAGGTTAAAATAAATTAATTGAAAGATCTGAACAATGTATCCGTATTGCAGGTGAATATATTGAAAAGGAAAAATAATTTGGTTTTTTTATTTCTAACCTATATCCCCCATTCCGCGAATATAAAAACGCTCCCTCGTATGTTGCAAATGCAACTGAGTTTGTGCAGATTTACCGCTATATGTATTTCCTCTACTCTACTCAGCTCAAGTTTACCTGACAGGTAGAATGTCAACTATCCTGGATTAAACACTCTCTGTTATTATATTTTTATTTTTTTATATAATATATGTTATTTTTTTATATAATATATAATATAATTATACACATTATTAACTTCTCACTTGACTCAGATACCTTCTCTTTTATTTGGCGTAAAGCTTATATTATCCCTCTTCCCAAAAAAAGTAACCCTGCACTTCCTGAACATTTTCGACCTATCTCCATCCTTCTCTTTCTATTTAAAGTGCTAGAGGCCTGTGTATACAAGCAGCTTTCAAAATTTGTACTCGAACAGAAGCTGCTCGGTCCTTTGCAATCAGACTTCAGGCCCCGTCACAACACTACTACTGCCCTTCTTAAAGTAACTGGCGATATTCGAAAAGGCCTGGAGGACACCAAAGTTACAGTTTTAGTCCTGGTTTATTTCTCCAATGCCTTCAATACAGTCAGTTACGAAATCCTACTATCTATCCTTACTTATATTAAAATTACCCCAGATGCACTCGAATGGTTCTTCTCATATCTTCAAGGAAGTCAGCAGTATATTCGTGTTCAAGAGTTCACTTCGAGCTAGTATGACCTCAGCGCTGACTTCCCTCAAGACGGTATTCTATCTCCCCTATTATTCTCTTTATTTATCAACCTCATAACCTAACACCTTCAGTGTGCCTGTGCATCACCTGTATGCCGATGACCTGCAGATCTATTCGTAGGAAAGAGTGGAGGACATATCACGAGTCATCGACAATATCAACAAGGACCTAGATCGCATAACCTCGTGGTCGAAGAAGTTCGGATTGTCAATCAACCCTATTATATGTGAGGCAATCGTAGTGAGTAGCAAAAATATGATGAGCAGAGTAGACACTACTTCACTCCTACCAGTCGTCCTCCACGGCGCAATTATACTTTGAAGCCCTGTCGTCAAGGACCTAGGACTGCTCGTCGACTCAACGCTCGATTGGAGAGCTCAAGTGACCAATCTGAGTCAAAAAGTGACAGGACACCTGTGAACTCTTTACCGTTTACAAATTTCCTGCCTCCTAAAACAAAAATCTCACTCATGCAAACCTTAATTATTCCTATAATTGACTATGGTGATGTGTGTTATTTCGACCTGAATGCGGCCTCCTAAATAAACTAGACCGTCTTCTCAATAACTGCATTCGATTCATATTTAATCTTCGCAAGTATGATCACGTACCTGCTTACGTTCCCAATTAAAATGGTTACCCATTCGTCTACGTCGTAATCAGCGAGCGTTGACCTCTCTCTTTTCATTTCTTTATTCCCCATTCTCACCTACCTATCCATATATTGATCCCGATTTGCGTTTTCTTTCCTCTAATCACGACAGAAACCTCCGTCCTACGAATAATCTGCTTCTCCTATGTCCTTCCCACTCCTCCAATTTCGTAAACGCCTCATTTTTTGTGCAAGCATTGTTGCTTTGGAATGTGCTCCCACTCGTAATAAGGATGTCCACTAACCGTTACATTTTTGAAAAGACCGTACGCGGTCACCTTCTTCAGGTCGCGGAATAACATATTTAACAGTACTCCTACTTAAAGTCCACTTTCCACAGTGTACGATTATTAAGTATATGTAAAAAAAAAAAAAAAGTAAATGTATTTGTATCTATATGTATTTTTGTATGGATGTATGTATGTATTTAAGTATAATATATGCATTTTTGTTTTGGTTAGATTAATTTAGATTACAACTTTAACCTCGTTGCACCTACCTTACCAGATCTCAAGACCTCCCCCCCCCCCCCCGCCCCCCAAAGGTTGCCTGGTGGAGAATGCTCTTGGCATTAAGTCCGCCGATGTACATGTGCATGAAGTTGTAAATAAATAAATAATGTAACTGTTGAGGCAAACCCGTCTGGGGCACCCTACCGTGCATATACCATAAGTCTGAACCCTCACGTAACTAAACCGACAGGACACTTTACACTTTTGCTCTCGAGTCGAGTCTCGACATCTTCCAGTACTATGTACCAGAGAGTATAGATCTCTGAAATGTTTGAAGTTACGTTTTTGATTATTGTGGAGGGAATATGTCAAGGAATAATTTATCTTAAGCCGTTATGATACAAGTCACTTTTGATAACGTGGAAATCTTGATCTATATAAATAATTTTTGACAACGTCATACAAAGCACTTAGCAGTTACCGATAAGCTCAAACCGAAATACAAATTCCCTGTACGTCTTTTTAAGAATAAAATTAACTGATAATAATTTTTATTGACTAAACAAAGGCGCTTTATAAACCAATTATGTCATCGGTAAGCATTTTTTCTATAACAATATATCTTGGTAATAAAGAAGTGTTATCTTGTATTTACGTTTCTTTCAGACACATATTTTCAACGTAGAGATGACGTGTGATGGTTGCTCAGGAGCGGTTGAGAGAGTACTAAACAGGCTCAAAGGGCAGGGCGTTGACAATGTATCAATAAGTCTACCAGACCAAAAGGTGTTAGTCACTTCTAGTCTAAGTGCTGATCAGTTACTAGATATCATAAAGAAAACTGGCAAGAAAACAACATATGTTGGTACTGAATAGTCATGACCAGGACACTGTTCAGGAGATATGTGAAGAGCATAATCAACACATTTTTAAAATGTATTCCTTTAGTCATGTAACTCTAATGGTTTGAGACTGGAAGTAAGATAAATATTAACATTTTATACATTTTTTATGTACTTTTACATTGCATGTTTTATGGTTGTATCATTATGTTTACTAATTTTAAATTCATGTTATATCATCTATTTTGTAAATAGATACAGTATTTTAATAAAATATTTGAAAATTATGACTATTCATGTATTATTCATAAGACGGAAACAAAATCTCTATGAAAAATAAGAATAATCTAACTAGTAGCGTCTTCTAAAGTGTTCAACCGCAAGTCCACAAGATCAACAGCCTCATGTAATGCATTAAGGTGATCAACAATAGCATTTACAGTTGGTAACACATCAGCACAGTTACATTCCTTTATTTTGTCTATGTCACCAGTAAAAGTCTTGTTCAACTTTCTCAATTTCTTCCTGTGTAGGTCATCATTATGTTCAATTACTTTAAATCCACTATTTATAGGATAACCCCTTTTTCTGCCCACCCATTCTATTGTGCCACTTGTATAGCACACATCATTGTCTTGCAACTTTATCATACCAAAAAGGTCTTCCTGTCCATGAACTGGCAACATTGACTTGTTTGTTACAGAAGGAATTGCAAATGTTGTGGGGGTAGGTGGAATTCGTGGGATGTGGCTCATATGGCCAACATCATGAGAGTGACTATCACGTATTGGACAACTATGAGCTCTGTCAGAAGTTTCTTGGATAGATTCATCAAATACAGATGTCTGTCTGATACAAGGATCGGTTTGACTACATATTCTTGGCTCAATAAAAGAACTGTTAGCATTAGGTAGGTCTTCTGAGAAATTTGCATAGTTCATTGTATTATTTGTTGATTCATGAACATCATCCAGGTGGACAAAGTTAGTCACAGGCAGCTGAGTATTGTGATAACACTTAGACCAAATTCTTGTACCCTGATTTACAGACGATGAAAACTATTAGTACTTGCACTACTTTAGTAAGATAAAGACCTTTGGAGATTGGATTTAAAATCACAGGTTTCTCTGAACTCCAATTTTTGGAGAGCTATCATGTATTTTGAGGAAACAGCACTTAGGGAGTCCTGAATAAGGAAATTAATAAGTTTAGAATTGTGTTCTTATTCCAGAATATATATTCCTCAACCATATAAAAATCTGCATATTTACATACTAATTACAATTATTTACTAAAACTACTGTACAGCTTATAGCTACTATCTTTTAAGAGCAACCTGAGATTTTCCTCTTGATGCTGAAGTCAGCTTAGATGTCTCTGAAGTCGACTTAGGTATTGTTTGAGGAATATTTTCCTTAACATCATTAACAAGTTCAGTGAAGTTTGTTTTCCAGATAAAAACCTGTAAGAATAATAAATGATAATTTTTTTTGTATTATATCATGAGCTTACTTAGTAGACAAAAGAGGTATATGTATGCAGAATATTTACCAATTTATCATCACCCGCTGAGGCAAAGGTTTCACCAGTAGCTGAGAAGTTAACAGCATTGATAGAACCTGTGTGTCCACTCAAAGTGAAAATTGGATGTCCCTCAAGTAAATCAAGTATCTGAAAATTTAACTAATATTAAAACTTTTATTATTGACTGCCTCGGTAGCAGTAGTAGCTATGCAACTGCTTGCTTGAGCTTGAGGTCTCGGGTTCGATTCCCGGAGTCGGATCAAATGTTTGTATGATCTGCAAATATTTGTTTTGCAGTTTGCGTGTTTTCTATGTATACATACTATACATAGAAAACACGCAAACTGCTATTTACAAAAAAAAAGTATATTAGTATTTATATCAGTTGTCTAGTACCCATAACACAAGCTCTGCTTAGCTTGGGACTAGATTGCACTGTGTGTTAGATGTCTGGAATATTTATTTATTTAATATAATTAAAAAAAACAGAAAACTTAACAAAGAAGATAATAATGTATTACCTTCATTTTACCATCTTTGCTAGATGTCAATATATAGCTGCCACTTGGATGGAATGCAATCTTAGTTACTGCATCATTATGTATACTGAAAATATAATAAATAGTCTTTGAAGTACTGTCCCAGATATTTATGGTAAGCATTTATTTTTCATTGTGTTGCAAGTTTAAAAAAATATAACTGACCTATAGTATTGCACAAGGCTATGTGTCCTCACATCATACAGTTTCACATTACCATGAGATGTTCCCACTGCTACGTAGCAACCAGACGGATGCCATGCTAAGCACAAACTATGACCTTTTTGATCCCTAAAAGTGTGAACACATTCTCCAGAATCAGGATTCCACAGCCTAGTAGTCTTGTCATCAGAACAAGATGCTATTACTGACCCATCGCTAGACATACGGGCACATCTTACCCAATTAGTGTGACCAACAAATGATGCAATAAATTTATGCTTTTCAGTCGACCACAGTTTTACTATTTTATCATCAGAGGCAGTTATTATCTGGAACACACAATAATATGGTACATGCTATGAATTGATCCCTTGAATTTAAATATATGCTATTTGTTTTGTTTTATAATAGTTAAACACAGTGAATTGCTATGTTTATTACCTTAGATCCATCACTATTAAATTGTACTGATCGTACAGTTTGAGAGTGGGCCTTAAACATGCCTGTGCTACCAGTGACAGTGGGTACCCATAATCTAACAGTTTTATCACGTGACGCAGATGCCATATACTTTCCTGAAGGTGAAAATGTTACATCCATTACCGCTTCATCATGACCTTGAAATCTGTAACTTCTCATAGTTCCGCGGAGGTCCCATAACTGAAACAGTTACAGTAGTAAGTATTTAACATGACGAAGTTATCTAAAAATTAAATTTATGTAAAAATATATACCAAAACACTATTATCTAGTGAACTGCTGGCAATCTGTTGGTCATTGGGATTGAAATATAATGCAGTGATAACATTTTTGTGCCCTTTCAATTGCTTCTCTAGTGACGGTTCAAGATAAGTAAATTTGGTTTCCATGACCTACAGTTAATTAGTCTAAATAGGTTGTTCGGCAAAGTTATAACGCGTAAAATTCAAAATAAACGATTCAAATATGTACGTCACATCAGACGAATTTCATTTGACATTTGTTTAAAATAAATAAACCGCTGAATGTCAAAATTCACGAAGATTTATAGAGTATAAATTGTTTACCTATGGGTAGGTACCTCTACCCTCCATAGTAGGGACGAAAGAAAATGCGTGTTTGATCTTAGTATAGATAACGAATTAATAAAGAGTTTTAAACAATATACAAGTAAAAATTATTACAGACTACAATAAATCATATCTACGTGAAACTTTTTAATTTATATCAAATATAATGTTAAAAGTTAATCCAATGTTGTTAATCCACTGACTATAAATTTGATAAGTTTACTTACTTTACTATTATATTTGGTACTACATATTAAACAAATATAAACAAAAAAAGGCGTTACTAAAACTTCGTGACTTATTTTTTCTTTTTTTTTCTCTTCTTTGGATTTGTGACATGTTAACACATCAAAAAGTATTTCATTCATCTTTCTCTATCGACAAATTAGTCTGTGGTCGACCAGTAGACATTCAATCAAAGTGGTTATTCGATGAATTTTCAGTGGACACGAGGTTTTCGTAATGTTTTGAATTTGATTTCAGTAATTTTGTGATATTTTTAAATAGAATTTGGATGAAACCGCCGTATATACCGCTTCAAACCATAGAATGTAATTAAAACCTTGAGTCCCAAAATTATAAAAATAACAAAAAAGAATTTGCAAACCTATTTGCTTGTTCCGCCGGGTACTTTTGTATATTGTGTTATTTTAAACAAAAAGATTTAATGGTAATTTTTGTATACAAATAGAATAAACTTTACTTTTTAATTTTTAGAATTCAAATCGGATATGCAGTAAAAATATTCTATGGGGATTTTTGTTTTATGCACAGCTGGTAAGTTTGAATTTAAACACATTACACCATTTTTGTTGTCATTTCATAGTTTTTAATACAGTTAAGTTTCGGTTAAATAAGACACCAGTCTTTACATAATTGTTAAAATGGCTTATTTGTCGAGATTAATTACTTACACAAATCAATTTGAACAAAAGATTTTTTCTGAAATATTAATAACACCTTTGTGTTTAATTACAGCTGTAGTATTGAGCTACAATGAATGTAGCAGGTGTTGGGAGCGAGGCCTCTGGAGAGGTGGCCCTTTTAGTTGATGAACTTAACCGTGCAGTTGAGCTAACTCTGATGCCAACGGTTCCTCATGAGGAACGTAGTCAGGCCTATAATGCTTGTGAAAGGTAATAATTATTAATAAAAATTGTATAAATATTAATAAGCCCAAATTTATATTAACTCTTTTGGTTTCCTTTACTTTTTAATAATAAACTAATTCAAGTCTACTTAAAATGAATGAGGTCTATTTTGTTTAGCACCTTATGTACTAGTAGTATATCAGTGTTGAAATGGTATTTACTTATCTTTTTTTGAGCAATAGTTAATGAGGGTAGAAAGTGTACTAATAATTTTCTTAACTTCTGTTTGTTTCTAGTTTCAAGGAAAATTCTCCTTGGTGTGCCCAAGCTGGGTTACTGCTGGCTAGTGGAACTCAGTACTCACCGGGAGTTAAACATTTTGGCCTCCAACTTATGGAACACACGGTTAAATATAGATGGACACAAATTACACAAGCAGAAAAAATATTTATCAAGGTAATTAATTTAAAAAAGACTTTTATCTACAAATATTCATATTTTTACTAGCTGACCCACACAACCTCGTTTGCGTCTTATAATGCCTGTAGCATGAAAATTTTCCCCATTTTTTAAAAATTTTTCATTGGTCCTTCGCTCCTATTAGCAGTAGCGTGATGATATATAGCCTATAGCCTTCTTCGATAAATGGACTATCCAACACCGAAAGAATTTTTCAAATCGGACTAGTGATTCCTGAGATTAGTGCGTTCAAACAAACAAATGAACTCTTCAGCTTTATTATTAGTATAGATTCACATGGACAAGATAACTATATTGTGCCCTGTGATATTTTTATTATACAAATATGTATTTAAATCTAATTACTAATGGGTTTGACACTTGCAACAAGTTCATATGTTTAAATTTCAAATATTGTTTTCCTTACTTGGTTTATCTTCACTGCACGGTTGGCCGAGTGGTGTCAGCGGTTGCCATGCCGCTTGCTACTATGCGGTACCTACAACACTTTGTGTGATCCACGAATTGTTGTCCTGTGTCTGGATGTTCTTTGTGTCCGTTTCATGTATGTTTGTAAAGTCCCCCACGACACAGGAGGTTTATTCCTAATGTGGAAGTTGTCTTTTAAAAAAAAAAAAAAAGAGAATCTTCATAGTATAAAATGAAGTTGCTTCCACTGTCTATTTGCTTAGGTCTTGTAATGCTGTTTCCAGCAATAGATACAGTGATTTAAGAGGAAGGTGTATATGAGTAATACATCCATATTGTAGTAGAAGAAATCCGAGAAATGCAAAGAATTCTGTGCGAAGCCAGACTGTCTCACTGGTTGTTAATAAACTGGTGTGGCCTAGTAATATGTATTTGAAAGCCATATTCAGTGTGTCTCACAATGATAAGCAGCCTATGATTATCATGACCATAATTATTCTATATTTTCTAATGGTTTTTTGTGTCTGCAATCTAAATAGTACTAGTAAAATTGAGATATTGCACACAATGCTTTAATGGGTTTTTAGTTGATCTTATCTTTGAACAAACCGCAATTGAAAATCCATATATTTTAGATGAGGTTAGCAATGCAACAGGACCATGTCACCTAACCTATGTCCTGGATATAATTAAATATAATCTAGTGAAAAATAATGAGTGCGTAACTTCTGAAATAAAAACAAATCATTCTACTGATTATATGAATTAATTTTATTTTAATATACTTTTTAAATATCCGTAACAATCAAATGACGCAACACATTGATATACATAATTCATTTTAACCTAATTGTATATATTTAATTAATATTCTTTAAAATTCACATTCAATACAGTATCTAATTAGTAATATTCAAAATCTATTACTAATGTTTAATATAAATTCAAAAATTAGACAAAACTGAAAAAAGTTTTCATTATCATACGACGGTACCATTGAATAAATAAATACGTATTAACAATATTTTTTGTATGTTTTCTTATATACACAGATATATTAATGATATCTTATTGTCGGATACTATATTCTGTTATTGAATCATCTGGGTTAGAATAGAATACAAACACTCATTAGAGCGTGAAGGCGAGCATGAGAAGCGGCGGCGCCCGCCACCGCCTAGCGCCAACTTCCCTCTTGTTGTTGAATGAATCCTTTGAATTAAATGAAGCTATGACGGACGGACACGTATTTCCTGATATATTATATTGCATACATTACGATTTTTTGCTGAAAATAAGTAAATATGAAAGTTAGGTTAATTGTACGTTAGATCCTAGATTACTTAGATTAGAGTACTGGTCTAATTTGGAAAATGCTTTAAGTGGTAGAAAGCCTAGTTATCCAGGCAGGCTATTAATATCATCAATGAAATATGAACAAAAACGGGGGAGAAATATTCATTTTGAGAGCTTCTTTTGCGTACGCTGCGTAAACGGTTAAAGTTTCGCAAAAATATTAAATGAAGAGACGCAGCCGAGGTTGAGCGGGTCAGTTATACGAGGGTGGGTCAATTAGTCCGTGACTTTTTGAATTTCCCGCTTCTTTGCTGAAATTGAAATACTGCTCCTATAAACAGGCATCTATCAGTTGTCTTCCTGTAAAAATTTTAACAAGCTGCGGCATTTAGTTTGCGTTTGACAGCCATTGATAGCAGACTACCGTGTGACTTGAGGAGAAATGGAAATAAATGAATTTCGTGTGCTCATTGAGCATTATTTTTGGCAGAAAAGACCATCACTCTAACCAAAACTTAGCTGGTATTGGTAAATACCACGTGGACTCTTTACCATAAATTTCAGTGGTATAAAAAGTGGTTGGTCGATCGGCGATTGAAAGTGCGAGAGATTGTGGAAGCCTTAAGCTTCTCACAAGGCTCAGTGGTTCCAATTTTAAATGATCACTTGGGTATGAGAAAGCTTTCGGCAAGATGGGTGTCGCGTTTGCTGACAATTGACCACAAACACAATCGTGTGACAATTTCGCAGGAGTGTTTGCCGTTGTTCAACCGCAATATGGAGTTTTTGCGCCGTTTCGTAACCGAGGACGAAACGTGGATTCACATAACACTAGAGACTAAACAGCACTCAAAACAATAGTGGGGTGAATCGGCTCCAAAGAACACCAAGGTGGTCAGCCAATACAGTTATGACGACCGTTTTTTTGGATGCACGCAGTATAATACACATTGACTACCTGCAAAAGGGTAAACCATTAAAGGCGAATATTATGTCAACTTATTGGGTCGATGTAATGAAGATGTGAAAAAAGAACACGACCGCATTTGGTCAAGAAAAAAGTTCTTTTTCAATAGTACAATGTAGTTTCCATCGCAAAAATCTATGAATTGGGAAACGAATTGCGCCCTATTCTCCGGATTTAGCCCCGAGTGAATATTTCTTCTTTTTAAATCTGAAGAAATGGCGGAAAGAGATTTGACTCCAACGACGAAATCATCTCACAAACAAATGCCTATTTTGATGCCTTAACCTTATTTTTTGAAGGGAAAAAATAGAAGAAACTTTATACAAAGTGTATAGAACTCAAAGGATACTAGAAAAATAAACAGTTGTTTTATCTAAATACTTGTTTCTTACGCACTTCTTTATATATAGTTACATACGAGAGCGGGCTCTCGTATGTAACTATTATTACTTTTTATGCCATACATAACACACCCAGAAAAAATAGCGCATAAAACCATAAATTTCAGAATTGATATAGACGATACACATTACTTTTTTGGCCTTTAAATTACATTTACAATAAACCAATCCAAAATACGACCCAAATAGCAATATTTATTTAGTTCGTTAAGTTTTGGCCTTTGCTTTCCAGCTTAAAAATAATGCTATAAAATTTACAGGAAAATGCCATGAAGCTTCTTTTCATTGGCGGATGGGAGACAAGCCATCTAAACGATGCGCTGGCCCGCGTCATCGTGGAGATGATAAAACGTGAATGGCCACAACAGTGGCCTACATTATTAGCGGAGTTGAGTGACGCTTGCTCTCGTGGGCACAGGCATACGCAGATTGTTTTACACGTGTTCCTAAGACTGGCTGAGGATGTTGCTATACTACAGGTAATATCTATTATATTATATTTATTGGAACGAAGTTCCTTATCGCGCGTTGTGTAAGGGGGCTAGACGGAAAAAAATCTTACGAAAAGTTGTCACGACACTTTTTGCTATTTTAAATTATATTTGTTATTAGTTTATTTTTCATTGGTTGATTCACTATTGTTGTTATGGGAACGAAGTCTTAATATTTTTTTATTAAGAAAATATTGTTATTATTTTTTAAAGAATTGGTGAAAAACATTTTTCAATTTTATGTATAGCGCCATCTTTTGAATGGAAACTGAACTTACATTTACGTGTTATAGTTGTCGTTGCCAATAGTTTAATATTAATAATATAGATGTCGCTGTAAATTAATGATGTTTAAAATTCTGTATATCAAATATAAATACAAAATATATCAATAAATAAGTTTAGCAGTGAACTGCGATAGGCTGGTAACGACACTTTTTGCTACAGTAAGCTATTGTAAGCCGTGCGGCGTGCGCATGTTTCTCTGTCTGTCTCTCTATCTCTCTTATAGAAAGCAAGCCAGATATTTTCGTTTGGTCTTTCTATTTCGAACTTCGTTCCATCCGGGTGTCCCTTGACACCTCTCAAGTTTTTATATATATCTAAAACACTTTATAACTCATCATCATCATTACCAACAACCTTTGCGAGTATATTTATTATTTTATTATTATTTTATTGACTGACTCGGTAGCGTATGCGACTGCTATGCTTGAGGTCTCGGGTTCAATTCCCGAGTCGGACCAAATCTGATCTGCAAATATTTGTTTGGAGTTAGGGTATTTTCTATGTATAATATGTATGTATTCACAAAAAAATGTATATAAGTGTTTATATCAGTTGTCTAGTACCCATAACACTAACTCTACTTAGCTTGAGACTAGATAGCGTTGTGTTAAATGTCCGAAATATTTTTTTTTTAATTATTTCTGGACCTACCACCACGCTGCCCAGGCTGGATGGTATAATGTTTGTGTTAAATTTTCCTTTTATTCTTTCTAATCAAATAGTTTTTCCTAAAAAGCCACTTGCACAGATGAATATTGTTGTATTATGTAGTAAAAAAAGTTTCACTCGAAAATCTCATAACATGATGGTTTTCTGTCAATTCTAAGTATGTATTACTATAAAATGGCAACTTCAAACTTTAACCCCTATTATTACTTGTTCCGAGTAGGAATCGAACCCGCGACTTCCGGCCTTTCGGTGAGAGTAAGCAACCACAAGGTCAATAGGCCGTCATACATACGTCAAACATTTACATCTACCCTCCCAATTAGACATGTTGACAATTAGGCTTATCTTTGTGCCAGAGATAAAAATAATTCAGTAATTTCTACTATTTCAATGTTAGTGATGTTTAAGGCACAATTGTTGAGATATTTAATCTATTTTTTTTTGTTTTATCTTTCACTTTATTTTACGACAAAAGTGCGTTTATATATGTACCTGTATTCATAGGTTTATTTAGGTAATTTCAACCTGAAATAACTTTAATTCTGAACGTCTATATATAGTAATGTTTAAGACAAATTTATTTAGAAATATATTTTTTTTTTTTCCATCACTGGACGCCGACAAAATATGCAAACAATTGTTTTCATAAAAATGGGTACAAAGGTTTTGCTATATTAATACATAGATAATAATCCTTTACAGACATTGGACAATACTCAACGACGGAAGGATATAAACCAAGGTCTAACAGGGAACATGTCTGAGATATTTGCTTTCTTCATGCGCCTGATAGAGTTACATGTACAAGGGTTCAGAGAAAAGACTGCCGCAGGGGACTACGCCTCTGCCACAAGCCATGGTCAAGTAGTGCAGGTATACTAGTAACCTTTAATAATAATTATGTTTATTTGTCTTAAAAGGGTAAGACGGGGATATTGGTTTGATATAACAATAACTACAAACATAAACATACACTTAAGTGAGACCTGAAGTTTGTAGTAGGTTCGAAACCTGTGTGACATACTCCAGGCTCTCCCATTGGTGATAGTCAGACGGTTACTTAATCGTAAAAAGGCGGCGGTAATCGCTTACCATCACGCATCCACATGCTCGTGTTTTCCCTTATCCCATAAAAAAAGCAAATGAGTAACAACATTTAAGAGATAACTGATTCTCTTTTAAAACTTTCATATCCTAGAAACAATGAATTAAGATATATCTAACCACAAGTAATCTGTTGTAAATGTAACATAATCTTAATATATGTATATAAATCTCGTGTCACAATGTTTGTCCTCAATGGACTCCTAAACCACTTAACCGATTATAATAAAATTCGCTCACCATGTGCAGTTCGATCCAACTTGAGAGATAGGATAGTTTATATCACAATTTACTAATTGGGAAAAAAATATTTCTTTTGAAGAGAAGCAGACGAAGTTGCATAAGTCAGCTAGTATTTATTAAAAAATTTTGTTACCTTTTAGTTCCAATTCTGTGTATTGTACGTTTGGTCAGGCATGGTGACAATAACCCAGAACCGCTAAAATTATTTTCATATTTAGGGCAAGATTAATAGTCAAATAACAAAAATAAAACTACAAAATATAGTAATCAGGAATTTGTGTAAACGTTATTTTGTTTGGATTCATGCCCAGTTCCTATATTTGAAAAACGATCCGTTCTAGGTACGAATAGTAGTATATTATACGGGGCGTAAGCTAAAATCGTTCCTATAAAAAAATAATTGAGGAACGGTATTTACGACTCGTAGTCGGTTGTAGAAAATTTTTACACGATAACGATTCGTTAAATATAGGAACCGGGCAATCGACGATCACTTTACTGTTATAAGGGCTATAATCGACATTGGTTGTCAAATGGTCTGTGACGAATGTCTGTCTGTCACGTCACAGATGCGACGTCACAAGCAGACGCCATGACAGCACCGAGCATTTTAGCGTGAATTTTAAACTTAAAATCGCAATTTTTCTCACTAAAACTTAAATTTTTCGAGAAATATGATTGTTTATGACAATAGGAGATACTACCGAACATTTTATACTACTGTTTGTCTTAGACATCTGACTGCGAATCTAAACGCGATGTGTGCTTTCTTGTCTTCGTATAACAAGATTTCCGTCCTGTTTCGCGAAACTACATGCACAGATTGCAGGGAAGCCAGATGAAAAATGTAACAAATCAATACAATACATCGAGTGCACGGTTGGCCACAAACCACTAGGTTTAGGTGGTCGCCACGCCGCTTTCTACTGCTCAGTGTTGTGGGTTCAAATCCTACATAAGACAACACTTTGTGTGATCTGCAAATTGTTGTTCTGAGTCTGGGTGTTCTTTGTGTCCGTTACATGTATGTTTGTAAAGTTCCCCGCGACACAGGATGTATATTCCTAAGGAATTGCCTAATAAAAAAAATACTAATAATAAAAAATGACATTTGTAATTATCGACGGACCTATTTTTTAAATTAGTTAGTGACCCTAAATACTAAGTCCTGATGAGCACAATAATTGGTTCGGTGCCTGATCTGTATGTATTAAGAAAATTTTAAATAAATTCATTAGCAGTCTGTTTACCATAGTAAATAAATGATTCAAGCAGTGTTCGAACAGTAAATAAACGATTCAAATTGTGTAATTTCAGCCTGCGCATAGTTATGTATCATCAGAAAGTTCTATGTGATATGTGAAAGCTATTATTATTCCATTAGTCTAAAGTTCTACATAAATCCATTAGGTAATGAGAGTATTATTGACTGCCTCGGTGGCGTAGTGGTAGCGTATGCGACTGCTAAGCTTGAGGTCTTGGGTTCGATTCCCGGGTCGGACCAAATGTTTGTATAATCTGCAAATATTTGTTTCGTAGTTTGGGTGTTTTCTATGTATAATATGTATGTATTTACAAAAAAAACTATATAAGTATTTATATCAGTTGTCTAGTACCCATAAAACAAGCTCTGCTTAGTTTGGGACTAGATGGCGTTGTGTGTTAGATGTCCGGAGTATTTATTTATTTATTATTTTTATTACAGGTGGTGTTACTAACATTGACTGGATATGTTGAATGGGTATCAATAAATCATGTAGTAATGAACAATGGCCGCTTACTTCAAATGTTGTGCATCCTGATGCAGGATGATGCTTTCCAGTTACCCGCTGCCGAGTGTCTTTTACAAGTAGTTAATAGAAAGGGCTCTGTAAGTAAATATTATAATGAATTAATTTTAAAGATTGCATTGCAGTCGAATTTATACAGTGTTCAATTGAGTGTCTCATATCAGACTGTGAGTGAGTTTTGCACGATTCAAGCAAAGTATACATATATTATATGTAAATTCAAGTTAAGTGGTCAATTTCTAAACTATAATGCTGTTTTTAAATAGTTTTTTTTTTACTTCAAACCCTCAAGTAACGCAAACACACTTGTAACGCTTCTGGTGTTGCGGGTGTCCATGGGCGGCGGTAATCGCTTACCATCCGGCGATACGTCTGCTCGTTTGCCCCCAATACATAAAAAAATGCTATGTTATTAATCTAATAATATTGCTATAAATCTAAATCTCTAATCTCCTGTCTGTGTTTAGGTTTTTAAACAAATAATTTTCCTCATATTTCAAAAAATTATAATACACTACACAATATTTCCTAGTTTCGTTTTATGTTTACCATTTCAAGTTTTAGCAAGGCAGGAAGAAGTATAACGTAAATATTAAAGTTAAATTAAAAAAAACAATTGTTCTGTAATATTTGTCGATGCTATCGCTCACATTTTTAAGTTTAACAAATAAGGACTTGTAATTAGCTCACTATTATCTACTTAATTGCAAATGTTATGATGTTAGTCCCCCATAACATAAATAAATAAATATTTCTCTCTATTTCAGACAAAAGAAAGAAAGCCTTTAGTCATATTATTTAGTAAAGAAGCTATATCATGTATACACCGCGCTGCAGTCGCTAGTATTAACGCTGTCGACGAAGCGCACTATTTGTTCCTAAAGAAATTTTCACAGGTAACTTTCATTGTTATAATATTATTAAAATTAATATTTCTGAATTATAGTAGTATAAGTACCGATTAATTCGGAAATATTTTTCCTACAAAAGCCTATCTAGCTTATGTCCTTCTCCAAGGTCCAATCTATGTTTTTGATTTGTTGGCCCAGTGCTAGCTTACGTTATTGCTGTGCATGAGGTCTCGGGATCGATTCTTGAGTCGGTTCAAGTGTTAATATGATCTGCAAATATGCGTTTGGATGTATGTATTTACAATATATTTATAAGTATTCTATCAGTTAAACTAGCTTTCATAGGATAAGCTCTGCTTGGTTTGAAGCTAGATGGCGTTGTGTTGCAGACGTTTGAAATATATATATTTATCTATATACCATATACCGAAATTCATCCAAATCAGTTTAGTGGTTTAGCCGTGAAAACTTAATGGACAGACAATTAATTTGGAATTTATAATATTAGTTTGAATTGGTATGGATAAATGGATTATATTGACGTATGTATTTCGGAATGGCCGGACTTTTTCAAGCAATAAAACGTCCTACCACTAAGGTATCAGAACTGGCACTCTAAACTCAATTAACTGATCATGGTAAATATATCAATTTCAATACTTAAACTGTGATTTTCATCATAGAACGAAGATAATATAATCTTTTATATAATCAATCTTTTATTTGTTTACAACTGCTTTTGGACGTATGCATATGTATGTATGCGTGTGTATATGTATATGTGTGTATATGAATGAGTGTATATATATATCTATGATTATTGTATTTATATTACTAATGTCGCGTAATAGTACTTTTATGTATAATTCTCACATATGATTCAATAATACACCTGCTACACACAGCTCTGCACCACCCAAAGGTTGACTGGAAGATAATGCCTATGGCGTTAAGTCCGCTTTGCGCAATGTAATTGCAGGAAGCTTAAATAAATAAAAATAAAATAAATAAATATAAGAATGTTAAAATTATTTATTTATACAAGTATTTACAGGTGTCATCTGGCACCGAAAAGGTTCTAATATTAACTGTCTTCATCGCGTTCTCAACAGGTCTTAGCTGGTTTAGGCTTTCAGCTGACGTCTTTGTGGAGCTTTGCTACAGATGTGGACTCTTGGTTGCCGATACTTTTAGAAACAATGCTACAGTTGACGTCACATCCATCGTTATCTGTCGTTCACACTACAAACTCTATGTGGCTCGCGTTTCTAAGACACGATCAAATATCGAAGCTACCACCTATATTGGCCGTCATTCCAAGATGGATGCAGGCATCCGCGCCAAAAGTGCTCAAGGTACTTACTAAACACTAAATCACTAATTAACTGCACGGTTGGCTTAGTGACCTAATGGTTTAAACAGTCACCACGCCGCTTTTTTCTGTGCTGAGTGTTCTAGGTTCAAACCTATGGAACAATGTGTGATCTTCAAATTGTTTTTGGGTGTTTTTTTTTTTTGGGTGTATAACTGTATTTTTTTTTTATTGAATAGTTGGCAAACGAGTAGACATCACCTGATGGTAAGCGATTACCGCCGCCCATGAACACCCGCAACACCAAAGGCGTCACAAGTGCGTTGCCGACCTTTGGGGGATGGGAAAGGGGATGGGGGCAGGGGTTGGGGTATGGGTCTCCTCACTCACTCGGTGAAACACAGCGCAAATGCTATTTCACACCGGTGTTAGGGTTGTTAGCTTCGAGGCACTGTTTAATCAACAATAAATGAAACAACCGTTTTGATGCGAGTGTAGTGTAAAATATTTAATGTCTTACAGTTTTATAAACTACCGGAGAATCTTAACAGCGCGATTCAGCCGATCGGCACAACGCCATCTATCGAGCGTTGCCTTAATAAAAACACAAACATTCGACTAAACACCGGTTTTCTGTGAGGCCGTGGTATCACTCCGGTCGAGCCGACCCATTCATGCCGAAGCATAGCTCTGATGATATATTACTAAAAAACAAATAAGAAAAAAAACAGTATTTTCAGATAATTTGCAATCAATTCTCAATTACAGGTGACGTACCCATCATCACGAGTGAGCAATAATCACGATGCAGTCGCATACGCATGTATGGACTACGACAGCGAACAAGAGTTTGCCATTTTTTTTGCCAGATGTCGCACTGAAATATTAGAAAGTTTTAAGTAAGTTATTTTATAATCCTTATACACTCTTATTCTTATATCCTATCCTGATTGGTAAGCCGGTTTTCTCACATCGGTTTTCTGTGAGGCCGTGTTATCACTCCGGTCTAGCCGGTCCATTGAGCATGGATTTCCCATTGGTTTAATATCAATTGAGTACATCGTTTTGTATGTATTTAGAAATATTTAAATGTGATTTTTCAGCTACCTGGCAACCAACGATCTAATCAGACTGCTGTGTGTAAGAATTGTAAAGTTATTATTATTATCAATTTGTTCTGACAGATACTGCATGATAGCAGCACCTTTAGTGACATGGGGTTACGTGGAGCAATGGACGCGCGCTGCCCTCGACAAGGTAGACACGTGTCCGCCACAGATGGACACACATCATCCTATGTATATCGAATGGGAGGCATTATCTCAGGTAATTTATCATTACGGTTAAATGTAAACGAATATTAGCATTTAGTATCACACCTATACTAGAGTCATGAAGTAATTATTTGACGGTTAATTCAAAAATACATTTATCCTTTATTTATTATCAACATAAAATACAGTTTACCAGTTAAACTGAAAGCATTGAATAAGTTACTAGTGTCAGACTTGAAGAATAATAAGATCTTTTTGAAACAAGTTTCATTTTTATGCTCTATTTGAGTAACAGGACTTACAGATTTTCATTTAACAATTAGCAATAGACTAAGTTTTCATTGGAAAGAATGATTTTGACGCTTCTAGGTACTAGACATAGTGTTATCGCGCCTGCTTCAAGCCGATCCTCGTCCGAGCGTGGTGGAGGGCTTACAGCTGCTGCAGCGCTGCGTGGTGTGCTCGCCGCCCGCACCGCTCGTGCTGTCTCTCTTGCTCTCCTTCATATCCGCTCTCTTCGTCTTCCTCAGCTGTGCATACAGTCAGCTCGCTGGTGAGTGATCTTTATTGCAATGCTCGCTAGGTGTTAATGGACAAATGTTGAACATGGGTCTAATGTCATGTTGAGGCTTATTTGTTCACCTCTTCCTTGGTTATTCAATTTCAAATTTAAAAAACATAAATTTTTATTCCAACAGTATAATCGAGTTTATACTCAATTCAATTGTGAAATAACGCTTGCGCGGTGTTTCACCGAGTGAGTGAGGATACCGGAGGCCCTTATGAGGTGTTATCGCTCAAGGCGATCTCTTCCAGGCAACCTTTTATTATAAAACTATTTTGTTAAAGGTCCGGGCGTGGGAGTGGCGGGATCGGATCTGTTGCCGCGAGTTTTAGATAAAATATTTGCTGCGCTCGTATACGAAGGAACCCCACCTGAGGACAGACGCTCGCGTTCTGTGAAGAATGTGCGAAGACACGCCGCTGGACTACTAGTTAAATTAGGTTCTAAGGTAAAATTACTTCTGAATGCTATATTATTATGTCGTAGTATTTATGTCTGTACCACTACCTCGCTGGCATAGTAGTAACTAGCTGACCCACGCAACCTCGTTTGCGTCTTATATTGCCCGTGGCGTGAAAATTTTCCCCCCGTTTTTTAAACATTCTTCATTGGTGCTCTGCTCCTATTGGTAGTAGCGTGATGATATATATAGCCTATAGTCTTCCTCGATAAATTAACTATCCAACACCGAAATAATTTTTCAAATCCGACCACTGGTTCCTGAGATTAGCCGGAACAAACAGACAGACAAAAATTTAAAAAAATATCTTTTGGTATGTGTACCGTATATATATATTTATATGCATGTAGTAGAAAGCGGTTATTTTAATATTACAAACGGACACTCCAATTTTATTTATTTGTATAGATGTATGTACCAAATATTTACATGATCTGCAAATATTTGTTTCTGTGTGGATGTTTTCTATTCATAATCTAGTACAAGTGTTGCTTAGTTTGGGACTGGATGGTGTCCTGTAAATTTAGTTTGTAGTAGAATATTATTATCATTCTATCTGATGTTGCTTAAAACTTTGATCTATCACTAAGAGTAACTTAAACACATTATTGTTTCAAATTATTTTGTATAACTTAGCTGGAAAATATGATTAGTTGAAGTGACATGACTGTTAGGAAAACATACATACTCTATATTGATTCAATTTACATCATACCTAGTAAGGATATTTTGGCATACTAAATAGATTGGTCGGCTTAGTCGGCTCTTACGACACCTACGGGATAAAAAGAGCTGGTGACACTGTGTATTCTTATACACGTCACCCGTATATATCCCGTCACGTTACGGTATGTGAAATAATTTTAAAATTTTATTCCAGTACCCCTTACTTCTCTTGCCGGTGTTCGGTCGTTTACACGAGCTGTGTTCAACAACGCTAGCGAGGCCGGACCTCAGCGCTGTAGAAAGTGTTACATTACAAGAGGCTTTACTGTTGGTGTCAAATCATTTTTGTTGCTACGAAAGACAAAGTCAGCTCGTCGCTCAGGTAAAAATAAAATCGGTTATAAATAAAGTTAAAATATGAAAATTTGTTAATTTGAATGTATGGTCTGGTCTGGTCTGGTCCTGGTCAGTTGATTATTATGTAAAAGTATTTATAACTGCTCTATGGTCGGGTGGGTAGGGACTTTTAACTGCTAAGCATGATGATGTAGACAGAGATATGATGGGTTAAAACCGACTTAAAACGGCCCAATCAAGAAGTTAAGTGAGGAAATAGCCCGGTAAAACAAATATGTGGGTCTGATTTCCACTCGGATAAATTATTTACGATGTGATATATTTAGAAACATATAATTAGATTTAAGGTACCGTATTACAGGCTCTGTCTGTCTGTTTACTTTGGAATCGTATGGTAGTGATTGAGAAGTTATTATTATGTTGGTAACGTAAGGAAACCCTAGAGGTATCGTTGTAAAGGAGTATCTCGATATAGTAGCCGGTGTGTGCGCAGGTGCTGGGCGACTGCAGCGCGCGCTGGGCCGGGCTCACGCCGCACCTGGCCGGCGCCGAGGGGCTGGCGCGGCTGGTGGGGCTGGACGCGCCGCCGAGCGACGCCGAGGACGAGCGCGGGCGCGCGCGCCGCACGCTGCTGCACGCGCTCACGCTCGTGCTCGGCGTCGTCAAGCGGACCTGCGTGCCGCCCGACCCCGACAAGGTAACCGACCTCGTTGTCTCTGCGAACACATTGGAAACCAGTTTCCAACACAAAAATGGCTTTGATTTGGAAACTCATTTCCAATGTGGCCGTACTGACTTCCGAGCTTTGATATGTTAAGTGTGAGATTCCAGGAAGTCTATACCTTTTTTTTAATATCTGCAATCAGCCCTTTGATTTTTATCAGTGTTTTCGTGATCACTTTGAAATTCATACCGTTTAGTACGTTATCTCTTTATTTGTCAGGCTTATACTGACGCTAGCGGCTTTCTTTTTAGTCTATAACTAAAATTCTTACGTCTATATCTTGATATTAACTTAGTCAACAAATAAAGTTAAAAATCTACCATAGTATATATCTCCATCTTTAGGTTGACAAGCCAAAAATTGTTTTATGTCAAGAATGTTTTTTATCATTTTACAATCATTAAGAGATGCAATCGAAGTTGCGCGAATCAACTAGTAGGTATAACACGACTGATAAGAATGCTACAACCAACCACGAAGTATGTACTTGTGGGAATGGAATAATTTAGCAGTTTTTATGGTTACATTGTAACCTCGTAATTAATAACGAAAATGGTATCCCTGCCGTCGGTGGTTACTTAACGTTGATGCGTTCAGGCTGCGCGAGGAGGGTTCAGCGGCGGAGTGACGCCGGCCGGTAACCCGATCTGGCGCAACCCGTGCGCTGCGCACGTGCTGCCGCTGTTCCCCGCCGCGCTGTCCCTGGCGCGGGCGCTGCACGAGCTGCACGACCCGGCCCGCGCCGCGCTGCGCCACCCCGCGCACGCGCGCGCGCTCACTCCGCCCGCCGCCGAGCGCCGCAACCTGCTCGGCATCCGCGACCACGACGCGCCGCCCGCCACTCGCCCGCAGGTACGTCGTCTCACCACATCTCACTTACACCGACCAGACGAGCTCGTTTTTCATTTATTTATAAGTTTTTTTTTACGTTGGCTACTTACGTACTAAACCTAATACATACATATATAAATATACCAGTGTCTTATCTTTGACCCTCGACTCACGGACCAAAGGTGGATTTTGAAAAGTTGTAATATATGCTTGACGTGATAATGACGAAAGTACTGCGCTTACGCAATTAAATACACAGTTTCCCGAAAAAATAACGAATACTAAAAATCGCAATGTACCGCTCGAGTAGCTCGAAGGACCATGTCCTACTTAGATAGAAGAGAGAAGTAGTAAATTGCGAAATAATAATGCGGTGAGAATATAATAAATGCTAATTTATTGAAGACCAAAATATGTTTTGTAAAGGAGCGAGGGAGCACACGCGATCACCGCTAATCATAAACGTGTACTGTCTTAATTTATAATAAGTAGCCGAGTAACGTAAAATGCTTACTCGGCTTAGTGTACGGTTGCATCGTACAATCACAATACAACTTTATCAGTTACTCTGTAGTTCGGTGGGTCTTCTTTAGATGGCGCTGTTTGTTTTTGTTGCAATGTATGTGGTAGTCGCCACAGTCCAAAGTTTAGTCTAAAAATGTAATAATTTAATCGTAAAATAAGATCTTTTCCATGTGATAAATCTTCTAAAAGTTTTTTACGTCAAATATGTAGAGTAGGTATATATTGGTATATTAGGAAACGCGTAGTTAAGATGTGTTCGTGTGTGCGTGTGTCAGGAGCGCATGCAGATGTTCGTGCACACGCTGCACGAGAACGTGTGCCACCTGGTGGGCGCGGCGGCCGGCACGCTGGGGCGCGAGCTGTACGCCGTGCCGGGGCTGGCCGCCTTCCTGGCCGAGTCGCTGCTGGCGGGGCTGCAGTGGCTGCCCGACCACTGGCTGCGCCCCATCGTGCGCAGCGCGCTCAAGCCGCTGCTGGCGCACTGCCCGCCCGCGCACTACCGCGACGTCGCGCTGCCGCTGCTCGACCACTTCGCGCCCCGCAGTCAGTGCACACCTTTATTTACTTCACACTAGTTGCGCCGACAGACTTCGTTCTGTCAAAAGTTATTAACATGACACAGTCCAACAGTAAAATAATTATATTCATTTTTAAATTTGTGGCAAGCAGTGCTTGTACTATGGGTACTAGACGACTGATACTAATACACATAGTATGAATAGAAAACATCCAAACTCCGAAACATTTGTAGATGATACAAACATTTAGTACGACCCGGGAATGAAACCCGAGACCTCGAGCATCGACCACTGGGGTAGTCAAATACAGCTTAGCAAAAAAGTCGTGAAAATAATGACGGTGCCACTTCGCTATGTGGCCACCCTATATAGTACGACAATAACGATTTTCATTGGATTTAGAGAGCCACGCTTCGGCATGAATGAGCCGACTCGACCGGAGTGATCCCACGGCCTCACAGGAAACCGGTTTGAAATAGCACTCGCGCTGTGTTTCACCGAGTGAGTCCCTCTATCCCCCTCCCCATCCCCCAAAGGCCGGCAGTGCACTTGTGATGCCTCTGGTGTTGCGGGTGTTCATGGGCGACGGTAATCGCTTACCATCAGGCGATACGTTTGCTCGTTTGCCACATATAATGAAATTCCGAATGGATGGTAATCTAGGTATTTTTCAATTAGAAAAACTTGAGAGGTGTCAAGGGACACCCGGATGGAACGAAGTTCGAAATAGAAAGACGAAAAGAAAATATGTGTGTGTGTCGTCGTCGTGTCGTGACAACAAATTGTGTCGTGACAACAAATTGTGTCGTGTCAACAAATTGTGTCGTGACAATTTTTCCGTCTAGCCCCCTTACACAACGCGCCATAAGGAACTTCGTTCCTAAAATTTGTATTCATACAAGAATCAAAAATGTTTTCGTCTAAATATTCCCCGCCAGATAAGTCTTCACCGACGTCTTGGCGCGAGCAAACCAGTAGTTTGCTGACTATCTTCGGATGTGTCACTACTGCTTATATCTTGCAGGTTTTTAATTATTTTGTCAATATCATTATACATTACAACACGTATCGACTTGACGTAATTGACAACCATCAAACGGAGTGTTGCCAGTGATCATATTTCTTAGTTCCGTTTCACGACTTTTTTGCCAAGCTTATACCTAAGTGATTTATTTTTTGCTATTTTCGTTGCAAATTTTCTCTCCATAAGAATCTTCTGTGTGCTTAAACAAAAATATTTAAAAAAAATAACAGAATTGGTCTAGCGGTTTTCAAGTTTTGCGCTTACCAACACATTGGCGATTCATTTTTATTTATATAGATCAATACTTCACCGCTGAACCTATGAACGAGGTATCGGCCTATTATACTACGCCGCGAGATAGGTTAGTATAGAATTAAATTCAAGTTTTCCTTCTCTTTGCAGTGCTCTTGACCTGCATAGTTAGCTGAATTAGTCGATACCATCAGCTCGTATGACACCCATGGGATAAATAGAGATGGCATTATGTATTCTTAATCCTCTTACGACTCCTATTTTTCATTTCTCTGTTTCTTAATTAATGAGTGTTACCACTCACTGTCACTATATGGATTGATTTGCTCGCACGCGTCGAATAATATTTGTTCACCGTTGGGAAGGAATTCGGAGTGTCCGGTTAAACTCGTATTAAGCGTAGCGTCGAGCATATTCGCGTAGTGAATAATATAAGTCGGTAGTTGTATCGACATTAAACTTGTGACTTCATGAGAGTGTCGGAATAGCCACCTTGGTATAGGCCGACCGTTTAACTGAGTCCCTGCGCGGTAACAGGGGCGCGGGGGTATGGCGAATTTTTGTATCTCACTAAGCGCCCCCGCCGCCCGCACCTGTCTCAGTCCCCTTTGTCGTCATACCCCCGCGCCCCTGTTACCGCGCAGGCGAGGACTCAGATAAACGGTCGTCCTATAGTAACAAGAAGGTTTAGTATCAGGGTCCCGGGAGTTCGATCCAGTTCACGATCCAGTTCAATCATATGTACTCTCTCTTCTGAACAATTCAAATATCTCCAAATACTTAAAAAGGTGTTTTATTCTTTTTTAAAAATTTAAAAGTCTTAACCGAATGACTTAAATTCTTATTGTCTTCAATATACAGGGTCTGTCGTAAATAATGGATAAGTCGTAAACTGGAGTTGGTCCGGCTATGAGACTATTAGAAAATCGTATCTTTTTGCCAGGGTTTCTAACCGTATGGAAATGGCGTAGACTTTTATGTTTTTTTATAAATTTCGCTACTCTTTGCATTCATTCCGTTGCCATTTCGTTAAATTTAGGTATTTCTGTGTCATTTTTTTTGTATTATAGTCTTGAAGATGTGTATTATTTAGTTTTAGTACTGTTTTAGGCGTTTTTAACGTTGGTCATTTTCAAAATTGTCATTTTAAGATTTTTTATGTTTTTGTTTTACTTAGGGTCAACTTTTGATCATTTACTGTGTAAAAAAAAAGTACGGCGCTATAGCTGCCCATGATCTTAATAAATTATCTAGTATGTGTAGATTCTAAAAAGGTATAACAATGCATACTTCACAAGTAATATTAAGCTACATGAGCGAGATCAATATCAAGGTGAGAAAATATTTTTTTCATGTAATGTTGTAAATGGTTATAAAACTTCGTCATAATGATTTATTTCTGCCAAGATTCTTTACACAAACACTATGGGGTCACTATTAAGGATATTTAAAAGAAAACTAGGTTGTTTTAGTACGTAAAAATATTTATTCAACAACTTAAACTAAATGTTCGAAGTGTCCTCCGCCGGCAGCTATGCACGCTCTACATCGCCTAATAAACGATCGCTTAATCCGGCGCACATAACCGGCTTCTTCAATTTTTCTCGCTGCTACTTGAATGCGCGCACGCAACTCTTCTACAGAACTTATTGTTTCACTGTATACTTTTTCTTTTATACAGCTGTGTATGTTGTGAAGATTCAAAAAACCATCTTTTCGACACGTTGACTCGTCACTCCATAAAATTTTATTAAAAAAACTTTGGTCTTCCCTCATCTTTCGCAGCATTATGCGACAAAATGTTATTCTCGCAGCAGCGTCCCTTGGCATTAATGTTTGGACCCTTTGATAATGATAGGGATATAATTCATGCCTTTTTAAAATCCTGTGTACAGATTTTTGAGGTATACCGGTGCGCCTTGAAATTACACTTATGGACGTACCAGGGTCTTCTGCAACTATTTCCAGTACTTCGGCTGCACTGTGGCGTTGTGGTCGTCCTTCACTCGCCCCGCCTACGCCGGTCCCAGGAAATCGTCCTTCCAAAAATGTGTTGTGCACTCTTATGAAGACACGATAGTCAGGATGCCGGGCATTTGGATATTTTTCCCGATAAACTCTAGCAGCTCTATTGGCGTTGCCATCACATAAACCATAAATGTAATGCATGTTTACGTATTCGGCCGGCGTGTATTGTTGAGGCATGATATACAAAATTTTCCAAAATAACACGTGCAATCGATAGCACAACACGATGCCCATAAATGAGAGCTGAGTTGTCAATATCACCAGGTTAACAAGTCCAAATCACAAAGAAAATCTAAGTCCGATATTAGAAAGCAGTAACAAATTGACGACAGTAATGAAAACGAGAGCACATGCGATGGTCAAAATCACACTGAGAGATGTATCAGGAGTGCGCCCTAGCTAAACGCATGCTAACCTTTTCACACATCGTGAGTGTGAAAGGGACGGTGCATCATGCAGTGTGCCTAGTAACAATGTCCTTTTCACGCGGGGAGACCCTTTGTATTGCTGTCTTTGTTCATTTTTTTACCTGATGATCCTTTTTACGAATAAACTTGTAACATGTTTGTCGCATGTAACTATTAGAGCACATCAATTTTAAAATTAAACACCTTTATGAAATGAGGAGGCATGAAATTTTTTTGACAAAAAACTACCTAGTTTTCTTTGAATATCCTTAATAGTGGCCCCATAGTGTTTGTGTAAAGAATCTTGGCAGAAATAAATCATTATGACGAAGTTTTATAACCATTTACAACATTACATGAAAAAAATATTTTCTCACCTTGATATTGATCTCGCTCATGTAGCTTAATATTACTTGTGAAGTATGCATTGTTATACCTTTTTAGAATCTACACATACTAGATAATTTATTAAGATCATGGGCAGCTATAGCGCCGTACTTTTTTTTCACACAGTAAATGATCAAAAGTTGACCCTAAGTAAAACAAAAACATAAAAAATCTTAAAATGACAATTTTGAAAATGACCAACGTTAAAAACGCCTAAAACAGTACTAAAACTAAATAATACACATCTTCAAGACTATAATACAAAAAAAATGACACAGAAATACCTAAATTTAACGAAATGGCAACGGAATGAATGCAAAGAGTAGCGAAATTTTAAAAAAACATAAAAGTCTACGCCATTTCCATACGGTTAGAAACCCTGGCAAAAAGATACGATTTTCTAATAGTCTCATAGCCGGACCAACTCCAGTTTAAGACTTATCCATTATTTACGACAGACCCTGTATAATATAATTAACGTGACAATACAACCGTAATATATTTCATTTTTGTAGTGTTAACACACTTGAGTCAACGCTGGGACTATATATCATCTCTTTATGAGTCTGGCAAACTGGAGGAGGAAACTGGCAGTGAATCCCAGGAGGTACTTGAAGACATTCTGGTCCGGACTCTAACTAGAGAGTATCTCGAAGTTCTCAAAGTAAGGAACATTCTTTTGATTATTATTTAAAAAAATACTAAGTGCAATTTAAATTTAATTTGTTATAAAACCTAAAAGAGTTGCAATATTTTGTTTTATATTTTTAATATTAAGACAGATTGTTAGTTTTATTGAGTTTTGTCGTTAATGTATGTGTTTTTTTGTGTATGTCTGTGTGTGTAATATTAGAAATGTAAATTAGCCCCTATCGCATTAGGGCAACCTGTAATGATAGTGAAGGTGATGTAATAATACATAAATAAACAAATAATAAAAATTTTGTTTCAAAGCCATAATGTTCTAAAATCGTTGTATCACGCTATTGCAAAACCATTTTTTTAACGACCATTTTAATTTATAAAAATACTTTCAAAGCTATGTAATAATTTATTAACAAAACAAATGCATTTCTAAGTCATAACTACTTAAAGATCGAATGAAAACATTATATAAAATTAACGGAACGGCTTCGCACTGCAGTCTTAGAAATTTTATATGCTATCTCTATATTTAAACCAAGTGAACAGACAGTGCAATTGACTTCATTTTATACTATATAAAGATAAGAAAATAGAGTAATCCCGTGACTGTTGTACATCAGATATCGTTGGTCGACGGTGGTCTAAGCGTGGAGACTAACGTGGACGATATGGATGAGGACTCTGCTCCCGTCAGCAACTCGCAGCAGCGCGCTCCGGACACTGTCTCGGAACTTGGGGCGCTAATACTAGCACAACCTTGCGCCGGGCCTGCTGTGCTATACACGGTAAACTTTTATTCATTTCATTAATTCACACTTAAATATTGCATTTGAGCTGAAATTTTGACACGGCACACAGATTTTTGAAGTGTAACTTCTTTAGAATCGTTATGATTTCAAACCGGATGCAACGGAAAAAACGACAGGTAAGAGACACAAATACAAAAGTCGCCTGTAATTAGTGAGCCATAAATTAATCGAAATACTTTAATTTTTAAACAAATAATTTTTGTAATTATCCTACCCTTGTTATCCACTTTTTTTTGCAACTTCAGGTCTCGGGTTCGATTCCGGGTCGTATGAAATGTTTGTGTGATCTACAAATATTTGTTTCGGAGTTTGGATGTTTTTTATGTATAATATGTATGTACTTATTTACAAAAAAAGTATATATGTATTTTTATCAGTTGTCTAGTACCCATAACACAAGCTCAGCTTAGCTCGGGACTAGATGGCGTTGTGGTAAAAAAAATGGTGGTATTATAGGCTGATTAATACTTGTTCCCTGTTAAAATTAATGAATATTCATCATTACATACACACGTATTTATAAAATATTCGTAAACTATGACAAGTCGATATAAGGTGTATCAATAATCTATAATAAGGTAAAAGTAAAGTTACATCGAGTGCAGGTGCTGCGCGCGCTGACGTGGAGCGACTCGACGTCGTCGCTGCGCGCGGCGGCGCTGGCGTGGCCGGCGCTGCGCGGCGCGCTGGGCGCGGGCCGCGTGGGCGCGCCCGAGGCCAGCGCGGCGCTGGGCGCGGTGCTGCACGCGCTGCGCGTGCACGGCCAGCACGACGCCAACCAGGCTGCGCTGCTCGCGCTCGCCGTGCAGGTACCGCACCCCACCCCACCCCACCGCACATAGCCTTTCGATAGCCTAGACGACACCTTAGTCTAATTCATTACTTTAACTTTTTATCATCTGTAAAAACGACTATTTTATATAAATAATAGACTAAATACAAACTTATAACGTCACTGTTTCAGACCAATCAATTGAGCAGTATATTTCAATGTTTATTGTGCGTGAAACTGTGAATGTTTCGTTTTAATTGTTATGTATGAGTTTGTACTATTGTTTTTATATGTAAGTCTAAAATATGGATGACCTATGATTTAATCTTTCGGATGCGCGAACGGGTACTTCCGGTTACATGCACCGTGCGGCGAAATTGCAAAATTTTGCAGCACGGTGCATGGTGTACGAAAATGATCAAATCTTTTCAAAAACAATGCTCGGTGGTTATAAAAGTGATTATTTTTCAAAAGATGGATAACAAGCGTACATGGTTATGCCATATTTTATTACTAAACTAATGTTATCGCTTTATTATTTACTCACAATTGAGCCAAGTATTAATTTACGCACCTATTGTGTTAATAAACATGATTTTAATATTTTATGTGGTTTATTATTCATTTTACTTATTATCCTCATAAAGTTCGATAACTAAGCTATCTACTGATATAAAAAACACTATAACTGCAGTAAAAATTCATTGAGAAACATATTTGTAAAAATCACATTTCGCTGTCGAGATATTCGCCATTTAGTCACTTTACAATCAAACTATTATTTGCGCCGAACACCAAATTACGTAGTATTTATATGAAGAAATAGTGTTTTTTAGTTAAATAATTTATTTTTTAGTTAACTAGTGCAAAAGACAGGAACAATACATAAAAAAAACAACCTATTTATCAAGTTATTTAAAAAAAGGACTCGTTTGCTAGACCAGTTTTCATTTATTATTTTTAAGTTCTGAGAATTCTCTAAACTCTATGAAAATGACTGAATGCTAAAGAGAACAAACTGATCGTTCCATTATGTGACACACAAAGTCTATGGTCAATACAAAATAATTTAGTAAAACATAAACAAAGATCAGTTTACGTCTTGTTCATTGTCCGTCACTACTGTGTATGTGTGGGTGTTAATAGTTCCGGGACTTCCCGCTAGGCTGCGTGCAAACACGAATCAACGGCGATATACAATTTTAAGTGGCGTGCTATTGGAGAGGCCTATGTCCAGCAGTGGACTGCGGTAGGCTGATGATGATGTAGAACAGTAATGGCGTGGGAGCCCGTGTGTATGTGTGAGTCTAATTTCGCTCGTCAGGCAAAAAATGAGTGTTTATTTAAATATTTAGCTTTTCTAACACATTTTTGTTGCTATTCTATATTCTATATAAGATTCTCATCGCAATTATATCATTTTATCAATAAAAACATAAGAATAAATGCGTAAAAACCTTCAAATGAGTAAGCCCTATTCAATAGGCAATAGACTCGGTAACTTTTTGAGTAACACTATTCAAAATTACGCATGATTTATGCCTCAATTCGTATTGATAGTGGTTCCTAAAATAAGTATAATAAGTAAAATATAACAACAAACTACCTTCAAAATCACCTTATCGGCAAAAAATCAATTTTAAGAGGCACTTGAAAGATCGCGTTGCGTCATCGTCAACTTTGAAATTGGAACTCGTTTTTTTTACGGCTCTTGAAGCGCACTTGACAAACGAATGTTTTAAAATGTGGTTCGTATAAAGCAAATGCATAACAAACCTTTCTAAACTTCATTATAATAACTTTAATACCCAAAATTAATTAAAATGCAAGTTAACTGCGGAAAACATGGATCCGTGTGTGCCGCACCGACGGGACAAACATGGATCCGTGTTGCCGCACCCGAGAGGTTAAAACATAAAAAACCGACAGACTATTTGGTGTTGAAAGTATGATCGTTCTCGACGATTCCGACGACGACAACCTAACAGCCATCTCGAACATATCGTTTCCGAGAAATGTAAATAATCAATCCATATTCAACCTTATGTTTTCTTTTCGTAAGGTTCATTGTTCTATGCCGCTAAGTAATTTATTAAAAATTATCTAAAATGTGTACTGCCGCACTAACCGTCGCCGCTTTTTCGAAAATATTCTGGTGTGTTTGTTTCCTGACATATATATATAACCCCCGCATACTGCTGACTTTCGATCGGCCGATAATTTGGTTGGTTTCTTAATTAAGATGTATGGGAGTGCGCATATTAAAACGATTCGGTATCGGCCGACAAATAAGACAAAAGCCAACCCGATCAAACTATCGGCTGATATTTTTTTTTGTAGTTCGCGGGGTCTCTAAAACATTCACAATTGTACAGACACAAAAGTATAATATTCTGTCATAGCAGTGTAATGCATAGGCCCATTTGGGCTTATACTTTGATAGAGAGGAACGGCTGCGTATGGGTACTCCCTATCGTATTGCTTTATGATATATTGTAAATAGCATTTAGGAAGATAAACGTAGCAGACATGTAAGCGTAAGCATAAGCACAAGACAGTGGTGTAAGGATGTTCGGTTGTGTCAGACGTACGAGGTGCTGCGGCCGGTGTTCCCGGGCGTGGCGGGCGTGCTGGCCGCCATCCCCGACGTGGACGCGCACGACCTGCAGCGCCTGGACGACAAGCTGGCCGCGCACAGCACCAAGCCCTCCAAGATCGACAAGAGCAAGCGCGACCTCTTCAAGAAGATCACCTCCAGGGTACGGGTACTTATATATAGCACCGTAGCGTAGTAGCGTATGCGACTGCTGTGATTAACGTCTCGGGTTCGATTCCCGAGTCGGACCAAATGTTTCTATTATCTGCAAATATTTGTTTCGGAGTTTGGGTGTTTTCTATGTATAATATGTATGTGTTTGCAAAAAAAAGTATATATGTATTTATATTCATGTCATATATTATATTGAGTTGTCTAGTACCCATAACACAAACTCTGCTTAGCTTGGGACTAGATGGCGTTGTGTTTTAGATGTCCAAAATATTTAATTACTTTAGCTTTCTTTATTTACGAAAGACTTATTTATTATACACAATTCAATTCACTTTAATTATCATTAATTGATGTTCAATTCACTTGAAACACACATTTCAACCATTTGTTAGATTTGAATTGAAACAAATGGTGGAAATGTGTATTTTAAGTGCACACAAATCAAGAAACGTAACTGAGAACAGACTTGATTTGACATTGATTACTGAGAGTAATTTCAGCTGAGTAGAACTTAAAACGTATTCTATAATAAGAGCGACGCTTAAGATTTGATGTGAACTTAAAACTAGTTTCAGTTGATCAGAGTTCAACAGATACTTAAGACACCTTTTAAAATACGGGTCTTGATATGATCGGGCTGCCATCCCATCCCCCTACCACTTATAAATATATCTGCTACCAGAGGCCCACACTCTCTGGCGTCTTGCAGTCCTTAATTCCCTGCGGCAGTTCTCTAGAAAAAAAAATGTGTGCGTGTACTAGCGTACACTCGTAAGAAGTGAAACTTCTTTATGACGTTATTTTTCAAAAAATAAATATCATATGTCGACGTAAGGTATAACGACAAAAGACTTATAAACCAGCAATATTCGTGACAATTCTTATTTCAAGTGCAATAAAAGTTAAGGAGCGAGACCTGAGTAAATATTTCGCGATCTGTGGTGTGAATGAAGTAAGTTTGTGGAATGTGATGTGTGTAGTTATTTACATCGTGGACTAAATAAAATAATATTGTTTGTAATGTGATATTTCATTGTAGTATTAATTTGGTCCTGTTTGTGTTTGAAAATGTTTTTTGTTTTATTTTATAAGTTTGACGCGTAACGTAACGGATAAATGTTACACGTAACGAAAAAATGTTAACACGAAATTTTTTGACAACCCCGATAAAGAAGTTTCACTTCAAAAATCCCATGCAATAAACACAATTTTATTATAAGCCGCCACATCTGTTTGTTCCAGTTAATCGGGCGGAACGTGGGCCAGTTGTTCAGGAAGGAGGTGTATATCCTGGACCTGCCGACCATGCACATCGTGAAGGAGAAGCCGCGCAGTGCCCTCGACGCGCCCGAGGGGGCCGGCCTCGAACAGCTGTTCGCGCCCAGCGCACCCACCTAGCCACCATAGACCACTCCTCACTCGTTACTTATTATGTCATTATACATATTATTATATGTTATAAATCTATTTATACCGCACTATGATTTTTATTGCTTCCTAAATGGTAAGTTCAATCATAACGTAGCATGTTTTCTAATGCGCTAATGCGATAAAATTTATTCCGTTACGTATGTGGCGACTTCCACATACAGCGCCATCTACCGAAGATACAGTGAACTACGAAGTAACGCACTACACGGAGTAACTACCAATCCTGAATCGCGCAATACAAGTTCTCGCGTCGATTATCATATGTACAACATCCCAACATCAACTGTTGGGCAGTAGCCCGCCAGGTATGATCACCTCGCCTGGTCGGAGAATTCTCCCTGTGTTGGGTGGAACATGATACCCGTTCCCCCACACATACACAAATTAGCTTTATCAAAAAAGCAACTTAAAGCTAAAAAAAATTTTGCCGTTAGCTCCTGCGTCCTAAATAATGGTAACCTTTTTTTTTATTTAACTCGTCTAGCTCTTTCGGACAGTTCCCACTGGTCAGGTTGACGGTCCAAGGGTCAGACTAATCTGACCACTGGGGAAAATTCGCTATTTCTTGGCCTGAATTGTAATAACGATGAGGCTCCATAAGATTTCTATTTTAAAAAAGGATTGTAGGAATTTTGGGATTCATGGTTCGATGGGTTTGCGAAATAAACCTGCGTATTATTTTTATTATTACATTTCTAGAAACGACTCACACATACGGAGTCATTCACCGTACCGACGACGTGTCCTTGGACGTTCCAGGACGGAAGCTACAATCAATCGATTTTCGATGCTATATAAATTGCTGTAAGGTTTATTATTCCCTGCCTCAAGAGATCGACTAGAAGTTTCTGTGTGATCGACTAGATGTCTCGAGATTGTTCGCGAATAATATTTCCTCGTAACACTATCATTACCTTAAATTAATAGTGATAGGAGAATACAGGTGAATAGAAAAATGAAATGTTATTTCGTTTCGTGTTTTTTTATCTTTTTATTGTAGTCTTTTCTAAAGAACCTATATAAGAATTTCTTACATATATATATACACTTCATAAATAAGAAAAAAAATAAAACATTTCATAAACACAAAATAAATAATTTATTGTGTCCATATATAAAAACAATTGTTCTTATTTTTCATATGTATAGATGAGTTTAGTGCCTACGGGCAGGTGTTTGCCGTTCGCAGCGAGTTCCACAGTCGAAGTGGTTAAATCCACTTTTAACACTGAATCACTGTCTAGGACAACACATTTGTTGACATAATCGTCTGGTACAGGAATTGTACGCGGGCCCATAATGGGATCCTTGTAACGCCATAACTTCAGAGAATTCAAGTCTGCAAAGAAAACAAATCGTATCAATCAAACATTTATAAATATTTCTACAGAACCAAAGAACCTGTGTATTCGGAACAGTCTTGCTTTGATTGTTTGATAAATAAAAGTAATTTTTTATCATTCGTCATTTATCTCTGCCGAAGACCGTATTTTCTGGACATAGATAAGGCTGTCCTCAAATTACATTATTATAATTAGTAAAAATACTTAGTTATTTTTAAAACCGACTATACAAATAAATAAAATTGGAGTGTCTGTTTGTAATATTAAAATAACCGCTTTCTACTACATGCATATGAATGTATATACGGTACACATACCAAAATATATATTTTTAAAATTTTTGTCTGTCTGTCTGTTTGTTCCGGGCTAATCTCTGGAACGGCTGGACCGATTTGGACGGGACTTTCACTGGTAGGTAGCTGATGGTACGAGGAGTAACTTAGGCTTACATTTTTAGACTAGATTCGCCCCGCGGCGTTACCCACGATACGACAAAAACCGCGGGTAACACCGCGGGGTTCAGCTAGTAAGAGATATAATAAGAAGCAATATATCTTTTACCTTTGATAGCTTTGACTTCTTTAGCAATTTTGGCCTTGATCCTTTCAACGGTGTCTCCGTCGGATAAGGTCGTCGATACTGTGAAGAATCCGTTCATAGCGATGGGATTGATGAATGTAGCGTCGACTCCCGCTTCAACGCTGAAGCTAATGTGTGGCTGGCCAGGAGCGCAGTCTTCACGGGTTTTCTCTGGAGCCTCGGGGTCATCGGTGAACTTGATGTCGATAGAATCCAACTAAAAAGATACCATTGTAGTATATATATATATATATGTCAGATATTGTAATTCACGAAATAACCACTGAATTTTTTTATTATAAACTACTTTTTAACTGCGGCTCCGGCCACGTTTATGTCGGTTATAGCGACATAAAGTAGCCTCTTTCTTCAAGGTTTAATCTGTATACCAAAATTCATCCAAATCGATCTAGCACTTCAGTAGTGAAAGTGTAACAGACAGACCTATTTACTGCTTCGTTGGCGCAGTGATAGAGTATGCGACTGCTGTCCATGAGGTCTCGGGTTCGATCCCCGAGTCGGACCAAATCTTTGTATGACTTTATATATTCTGCTGCTTGTATTTTTTTCGGAGTTTGGATGTTTTCTATGTATAATATGTATGTATTTACAAAAAAGTATTTATGTATTTATATCACTTGTCTAGTACCCATAACAAAAGCTCTGCTTAGCTTGGGACTAGATGGCGTTGAGTTTCTTTGAATTGGCAATATACATTTAATTACAAGTTTCAAAGGATTTATCTATTTCGGAAGATTTTCACAATGTTAATAATAGTTGCCTTTTTTTCATGTACTTATCTCACAACCCATTAAGTAACAACTTAAAGCCTGTAAGAGAACAACCATGCAGATACAAAGTAGGTACTCCATGACAACAAAAATAGACCTCAAAAATATTAATCTCAACTTAAATCTACTTACATCTAAAGTGTTGAGTAGATAAAGCTTATTATCATTCAAGATGGCCGCCTCGTCGAACTGTAGTCCCACGGACAGAGCTTCAACACCGATCCGTTCCATATTCTCTTTTGCTGCTTGGACAAACGGCATCACTCTCTTCATGTACTTCTTTAGCTCAAGTATAACGCCTAACTTTGTAGAGATCACTTTATTATCGGGTAAGCCAGCTGCCTGTATAAATAAGAAATTTGTATTTTAAGTTAACTATCGAAGATCACGTCACGAGACAATTTATACACAATTGTATAGATTCTAACATCGCGTTCTAAAAACTTGTCTAAATAGACTTGCGTGGTATTGTTGTATAAGCGACGAATTTTGTGTAATCTGTCACTGAACATGCAGGAACTACTGATTACAGAAGCATAATGAAAGTTTTTAAATAAACGTTTGCATATGAAAAATTTGGTTAATTTGTAGACTCAAACCTTCTTGCTAAGGAGAGGCCAATGTCCAGCAGTGGACTGTTAAAGGAGGTAACATTGATGATCCCAACTCCTATCTCTGAGAACCTTTACGCTACTTTTTTTTTTTATAGAGTGCAAACGAGCAGACGTATCGCCTGGTGGTAAGCGATTACCGCCGCCCATGGACACCAGCAACACCGGAGGCGTTACAAGTGCGTTGCCTGCCTTTTAGGAAGGAGTACGCTCTTTTCTTGAAGGTTTGAAGGTCGTAAAGCGTAGTTTTGCTCCCCCCCTCCCCAGAATACGAGGGGCAGCCTGGGCATCCACGCTCAGGCACGTTGTGTTCTGAGTGTGGACGTCCAGAGAGGTATTCAACCCTCAATAAAACCAATATTTAGTAAAATAATCTGGATTTGAAAGTTGTTTTAGAAGATACATCACACTCTTTAAATTATTAAAACTATGCTTACCCCACTAAGCTCTTTTAATGTCGTCAATATAATATGTTGCCATTTAGGGTACTCTTTCGCTACCCAAATCACAGCCCTATTAGGTTTCTTCTCCGGCTTTGGTGCTTCTCCCTTCTTTGGTTTCTTAACGGCACAATGATTCTTCAAATAAATACGGAAAGAATGCGCCGCGTCCATTAGGTAATTGCTTGCTTTAATTGAAACTTCATCAATTTCTCCGGCCACAGGCCAGGTAGCATGAAGAATACTAGTTTTCTGTGAAAATACATACAATTCACAACATTGATTGTTTACTACTTTAAAATAGATGCCCAACGGTCAATTTTATAATTATAACAAAATCTGAAGAAATTCTTATCTCTATATCCATAGAATCGTCAAATAGTGGCTACTTTTTTTATTGTATAGGGGCAAACGAGCAGACGTATCGCCTGATGGTAAGCGATTACCGCCGCCCATGGACGCTCTTTTCTTGAAGGTTTGAAGGTCGTATTGGTCCGGGAACACTGCAGGAAAGTTGCGGGAAAATCGCACAGTTGTAAATATTAAACTATTTTTATATCCATCCAAAGAAAATAACGCGATTAATAGATAGGCTCCATGCAGTCGCCACAGTTCGAGGTTACGGTAATTAGCCTTAGTAACCTTCTTTTTACAATAAATTATCTATCTATACTAATAATGTGTGTGCTGAAGAGTTTGTTTGTTTGTTTGAACGCGCTAATCTCAGGAACCGCTGGTCCGATTTGAAAAATTATTTCAGTGTTGGATAGTCCATTTATCGAGGAAGGCTATAGGCTATATATCATCACGCTACTACTAATAGAAGCGGAGCACCAATGAAGAATGTTTCAAAAACGGGGGAAAATTTTCACGCTACGGGCAATATAAGACGCAAACGAGGTTGCGTGGGTCAGCTAGTTTGAAATAAAAATATTATAATAAAAAATCGCCTTACATTTCCTAGTAACTCCCACACGTACTCAGCAACATGAGGACAAATGGGTGACATCAATTTGGCTTGTATTTCAATGTACAATGTGACAAGATCTGCGTGCATGCCCGCTTCAGAACATAATTCTCTATATTTATCCCTCGCTGCTTGCAACTCAAAGAAACCTGTCTTTAATGCTTCTTTGAATAACATCTTATTGAAATTTTCATCAGTCTGATTGATTTTAGTGTTCATCTCGCTGACAAATACCTTATCGTGGAAGTTGTGTGGTCCTATGAAATAAAATTGTTATTATTAGAAAACTTTACATATTACTTAGGAGCGATCTCTAATTTTAACGCAATTTTAACTGACTTTTATAAGCTTGCTTTTTAATTTTTCTGAACTATATCGCATAGGTCGAGCCGGCCATGTATGCCGAAACCTGGCTCTCCCATGGTTTAAAACATGTTTTAACTCAAACAATAAGGGTTTACTCAAATTAAAGGGTTTATGTTTTCGAAATTGTTAACTCAAATGATAGAAGTTAATCCAGGATTTTAGTTATTTTACGACGTCACCTGTACGCAGGAGGAGTTGCGGGCAAAACCTAGATTTTATTATAATTTGGTCACTTAAAATCAGGTTTCCAATCTATATACTATTAAAAAATAAAAGTATTCTTTACCTGTCCGTAGGGATGCCTTCGTAGTAATAACTTCTTTCACCCATTCTATGAAAGTATAAAGTCTCAAAATGGCCGCATCTGCAGTGCTTTCAACAAAGTTAGCATCTTCAACGGAATCACCAGCGTCTGCTAACGTCAGCCGCATACCGTCAGCACTGAATTTATCTATTGATTCCTTCAGTGTTAAGAAGTTCCCCTCAGACTTGGACATTTTTGCCGAGTTTAACATGAGATGTCCATTAGCACGGATCCCTTTAGGCCATTTGTCCTCTTCCTTAGGCCAGATAGCGCAGTGATTATAGATGTAAAATGTTAAATGGTTTTGGATCAAATCTTTGCCAGACACTCGAAGATCAACTGGATACCTGTACAAATAACATGCATACTATAAACATATTTATATTGTTATGAGGAAAGATTATTAGCAAACTGTGCTCGAAACGTCAACAAACACACAGAAAGTTCTCGTCGATCTCCTGAGGCACGGAATTATGAACCTTACATTTAACTGCCTCGGTGGCGTAGTGGTAGCGTATGCGACTGCTAAGCATGAGGTCTCGGGTTCGATTCCCGGGTCGGACCAAATGGTTGTATGATCTACAAATATTTGTTTCGGAGTTTGGGTGTTTTCTATGTATAATATGTATGTATTTACAAAAAAAAAAGTATATAAGTATTTATATCAGTTGTCTAGTACCCCATAACACAAGCACTGCTTAGCTTGGGACTAGATGGCGTTGTGTGTTAGATGTCCGAAATATTTATTATTATTATTTATTATACATATATACATAGCGTCGAATATCGATTAATTGCTGCGCGGTTGCTTCCACCGATTTCGACGACGAGCGCGTCCTTGGTACAGTGAATGACTCTGAATGTACGAATAGTTACTAGAATGTAATAATAATAAATATATATCCATATTATTCTTATTAAGGTTGACTGGCAGATAATGCCCAATGGCATTAATAGAAGTTGTAATAAAGAAGTAAATTTTGAAATACTAACCAGAATTGGAATGATTTCCTCATACGATCCAAGGAACCCTTTGCAATTGTTGTTCCTTTTGGGAATGGTGCATCTTTAAAAAATATGTAATCCCATACAGCACTGGTCATTTCGTCAGGTTTAATATTCAAAGCATTCCCCTTGTCGCCTCTATAAGTGTCGCCTTGTATAAAGTGAGCTATTGTGTAGTATGCATTGTAAATGGTTGAATCCGAGAGAGATTCGATTAACCATTGCTGATCCCAAGGTAGCTTAGAGCCTGAAAAGCAAAAAATTTAAAAGTTTTTAAATAATTTTCTCTTCTTTTTTTTATGGAGAATTAATCGATTTTAAACGATAAATTAATTTCACAATAAGATAATACTGAATTCAAACTCAGTCGTCAAAGAGAACAGTAATAAACGACTGCACGGTTGGCCGAGTGGTTTCAGCGGTCGCCATGCCGCTTGCTACTGCGCCAAGTGTCTTGGGTTCAAATCCCACGCTGTACAACACTTTGTGTGATCCACGAATTGTTGTCCCGAGTCTGGATGTTCTTTGTGTCCGTTTCATGTATGTTTGTAAAGTCCCCCACGACACAGGATGTTTATTCCTAATGTGGGAGTTATCTTTTTAAACAATAAAAAAAAAAGGATGCTTATTTTATTCAAATAACCAGTACTACTACTACTAGTATAAAATTCACACATACCAAGACCATAGGTGCGAGAACAAGCATACTCATGAAGCCATTTAAGTGTGGCTAAGAAATTCTTCTTAACCTCTTCATGATAAGTGTTCATTGCATTGAGAGCTTTCTCCACTTGACTTTTCCATTCTTCATTACCATAATCCAAATACCACTGATTACAAAGAGCCACTACACATTCATCACCTGAACGGGATATAATAGTTTTCTCCGGCTCATAGTATGTTACCGCACTGTTTTCCTCCACAAGTTTTGTTTGCAACAGTTTTTTAACATCTTGGATTTTTTTCCCTTTGTATTCACCAACTAATAACACACCGTCATAGAAACCTTTGAGGTAAACCATTTCTTTGGCTTGTGTCAATTTATCTTTATCATTCTGACTTTGGATTTTAAGCAAGTCATAAACATGGACAGCAGACAAGTTTCCAAATTCAGGAATTTCGAGTATAGGGACAGGTTTGAACGGAAGTACCATATGATCTTTAATGCCATATTTTTCTCTGAAAGCTGGTTTCTTTTGTAAGTCTACCATTGCTGCATAATCGTCGGGAGCATCTGATGGCACACTAGTTACAACCCCAGTACCCTTATCTTCCTTGATGGTCAACATAGGAAGTACATAAATCTTAGGGTAACTAGTAAATGGCGATTTCAGTGCAGTTCCCATAAGCTCTTGCCCACTCATTTCTGCTAAGATTGTGAACTCTCCATCCCTCTCCGTAAATCCTTGGTAAGACATATTCCTTGCAGCTCTCTTTGTACAAACAAAGACTCCATCTTTTACAGTTTCAAAAGCTATGTATTTAAGATCAGGATGCACCCAACAATTGGTTTGTCCGTACATAGTTTCTGGTCTCAAAGTTGCAGCTACCAAGAATACTTTCTTTGACTTAAAAGGCCTTAAAGAAAAAAAAACTGAACCTTAATTGTATTGCTTCATAAATTAAAAAAATATTACTATAGTAATACAAGCAGAAAATACATACTTCAGAACTTCAGGAACTGGGTCTAATACTTCCATTTTGACAACTGTGTATTCTTGAGGACCAGCACCCTCGCCCGTGCTTCTGTCGTGGTCCATGCAAGGTTGCTTATCTAAAGGTGAAAATATGGTGTAGCGTTTGCCATACATGATCTTGTTCCGTTCTTTAAGATGATAGAATTGCCATCTAACAAATGAATCAAAGAAAGGATTTGCATCAGTCGTAATAAACTTTCTACGCCAATCTACCTGCAAATGAATTTCTTTACTTAGCCTTATTATGTCAATTAATGAGGTATTTTTTCTCCTTAGGGGCCATCCATAAAGTACGTCACACGTAAAGGAGGGGGAGGGGGTCGACAAAGTGTGACATGGTGTGACAAGGGGTGGGAGGGGTCCTAAGTTTCGTGACATCACATTTCAAAATCCAATATATCTAGAGGTACTAATCGCGTAATTTCAAATATTAATTTAACTAAAAAATATTTCCAACTCTATCTTTAGGAGAATACGGTTTAAATTGTTTTCATACAAGGTCTGATGTAGTTCTGATTTGTTGCGTATTCAGTATTCGATCCGAATTTATAAGTGTTGATTTCATAAAAAAAGTACTTAATTTAAATGAAAATAAAACCAATTTCGGAACTGCTGTTTTAATTTAATAATTTTTCGATGTGAAATTGCAAAACATGTGACGTCACACTAGGGAGGGGGGGGTCTCAGAAATGTGACCACCTGTGACAAGGACGGGGGGGGGGCTCAAAAAATCATGAAATTTGTGTGACGTACTTTATGGATGGCCCCTTATTTGAAATTACACTTACATGAATACCCATTCTTTTTAAATCATCAACAGCAAGGGGGGGGAAATATTCCAGCCAGTAGCTCTCATCAGCAAATAGTTTAATTTCTTCTTCAGGCACTCCGAGACTCTGCATAATTTGCCATTGATATTTAGCACCTCCCGTTTTAGCAACTGCTTTACTCTTTTTACCTTTGCTTTTGTCTTTTGGGACAATATCACCTTCTTCCTTTGCAATGGGTTCTTCCTCCTCTGGGAATACAGGAGGGCAGCCGTATAGCCCCATTTCTCTTTTCAATTTGTCTGCACATGCTTTTATTGGCATGCCAGTACAGTGAAATGCAAACGGAAATAGAACTTTTCTACCCTTGAGTCTGTAATATCTCGAAGCAAACTAAAAAAAAATAATTACCTAAGAAATAAATTAATATTTCCGACGTCTAACACACAACACCATCTAGTCCCAAGCTAAGCAGAGCTTGTGTTATGGGTATTATATTTATCTATACTAATATTATAAAGAGGAAAACTTTGTTTGTATGCTTGTTTGTTTGTAATGAATAGGCTCAAAAACTACTGGACCGATTTCAAAAATTCTTTCACCATTCGAAAGCTACATTATCCACGAGTAACATAGGCTATATTTTATTTTGGAAAAAAATAGGGTTCCGTAAGATATTGGCGTTTTTCGGACACAAGGTGTAAAAAATGAACCAGAAAAGTTACTTATTTTGCGTACGCTGCGTAAACTATAAAAGATAGAACCATAAAATGTTCTAATTAATCGAAGATCTTATAAATATCTACAAAAAAGTCCGCAACACACTATATGGGGGAAAATTTTTCGCTACGGGCAATAAAAGACGCAAACGAGGTTGCGTCGGTCAGCTAGTACGTAATATATTTATACTTCTTAAATTAAATAGTAACACATATTTACATGTCATTATCTTATTTAATGAAGCCGAGGATCGAACTAAGTGGCGTGCAATTGGAGAGGCCTATGTCCAGCAGTGGACTGCGATAGGCTAATGATGATGTTATTTAATTTCTTATTCAAATTAAAAATAGTATATCATGCTTGGAGTTAGATCTGTAATTATTTGATTACAAGTCAAAAGAAAAATTTAATTTTAGAAACTAAAATAAACCAAGCTTTAGAAGCCAAAAATAAACTAATACTAACTAATAAATTTGAACTTTCATATAAAAAGATTTAAATATTTTTATATGAAAGTTGATGAGGAGACAAATTCACACTTTAAAATATTATAAACTGTTGGAATAGGAAAAATTCAATATCTTTACATCCATACCAATATTATAAATTCGTAAATAACTCTAGTCGGTTTGTTCCTTTCGATTTAGATGCAATTTAGCAAAAGAAAATGCAAATATGAGGGATATTAAAAAGAGAAAAAAACCTTTCATTTTTGACGAAGGACATAGGGTACTGTTGACTGTGATAACCAACATACATGAAGGCGGAGTTGCAGGCAAAAGCTAGTTTAGTTTAAATTGCATTCATAACATTTATCTATACTAATAATATTATAAAGAGGAAAACTTTGTTTGTATGTTTGTTTGTAATGAATAGGCTCAAAAACTACTGGACCGATTTAAAAAATTCTTTCACCATTCGAAGGCTACATTATCCACGAGTAACATAGGCTATATTTTATTTTGGAAAAAAATAGGGTTCCGTAAGATATTGGGGTTTTTCGGACGCAAGGTGTAAAAAATCAACCAGAAAATTTACTTATTTTGCGTACGCTGCGTAAACTATAAAAGATAGAACCATAAAATGTTCTAATTAATTGTCGATCTTATAAATATCTATAAAAAGTCTGCGACACACTATACGGGGGAAAATTTTTCGCTACAGGCAATAAAAGACGCAAACGAGGTTGCGTCGGTCAGCTAGTTGTAAATAAAAACATCATGTCAACTCAGACATGTCAGATTTGTTGTAATTTACTGATGCTAATGTAATTAAATATTTATTAAATATTTCAGTACTATGTAACAGGATTTAGGTAGTTTACTACACAACTTCATATCAATTACTCTGACAAATATTAACTTTTTAAATGAAACTTTTTAAGTTACAGAAATATGTTGATAGTACTTTTCTATACTAATATTATAAAGAGGAAAGGTTTGTATGTAAGTATGTTTGTGACGAATTGGCTCAAAAAGTACTGGACATATTTTAAAAATTCTTTCACCATTTGAAATTTGAATGCTACATTATCACTTATTAATATAGGCTATTTTATTTGTAAGGAAAAAAAAAAAAAAATAACAATATGTAAACTAATAACTGCAGGTATCATGGCGAGGTTCAGCTAGTACTTTATATTATTGTAATTGTTATTATTTTTTTATATTGGTATATTTATTACTAATTATATTGATTTATACAGTAAATGTAAGGTTAATCATTTAATTATTTTGCAGCAAAATTTATTTGAAAAATAGGTTACATACCTCACATTTAGATAATGAAAATGTATGTCCAAGATGCAAGCGCCCATTCATATAAGGAAAAGGAAAAGTACACATAAATTTTTCATACTTTTTTCCATCGTCAGGAACTTCTATTTCAAAAATCTTCTCATTGTCCCACTGTGACTGAACCTTCTTCTCGATTTCTTGTAGGTACTCGACCTTAAATGTACCCTTACGATCTAAAGTAGCCTGCAATTAAAAAAGTTACTGCATTTTATCACAGTAAAATGATTTATGCGGAAAAGTAACATAGGTGGTCGAAAGTATATGTGAACAATAATGTAACTGATTATTAGCATTCTATAGTTACTATTTAATCATGAAAACCGTAAAAACTTACCATTGCATACACGTTTTACTGAAATAATCAGATTTTCTCACAAGAATGCAACGGTTCCAATAAGGAAACACGCGATGCTTACTGCCACACTACCACCGATTGCCACGAGATTATGTGACATTGATAGACAGCAATGACAGCAGCTGCCAGAAGTGACACTTACTTATAGGACAATAACAGAGATCGTTTTTTGTTTTTTCGAAAGACGGTCCCCATTTCATGTCATCTGCATTTTATATATTTTTTATCAATAATTTCATCACGTCGAAGACTTGAAGACTCGAAGACTTAGAATTGAAAAATCCGGCTGGTTGCCTTTTTATCAAAAGAAGAAAAAGACAGTGACACATTCACAAAAATCGGCGAAGACCTTAGATTGAAGACTATTTTATGGCAAGGACGAAAAAACCATGTGAAGTGGTCTCTTTTCGAGAAATTAACTACATACTGTTCTATTTGATTTTCATTTAGGATTTATAGGCCGTTTTTTCCCAATAGAGTTATAAAAACAAAGTATAGAAAAAAAAAAAGAAAACGGCCTCACAGAAAACCGGTGTGAAATAGCGCTTGCGCTGTGTTTCACCGAGTGAGTGAGGATACCGGAGGCCCATACCCCAACCCCTCCCCCCATCCCCTTCCCCATCCCCCCAAAGGTCGGCAACGCACTTGTGACGCCTTTGGTGTTGCGGGTGTCCATGGGCGGCGGTAATCGCTTATCATCAGGTGATACGTCAGCTCGTTTGCCCACTATTCAATAAAAAAAAAAAAAAAAGTATATTATATTTATTTCCATTTGCAAACATTAACTAATATAAACCAGTAGCCTCCTTTTGTGTCGGTTGGTTCAAATTTTACAACAATTTAATTTGTTGCTGATATTATTTGTAGTTTTTTGTAGATATAAAAACGTATTTGTTTTAAAGCGGTATATTTTCTCGTCACAAGTACAGTTTTTGTGTGTTGGAAAACATTGACGAAACACGTACAGTTTGTATCCAATACTTTACTGTGCTTTTCTAGTTCAAATTTCAATTGTTTTATTAATACTTGTTATTTTAATTTTTAATGTTGACTGCTTCGTTGGTCTGCTTGGTGGTTAGCGTGAGCGACTGCCGATTAAGAGGTCTCGAGTTCGATTCATGGGTCAGACTGCTGCTGGGCTTTTCTTACATAAAATTCTTAATAGCAGCCTGGATTATGGAAGATGGTGATATTTCCCACCCGTGCCTCGTAGAACACGTTAAAATGTCGGTTCCGGTTGTCATGAACATCTATGGCAATCGTTATTGGGAAGTCGGTGCACTCAAATATACTGACAACTGGTTCAATCTTCGAATCAGTTTATCTTCAGGGTTGCGGATGTTCGATGCCGAGTCGTGCCGTGAAAAAACTAATACTCAGGTAAAAACGGTTAAACTAGTAGCCGACCCCAAATAATCTTAGTAATAATAAAGGCTAAGAAGATGATGATTTAAATTTTTAATGTTATGTCTGTTTGATGTTAAGTTCTTTGGAAGTAAAAATTGCAACTGTTATCCATAAACACCATTGAATGACGGCATTTTTTCCTGTCATTTAACACAACTTTAACTTTTGAATAATGCATTTATTACAACTTGCAAGAATAAAAAAAAAAAACAAAAATTGGCGGCAGCCGACAGTGGCGGTGCGAGATATCTGTCATTTTACCGGAAACTTCGCCCGCTTGCTAATTCAACAACGCAGTTTTTTTGAAGAGAAGCGATAATTTGCATAGAATTACGGTGAAATCTAAGATATTTCAATATATACCAGCCTCGTTACAATGGCGCCAAGGTCTGCAAAAGCTAAGGTATCGTACATTATTCGTATATGCAGTGAAATTTTGCGGATTTGCATTGAATACACAAACGTGTTTTAAAGGTGCTAGTTTAGTTAAGACTACTTAGGACATAAAGAAATGTCTCGCTAACAGTGCATGCTGTTAAGAATCGCATTTGTATTGGAACTTCTGTAAATCTTGAAGTTCGTTGATAATTATTCCTCATATTGAAATATTACTTGTATTCAAGATTTGCTTATTACGACGTTAACGTCCTTTCATGTTCTAGAATTACATGATTATTTATTACCCAAAGCAAGTTATGCCTACTTCATTATTTTGAAATATACTTAGTTATGTCTATACATACCTAGTGAAGGTGAATACAATTGTTGAGGCTCTCAGACCCTTAAGCGCGCGAAATGATTACATGTGACTACAGTTTGTTTTTATAAAGTCCTTGTAGTGATGAATATTTTTGTACTGACACACATATCAAATTCTATCAGAGTAACCTTTTAAATATTAAGGCATTTATATCTTTAACTAATAAATAAAATTGAAGTGTCTATTTGTGATTTAATTATCACTAACTTTAAATAAAAGTATGGAACTAATTAAAATAAAACTAAATAAATGTTTTTGTTTGTCTGTTTGTTCTGGCTAATCTCTGCAATAACTGGACCGATTTTGTTACTCATGGTTGTCGTTGTAAAAATACAACAACAGCCTAATAACACTGTGGGGCTCAACTCTTTAAAAAAATATTTTCAAACCCCATGATCAGCAAAGTGGATTACATTAATAAACTTTATTTTAATGTTACTGTATTTACAGAAAGCTGTTGATGTAAAAGTAGCTGAAAATGATGCACCAAAAAAAGGCAGGGGCAAAGCTAAAAATGTGACAGAACCTGAACCTGAAGTAGCAGATGTAGATTTAGAAGTAAAACCTGTTGCTGTAGCAGAAAAAAAACCAGCAAAGCGAGGTAATAACAAAACTACAAATGAAAATAAGGAAGTTGCTGTACCAGCCAAAAAAGGGAGAAAGAAGAAAGCAGAAAGTGGTGACAATGAAGATGAACCAGCTTCTAACGGTGACCAGTCAACAGATGAGTCCTCAAGCCAGGTGGAAGCAACCGAACAAAATGATGAAAATGTAGAAGCTAATGGACACACTGATGAAGTTCCAAGTTCTGGTAGGGGTAGGAAGAAGCAAGCAAAACCAGCTGCTGAAAAACCAGAAACAAAGTCAGGTAGGGGTAGAAAGAATGCAAAACAAGATGTTACTGAAGATAAAGAAGAGGCTGTAGAAGAGAAACAAGAAAAAAAGGTTGGTGGTAGGGGAAAAGGTCAAAAAACTGCAAAAGCTGAAGTAGAACAAGAAGATGGATCTGATATAGTTGAAGAGGAAGAAAAACCGAAAGGTAGAAAAAGGGCTCCACCTAAAAAAGTAGAGGAAGATGCTGAAGATGAAGAACAACAAGAGGAAGAAGAAGAGAAACCGGAACCTAAAAAGAAAGAGCCTAAGGCTAAAAAGGGCAAGAAAGCACAATTAAAAGAAGATGATGATGATGATGAAGAGGAAAACGAAACTTCTTCGAAAAAGAAGAAAGTTAACAAAAAAGAAGAAAAGGCCAAAGGTAATGATAAAACAATTTATTTATGTTGTTTCTTCTACATATTGTTCACACATTTCTATTTTTTTACTTGGTCAAATTATCATTTGCTATCAATATTTTTTAGGCAAAGGTTATATACATAGCTTCAAAAAATGTTTATATTGTGCAAATGTTAGGTTAGAACATTTCACAATAGCGGTTGGGCAAGCATCAGGAACTAGCTGTTCTGAATTTTTCAATGCTGTGAATTTAACTTAGCATTGACAGCCGTATGACACAAGAATACAAGTAACTTATTCAATATTTGTTATTATGAAACATAACCATTATCAGTCATTATTTATTAACTGACTTCAAAAAAGGAGGAACTTTCTCAATTCGACCGTATATATGCTTTTTTGTTTGTTTGCGGATAACTTCGTTTATGCACCGATTTTGATGATTCTTTTTTTGTTGGAATGAAGATTTTTCAAAAGTGGTTACATGATAAGGAAATCAGGGTTAAATAATGGCAGACCAGAGAAATCGAGGGGATCTTTAAAAAATCGTAGGGGCAGGTAGTGCGTTTATAAGTTTTTCATTAAGTATTTTATTAAAGCACTACAATATAATAAAGGTCTGGATTAGATCTGATGATGGAGCCGAGGAACAGTTGAGGGAACTCTTCAACGATTCACCGCAGCTACCTTGTGTTTCAGCTTGATTAATTAGTATTGATAAGAACTTTACGCCTAGATGGGTTGTGACTGTCATTAGGGGTCTGATGATGAAGACGATGGACAGTTCAGGGAACTCCTCAACGGGTTAAAGTAGCTTTCTTGTGTTTGGGCTCAATTCATTTATATTGATGAGAACTTTGCACCGATATGGGTTATAATGAAGGTCTGCAGTAGATCTGATGATGGAGAAAGAAATATTTATTTGTTAGAATATAGTTCAAAAGATGTTATCACATTATAATATATCACTATCGCTACATAGTATAAAACAAAGTCGCCTTTTCTGTCCCTATATCCCTATGTGCGCTTAAATCTTTAAAACTACGCAACGGATTTTGATGCGGTTTTTTCCAATAGATAGAGTGATTCAAGAGGAAGGTTTATATGTATAATACATGCATCATATACTAAGGCAACATTGCTAATTTTAGAGGTTTCTATTTTATGCCCGTGCAAAGTCGGAGCGGGCCGCTATATTTTTATATACAACGTTCATAGTTTTTCTGTAGTGTATTTAATTTAGTATCAGCATTGCACCCGTGCGAAGCCGGGGCGGGTCGCTAGTTCCTTATATTCTATCATTTCTGGTGTACAAATTTTTAATGTTATGAACTAATCTTGGGGCTAGACAATACCATTATATATTTATTTTAGGTCTAGGCAGTATCATTTTAAAAAATAGTTAGTAGTATAGTAATATTATGTGCTTAAAATAAGTGAATAGTTACGTTTGAACTGGCTGATGTTATTAATATGTTCTTTCTAAATACAATGTTAATCAATACTTATGCCCAAAAAAGTGGTTGAGTCTACTATGTCCAATGTTTGGTCATTATGCGAAATATTTAAAGACATCTGTCATTTGTTTTTTTTTTTTTTTTTTTTTTTTTTTTTTTTTTTTTTTTTTTTTTTTTTTTTCGTTAATGTAGATTATATAATAATAGCCTACCTAAAATGCTACCCTGCGGTACGCCACATGCATTCAAAATATCTGTAGATCTCTGTGCATAAGCAAGCTTCTTTTCTTGTTGGTGTTTTAATATGTTTTTTTTATAATTTTCTAAAATAGAATATAAAGTTCCTTAGTCATGGAAGCATCATTTTTTAAAACATCTATATTCCAGTCCCTGTATAAAATAATGTTCTTTTTAGATTTTTTTTTCTCAATTTATTTAGGAGTTCCTCTAGCTTTTGTAAAAAAGTAGTTTCATTAACGTTAGGAATTCTGTAAATACATACCACAAAGGTTTATTTGAATAATTTTTGTGGCACAGTATTCAAAATGAAACTGTAGGTTCTATCAGGTTATTAAAAGACTTTGTGTCAAAAGCCTTTTTAATAAGCATGCAAGATCCGCCCCTGCGTAGATCAGATCTGGAGTAAAATGATGCGAGTTTATAATCAGCAACCTTAAGGTTGGCCTCGGTGCCTCTTTTCATAAAGGTTTCTGTCAGATATAAAATAACAATTTTACCTTGTAAGTTTTCTAATTCATTAATGGCTATTTACATAGACAGTCGAGGGAATTCCTCAATGATTTATAGCATTGAAGTTTAATATAGGACAACCACAACCTACTCATCATGCTGATGCGTCAATCAATGAAAATCAATAGACTGAATTTAAGTTGCGTAATCGCGTCATCTCTAGCAATCCTCTTTCGTCGTGTGGGCTACTGAATTATTTGTTAACTTAATCGTTGAAATTGCTGTGAAGCAAATTCATTTCATCGTCGCTCATGAATCAAACTGAGCTGGTGAACGCGGACTTCTTCGGTTTCATTTGATAATCACTCACGAATCAAAGAAAAGCGATGGTCACGGTTTTCTTGAGTTTCGTTAGTTAATCTATTTAATATAAGCTCTCATAGTCGACAATCTATTTTTGTGTTCCTCTGGCGTTTCATTTCTTCGCTTCTTATTGACTTTTTTGTCTAATCGTTTCCTTCTATCATTTTCCGTCTCAAGTAACCGTCGTCTCCTCATTCGAGAAACATCCTTGCTCGATCTACCTATCTACAAAAATTTAAATTGTAAGGTTGTTGTAGCATTTACTTGACACCAGCTTCAAAATTATAAAATAATTATTTGTGTTCAATAAAGCTGTATAAATAAAAAATATTTAATCATTCCTATTTAACAAATAAAAATACGTATTACTTTGTGCGAAGTTTTTTTTTGCTTTTTAGTTTACTGTTGCAATTTGGTTTTTTTTTCGTTAAAAATTATTTTATTATTCATTAACTCGCCAAAATGAGATTTGCCAACCGAAAAATTGCGATTAGTGAATATTATATAACAGTTTGTGATACACTAGTATATTATATAGATTTTTTCATGCCATTCGTACCATAAAATTTATTTATTTATACAAACTTCCTGCAAACATATTGCACAAGGCGGACTTAATGCCACAGGTATTTTCTTCCAGTCAAACCTTTGGGTGTTGCAAGACTGTGTTTGGCAGGCGTAACTTAATAATACGATAGAATAAATTAAGAAATATAACAATACTAAGCATTCTACAGATATATAAACTATACAATTTATACATAATTAAAAACATCTAAATTAAATATACATATACATACATACACACATATGTATACATAAATAAGTATACCTACATACGCGTGACATACATATTACCATCCGAAAGACACTAAAAGTGTTATTCTGATGACTCCGTCAACAAGTCTCTATAGAACTGTCGTGAAATCTAGTATAGTTTGCCCCAAATGAATGCTTCTCAGTCTGAGAAGTTTTATCATAAGTTTTAAGGTTGGCTGTGCCATGTCCCCTATATTCTGAACCTTATTAATCACAGATGAATTTCTATACTTATAATCATGTAATATATTTTTAAGATGAAGATGTTCCTGAGGTAAAACCTGCCAAGGGCAAAAGGGGACAGAAGAAGGCTGCAGAACCAACTCCAGAGGCTGATGATGTTGTTGAACCAACAAATAAACGGCGGCGTAAAGCAGCAGAGGAAAAGGGTAATTAGTAATATAGATTCATTTAATCATAATTGACAATTATTGTTTGTATTAGGTACTATGATTGTTTCTATAATTAATAAATCTTTTCTAAAACATATATGTTGAATGCTTTATTTTTTTTTATACCTTTTTTGCTTACCAGTTCAAATTCATACTGTTAAACAGGAAATATACATTTGAAGTATTCAGTAATGTAGAGGTAATTGAATAACAGGCTAGTATTTTTTACTTACATGATAAACACATTTATGTATATGTTTTAATGTATAATGCTGGGTTTGCTATGAGGTCACTAATTGGGTAAATTATTGAGGTCGACAAAATCACACAATACTTCCTGTTGTTGCATGATAACTACATTAGACACTTTAACCTTAAATTTATTAATTAGACAAAACAATTCTGTTGCAATAACTTAAAACCTGAAAGAAAACATCATTCATGGGCGTGCTTGTTGATATGTTATGTAATGATATTATATATAGCTCAAACTAGATGCTGGAATGTTTGAATATTATAAATATCAATTTTACTCCACTGATAGTATTTCTCTTTGAAAACCATGTACAAGACAATTTGCATTTCTTTTAATAGCTGTATCTAAAAACCCTTTTTGTATAACAGTAACATTAATGCACAAAGTTTAATAAATTAATGTAAATTATTTAAAACAATTTTATAAGAGACATTGTTATATAAAAATGTATACCTTTCATAAAGATATCTCAATTTCAAGTGCAAGTTATATTTCAGCGACAGAAGATACAAATAAGAAAGCACCGCCTAAAAATAAATCTGTAACAGATTTCGAATGTCAGAATTTCTGTAGCACTTCAGTAACCACTGATGGTAAACCATGGAATTTTAAAATATCCAGCTGGAATGTCGATGGCATCAGGGCTTGGCTTTCTAAAGGCTGTTTAGACTATTTAAAATATGAAAAACCAAATATTTTGTGCCTCCAAGAAGTAAAATGTTCGCAAGACAAACTGCCAAGCGAATTAAAAAATCTACCAGGCTATCACGCTTACTGGTTGGCTGGCGAAAAAGACGGCTACGCTGGCGTAGGTTTTTACACAACTAAATTAGCAATGAACGTCACTTACGGATTACAAAACGAAGAGTTGGACACAGAAGGTCGCATAATAACCGCTGAGTATGAGCAATTTTATTTAGTCTGTACTTACGTGCCGAACTCAGGGAGGAAACTAGTCACACTACCTAAAAGACTGCAGTGGAATGAGGAGTTCCGTAAATACGTTAAGGAGTTAGATAAGAAGAAACCTGTGATAATTTGTGGTGACATGAATGTTTCACACCAAGAAATAGGCGAGTATTTTCATTAGCTTTCTTATATTTGTCTGCTGGGGTTATGAAAATCGAGTTTATATGTAAAGCCCCGCATCTGGGCCAATCAGGTTCCAAGCTTTCGTAAAAAGCGATAATTGCATGGAATCTATTTGGTGGGGGGAGGAGGCAGGGTTTCTTACCGTGGGAGGGCCACGCTTCGGCACGAATGGGCCGGCTCGACCGGAGTGATACTACGGCCTCACAGAAAACCGGTGTGAAATAGCGCTTGCGCTGTGTTTCACCGAGTGAGTGAGGATACCGGAGGCCCATACCCCAACCCCTCCCCCCATTCCCTCTCCCCACCCCCCAAAGGTCGGCAACGCACTCGTGACGCTTTTAGTGTTGCGGGTGTCCATGGGCGGCGGTAATCGCTTACCATCAGGTGATGCGTCTGCTCGTTAGCCGCCTATTCAATAAAAAAAAAATCGACGAATCACTGTTTTCTTAATATGAATGGACTATGCTTGTACTCTATGCGTTAGTTGCAATGAAAAAAAATGTTTTTACCACCACTGCTAGACAAAGGCATTTCCAATTGGTTCGAGCTTTGTATTTATATAATGTAACTGAATTACAGATTTAGCTAATCCCAAGACGAATAGAAAGAACGCAGGTTTTACAGATGAAGAACGTCAAGGAATGACAGAGTTGCTCGGAGATGGTTTTGTTGATACATTCAGGCACTTGTATCCTGACAAAACCGATGCATACACGTTCTGGACTTACATGTCTAACAGTCGAGCTAGAAATGTAGGATGGTAAGTTGGATATTTCATATTTGAATAGCATGTTAATAATTTAAGTACCTACAGCTGACAAACTGGAAGAGATTATAGCATATATAGCATAGATATCTGTTTCTGAAAAACTCAGTACCGAGATTGTCACGACTTGATCCACTCCTAATCCCGTGTATTTGTAACTGGCGTAGGTACTTACGCGTATTATAAATGCAAGTGTGTGAACATCTACTGGTCACGCGAACAAAAGCGTAACAATCTCGAACATCCTTTGAAAAGACCGACTGCCGATGGATCGGCTTGTAACACTTGATGCGTGATAGAACTGTGGCGACTTCCACATATAACACAACAATAACCTAAGAGAAGATACACTGAACTACGAAGTAACGCACTACACGGAGTAACTACAAATCCTGAATCGCTCAATAAATAGTTCTCGCGCCGATTATCATCTATACAACATCCCAACATCAACTGTTAGGCAGTAGCCCGCCAGGCATTATCACTGGTTCACTCGCCTGGTCGGAGGATCCTCCCTTTGTGTTGAGTGGAACATGAAACCCGTTCCCCCACAGACCAAACTGGCGTCCTCATTGGACCCGGCTCTTCTGATCGTCTGATTCTCCATGCATTGTTCATTCTGTGTCCAGCAGTTCCTTAGTGTTCGAAATGGATGGTATACATCCACAAACAAATTGTTGTGATGATTAATCCATTGAAAACTATATTTCCATATAAGAGAATTACGAATCTAGCGAGATATAAACGCTTTGCCTTTTCTTCTAGTAGTTAGTGATCTATCCTGCTGAGCTGGTCGTGGGATAAACGCATTATTTTTTTATATAGGTGGCAAACGAGCAGACGTATTTGGTTAAATCGTACCGTGAGCCACCGATCCTGAGTTAAAAATCTACCTATACGACTATTTAAATAGTTTAAATCTAACGGAAAATTATATTGTTTCAGGCGTTTGGACTATTTCGTCATATCAGAAAGATTATTACCAGCGTTGTGTGACACTGTTATAAGAGATGAGGTTTATGGAAGCGATCATTGCCCACTAACACTTTATCTGCACTTAAGCAGCGCTAACAAACCTAAAGAATAGCCCACAACACGTTGGAGAACTGATTTAATGATTTCTAAAGGCATTTTGAAATCAAAGCCTATTAATTTTGTATTGTTTTTGACGTCGTAATGAATAAAGACTTATTACTCTATTGTTTCTAGTGATTTAAAAAAATGTGAAGTTCCCAATGAATCTTAGGTTTCATTTACCTGTGTACAGGCGAAGAATGCCGTTAGTCTAAGGAGAACAATACGTTTCGCGGTGATCTGTTGTATTTTTTTTTCTCTATCTTGATGTAATTTACCTATGAATCTTGTGTTCGAAAAAAAGTTTTATTATTATAATAAAACTACAGAATGATGTAGAAATTGCAAGTCCGACTTAGAAAGTTTAAAAACTATAACCCGACCATGTGTTGCCACTGCTATCGACATTTGCAACGACGCCGCATCGCCACAGACAGACAAGGTAGTTATACACGGTGTCCGCGAATTTACAAATGTCGTCGATAGCGGAAGCCACAAGGGTCTAAAAAGAACGAAACAACAAAATAATTCAGATAGAAATACAAAGGTACAAAGAATGGTCACGGTAGAGCCATGGTCGTACCCACTGTCTACCTACCATATCTGTTAAATTGAGGTGTTCCTGGCGTCCTCATAATCATAATTTTCTTTCTTTTTAGATCCCTGTTCTTACGTAGTCTGGTTACAGTTATATATATATTGTTACGAGCTGGGTATTGACCAAATTAAAGTAGTCGATTAATTACCAAAAATAACACAATATTTATTAACAACACTTTATACAATAAGAAATCACTAAATCACTTGTTAGTCGCACTAGAAGATCTCTTCGATGTTTATCCGCTGTATCGTGAAACAATACTGTCCCTACGGCCAACACGTTCCGCTTTTATATGGCCGTGGAAATTACTCGAAACTACGAAAATATTCGATCGATGTCTCTAGGCTAAATAGATTACTCTAGAGCTGCTTGTAGCGCCATCTAGCGTCGAGTAATCGTCATAATGCACACAGTTGCGCGCTTTCCGACACTAGATGGCGTTGTCCTCGACAGTTCTCGATTCTTCTAGTGGACACTAGATTCATCTGGTTATGGCGCAACAATATATAACCTTCATTTTTTTATTTAGCTCATTGAGTTTTTTGAGTTAAAGTATAATTCTACAGACTTATCTATTGCATGGATGGCGTAGTGGTCCAAGCAGTCACCTCGCCGTTTCCTACTGCTCTGAGTGGTGTGGGTTCGTTCTCCATACGAGACAACACTATGAATCGTCTATAAATCCCCTGCGACACAGGATATTGTAGTGCTGGTGCTGCTACTAATTGTCTTTTATATATTTTTTTATAAAGTGATATAATTTTAGCTTCACAATTCTTATCTTAATGAATACGTATTCCTAATTTCATTTTCCGTGAGTCGTATAATTTAAAAAAAAGGACAAAAGGTTTTCTTTACATCTATCAATATAAATAATAATGAACCGCCGAAAATCATGTACACGCATAACTTCCTATTGACTGCACCAAATAGGATAATTCTTTTTTTTTATGTGTTCGTTATTGTTAAGACAAGGTTTGTGTGGAAAAAAATTAAAAGATAACCAGGAATTCTTATCCGCGACTGTACTCTACCTATGGGAAACCGAGGCGTAATTAACCGACTCCAAACAAGGAGGTTCTCAATTCGACTGTATTTTTTGTTTTTTATGTTTGTTACCTCGATAGCTTTCGACTGGGTCAACCGATTTTGGTGATTCTTTTTTTATTTGAAAGCTGGTGCTTTCCGTGTGGTCCCATTTCAATTTGGTCCAGATCTTGAAGTCGTTTTTTTGTTATTAAAATTAGTGATTATGAGAGAAGTTTTTCAGAATTTAGAAATATTTACGAAAGTTAAATATGGCGTTACGAAGTTTACCGAAGGGCCAGCTAGTATTGTTATAAATGTAACATTTGGGCCATATTCGCTAGTTGGCAAACAGCCATGATAGATTTAAAATAGATACCTATAAATCATCTGTTGTTGGACGGTCTGGTATAAACGTAAAATATTTAAAAAAGTTGTCATTAAATAAACTGGATCTCTAATGTTGATGTCTAAAGCATTCCACATCTGAAAAATATTTCTTCTTTGGCATATGCATGGGCGTACCCAGGGTAGGGCAGGGGAGGGCAGCTGCCCCCCCCTAGATGCTAGATGTTGACGTTCCTACTATTTTCTTCTCTCGATTATAGGTATATAAAGCACACTCAGACGCGTAAAAACCTGACTAAGATCGACTATGGACAAATAAAGATTTATTTTCTGTGTTGTTGTAAGATCGGCAATCGGAATCGGAATCAGTTCTAGGGCTATGCGATGTTCGAGCGTAGTGACGATCAGAGATCATGCTCTTTAGCGAGGAAAACCACTCATCATAGTCCTATGATATCAAATCTTCCGAGTCGGTTTATGTAGTTTTTAAGGACAGCTGACATGCCCATTCATTTGGAATGTATTTTAGTCACTACAAATCATTCTCGGAAGCAAAATAATATCGTCTGATATATCAGAAATTTGTTGTCCAGTAATAATTTGTAGTTTCGTCCTAGCATCCAGTACAGGTTTTTGTGCCGCCTAGATATATCACCTTATTTTGCTTTGATATGGTTTTCCCACCGGTCTATATGTAAGCCCACATTGGCTCGCACTCGAAGGCCGATGGGACACCATTTCCGAAGTCTGATTCCCAAGCTGGCGCAGCGCGTGCTTGGCTCGGTTGCTGCCAAATATGAGGGGGCCTGATAACTCCTGTAGGAGACTATACGCGGGCGTTGTGCGGTGCCCAGTATGGGCTGAGGTCCTGAAGGCCAGCGATATCGGGTTATTGCGACGTCCGCAACGAGTGCTGACCTTCAGGTAGGAGACCTAAGACTCGAGAAATCAAAGACCAGAAATTTCAATTCCACCAGGTTCTTGTGGAGGAATGGAAGGAACGACTTGGGCAACCGAGTGCTGGGCACGCCGTTATAGCGGCGGTAAGACCCGTTATGGAGGATTAGCTCGAGAGGCATCACGGCTGACACAGGTGATCACTGGGAAAGGATGCTTCGGAGAGCACCTGTGTCTGATCCGCAAGGCGCCAACGTCTGAGTGCCACCACTACGATAACCAGACCGTAGACACAGCATTCCACACACTGGTAGAATGTCCGGAGTAGGGCGAGTCGAGGCGGCCATCGGAGTGGAGGTTCTCTCGCTTGGTAACATTATTGCGACTATGTTGTGTAGCGAGAACGCGTAGAACTCTGCCGTCTTTTTCAGCGAGCAAGTTATGCTTGCGAAGGAGATCTTACCGTCCGCCAGGCCCGGGAACGGGCCAGGTACCGCAGACGACTCGGGCGCCGGAGATCGCCAAACGATCTCCGTCCTCCACAAGCGCAAGCTTGGGGGTGACAGGTGAGGATCACCCTTTTTTTTTTAACGTGTGGAAACCCCCTCGAGCCGTCACCCCACTGGGGTTTGCAGCGAGGTGGTGTGTCGGAATCGAACCGACTAAAACCACACGGTGTGCCAACTCTGCGCCGGAGAAGGGAGGGGTCCGATTAACACGACCGGACCCGTCCCAGCGCCTGCCCGCACTGAAGCGGGCACTGTCTGCTGTTCAAATCTCAATTTAGGCGGCAGCAGATCGGGTCCGAGTGAACGTCGTCCTCTCGGGCCTTCTCCGCCGCCTCCTTCTGCGAAATTACGTCTTCGCAGAAGGATGCGACCGCGGTAAAACTGCAATCGCTACCGGCCATGGAGCCTATGATGGCCGGTAGCGAGAGATCTCCTCCTATGACTGTAGTGAGGGCCCGACGCCGTGACACCCAAGCGGGGCAGATCGCCAGCGTGTGCTGGGCCGAGTCCTCACTGCAGTCGCAGTGGTGGCAGGCGGAACTCAGTTCCCTCCTAGCGACCGAGTGCAGGTACTTCCCGAAGCAACCGTGCCCGGAAAGCACCTGCGTCAGTCGGAAGGAAAGAGTCCCGTGCTGCCGCCCTGCCCACTAGAGGTTGACCGGCTGGAGCGCCTCCACGGTGGCAAAATCAGCGCGTGGAGCCTCCAGCCGGGACGACCAACTAGCCATGGTGGCTCGACGAGCGGCTTCACGCCACTCGCGTATTTCTTCGGGCGGAGGAGGAAATCCGTTCTCCGCCCGATATTCACCCGCTCGTCGATAAACTTCGGCGAGCACTTCCGCCTCCAAATCCCACGGGGGTGGTCCGGCCAAAGGTGAGGATCACCCTAGCAGAAGCAAGCCGGGGTAGCGGCGCTACCGCAACATAGTGCTCGCGCCCCTTTTTAAAATAGGTGGCCCGAGATACGTCGAGGTTCTAGGGATTTCCTTCCGAGGGTGCACCTGATTCCATGCCAATGTCTTTTTCATATCCATTTATTTGACGAGGTGCTTTTAAAAAAACCCGATTTGCCCCCCCCTGGCCCAGAACCTGGGTACGCCCATGGGCATATGTATTCCATTTATATCAGCTATACAAAACAATTTCTGTTCTTTTAATGGTTTACTGTAAAACCATTCTATTATAATCAGATTGTAATTTTATATAATTACACTGGCAATTAACAGACCAATGTAGCAATGAAACTGAACAGGTAAATAAAGATCGTTTTATGTTTTTTTTTAAGAAGGTACCCTGTTTCATTTCTCTACTTTTTTTCATTACTTTCAAAACTAAGCAAGAAAGCAAGTAAAAAGAAAAGAGCAAAGTATAGTCTGCACCATTATCCAGTAATTTCAGGTTATTAATAAGCTGGCAGAAATATCATATATTATTCGGCTGGTTGCAATCTTCATTAAAGGAAGAAGAAAGTAAGCAATTAAATTTATTAATCAACTAGCTGGACCCACGCAACCTCGTTTGCATCTTCTATTGCCCGCAGCGTTAAAATTTTCTCCCGTTTTTGAAACATTCCTCATTGGTGCTCCGCTCCTTTTAGTATGTATTTTATATTATATAATTAGTATTAGCATGATGATATATAGCCTTCCTCGATAAATAGACTATCCAACACTGAATTTTTTTTTTTTAATCGGGCCAGGTGTTCCTGAGATTAGCGCGTTCAAACAAACAAACAAACTCTTCAGCTTTATAAGTAATATTAGTATAGATAAATTTTGATGTTGTGCGGTATCTTTTTATCTTGTTCTAAAACTTTTGCCACGGGAGATGTCACAAAAGTTTAGTAGATCCATTGTTATGTAATTAGAAAAGTATTTATATGTGTAGTATCGATAAGTTCTTAGAAAACAAATAATTTAATAGACTAAAATAATATTCATTTAACCACATGATTTTCGATTGCCAGACCTACACCAACAAGGCAAGACATGAATAAAAGGTTCTGTAAAATTTATAATTTGTAATATTTAAAAAATACTTCACAAATGATAAAATGTGGTTACAAGCTTAGCTTAATTTCTATGAACTTATTAGCGACATCTTTGGACCTTTACGACGATATTTCAAATGCGCCTGAAACAGAAAACATTTTATTTTTAAACTTTAGTAATCAGAGTCAATGGGTTCCGATGCTCCAATACTCTTTCGATTGAAAGAGCGATCGAGCGGAAGGAGCCACCTGACGAAGTTGACCACATCAAGTGGAGAAGTTGTTGCTTACAAGCCAGTCGTGCTTCCGGAATTCAAAAGCATCTATGGTAGTTAATACGCTTTGCATGCATTTCGACCTGATCCCTAGAGCCACATTAACACACCACAAAAAATGGAAAAGCCCATTGAGAGCACGGCGTTACAACAGAGCTGTTGAAAGCTGGAGGTACGCCCGTACTGAGGGAGCTCCAAAAGCTTTTTAACGCTGTCCTGTTCGAAGGCAGAACTCCAGAGGCGTGGAGTAGTAGTGTGGTCGTCCTGTTCTTCAAAAAGGGTGACAAGATCATGTTGAAGAACTATCGGCCCATTTCCCTTCTAAGCCATATCTACAAGCTGTTTTCAAGAGTCATCACGAACCGTTTTGCGCGATGACCGATGAATTCCAACCACCGGAGAAAGGTCGGTTTCGGAACGGATATGGCACCATAGACCACATCCACGCAGGATCTACAATAGATGCTGAACGTCCTGGCTTACTCTTCTGTACGCATCGGCCTACGGATGAACTTGGACAAGACCACGGTCATGTTCAATGAACATATACTACCGGAACCGGTTGTTCAAACATACGTGTACCTCGGGCAGACTTTGCAGGTAGAGAGAAACAACTTTGAGGACGAGGTGAACAGGAGAATTCAGCTGGGTTGGGCAGCATTTGGGAAACTTCGTCGGGTCTTCTCATCATCGATCCAACAGTGCCTAAAGACGAAAGTCTTCAATGAGTGCGTCCTACTCGTAATGACACATGGAGCCGAAACATGGACACTTACTATACGGCTGGTCCACAAGTTTAAAGTCCGTATCAGAAACGAGGTCATCCGGCATAGAACCAGGGTTCATCGACATAGCCCACAGGATTAGCAAGCTGAAGTGGCAGTGGGCGGGCCATATGTGCCCTAGAACCGATAACCGTAGGGGTAAACGGGTTCTTGAATGGAGACCGCGTTTCGGCAAACGTAGTGTAGGACGTCCACAGGCTAAGTGGAGTGATGATTTGCGCAAGACGGCTGGCAGAAGCTGGATGCGAGAAGCCGAGGATCGAATTACGTGGCGTGCAATTGGAGAGGCCTATGTCCAGCAGTGGACTGCGATAGGCTGATGATAAATCAGAGTCAAAACAGGTTGACAGAATTAAGACTGTAGACGACAAAGTAAATGTTTGGTTAAGTATTGAAATGATATTGTGAGATAAGTGGACAGCGATACCCATACAACCTATGTATTCGATTTTTTGTTATTCTATTAGGGGCCATCCATTAAGTACGTCACACGAATTTCATGATTTTTTGAGCCCCCCCCCCGTCCTTGTCACAGGTGGTAACATTTCTGAGACCCCCCCCTCCCTAGTGTGACGTCACATGTTTTGCAATTTCACATCGAAAAAATATTTAATTAAAACAGCAGTTCCGAAATTAGTTTTATTTCCATTTAAAAAGTACTTTTTTTATTAAATCAACACTTATAAATTCGAATCGAATACTGAATACGCAACAAATCAAAACTACATCAGACCTTGTATGAAAAAGATTAAATACTGATTATCAACAAAACAATTTAAACCGTATTGTCCTAAAGATAGAGTTGGAAATATTTTTTAGTTAAATTAATATTTCAAATTATGCGATTAGTACCTCTAGATATATTAGATTTTGAAATGTGATGTCACGAAACTTAGGACCCCTCCCACCCCTTGTCACACTTTGTCGACCCCCTCCCCCCCTTTACGTGTGACGTACTTTATGGATGGCCCCTTATGATCAAAGAATGAATATATAATAATTCATAAGGCTCTTTTGAGTGAGTAAACCAGATTTCCTAATTTACACTGCATGTAATGGATTTAATTTGGTACAGAAATACTTTTTTCCTCTTCCTACCTCTATACACGATTGTCTTTTAAGTCTTTGAATATTATTTAAAACTAGTTAAACCCCGCGGAGTTACTCGCGGTACGACAATAACCGCGGGGAACGACGTGAGGCAAAGCCAGTCAAAAAAAGTAGCCCAAGTTACTCCTTATATGAACTATATCATCAGCTACCTATCAGTGAAAGTCCCGTCAAAATCGGTCCAGCCGTTTCAAAGACTAGCAGAAAAAAACAGACACAAAAAATTTTAATAGATTTTTTTATGTAAGTATCGTTTATACTTTTTGACGGGACATACACTGGCAGATAGCCGATGATGTAAGAATTAACTTAGATAACTTTTACTTAGAATAGCTTTACCAAGCGGCGTTATGATAACACCGCGGTTAATTAATTAAAACAAAAGTAATATTTTACCTCAGCAATTTGAGCAAATTGTTTCCTTGACAGGACAGTGTATGCAGCAGTCAGATTACTCAAAGCAATAGCATGTAGTTCTTTCAATCCGGAGCAGAACAAATCAATACCGAGTTCCAATCCAGTACCAAAATCACATTCATCTACTGCTATGCTTGCATTAGTCACTACTACCTGCAAGTCTGAGAATACTGTATCTTTTTCCTCTTGTGTTGTTGCATTCTCAAGACTTGCGAATAGATTTTTCAATGTAGCTGAAATCGGAAAAATCACAAGATATTAGAAATATAATTTACTAAACATCTTATTTTTTTTTTTATAACTAAGTGCCTTTTTTTTCCTCGTGCGGATATCCCCTCGGATACCACCTCCTGGTCGCATGTCGGACTCGAACCGACTAAAACCGCACGCCGTCTCGGGTACTAGATGCCGGGGAACCAGGTGCACCCTAGAAAGGAAAACCCTGGAACCCCGACGTACGTCGGGCCACCTACGCTTTGTAGATGGCCTCCTAATGTGTGGGAACCCCGGTGTTCCCATTATTGTCCCTCGGAGCGCGCACGCTCCACAGCGTCCGCGCCTCCACCAGAGCCTGCTTCTGCCGGGGTGACGGATGGCCTCATCTGTCACCCCCAGGCTTGCGCCTATGGAGGACGGAGATCATTATAACTAAGTGCCTAATGTGAGTTCATTTCACTTCAACTCGCTCAGTAGCAAACACAGTTGGCGTTGCGATTGGAGAAGATTTTAGTTCGGGCCTATCGCAACGCTGTAGGCACACATCGTAAGGATCAAGTACTTCTGAGTCCGAATAAAACTTGGTTATAAAACACGTACCTATTTATAAACTACTAACAACTCTCCGCAGTTTCACCTGCGTACTTCCCGTTCCCGTGGGCATACGGGAATTAAATATAGCCTATGTTACTCAGGGATGATTTAGTTTTCTAATGGTATTTTTTTTTTTGAAAATCTGTCAAGTACTTTTTGAGTTAATTCGTTACATACAAAAATTTAAATCTTTCCTCTTTATCATATTAGTGTAGATATAGATTAGCTTTTGTCCACGGGTCCACCCGCGTGTATGTCGGTTATTTCTTTTTTTTTTCTTTTTAAAAACAACAACTCCCACATTAGAAATACGCATCCTGTGTCGCGGGGGAGGGGTCCGGGAACTGCTGTTATTAACACGACCGGGCCACTCCCAGCGCCTGCCAAGGACACCGCCAACACCACGCCGCCACAGCTCACTGCCTCTTCGGTCACGGCCCTAAGGCGCATCACGGCATCGACCGTCGACGCCCCTCTCGGAACCCGAATTGGGCGTCCGACAGGTCGGGGCCCACCCCGCTGAGATGCCGGACGATGCGGGCAGAGAGAATCCTCTTAAACAATTTGTCTGCCTCGTCCAGCAACACGATGGGCCTATAGGCCGTGACCGAATCGGCAGGCCACCCTTTTTGCAGTAAAGAATAGTCTATGTCCTTCCTCAATAATTAAATTAACTCTATGATAAATTAAGTTAAAATCGGTGCAGAGGTTTAGCCGTGAATGTGTAACAGACAGATAAAGTTACTTTCGAATTCTAAATATTAGTATGGATTGCTTGCTTTGAGAAAAGTTTAAAGTCCATGAGTAGAATGCAAGAGTGGGTTTTGTCTATAACCTCCAGAAGTAATAAAAAAGTACTTAAAACTGCTTTTCTGAGTTGGATTGACCCATTGTGTCGAATAATAGCACTCTCACGATAAATAATTTATATCATTATGATTAAAATGACAATAATGACAAGAAAAAAATAGCTGACAGCAGATGGTTGCGGACTGCTCAAGACCGGAATGGTTAGCGCTCTTTAGGGTAGATTTTTGTGCTTTTTGAAGCTGAAGAGAACAAGTAACTCGGACCAAATTTTTGTATGATCTACAAATATTTGTTTTTTTTTTTATTATATATGGGGCAAACGAGCAGACGTATCGCCTGGTGGTAAGCGATTACCGCCGCCCATGGACACCCGCAACACCGGAGGCGTCACAAGTGCGTTGTACGTACGCTCTTTTTTTGAAGGTAAGGTTTCGGAGTTTGGTTGTTTCCTATGTATTATATGCATGTATTTACAAAAAAAAAAGTATATATGTATTTATATCAGTTGTCTAGTACCCATAACACAAGCTCGACTTAGCTTGGGACAAGATGGCGCTGTGTGTTAGATGTCTGGAATATTTATTATTATTAACTATTACTATAAACTTACCATCTGTTTCTGCTAAACGTCTGTAGCCTAGTTGTGTCTGCTTGTTGTAAGGAACAACAATCCCAGCTCCATGGAATGTTTTAGTTACAATTTGTTTTGACCTATTTTTCATACTAAATGGTTCCAAAGAAACATTATTGCCCTCAGCGTATGATTTTATTTTATCCATTAGCTTCTGACATGGTGCAGCAGTGAAAGGTGAATATTTCTTTTCATTCTGCAGATAGTGACTGGAATATATAAAATATAATAAACTTTCGACTGCATGATTGGCCTAGTGGTTTAAACGGTTACCACTCTTTTTTTTACTAAGCCAAGTGTTGTGGGTTCAAATCCTACATGGGACAACACTTTGTGTGATCCACAAATTGTTGTAGTCTGGGTGTTCTTTGTGTCCATTTCATATATGTTTGTAAAGTCCCCCGTGACACAGGATGTACATTCCTAATGCAGAAGTTGTCTTTAAAAAAACTAAAAACTATTAACCTCCTGAAGAAAGTTTCAAGCACATAAGACACAAGAACAGTCACCTTATGTAGTTACTTGTAGCACCGTCAGCTCTCGAGCTGCAAAGGCCAAAATTATTGTAGACTAGCTGAGCCCCGCAGGTAAGGCTTTCTGAAAATACTTACTAAACAGCTCCAAAGATATTTTCAGACACAACAGTAATATGACAACCTTTGGCACTGTCATTACTTGCTAGAAAGGCAGTGTCCTGTTCAGGCGTGTCTCTGAAGTAACCAATGTGATATTCGCTGCGTTTCTTTTTAAGAATTGCCTGTATAAGAAATATTTAAAATTAAAACAATCTTTGAGAGAGGAGAATTATCTTATATCCCAAACAAAATAAAACAAAAAAGTTATAATGAAATTACTTGGTTAGGGAAGTGATTTTGTTATTAGCAGAGCCAGGCAGTATAAGTTTTTGAACAATTACCATCAGGCGATACGTCTAGGGTCTAGTTATTAACATAAATAAGAGAGGACAGACCCATACTTCAACTAGGTTCTCCACATGGGTGAAGCATGAGGAGTATATATGGTCTTGTGCTCCAACTATTCGTTAGTACAGTTAAGAAATGGAGATATATATTTAATAAATAATAATGGGTGGAATTTTATTTATGCATTTTTTTCTAAATAATATTGTTTAATATCACTGTTGCAAACAATCAAATTTATCAGAAAGCCATACATTACCCATTTTATATTTATTTATTTCTTAAATTTTGGTTGCCACTCTCAATTAAGAAGATATTTAATATAATAATAATAAATATAATACTGTATAATATGTGTGTATTTACAAAAAAAAGTATATTATGTATTTATATCAGTTGTCTAGTACCCATAACACAAGCTCTGCTTAGCTTGGGACTAGACAGTGTTGTGTGGTAAATTGTCTGAAATATTTATTTATATAATCACAAAAGAAAATTAATTAAACAAGTTAATTAAAAATTACCTTAATATGTTATTAAATAATTCTATCATCAGATGAAGTAAGGGACCCTATAGTCACCATGGTGTAAAACTAAGGTGAATCACAGTTTTGTACCCAAAATAGAGAACAGCAATAATTAGCATTGTAAAAACAAATTAGTCTTATAAGATTATTATGACAGTGCACTTTAATAGCAGTGTAGCTGTTATCAATATGACTCAAGTTGTGATGGATTAAGAATACAGAGTATCACCACCCCTTTCCACTCCATGGGTGTCATAACAACTGACTAAGGGAGAAAAATATGCAGGATAAAATCACAGCAAACAGAAAAAACCTACATCCATTATTAAATCATTAGGGGCCATCCATAGGAGGGGGTCGAGAAAGTGTGACATGGTGTGACAAGGGGTGGGAGGGGTCCTAAGTTTCGTGACATCACATTTCAAAATCTAATATACCTACTCGTATCTAGAGGTACTAATCGCGTAATTTGAAATATTAATTTAACTAAAAAATATTTCCAACTCTATCTTTAGGACAATACGGTTTCAATTGTTTTGTTGATAATCAGTATTTAATCTTTTTCATACAAGGTCTGATGTAGTTCTGATTTGTTGCGTATTCTGTATTCAATCCGAATTTATAAGTGTTGATTTTATAAAAAAAAGTACGTAATTTAAATGGAAATCAAACTAATTTCGGAACTGCTGTTTTAATTTAATTTTTTCGATGTGAAATTGCAAAACATGTGACGTCACACTAGGGAGGGGGGGGTCTCAGAAATGTGACCACCTTTGACAAGGACGGGGGGGGGCTCAAAAAATCATGAAATTCGTGTGACATACTTTATGGATGGCCCCTTAATGTAGATAATGATATTATCGTTACTGAATTAGGTCAGCTGAGCTCTATAGAGTGACATTTGAATTACACCACATGGTGTAATCACTCTTTCTAACTTTGACCATACAAACAATAAGTGTACTCTGATGGCTAAACAAATAGCTGTACTCTGCACACCTACTTATAGTGCTAACATAGTCTATGTGTGCAATAACAGACTACCCTTTGAAACTTAAGCCTCCAAACATATACAATCACTGTGGTTGAAATCAGTATGACATATGTTTATATTATAATAAATATATACTTAGAAAAAGATTTTTTTTTTAAAACTTACTTGGAATTCTGGTGGATCATAAAAGAATCTCCAATGTATCAAATACAGTTCCTTATCCTCCAAAATAGGTAGTTTGCCCAGCAACAAATCAAATGGACCAATCAGTTCCAAGTTAACACTTGCCATAGATTCCTCGGCTGACTTTCCTAAGTTACTAATAAATTCATAGAATTTAAAAAAATCATCAGGCATATTAATCAGAAACAATTCTTTGAAAATGCTCTTGTCTGTGTCTTTTTCATAAAAACTTAAGACCTCGGGTAAATTAAGGGTTATTGAAACTTCTTTATTCTCATCTCTTTTACTTTCGGTGTTGGGATTAGATTGTTTAGTTGAAATTTTGTCTTCTTTCTCTGTCTCTGTACTGTTAGGTCCCGGCGAATTTGGAGGTGGTGTTCTCGTATAGGGCGAATATCGCCTTTTATGTCGATGAGCTTCTTTTTTCTTAATAGGTGGATGTTTAAACTGCTTCTGGTGTTCTGCATTTTTCTGATAGCACTTGGTCCCATATTTACATACTGTTCTTGAATCGTTAATGTACTCTTGCCAGTCATCAGACATTTTTACGATAGATTTCTTTATGCTAAACAGTCACAGATCATACTAGTATAATATGATTAATATGTTACAAAATTTATATTATTTTATTTTGTTAAAAAAATACTTTTGCGCGGGACCTTTATTATTTTTTACATATCAGTTTTGACATACAGTATAGGCCAATCTAAAGTGTCAGTGTCTGTCATGTCAAATGTGTGATCATGTGTCTTCTTTTAATGAGATGGCAATGGCAACCAGCTATTTCAACCAGATGTCTGTCAAGTATTTATGGTCAGAATTCAAGACTTCGTTAAAGTGAAATTAATGATAAAAATATACGTACGTTTCATAAGTCAATCTTGGTTGTATGGTTTGAGTAGAAATATGTACTACGAACATTATTGTTATATCACAAATTACCTCAATCTAGGGGTAGGGGTAATCTGTGTTACAGCATTTTATGAATTTTGTCACTATTTTTTATATTTAAGTAAAGAATAAGTGCAAAAATTGGAAAATTGGAAATTATGTTATTAGGTAGGTACACTGAAGTCCATCATAATTTTATTCTGTTTGAATACATGAACCTTACAGATGTAATAAAGCATATTTATAATAATGAGTATGGGATAAAGAATGTAAGAAAAATAGCCATTAATAACTACTTGAACTTACAATGTTTCGTATCTATTTTTATTCTTACTTCAAATTTTAATGTTTCGTTTCTGTTTTATAACTTTTCTTTTTTTGTACATTTTTTAGTATCTACTTTTGTTTGTGAAATTAAGGACCTTGCAATAAGAATGAAATTAGACTTAAACAATATGCGAATAGTGGTTGATGGACTGACGAGGACTTTTAGGCGCACTAAAGTAGAGAAGAGAGGGTGCCTATGCGCATCGCGCCTGCATTAAACCAATGACACAGTCAGTGATTAAACATTATAGATTTGTCGGCATTTTAAACAGAGTTCCCTCTTATGTTCTACTCAATCTTCTTTTAACGTGATGTCAACAAGTGATGTCTTCATTACCAAACATATGTATACTTAAATATATTATATTATTTTGAAATTATACCATCAGAACAGTGTTAAATGGCCCACAAAATTAAAATTAGTTCAATTCCACGGTGTTACCAGTTTTAGTCTAAGATGCATGTGGTCACACCGACATCGTCTTGATCGTGAGCTCTAAAAATCAACAGCCCAAAAAATCGTGATTTTTCCTAACATTTTCAATTTTCTGTCATCGGCGAAGTATGCGATTTTTAGAAATTTATCGCACAATTGAAATGAGAAAGTAAATATAAAATAATTTTAACAAAAAAAGGAAAAATGACAATTAGTGTTTTATTTACTTGAAATTGTAATTAAATTTTAAACGTGATTTAGTGGAATATTTTTAAATACGTCGGTGCGTTAAATTCGATACGAATTATCGTGTTTAAGTTCAACATAATGTAATTATTTTAATTTTAAGTGTTATCAATGTATGGGTGTATAAAATTTAACAATAATTTACCAAGGACATGTACATATTAAATCATCGTTACTCACGACGTTCTACAATTCCTGCGGGCAACGAATCATGCTATGCTACTGGTAACTATTATTTTTAATTCTTTAGACTTGAGTGTTCTATATTTAAAACCTATTAATATTTTATCCTTTGTCATTGTCGTAGTAGAAAAACATTTTGGACGCTAAAGTATACCTTCCTTTTCTATTTTTAAACTTCTATCTTTTTTATTTACTAATTTTCTATGTACATAGGGATTGAAGGAGTATTGATCTATTAGTCATTATATTAATTTCTAACAGGTATGGAGTGGCTGTATTGAAATGTATTATTAAAACATGAAAAACATTCAAGTAAAATAAAGTAATTTGACTACAAACTTGTGGAAATTAGTTATCAAAAATATGCTTTGGTACATCTGTAATGATGATGTATTAAAACAGTATAAAATTATGATGCACTTCAGTGTATCTGTTATCATAAAATAAGATTCAAATGATTTGACACTTATTCTTTAATTAAATCTTAAAAATATTGACAAAAGCTTGTAAAAGGTTGTCACAATTTTTAAATTCTTGCAAGTGTTCTTGTAAATTTCAAAACCAATCACATTAGAATACAGGTATTCCTGTTGACCATGACCTTTTCTCAAATAGGTAAAGGTGAACAATAGCCAAATCGTAGGTCATATAACCATTACCTTCCAATCCTCTTTTGTACTTCCCTTCTGTCTGTATTAAGACTACTTAATTGTTTAAACCAGTATAACACATTTAAAATATATTTGAAACTGTTTCTGGTATCCCTAAGAAATAATGCCCAGAGCTATGGTTGATTTGCTTTTGGACTAATCCGTCACTGCCTTCTTGCCCAGTTTGTTTTACTACTATTACTTTTATAGGGTACACTCAATTATTATCTCATCTTAATAGTGTAATGTGTTTGTGACCAAAAAAGATGGGTGTTCAAAATACCAGATTTTTGTCTTCGACATAAATCAAGGATAAGTCACAGATTAAACAAGACAGCCTCAAATGCCAAACTAATACTAAACTATGGTTGTTCGTACCAGATGTATAATAAACACCTATTTTTTTTAAATATGTATCATACTTTGTATTTTACCTTGATAAAGTCAAACCAAAAAAAATGTTATTGTGAATCTACTGCTGATGATGTAAGATGAAATAAAACATAGAAACCTCATATAAAAAAAAATACGAAATATAATTATTACATTACAAATACTACCGAGTCCCAGTTTTCATTAATATCACTTAACTAGCTTTTTACCGAGGCTCCTAAATTGTATGTCGGTGAAGAGTATTATTAAAATTAACAGACAACAGAAATTAACAACAAAAATAAATAAACAAACAGACAGAGTTACTTTAAAATTTTGAATATTAGTATGGATAAATGAAAAAATATTTTAATCTACTACACTGATTCATCAGTATTTTATAGTCTTTCTCAAACTTTCCACTATGATATACCACTGTATATTTTAGTATCGGTCATACCATATTGATATCTCATAAAAATATATTTAGCAATTGTTTCAAGGTAATTTGTAATGTTTCTATAAACATTTATAACACCTTTATAACTACGACAGGGTTAGTAGAATTTGGAATTTGGAACATTTTAGAACTATTCCCCAATATTTTTATATACTTCAATACAATGTTGTCTATGGCCCTTTTTACAATCAAGTATGAGACACTAAAGATAGTATGTGTTGTTTATATGTAGAGGAAATGCAGAGAGCTAAAATCTTGAAACATTATGTACTGTAATGTTCCATTATACAAGTTCCAAATACATTGGATCTGACAATACGACATTAAATGACACCGTGGGCTTTCACATGCCAAGTGTTAATTTACTTTGGGATCCTATAATTTATATTTATCCATAAAATATACTATTTTTTTAGTTACATAGTGTAGTTTATGTCTAAAACGAAAAATAGTGTCCTGTGGCTAAACTATTGAAACGATTTTAATAAAATTTTGTAATTGTACTTGTAACATGTGCAGATATGTCTAGTTCAAATAAATGTCGTATTATCATAACATCTTGCATATTTTGACAAATGAAGGTACAATATCTTTACAATAACAATATAAGTTATGTTGGTCTGCAAAATAAAACAAGGTAAAGAAATGCCATCGAAATTGACTGCTGGGCTATCTCCAGGAATATTAATTCAACCTTTTTATGATATAGTGATTTTATTTATTTGAACTTGATGCACATTTTGCACAAAGGTGGACTTAATGCAATGGGGCATTCTCTGCCAGTCAACCTTAAGTGATGATGTGAAAATATGATGTGTTTTATCAAACTGATTCTGTTAGGGTACTGTTACAAAAAGCTATTTCTTTTGATACAGTACTAATAAAGACACTTGATTCAATTTTAGGTAAAGAATGTAGCATTTGTTGGTAGGTGCTGAATTTTTCTTTTATAACACCAAAAAAAAACTAAAGGTGAGAACATTTGTATTATAATCAGCTGGCTTAAGATCTTAAGACTTAAATTGACTATCCATAAACTTTAAAATTATTTTCCATCTTTTTTTTTATGAATTCCATACAGAACACCAAACAGATTTTTTCTTATTAAATATTTCGGACATCTAACACACAACGCCATCTAATCCCAAGCTAAGCAGAGCTTGTGTTATGGGTACTAGACAACTGATATAAATACTTATATACTTTTTTTTGTTAATGCATATTATACATAGAAAACACCCAAATTCCGAAACAAATATTTGCAGATCATACAAACATTTGGTCCGACCTGGGAATCGAACCCTCAAGCTTAGCAGTCGCATACGCTACCACTACGCCACCGAGGCACACAGTTATCTAAACAAATATATATTCCATTATTAGCATGTATAGAAAAGCATCATTAGTATTATTTTCTGTAAGGTTTCTGCTGATATATTTTTTATGGTTTTTTTTTTAAATTATCCACAGTAATATTGTAAATTCGAAAGTAACCCTGTCTATCAGTTACGCTTTCACAGCTAAACCGATTTAAATGAACTTCGATGTAGAGATAGATTGGACTGTGAAGAAGGACATAGACAATTTTTCGTCGCGTTAACCGATACGTGGGCGGAGCAGCGGGCAAAAGTTAGTAGATAATATTTTTGAAAATTTACAACATATTTAAACAATAGTAAACAAGAAGTTAAATAAGTAAATACCCGATACCATAAAAAAATAACTAATTAACAGTTGAGAATGAAATAATCCCAGTTTGTTACCAAATTATTATGTGTACCTACCACAGGAAAACCTCTTTCTCAAAGTCGTCTGAGTATTGTTTTAGATCCTTCTCCCTCTTGTGACGTTTATCCTCATTCGATCGTGATCTCTACCTGCCCTACCTACCTGTTGTGGTCCTCAGAAGTATGAACAGCTTCGTAGAACCATACGTTGTTGATGCCGCGTATCTGGACTATGTGTCCAGATACGCGGTCTGTTTCTTTGGTCGGTTTCTCTGTATTTTCCCTTAACCAGAAGCTGTAGTAGTTTTATACTCTAAGGATTTATTTTTAGTATAAACATAATATATCATAGTACGATATTATTTGTAGCAGTAAGATATTAAGCGAACTAGTGATTCATGCCATCACCTAAAGCCAAGTCATCGCTCGCCACTCGCTCATTTCTAGGAAAACTGCTAAAGGAAGCCCCTACTGATTGTTTGATGGATATAATTTTGCTCTATATTAGTATTTAAGATTATTATATGAAGCGTAAGTTAAAGATGAAACTAAACTACATTGATTACTGCATTCAATTTCAAAACATAAATTATTTCGCCTTTCGGGCTAGAAACTTGTACCTACTTTTAACTGTTCATTAGCTAAGAAACTTTAAGGCATCTTGGGAGTCTGGAGACAATATCTTAGATTTGTGGTTATTGGATAATTGAAATTGCGTATAACCCATATAAACAATTAACCGTTTACCTGTTAGGTAGGTAAGCAGTTAGAGCTTAAGAATTTCCATAAATGTACCTATGATGTGGATTATATGACGATATAATAATTAAAATGGGAAATTAGAAATATATATTTAGAGACAGTTACTAAACAAATTCCTCAATTAATACAAAAATCCTCGACGACATTCAAACACAACTAACATATAAATAGAATTTAAAAACGGAAGTATTTAAAAATAGAACGAAAAACAAAGAAGAGTTTAGCGTAGGAGCGATTTAAGCAAACAAACAATGTAATAAAATTACTCTTTAACTACATTTATTAGTTATTGATTCGTTTATTTATATGTTACTCTCAACATACAAATCCTGCTTATTCGTAGGCCTGCAAGGGCTGCCAATCTCAATCCATTTGACACTTTCCTTCAGGGATTTCCCAAGCTAAAGTCCATAGGGAGCCGCTCGGTAAAACCCGATTGCGTATTAAAGTGCGAGTATTTGGGGACTCATACACGTTGCCGAATTCCGTCTCTACGTCGTACGAGAATACTCAATTTGTTCTTATCTGACAAAATGAAAGTAAATATATAAAAGCTTATACAGACATGAGACATGTTTTCAAGAGAATCTGTACATCTATATTCAACTTCAGTATTGAGATACATTCAAAAAGAAGTATATAAAAAGGAACAATTGTACGTGCTATTAACTAGAGAATTATGTAAACGACGGTATAATTCATGCAAAAGAGCAGTAAAAAGACAAGTTCAGACCCTATAGATGGATGTTTACTCAGAACATTAAGCGCGCAGTAGGTATGCACTATTTGAATATTTTCTTGTACGCCTGCCAAAATTCAACAGAATCTAACCACAGTACAAACGTCAAAGAAATTATGATATTCAAGTATTAGTGCAGGTTTATCAAAACATGTGTTTACATTAATACGGTAGCAACAATTTCAAAACGGCAAAATTCTTGTTCTAGTAACTGACTAGCATATCATAAAAAGGATACGTAACTTTTAATCAATTGTGCTATTAGAAACGATTGATAGTGTACATTGTCATTAAAAAAGTAAAAGCACATTATAAGTGTACTCCAATACAAATTTATTATACTCAAGTACGTGATTAATAGTCAATAATAACGAAACAAACACTGTTCATATTATAGGTAATGATTTAAGCTGTTAGTGTTGCTCCTTCATGAGTAACCGAGTGCTCCACCTGCGTCGCTATATTTAGTTTCATTGTGTGTTGGGTGTAATACATCGATCTGGTGTGCAATTTAGAATTGTGTACCTACCTACGTGAGCCACATAACCTATATGTAGATAAGGAGGCGTTAGGCTATATTAAAACATTTTCATCGCTTATTAAATTCATCTATATGAATATTCTTTATCGAAAGTAACAAAGGATGCAAGTCTCATGTTTTTGAATGGACCCATTAAAATCGTTGTGAATATGCACGACTGTTTAAAGAGCTCATAATATATTTACATTATAAATAAATCGAATGTTTTTTTGAATAGGAGGCAAACGAGCAGACGTATCGCCCTATGGTAAGCGATTATCGCCGCCTATGGACACCCGTAACACCAGATGCGTCACAAGTGCGTTGCTGGCCTTTGGGGGAATGGGAAGAGGGATGGGGGAAGGGTTGGGGTGTGGGCCTCCGGTACCCTCACTCACTCGGTAAAACACAGCGCAAGCGCTATTTCACACCGGTTTTCAGTGAGGCCGTGGTATCACTCCGGTCGACCCGGCCCATGCATACCGAAGCGTGGCTCTACCACGGTAAAAATGCTGTATTTGTTATTAATTTTATCGATAATAGAATAGATTTCTAAAGAACACAAGCACTGCAAATAGAAGGATAACGGGACACAAAGTCTATACATTCTTGGGCCAGCATGGTATAGTAGGCCAAGACCTCCTAAGGTGGGCCCATTGAACTATTAAAAGCCATGATCTAAAAGTTAAAAGTTGTAAATGAAATATTTTTAAAATAATATGTTCTTACATATTTCGGAAACGTTTGGACGTTTGGTTTTATTATCGAATGTGTTTTTGATATAGGTGCTATCTAAACTACTTATTCAGAACTAGCATCAAAATAATGTGATTCTGTGTTTGACACGTTTCCGGATTACCCGAACATAAATTACAATTAGGCCGCGTTTTCGAAGTCAGCGGGGAGCGGAGCGGCGGCGCAGCAGAGCGGGAACGCAGACCTGTTTTCGAAACCAAGCGGGAAGGCAGCGGATACTAGGACGGGTTAGTGCTGATACGGATGAGATGTCACAAAAAACAACTAGTGATTTCAAATAATTAGTGAAATCGATCAATGTTTGATAATATTTTGTTTATTGTGGGAGAGCCACGCTTCGGTTTGATCGGAGTGCTACCACGGCCTCACAGAAAACCGATCTATAATAGCGCTTGCGCTGTGTTTCACCGAGTGAGTGAGTATACTGGAGGCCCATACCCCATCTCCTCCCCCATCCCCCAAAGGCCGGCAAAACACTTGTGACGCCTCTGGTGTTGTCGCTTGCCATCAGGCAATACATCTGCTCGCTTACCATAAAAAATAAATAAATTGGGCTACCTTATATAATAGCATCATAAATAAGTATTTCATATATTTTTTTCTGAAATCGGACAACCTTATATACCATACATATACATTATAATCTTAGAAAATACTTGATAGGTCGTAATTTCAAACAATAATTTACTATAATTGACAAATTAGGATACTATCTCATATGCATACATATATTAGCATATACTTATTTACTTATACAGAAGATCACAGAAAGCACAATGAATAAAAAAAAACAACCAATCGAAAAAAATTACAAGTAATAAAGATGATTTAAATGTTTTATTAGCAACAAATAAATAAAATATAAAATTTTAATAATGGAATAAATTTAAAAAAATCACAACATTGACAAAATTAAAAAAACATTAATCACAGCTGATTGCTATTTTATTCCATCGCTATCTGATACCGCTACATTGTACGAACTTACATGTACGCCGCTCATCTCCCGATCGTCTCCCGCTCCCCGCTTCGCTTATACACATTTGAACGTGCCGCTGCCCGCTCCACTTCTGCGCCCGCTCCGCTCCCGCTGAGTTCGTGTACGCGGCCTAAAAGGTCGCTAATTAACATAGAAACAAGAACAGAAAGTATTTTTAATATTTAATAAACAATGTTATTCGCCGAGCCTGAATTTCGTGTCTGGTATTTTTATCTGCATACCTATGTAATAAATAGTATCGCTTGCTGTAGAAGTTGTTCTACCTTTGCTTTTTTTGAGAAAAACCTTTTGAAAACGAAACAATTAATGATTAATTATAAACAATTCTAAAAATGGTAAAGTACCTAATATTATTTAGAATTTTATCCATAGACTTAATATAACCTACAAGGGTCATGTCCACCTAAAAGGGAATGTTCTGTGGAGCTGTCCAAATTATTCAGAAACTCAAATACTTTTAAAAAATTAAAAAGAAACTACAAACATGTACCTATGTATGTACATGTTTATATCTATAGATTAGGATTACGTGTCGTGATCGAATAATACTACTGATCTTTTCGCGATACGCTTAACCATTCCACAAAATAATTTGTCACTTGGATGTGCAATGATTTGCTCAATCATTACTGATTGAATCGTAAAATAGTTACATTGTCCAAAACTAGGCGCCAAAATCGTTTTATTTGAGTAATGCATCATGGCGGCGGACAAATATATTGTTATAAACATGTACCTAATAATAACATTACAATGAAAGAAAAAGGGCCAACGAAATATCTATACGAAAACTTACAGAATATATTATTGATATAAATTCTTAAACGTTGAAGTTTTAGAAATATAGTCAGATTTTGCTGTCTATCGTGAAATACAACAGACATTTAATAGTCGAACACATCATAAGGTGATCAATTTTATGATTTGACCACGACATACGTATACACATATATATATATATGTATCTAATATCACAATTTATCTAAAGATCCGGATAACTACCGAACTGTTTCAACTGCATATATGTCATAAATTTTCTTTAACAAATTATATGAGTAAAATTTCTATAGCAGTCTTAATTTAGTACCATAAATAGCAGACATCTCTCACATATTTTATCCTCTTTATTTGAACAACAGTTCATTGTTTTAGGCGGCTGATGTTTAGAGAGCTAAATACTTGTTCTACTTAACAAAAGAATAAGGAGTACATTGCTCCTTGCTTTATTTTGACGTTTGTAGTAGTCTGGTATCTAAAAGAGATCAGGCGTCTACTTTTACCCAAATGTAAGAAAATTATGAACTGATAATGTAAATGTATTATCATTGTTCATTGGTCATCACCTAACCAGGCTTCAGGGTGACGTAATATATCAATATCTAGGCGACTAAAACCACACGGTGTTTCGTTACATATAGGTAATATTATACCTTAAGAAAGAAGACCCCGAAAACCACGGCAGACCTCGGTCGCTATAAGCCAATTCACTATTGAATACCGTCCGTCTTTCTGGCTTAGACAGGTGCGCGCGGACCAATAAGTTCGTTTTAACAAGTTTCAAAACGAACTGTTTATTTAATTTCCAAAAAATCTTAAAAATAAATCTGTATAAAGCTAACTGTCATTTTATTTGTCACTAAAGCTCTTTTGACTTTTGATGATTGTCGTGGTTAAAATAAAACACTGTAATATTTTTACCTGCCTTAGAAAAATATTTTGAAGATCGAATTATGAAATTAATGTAATGTGGTTCACGTAGAGCAAAGTCGTTTTATGCATACTCGTTTTTCCTAAATCTGCAAGGTCAAATACAAAACAATTTTTTTTTTTTAAAAAGACAACTCCCGCATTAGGAATATACATCCTGTGTCGCGGGGGACTTAACAAACATACATGTAACGGACACAAAGAACACCCAGACTCAGGAAAACATTTTGTGGATCACACAAAGTGATGTCCCACGTGGGATTTGAACCCACGGCACTTGGCGCAGTAGCAAGCGGCGTAGTGACCGCTTAAACCACTAGGCCAACCGTGCAGTCGTATATTACGTCGCTTCAGATTTACCTCTTCATAAATAAACGGATTCTGACAAACCAGATGTCACTTTAATCGAAGTTTGTTTCGTCGAGTTTCGAGTGATCTACTGGACACAAGTTACAATTCTTGTTATCTCTTTTATTTTCGTCTGTATTACTCAATTTAACGGCACACTTAAATAACTTCAATTAAACATCTAATTATTCTAAATAGTTCCGCAATCAAATAGTTTGTGTGATTTTTTCATTGCTTATTAATAATTTTCATAAAAGGCAATACATACGTAAAAGTCAGTCCGCCAGTTATAAAATATGTTTTATCCGAAGAAATATAGAGTAGGAAGTCCTTTACGATAGTATTAAAATTCTATTACGAAACGTTACCCGCAGTTTCATGGTTGTTTTGGGACACTGCTTCAGTTTTAAGGGTCAGGGCGCGACAGCGTTACGAACCTTTCACGAAAAGAGAGTAATTTTGCATGCAGTAGTTAACTAATTAAAATGTACATCCATAAATGTCCCTATCTGTTTTTAGTCGAACTTTAAAAACTAACTTATACCGTCAAACAAAAAATAATAATTGGTCATTATATCTACTTTACATAGTGTAAAACGAAGCCGCTGCCGCTGTCTGTTTGCTTTTACTGAACTACTGAACGGATTTTAACACAATTTTCAGAAATAGATAGAGTGATTCATGAGAAACATTTATATGTATATAATATATATCCATGCATATTATAGTAGAGGAAATTAGAGAATTTCAAAGAGTACCGTACAAAGCCGTGCCGCTATTTAGGTATTTTTAAATGGCAAACTAACGAATCGGACAATAGACTAAAATCTACATTCGTGCGAATCGTATATATCGACACTTGCCTATTGAGTTTCTTAACCACACCTTAAGTTTATGATGGAATTTTTGATAAATGTCTTAAGTTTACAATTTTATAAATAATATACAATTATCTAACCACAAATTATATTGGAGAGATTATTGCGACGTCTCGATCGAATTTTAGTGAGATGTATCGCTGTAATTGTTATGAAATATTGAAAACAAGATGTTGTTTACTCTCTCACGTACTTAAATATACACGTTCAAGGCATAACCATAGTAGTAAATAAAACATGTTTTATGAATACATTTCAGTTTAGCAACCTAATTTTCAACCTTCGAATGTTATTACCTTTTTGTCCATTTTTTTTAGGTTGGCCATGAATACCGTTATGATTTTTTTGGTTATTTAGGAACGTAATCGGTTTCAGGCGGAAAAATATTTAAAATATATTTTAAATATTTTTAGAGATATTATTCAAGGTTTAAGTATTAAAGAAATACTGCTCGGTGTTTTTCTTAAGTTATTAGTGAAATTAAGGTAATTGTGAAGTCAGTAGTTTAATATTTAATCTCTCAATAAAGTTTTCAGTCTTAGCCTGGGGGCAGATAGCCATCCAATAGATACTACTAGTACTAGGAACACTTAACTATATGTAGAAGCAGATGTGTAAAAAAACTAATTATGAGTAATATAATGTAAAACACAGATAATAAAAAACCTCACTGTTAAACACAAATTTAGCTTTTAAAACCTTCATTGATCTTTGTAGCCCGCATCGGCTATCCTTCAAAGATACAATGTAGGTCACCGCAACTAAATTTACTGACGATGTCAATGGATGGACCATCCCTTTGAGAACGAGACTTGATATTTTATTATTCACGTAAATATAAGAACGTGAAAAACATAACGCAGAGTACGGCATTATTTGTTTATTTAAATTAATATATCACAAAAGTTTCCTCACACAACGCTTTTAATATTTCGTCGACTATAACATCATGCTGTGTAGCCAACGTTACATTGTTATGTCTGTGGTTGAGAAAAAAATCGCGTGTAGTAAATATATCCCTTGAATTAAATTACACAACGTAAAGGTATATTTTAACTACTATTAGTAATGTTAAAAAATTTACAATGTGTTAGAAAACAATCACTTGCTTATAATATGGATGTTAGTGTAGTATGCTACAAAATGCACAATCTGCAGCAATATTATCAATAAGGTCGACTTTCATGAAACATCTGCATATATATCATGTTACAATCATGCTTAGTTTCAATATAAGTAACTTGAGACTAAAACTTTATTATTATATCAAATTAAAATAAATCATAAAAACATTTTCTCAGGGTATAAAATAAGTATAGAATCATACGCCCCGGGTAGGTGTTTGTAGAAATTATTGTGGAGGAACAGTGCATACATGGGATTTCCTATAACTTTGAGACAATAATACCTAAAATCTGCAATCCCTTCTACCATCGAAATGACATCAACTTTCTGCACTCAATCAATTCTTGCTTAAACCCCATGTTCATCTTTGGCACAGCTCACAGAGCTACTGTCATCTTTATCAACATAATCAAATCTTTAAGTATTTAAATTAAAACTATTAATTACTCTACAAACGTTACGTTTTACTTTAAAAACTTCTTCAAAATTTAGTTTTTAGCCTTTAGTTTGATGTTCTAGATTTTTAGTTGTGTTGTACGTTTACTATGTACTTGAGTTAGCTTTGACATTCCGATCTAAACAAAAATATAAAGACATGTAAGCGTAATGCAAAATTGACTGCACGTAGGAATAGAATAGTGGTTTAAGCGATCGCTACGAAGTTTTCTACTGTGCAAATTATGCTGGGTTTTTCTGTTTAAACCCCACATGGGACAACACTTTATGTGATCCACAAATTATTGTTCTGAGTATAGGTGTTCTTTGTGTCAATTTACACAGGATTTATCCTACTAATATTATAAACGCGTTTGTGAGAATGTGAGTATGTTTGTTGCTCTTTCACGCATAAACTACTGAATGGATTTAGATGACACTTTACAATAATACCGCTTATACATCAGAATAACACATAGGCTACAATTTATAGAGATATAGCTTCGCCTCGCAGCATTGCCAGCGGTTTTTGTCGTACCGCGGGTAGCACCGCGGGGTTTAGCTAGTTCCTATATAATGCGGGCGTTGTCTTTTAAAAACAAGAAAAATTGTTCTTTCTGTATTACATTATTACTTAATCTAATTATTTCTTCATTTAATGAAACTATATTGTGACGTAGATTATAAAACGCAACCTTTAGTTAGCCCTTATAAAGCTGTCCCAAATATGTCGCTCGGGAGTGTGGTCCGATGCAACTGTCGAACGGAAATCGCCATGTGACAACATTGTTGTGCGATCTCTCTTGTTCGACTTTGGATATCATCTGCTATGTATAATCCGAGTTTAAATGATCGTGTATATCGAATATCTTACACGTTGTGTAATTTATGTAATTTTTAAATATTATTTTATATACATGTATGTATATAACAGTTAGATTTACTTTCAGCAATATTAAAGCGATAACAGGAAAGCTGAAAATGATAAATACATAGGAGAAAATTTTTCTAGGATAGCTTAAAAATTAGCTAGTGCAATGTAGAGTAGAAGTTGAAAATAAAGAATTGTGTTCTATGGAAACTAAAGCTGAGACGTGAATTATAATAGCCATTTTTGTTATTATTATTCGTCTAAGATCAAGTACTAAGTTTGGGATGAATAAATAATTTAGTGTAACATAGTCTCCATGTGGCAAAGAGCAACGCAGACCTGCGGACAGGAAGGGACTATGGTACCCATAGCGTCTTTTCGCAATACAAAACTTAACAATTATATTTAAGACTCGTATACAAAAACAATCGCCTGTCACTACGAACTCACACATCTTTACTAATATTATAAAGCTGAAGAGTTTGTTTGAAGGCGCTAATCTCAGAAACCGCTGGTCCGATTTGAAAAATTCTTTCAGTGTTCGATAGTCAATTTATCGAGGAAGGTTATAGGCTACATATCATCACGCTAATATTAATAGGAATACCAATGAAGAATGTTTCAAAAATGGGGGAAAATTTTCACGCTACGGGCAATAGAAGACGCAAACGAGGTTGCCTGGGTCAGCTAGTAGCTATTAAAAGAAAACATTCAAATTTCACAGTCTAATGCATAGGCCCATTTGGGTTCATACTTTGGCTGGTGGGAAAGCCTGCGTATGGCTACTATCCGCCATATTGCATCCCAAGGGTGTCGTAAGAAGCGACTAACGGAGCCAACTAGGCAGGACAACATCACTGTTAAGAGAAGTAAAACTTGAAACGTACCCAAACTAGAAATAACTCGTCCGGAGTCGACTCTTCGGCGTGGTACAGTAGGTCTGAATCACGTCTAAGGAGTGACCTATATAGAGCCTGCAGTGAATTGTTAAAGACTGTTGATGACATAATGATGAGCATAGCAGTTTCTCTTTGAACATTTCTATCGTTAATCGATTTAAAATTTTTAGTACAATTTATACGCCCAGGGTTTAACTACCTCTGAACTGAATTTAATCTAATCTCGAAAAGTTGCTTTCAGTAACAGCATGTACGAGTTTAAGTGTCGATAGCATTATCTATTTGTCAAAGCTATTTGTGATTTGCAGATATGCATAAGTATATGTGATAAATTAAAACGAGTTTGTTTTGCATTGTTCGCAGGCGATGAACGTTTGACCGCGCGATGGATAAACAAGATGGTTGGAGTAGTGGAAAGCCAGTTGCAATCGAGAACTCAACCGAAAGTTCCCGGGCTGCAGAACGCGACCGGGTTCGGATTGAGTTCTATGCTACTTATGACGTCATGACGGGCGTACGTATAGCTGCCACTCTTGGCGGCTTTTTCGCGTTAATGGTTTTTCTGATTGTTTATAAAAGCCGCAGCAAAACAGTAAAGGCTTTAAATGATCCTAAACTAGTAGAACTGGCCGAAGCCGTTGTTGCTGAAGAACAGGCAGTTGAAGAGGAACGGCAACTAAATGCCGCTCTGGAGGAAGCTCTGTCGGAGCGTGCGCGTTCACGTCCCTCTCTAAGTGAAGAACCACCTTGGCCCCGAACTGCAAGATTTGCATCGTACGGTGGTGGCTACGGTAGTTTATTAACACCACCACGACGCTTATCAACAGTGCGCGGTGATTCTCTTCCTGGATCTGCATTTCGTTTCGCCGATCGACGGGCATCTGCAGGCCCTCGGGACCGTCGGTTAAGCTCAGCGACTTGTTCCAGCTCGGGCAGTTCTTACTTAGAGAGACGTGGTTCTTCGGTGGTATGCGCGTTGCAAGAGAGGCGTCTATCGCCTTGTCCCAGTGAACGACTTGCCCCACTCGCATCTGTGGGTAGTGTAGGTCCATCATATGCTATAGAGTGTGAGTTGGCATCGGTGGGTCCAGACTCAGTTTTTGCGGAAGACGATGCGGATTCCACCGATGATGAGGTGGAGCAGTTTTCGACTGACAGTGGTGGTGGTGAAGCGACCGTGATCGGGGAGTGCACAGAATTGGCGAGCCGTTCTGCGCCACTGCCCTTGCGGTTAGACCGCGCCTCACATTCGCGAGAAACGTTGTTCTAGTCTGTGCTAACGATTGTAATCGTTTAGCCAAGTTACATGTTAGTTGACACATTTAAAATATCGACTTTGTTCATTTCTAGAATATTTATTTATGACATATCATAGAGACTCAATGAATTTGACATATCATTTGGTTTTAAAGCCCATTTTGAAATTTAATTCTTATGATATTATATGATCGCAAAATTATTATATTATCTACTTGATCATTGCTACACTCGAACGAGACTATTTTCGACCTTTACTTGCGCTTATTAATTTATTCAAACCGAACGAAGGCGTCGATATTTTAATATGTGACGATAATTTATATTTGTACATAATAGATTGTTTTTGTTAATAAATAATTGATGTTTCATAATGTTGTTGTTTCCAGACCACGGCAAATTTATAATCTATGTACTTATTAATTATATATTGTGTTGCGTATATATAAATAGGTAGCAAAGTAGTCCAATTTTGCTAATGCCATTGTTTTGCTAACGGCAGACCAGCACATTAAACAATAACGCAAGTACGCATACCCAATACCGCTGGTATTCACCATAGTGTTCGATTCGATGTAAAAGTAATATGTAAAGATTTGCCGAATTAGTCACTTGTAGTTACATTAAATTAATGTAATTATTTAATATAATAGTTTTCGAAGAATTTATAACTTCTGTAAATCGCCACTCTATTTACAAAGTTTTCAACTCTACCGGGCTAACCGTCGACCTCACTGAAAGCGCGGCTTGATCAGATCATTGCCAACTCACATGGTGTTGTACAACGTAGATATGTACTCATTAGCGTAGATAGACGTCAGTGAAGTCAATTGCGAATGTGTATTTGTATTATAATTAGTATTACTACAGTTTTACTTAGAAATCAAGGGCACACAAGACCAATACGTCCTTTGAACAATAAATTTGAAGTTGGAAGCGGCCTAAGATGTTGCTCGTACAAATATCATTTTCCAAGTAAACTGCCACTGTTCTTGTTTAGTAACAAAGTTGCTCGGACACCGGGGTTTTATTGATTCTGCGTGTTTCGATCCCGCCACAGCCACACGCGGGCCCAGTAGATTGATTACGCATAAGTCGTTTTTATTACGATTTAGATTTACGTGTTAGTTTATGTAATGTTCGTTGCTCGAATTAAAAAGAGCTCCCTGTAGTCTGTAAAATGTTGAAATGTATGTAAAAAATTGTAAATATAAAACACAACTCATTAATTGTTTCATTTTTCATAATTTGCAATGTCGGTTTTTATTGTGCGTAATAATGCAGTGACTGTTCACACAAAGGTAAACATATGAACTAAAATACGTTTTCAATAACATCCTGTCATAAATCTTTGGTGATGATTTTGCATCGACAAAAATATCTACAATTATAAATTGTGCCTGGGTCGGCCTGGTCCGACTATTGTGAAGAAGTTATGTGTAAAGTTCAGACCGCAGAAGTTGCGTGCAGTACGTACCAGGAAGACTGGTGTTAAACATATTTTTAGGTCACCCACTACGGAGTATTAACAGAATACTAAATCTCTTACGTAAGCACAGTAATCTGCTAAATTAAGAAATGTAATTAGTAGCGATTTGCGTATCTATTCATTTGAGAGTAAATTACACCGAAATTTATTGTGAAAAAATTTGCCATGTCTTTACATATGAAAATGTTTTTTGTTACCGCGATCTATACATATTCCAGGCTCTGGATATAAGGATAACGATTTGACTAAATGTATATCAAAGTAACTAAGTACTGCTGCCGTTACAATACTGAGCTACTGATATCTAGAAGAAGTGAGAAAGAATTGCTGGGGAGCGTACAAAACACACCTGTCACCTAGTATAAAATCAACCCTAACCTAGTATAGGGTGTTTTTTTAAGCTAGATAGAACTTTAAATTGTAAAAAGTAACACAAAAAATTAAATTTTGATGAAACTTTTTTTTTTATTTGTTTCAGTATACTCTGACAAATCATCATGAATAGACTCACGCTTGAACAACGCTACGAAATTATCCAAATTTACTTTGAAAATCAGCTCATTTTTGAAGAAATAAGGTCCGATGATGCCACCAGCGTGAAAACCGCACCATACGGTGCATTTTTCTGGATGTAATGGAGTCTGTAGGGTCTGTTGTGGATTGGTCTCACTCCATATGCGGCAATTTTGCTTATTAACAAACCCGTTAAGCCAAAAATGCGCCTCATCGCTGAACACAATTTTGCGATAAAACAGTCGTCTATAAGTTGCGCGAATCGACGACTGATTTTCAAAGTAAATTTGGATAATTTCGTAGCGTTGTTCAAGCGTGAGTCTATTCATGATGATTTGTCAGAGTATACTGAAACAAATAAAAAAAAAAGTTTCATCAAAATTTAATTTTTTGTGTTACTTTTTACAATTTAAAGTTCTATCTAGCTTAAAAAAACACCCGTTATTAGTACACCCATTGTTAAAAATCCAAGTACTACGCAACTACGGCGTAACATGACAACTTATTTTCGACCGAAATAAAAAGTGGTAGAGTCTGAATTCTACCGTATTTTTCTTTTGTTTCTTACCTAAGAATTTCACAACTTATGAACTGATTTGAAAAGTGGGTCTTATAGGATAACCTCTTTTTTACTTTCAGATTGCTTCCATTAAAATCTAAAGGAAAAATTCTACCACTAAGTTGTATGACTGTGATTAGGATCGGTAGTCTAACGTACACTTAGAAAGGAATTGATACTCGCTAAGCTGAAACCGGGGCCGTTTTACATTTAGCGGTTATCAAAGGTGGAAAGGAACCATTCTAACTTACGTCATTTTAGGAAGCCCTAATTTTAAGTATTATATAAAATATTTACTAATGAGCCAGACTAATATGACGGGCCAAATTTCCTCTCAGAGTTGTTTTAAGTTTATTGGAACTAAAGCCTTTACTATATTAACGCAGACATACGCGTCATGTGTATTGCTATATATATAAGTTAGCGTAGGCGTTCATACTTCTGAACAATATAGACTCAAAACTAACAAACATTCCTTTCTGAGTATATGTTAGACTACCGACCTAAAAATTTCATCTTTCCTAAAATGAAGTAAGTCTGGGCTGACTGAGATCTTGGACTATGTAGTTGTATGCAGTGGACATTCAATACTGGAATTAAAATATATTATTAGATAAGTGCGCGTCTTTACTACCCTAATTGACACAGGTCTATCACATGCCGCAGATTATACGTGCGCTCTAATAAAGGTAAAAGTAAAATAAATTAGCAATTAACACAAAAAAGTCATGGGGCAATTACTATGATACTATTGTGTATAAAGTTGCCTTATTTTTTTTTTTTTTTTTAAAAAGACAACTCCCGCATTAGGAATAAACATCCTGTGTCGTGGGGGACTTTACAAACATACATGAAACGGACACAAAGAACATCCAGACTCGGGAGAACAATTCGTGGATCACACAAAGTGTTGTACCGCGTGGGATTTGAACCCACGACACTTGGCGCAGTAGCAAGCGGCATGGCGACCGCTGAAACCACTCGGCCAATCGAATTGTATTGATTGAACATCAAAGTTTACGCGCTCAGGGTTATGGAGGTTCGATGCTAGCCGCTCCAAGGAAAAACTTATATTCAGTTTTTTTTTTATGGAGTAGGTGGCAAACGAGCAGACGTATCGCCTGATGGTAAACGATTACCGCCGCCCATGGACACCCGCAATACCGGGGGCCTCACAGGTGCGTTGCCGGCCTTTGGGGGATGGGAAGAGGGATAGGGGGAGGAGTTGGGATATGGGCCTCCGGTATCCTCACTCACTCGGTGAAACACAGCGCAAGCGCTATTATACACCGGTTCTCTGTGAGGCCGTGGTATCACTCCGGTCGAGCCGACCCATGCATGCCGAATGGCTCTCCCACGGTAAAAATCGCTTGAACTAGTAGCCCACACCAAATAGCCGTTATTATACTCAAGATAGTAATAATAATGGCTACGAAGATGATGATGAAGACTTGGTCTACTTTTTCAATTATAAACTTTGCCAGGTATTGGGTATAGTCCAAGAGGTATACAGGCTTTTAGGAATTGATGACTAAATGTGGAAGATAAATCTTTGCTTGCTGCCCCAGTTGTTGAGATATAAGCGTGATCTAGGTGGAGAAACTGAGCCCAGATCGATCATCTATAAATACTTGTGATTTTTGACCAGTGGCCGCAAAATAATATTCTTAAAAATGAAAACTGAGAGTTTTTATCTTTAAGAATATTATCGATAAATATAATGCCTATATGTACATACTTTATTTTTAAACAAAGTATTTGGTCCAAATACCAACATATCTAAGTATTATACGTTTTATTGTATTCGTCTTGAATAGATATCTTCTCGATCACAAGTCCACCTATGAAAATATCAACATCAAATCTGCAGTTAAACGATGTAAACACATATCAAAGAAGAAATAAACAAAACTAAAGTGTTAAAACTCACTTTAATCTGTGAACCTATCTATTATATCGTTCAAACTGGCTATAAAGTTTTACGACGACCATTCAGGTAAGACAGAGAGGCACTCCCGCATGTTTGATGTTTCACAACTCGTTAAAAATGTAAAGAAAAAAAAACATTTTTCAGAAGAAACGTAACAATGTACTAGTCGTAAAATTCGCGTGATACATATATAATCTATCCTCAGATCAAATAAAAAAGGTAGATAACGCACGGCCTTTTTTTTAGTGAAGCCAAAAAACTCAGCTGCTCCCAAGTAAACACACAAGTGGCGAACCTAGGAGTTTATTTCGGGGGAAGATACTTAATTTTGTAAACCTTAAAAATGTCTAATTTAGATACCTATTTAAATATATGCAAAGAGATAGCAAGAAACGTTGCACAGGTAAGGAATATGTAATGTACCGTGTATGTAACCGAAAATAAATAATTTTGAAAGAAGAAAAAGTATAAGTAACTTAAAGAAATATTTGTAGTAAGTTCATTATGAAGAAACTTTCACTGAATTATTGTACTCTTACAAATGATACTCTTACAAAATAAAATCAAGCTGCGTTAATTTTTTTATGGATTTCATTTGAATTCAGAGGGACATCTCGGTTTCCTGTGGTGCTTCTCAAGTAAAATTTCACTCTTCTTAGAGTTGAAAAAGAACGCTTACATATGATCATAAACAGCCTTACAGGACAGGAGGAGTCAGAGCATCCTCCGTCGATTTAGACCTTTATGCTTCTATCTGCTAAAAAGTTAGTGACCCAATTGCATAATTTCACGGGTAGCCCATAGGTAGGAAGGGAGCTTCGAAAGAAGCGCTTGCCAGACCTAATCGAAGGCCGTCGCAATGTTCAAACTAATTGCCAAGACTTCCCCCATAGTCTCAATCGCCTGTGCCCAGCGATGTGTCAGGTATACTAGAAGATCAAAAGCTGATCGACCTTTACGAAAGCCATACTGCTGGTCCCTTAGCAAATTTCTAGATGCCGCAGGAGTTAATAGTTGATAATGGACTCTATTATTTTTGAGATGAGGGAAGTTATGGCTATTGGCGAGAACAGATCTCCCCGCATGATTAGTTTTACTGGAGCTGAGCCAGCTGTGAGCGTTAAAATCGCCAAGTACGATGATCTCTGCAGAAGGGATCTGCTGCTGCACAAGTTCTGTAGCTACCTGGATGTGCTTAATGAGCAGGTCAGTTAGCTGAGGTAGGACATGTCCGTTGGAGACTATATCTAAATCTCGGTGAAAAAGAGCAAGGCTGACTTTGTTATCTCGAGCTGGTGATGTACAACGTCAAGGTAACTGTGTAATCCCCTGATGTTGCAAAAGTCCACGACCAGGATGGTAGGAGGTGCCGTGATGTTACTGTTCTTACCCCGAGCGTGATTAGGCGCAATTTTGCTCTCCCCAGAATACGATCGATACGATACGATCCCTTCTCTAACGCCAGCACAGTTAGTATCCTCCTGGGATGACAATCTGTGTTACAACTACGCCATCATAGGGGAGTTGAGGGGATGGGCCTCCGGTATTCTCACTCTCTCGGTGGGACACAGCACAAGCGCTGTATCACAAAGGTTTTCTGTGAGGCCGTGGTATCACTCTGGTCCAACGGGCCCATTCATGCCGAAGCGTGGATCTCTCACGGTAAGGTAATTGTCTGCATTCGCAATGAGCATGGTGACCACTGCTCTTGAATTTTGCTCAAATGCTTTTCATCAGACACAGTAGAGTCACTTTGGCTGGCATTTTAGAACATTTTCGCTTAGATTGTTTTTTTTCATGACAAAATTCATTGTCTGGCAATTCCTGTTTTAGACAACATTAATTGCCCTAATGACACAATCTACTGTAAATGTAGAAGTTTTTTCTAAAATGGTATTCTATAAGTAGTGATGTTATCGACTGCTTGAAAAGTAATAATTTTGTTTAAATTGTTATTATCTATATTTCTTTAGGGAATGCCTATTATCCATAATTTCAGCTTATTAAATTTACAAGCCAGTTATCAAAAATTATTGAAATTCAATTTCGTCTAATGTGAATTAACTCATTACATTAATTATCTTTTTGCTTCGAAGTATGTACCTATCTACATACTAACAATCTAGTCATTTAAGTTTATTAGGAACGTTGGTTTCATTTGGTAATGATTATCTAATTGCATCTCACTTTATTCAAATAGTAACCTTTTAAGTTTGTATCGATTATGACTCCTCTTCAAAAAATCTACTGTTAGATTTAGTTTTTAAATTATGAATTTAATTATGAAATAAAGTAAACAGTTTTGGGCATCACTAATTATATTATTCAAATTGATAATATAAAAATAAACAAATGGACAGAGATAAATGATTAGTCATAAAATCAAAAAAAAAAACTGATAACAAACGACTCGTTTACTTTAAAAAGCACACATTTTGTAGGTAAATTTTCACGTTGACTAGGTATTCGAACGAAACTTTGCTTAGTTGTCATTTCATTCATTTGACACTGTCAAAGTGTCAAGTGGTAAATCTGTGAAGGAGTGAGGTCGTTGATTTTTTATTAGAAATCTTGGATTTTAATTTTGGTGTATTGATAAAAAATAGGTAGCCATGGACGACGATTTACCGACCGACTTCCAGGTCATCGTTGTTGGGACAGGTAAGCCATATTATTTGTGTAATACCTCACCGGTCATGATGGCGATAGCAGCCTACTTATCGATCCTTTTTTTTCATAGCTGTCTAGTCATCAATTTTACATTTGGAATGCTTTGATTTTCACCCTGTTTATACTAATATCTTCATCTAAGTTTTAATGTATACGTTTTAATATTATTGTGGCCAGAAAAGCGTATACGGCCACTCCTATGTAGCTTAGTCATTAATTAAATATTTGCAGCTACTGTCATTGTCTGCCTGTAATGAAAATGTCGACTACGTTTACAGGTTTCAGTTTCAGAATTTGATGTGGGACAGCTATTTCTACATTATTAATATATTACTAAATATTTAATTAATTTTTCTTAGTTACTGCTGATGTTAGATGATCATATTTTTTTATTTACATAGTTATTTAATAGTACTTTTAAGAATAATTATAGTTTAGTTTTAAGCACTGTCTATGGAAATAATATTTCAATTTGCATAACTCATATGTTATACATAAGAGGAATGTTGATTAGCAGAATTCTTATTTCTAATGAGAGAAAAAGCTGTAGTATATTTTATTTGCATATTTTTTTCAATATGGATGTACAAATGTATGAATGAATTTTCTACAATTTCTGTGAGAACATAAATATCACAATTATTTTTTGACAAAATAGAAATAAAATAACAATTGGATATAATATTGGAATAGAATATGCTTTATTGTATGTACAATACAATAATATTTATCTTATTGGAACAATTCAAAATTTTCAATTATTCACACATAATTTTTTTTTCTACTATGTTACCAATGTAAATTATATAATGAAGTTCTAAATTGTGTTATTGATTAGACAACTTAACAAAAAAAAAACATTCATTATTTCTTAATCTATGAGAAAGCAAGTTTTACAATAAATTAACTATATGAAGCCTGTATTTATTGTCTTCTGAAACTCTTTTACGCAATGATTACTTTACACTATTATTCATAATATTTGATCAATTTTTTTATTAAATCATGTAATTATTTTTTTTAATAATTCACAACAGTACATTTTTGATTAATTAAGCTTCTATTTTATTTTGTTTAAATAATACATTTACATACAAAATACATTAAGAATCTGGTATATAATCGTTGAGACAACATTAGGTAGGGTTTGAACCTCCAGCCACTATAATGCAATTAATAAACTTAGCCTGAAACTGGAACTACTGATGCTTGATACAGGTTCCTTCTATTTATTACAATAACAACATGTGAATATTTTATTTTAAGTAAGTAAGTAAGTTTATGAGTGTGTATGTTTGTTAATTCTTCACGCGTTAATGAGTGGACCAATTTGGATAAAATTTGGTATACTAGAAGCTGACACCCTGGACAGTCAACTAATGCTACTTTTTATAAATAAATATAAGTATATATGTACTAATAAGAGTATAACACATAGACTAATTTACTATATTTGAGGTGAAAACCGATAAACTCATGGGTGGAGATTTCTATGAAACTTTACAATAATATAGATACTAGCTTCACCTCGCGGCGTCGCTCGCGGTTTTGTCGTACCTCGGATAGCACCGCGGGGTTCAGCTAGCATGAATTATAAGTATGAAACAACATATTATTATATAAAATTGTGTAACCTTCATTAGGTATGGTGGAATCCATAGTGGCTGCTGCCTGTAGCCGGATAGGAAAGAATGTTCTACATCTAGATTCAAGTGACCATTACGGTGGTCTCTGGGCTTCCTACAACTTTGATGGGCTACAGAAATTTATCAAAGAAGTCAATGAAAATCCCAAGAGACAAGTACAAGTATACAACTTAGCTGAAAAATGGTATATCGAAAAGTAAGTGGTACTTATATTATTATTTATTTTTACGGAGGGCCTTGTGTCAGTTTGTTTACATCAAATCGAAGGTCAGGGTGATTGTATTCAGTATTACTATTGGTCCATACTGAAATATTCATCAATCACAAGCAAGCTGATGTAAAATAAACTCGTACTAGGTCTCCACTACCTGACGCTTAAATTTTAAACCAGCCAGTTTTAGCCTGTGAACACTTTTTAACAAGAACAATAATTGTAGGGAATTACCGCAAGAAGAGAACAAAGAAGGCGAAGAGAAAGCTGAAGATGCTAAATCAGAGCCTCCCAAGAAGTTGTGGAGTCAGACAAACTTTGCTTCAGAGTATAGGAAGTTTAATATTGATATGACTCCTAAGGTATGTATATTATACTACTTTTCATTTCATTTTTATTTACAGGAATAATGTATAATTGTATTGAAAAAATACATTTTGAGTTAATATCTCATAAAATGGGGGATTAGGATCTATGTTAGGCAGCTGGTAGAGCCTCAGAGAAGTAGTTCGGATTGGTTATATAACTAACTAAAAGGAACGTTTCAGTTATGTTTTTCGAATGAAAAGATCAAATAAATGGTGTTTGGCATTGAAACTTAATTTAGCATCCTCAAGACTATTCAAAGGCCAAATTAATAAAATAATTAATGTTTCTAATATCACTAGTAGCGCGACTTACTTTCTCCCTATTCGAAACTATTATTATCCTTCTCAAAATGGAACACAGATTATTTATTCGGGTTAATTTTGACTGCCTTTGAGGTCTCGGGTTCGATTCCCGGGTCGGACCAAATGTTTGTATGAACTACAAATATTTGTTTCGAAGTTTGGGTGTTTCCTATGTATAATATGTATGTATTAACAAAAAAAAAAGTATAAATGTATGTATTTATATCACTTGTCTAGTACCCATAACACAAGCTCTGCTTAGCTTGGGACTAGATGGCGTTGTGTGGAAGATGTCCGAAATATTTATTATTTATTTAATTGATGTTGACTCAGTAATGGGATAATCTAATTATAATGCACATAAAATGGGTTAAATCTAATTAGAATTTCAGAATTAGATTATCTCATTTGGCTACTAGATCCTGAGACTTTAACGATTTATCTAAAATGCCACATATAAATTAAAGTCCCCTACCGCGTGACTCTGTTTTTTGTCTGTTAATCTAAACACGGTAAACTATAAAAGTACAGAATGGATTTTCATACGGTTTTCACTAATGGATAGAGTGAGTCATGAGAAATACAAAAGTGTCTGTTATTAACGTTTTTTTTTCGTTTACTGAAATATGACGACCATAGTCGAAGTTGATGGTAAATATCGTGGCAACTGAAGCTTCAGCCTTAATAGTGTGCGTTGCGTAATCCAACCGATTAATATAAAAATCTGGTCCGTACCCGTGCGTTGTCGATTCCAGTTGCTAGTAATCATAAAATATATGTAGTTCTCATAGGTACTTATTAGGGATGTTGCGGATGCCGATTTCATCACATCCGCGGATGCGGATGCAGATGCGGATTTTTAAAGGCTCACATCCGCGGATGCAGATGCGGATGCGGATGTTTAAAAACCTATAAAATACAGTTTATGAATATCGAATTACAACAATTTATTTATAAAGTATGTAATTGTTAATATTTTATTATTGAAAATTAATATTAACTAAAATTCTCTTATTTTTTTTAAAATTATGTTGCAAATGTTCGTATTAGTAAATGAAGTTAAAAATAGGAGCATTATATTTAATAAAAAGTAATATTTCCGCTTTTTCTGTTTCAAGGCCGTTACGGAGAGGAACATAAATTAAACCCACGCTACTAAACAGTTGTTCGCTAGGAACCCTGCCTGGTGGAGTGCTTAAAAATTTTCATCCTTATAGGCCCTTCGGCATTGGCATTAGGAGAACCAAAACATTATTGTCAGTATTTATCATACTCCAAATGATTGGTTTTTAATTGGTCATTAACACGTGCAAACGGCACGCGTCATTCGCTGGCCCTGCCCAATTTCTTTCTTGTCGCAACTTGTATATCATTCTCATCCGCATGAACATCCGCATTGATTATTGCTGATGCAGATGCGGATGCAGAAGTCCAAATCCATGCGGAAGCATCCTATGCGGATGCGAATATTCGCAACATCCCTAGTACTGATTAACATAAATTGGTAAATGATAAATTATTTATTTCACATAAATATTGTACATTTACAGGTGTTGTTACAGTTTGAACTATAGAGACCGTCTATTTAGCCACTGTAAAAATGTCCTTATTTGAATTTCTATTAATTATATGTATTTTTTAGTAAAAATAAAAAGAAACTGGTTGGTGGCTTAAAAGCCATGACAGCTTTGAGAAAGTTTATCCTTGTAATCCCATGTATGTAATTTTAAATGTTTAAAACACAGGACGTGATTTAAATACTTATGACAACTTTCGTAAAACGAACTTTATCACCAATTTGTATGAAAAATGGAAGATTATTAATAAAATCTTTAAATTTGCATTGTGCTATCGCTTTCTTTGTTGTTTAGTTGCTCTTCTCTCGAGGGCCTCTGGTTGAACTTCTCATCTCGTCTAACATCGCTCGTTACGCGGAGTTCCGATGTGTCACCCGCGTGCTTACGTGGCTCAACGACCGCCTCACGCCAGTTCCATGTTCTCGCGCTGATGTATTCGCAACCGAAGCTGTCGGTATCGTTGAGAAACGACAGCTCATGAAGATGCTGACATCCATTGTAGGATACAACGAAGAGGAAATGCAAAATGAATTTAAGGGTGAGTTTATTTGAATGTTAAAGATAACTCTGTCTTGTGTTTTTTAAAAACCTCTGACTACAGCAGGCTTTGAAAATTTCTTTCGCGTATCGTGGGAGAGCTATGCTTCGGCATGAATGGGTCGGCTCGACCGGAGTGATACCACGGCCTCACAGAAAACCGGTGTGAAATAGCGTTTGCGCTGTGTTTCACCGAGTGAGTGAGGATACCGGAGGCCCATACCCCAACCCCTCCCCCCATCCCCCAAAGGTCGGCAACGCACTTGTGACGCCTTTGGTGTTGCGGGTGTCCATGGGTGGTGTTAATCGCTTACCATCAGGTGATACGTCTGCTCGTTTGCCCACTATTCAATAAAAAAAAAAAACCTATTTTTAATTCAGATCCATGTAATTCTTCCACTAAAACGTTTTCTAACATCTTTTTAGTGACAAAAATGATTCTGATATGAATGATGATAAAAATTTGAGGAAAAACTCAGGCTCATTAATAGTCTATTGGGAGCCCTAAGTACATTACGATAATAGGATTTTCGATAAAAAATATCAATTGCTGATCAGCTAATTTAATTAGTTCAAAGTCACTAACCACATACAAATCATTTAATACTCTACCTAATATTCTTCTTAATAAGTTACATTTTACTTTAGATTGGAACGACAAGTCCTTCAAGGAGTATCTTACCCACAAAGGTTTGACTCCCAACCTTATCCACTACGTGTTGTTCGCGATCGCCGGCGGAACGAACAATATGCCTTGCTTGGAGGGTGTTAAGGAGTGCAAGAAGTTCCTGATGAGCTTGGGCCGTTACGGCAACACGCCCTTCCTTTGGCCCATGTACGGGAGTGGGGAGCTGCCTCAATGCTTCTGCAGGTATACTAATACATCCATACCAATATTATAAATTTGAAACTAACTCTGTCTGTCTGTCTTACGCTTTCACGGCTAAGCTGCTGCACCGATTTCAATAAAATTTTGCCTGGAGACACTTTGATTCTCGAAGAAGATAGGCTACTCTTTTTTATTAGCTGAATGAACCCCGCGGTACAACAATAAACGCGGGCAACGCCGCGCGCGAATCTTTATAAATTGTAGCCTATGTGTTATTCTGATGTATAAGCTACATTATTGTTTGTTTTATCAAAATCCATTCTGTAGATTTTGCGTGAAAGAGCAACAAACATCCTCACATACATACTCACAAACTTTCGCGTTTATAATATTAGTAGGATTTCAAACTTCAGGCATATTTGTACCAAGGCGGAATTAATGCTCGAGCATTCTTTACTAGCCAACCTTGGGTAATGTAGATAGTAATGTTAAATAATATTATTTGTGCTCACTCCGTCTCTGAGTCATCACAAATGTTTATAATATACAATAATACGAAAGTTTTATTTTGTTGTCACAACTGTATTTGTTTAACGTTATTTGCTTGCCATGTCGCGTAGCTATACCTAGGGGTAAACAAATTCTTACTCCCTACTCCTTACGTAGGGGTCATGTAGGTCGCAGAACGATCTCCGTCCTCCATTAGCGTAAGCCTGAGGGTGACAGATGGCCTCATCTGTCGTCTATGTAAACCGTGAAAAGATTTCTTCTATTATTACTTTGAATAGGTCTCAAGAAGCATTGGAGCAGTTTAGGGAGTTTTAAGACCCTTTTTATTTATTGTATAGGGGGCAAACGAGCAGACGTATCACCTGACGGTAAGCGACTACCGTCTATGGACACCCGAGGCGTCACAAGTAGGTTGGCGATCTTTTAAGAAGGAGTACGCTCTTTTATTGAAGGTTTGAAGGTCCTCTTTTTAACCGGAGCTGATCTGTTGACTGAAAAAAATCTAAAAAAAGGAAAACCACCGTTTTCAAAGCTTATCCACTCTGTTTGTTAAATACTATAGTCGCAAAAGTTATGAAATGTATGTAATAGGGATATTTGGGTTAAAACATTTGCCAAAAATTAATAAGATAAATATTTTACTTCTTTCGAACTGTATTGGATAAGTAAATTCGCTAACATCTGACTGTTTTTAAAAAAATAAAGGGTGGGTTTCACAGGCAGTTCTCTAGCAACTTAAAACACATCCTGACTACACCACAAGCTCATAGTCCAGACGACTGATTGCAGGTTAAAAAGAAAAAAAAATTGTTTAAAACGTGGTCAGCATCACTAGTTCGTATAAAGTTATAGTAATAAACAAACTCTAATACAAGTATTTCGCCGCCACAGCTCTAAAGACGCGACAATTGTAAATTGTTATAATTGTTGCAAAAAAGTGCACCATGAACGCGCGGGCTTGACGCGCGACGGTCGACGGTTCAATGACCTAAATGTGCACCACTCGACTACGCAAACAAAAATGAAGTAACTTTCTAATGTTGCATGCTGCACAGTTTCAAATATCGTAATTTTAAATTATTTCAGTTATTACGTTGGTATTCTAAAGTGATAAATAATAAAAATAATAAAAAAACACGTAATACGGTCAATCCTATAAATCTTTGCCCAACCCTACTGCACACGTTCTTCACTCAAACAATTAAAATTCAAATCGATATTGTGCTCTATTTCAGTTTTTTTTTTATTATTTCATATGATGGCCTAATTGGTTTCCTATAGAGCTAATTGGCAACCATTGTTGCCTATTATTTGAAAATTATAAATTTATATTGACCGATAGCCTTTTTAGACTAGTAAATATACGTTTTTGTATTACTAAAATAGTCCTTGTAGTATCCATTTTGTCCTCCATTATCAGTTTTATAGTGTTTATATCTTAATAATAGCCTAAAACCCTGTTTCACCGGTTACAGATATGTTCAGCATAGCTTAACTGACAGATGGTTTTACACAATTTATACTATAGAAACGGTAAATTATTTGTTAGTTAAGCTATCCGTAACTTATCTGATTTGACAATGGCTGGGAATGACGTCACGCCATAGTTGCATATATTGAAAAATGCAGTGTCTATCGAGAGATACAAATTCGATTTGACAGTCATCTATCCCATTATCCTACTACTATTATAAAGGCGAAAGTTTGTAAGTATGGATGTATGTATGTATGGATGTTTGTTACTCTTTCACGTAAAAACTACTGAATGGATTTGAATGAAACTTTACCACAATATAGCTTATACATCAGAATAACACATAGGCTACTATTTATAAAGATATAGCTTCGCCTCGCGGCGTTGCCCGCAGTTATCATCGTACCGCGGGTAGCACCGCGGGGTTCAGCTAGTATATAATAAAAGTGAAGTATGTTTCTGCATTCAGTAGCCATAATTTGGTGCAGGTGAACTGCTAAATATTCAGAACTCAATCAAATTAAGACGTTTATTTTGTTCCTAATTAAGGACATTCGGTGATTCATAATATAGAGGTCTTGAAAGTTGAATGCCATTTCGTTCTTTGCAAAGGCACGTGTTACTTAGGAAGGTTTACAAATAGTTTATTTATTTTATTATATAACAATAGTTACATGATTTTGAAATTTTTTCATCATTTTGAATCTTGGTCAAAATTCAGAGCTCGCCTTTATTGATGAATCAGACCTGTCTCCCAAAGATTAATTAATTGATGTAGAAAAATATTTCGAAACGCCTTTGTGCGTAGCAGTTATTTTTATATTTTATACGCCATAAAAATGTCTGTGAATCGTCGGTGCTCCCATTCTGTTAGAGGATTGTTACCAACTAATTATCTTTTTAAATATTGGTTTGGAAAAAGGTATTTGGAGCTAATAAGATGCCGCTTGCGATAATAGATATTACTCTCTATTTGGGCTTACTTACGCTATAAAGAACCAATCCGAAAATTTGACCGTGGGAGAGCTATGCTTCGGCATGAATGGGTCGGCTCGACCGGAGTGATACCACGGCCTCACAGAAAACCGGTGTGAAATAGCGTTTGCGCTGTATTTCACAGAGTGAGTGAGGATACCGGAGGCCCATACCCCAACCCCTCCCCCATCACCTTTCCCATCCCCCAAAGGTCGGCAACGCACTTGTGACGCCTTTGCTGTTGCGGGTGTCCATGAGCGGCGGTAATCGCTTACCGTCAGGTGATACGTCTGCCCGTTTGCCCACTATTCAATAAAAAAAAAAACACACTTGCCAACATCCTTGGTTGGATGGAACCAATCCAACCAAGTTGCATAAGTAGGTTGATTTATAAATGGCTAATAAAGGTTTGTGTTGTTTATTGATTAAGTATGGTGTTAATTTTATTGCAATTAATTAGTATATCTCAATAAATAAAATAAATTCTATAAAACATTATACTAAAAGTCTTTACATCAAGAAAATAAACAGACGATTTAACGCTGAAACTTTTATTTTCATGGAACCATTGAACTGATTTGTTTGAGTTGTTTACAAGGTTATTCACCAGGAAGTTTATAATTAAAATGGAGGGAGAACAAATGCTCTCTATGGGTCGATTGAAGCAATAAAGTTTTAACGTTTATGTTTTATTCTAGATCGTATGAATCTCCTATTATTAGGAATATTAATATTTTTGCATTTTATTGTAATTACTAGCTAGAGACCTCGACTCCGCCCGCGTGTTGTCAGTTAATGCGGTATTAAGTAGCCTAAATCCTTCCTCAAGAATCAAAGTATCTCTAGGATAAATTTAATTTGAAATCCATGCAGCAGTAAGCTGTGAAAGCGTAACAGACAGACGTACAGACAGAATTATTTTCGAATATATAATACTAGTATTTTATAATATTAGTTTTTATTTATTTAGTTCTTTATTTACAACAGCTAATTATTTAGGAAATGTATGACTAGGTACATTGGGGATTAGGTTTCATTCATGTTTAAATAGACTGAACCTGTGTCTGTTACACGTACCTATAATCTTTTCTTTGTTTGTTTCATAACTTATAGATTATGCGCCGTATTTGGCGGCGTATACTGTCTGAACCGGCCGATTGACAAGGTGGAGACGAAGACCATCGATGAAGGCAAGACGGTGGTGACTATCGAAAGCAAGTCAAAGACATTGAATTGCGATCACCTCGTGATCGGTATTAACGAATGTCCTAAGGACTTAATCTCTCCCGAACCAGCGGAGAGTTGCGACATATCAAAGGCGGTGTTCATCACCAATGGGAGTATTATGAAGAGTGAGAAGGAACCCCTGTCTCTCCTCCGGTTCCCACCAATCACTGATGATGATAATGCTGTCACTGTGCTGGAAGTTGGATCCGCTACTGGATCGTGCCCTAAAGGGTTGTGTAAGTATACACACATATATATTATGAATATACATACACACACAAACAAACATATGTGCACACGCGCGCACATACACAAACATTTACCCACCTACGTACACAAATACATCCACTAACAAACACATGCATACCTACATCACATAAACATGAGAAAAAGCCAATTTACTTAGGCATCGAAAAAATACAGAAACGAAATTGAATCTATAAAGGATAAATAGTTTTACAAAGATGTGTATGTGACATCGAAGATCACGTCATGCTTTGTACACGCGCTCGTGTCCGCGCCGCTGGGGCTAAAACTAGTCGGGCATTTCGTCCCCATTTGTAAATATATATATTAACTATTTTATTATATATACAACTATTGTATTATAAAAAATAAATTATAACTATTTTCTTAATTTACAGTTGTCTTGACTTTGAGCTAACTATTCGAAATTTCTAGTAGTACTTCACACTAATCATTTTCAATTAGTTGAATACAGTGTACGAACACTCGAATTTCATAATGAAAAAGTCATTTCATGTGTCTAATTATATTTGTACGCCTTCAGGCGTAGCATATCGCTCTGTATAATTTCGGTGTCATGTATTTTTTCCCTGAAAGTGCCAATAAGTAAGTCGACAAGTTTCGTATTGTTGGAGACATTTGAGGCCTTTTTACGTGCGCTCGGTTATGATACGAGTATCAACGTGACTCACTTCCTTGAATACTGAAGAAGAATTTGTAATTACGTGCGAGAATGTTTTAGACACGAATTTGTAATCGTTTCTATTGTCAGGATTGATGTGACTTTACAACAAAGAGTTAAGTCCGAGAGCGATTAGTTTTTTCTACCTTTGAGTATTTATAAAGTGTAGTTTTTAAATAACCCATTTGATAAATTGTATTAATAAATTAATAATTACATTGTATTATAAATGGGGATCTATCTATTTATATCTTTAAACGAGTTATTCTTGTGTAAATACAATCTGAATTTCGGAAACGATTCTTACGATTTTCATGAAATTTAGTATGCTGGGGGTTTCGTGGGTGAGAAATCGATCTAGATTGGATGAATTTTTAGAAAATTTGCCTAAAAGCCTAGTACTAATTATTAAACTTAAATGACTTGAAGGTAGCCAACCATAACGTCACAAGTAATTGTCAAGTATACATACCAGGTGCTGCAGAACCTACCTACTTTTACACGTTTAGGGAAAATTAACTTATTATTCAAACCTTATTTTAGAGCTGGACACTGATACAGGTACTTAGAAAGTTCATTCGAAAGTTGACTCAAAAAGGACTTAAATATTTTCATACGTAATTTACTCTACATATAAACATAGAAAATAAAAAGGAAAAAGTTACGTAACGGTAGCATATCGGTCTAATCTTGATATTGTTCGTATTTTAAAGCAGCTGTTTGCTTCAACAGAACGTATGAAAAACCTTCAGGGTCACGTTGCTTTTTTCAATTAGTTTTTTTTGGACAATTGCGCCACTCGATTACACGTTGAGCTTCCGACTTTTTGTTAGCTATATGTGAGTCACTACCACAGATAATTTAATGGGTTTTTGATTAGACTGAGATTTTTCTTTAACTTTTACCGTTATATGATAATAGTCACAGTAAAATAAGTACTGGGACGACTGATGGGACATTTAACGATGGTCGATTTCTGTATTAACGTTTAAAAGTAGATGATGCCATTATCGACCTACATAGTTTTTAGTGTTTCTAAAAACTCAAATATGATTGCATATGCATTTTTGGTATAGTGCAAGGGTAATCTTTATAAACGAAGGAACAAACTTATTGTAAGAGTACTTTTTAAAATGGTAAAATGAAGACAATAACTACGAATATACAGTTACTCAGCTCAGGCACTTTTTTTTTTTTTTTTTTTACGTGTGGAAACCCCCTCGGGCCGTCACCCCGCCGGGGATTGCGGCGGGGCGGTGTGTCGGAATCGAACCGACTAAAACCACACGGTGTGCCAACTCTGCGCCTGAGAAGGGAGGGGTCCGGGAATCGCAGATATTACACGACCGGACGCCTCCCAGCGCCTGCCCGCACTGAAGCGGGCACCGTCTGCTGTTAAAATCTCGATTTAGGCGACGCACGGCACACGCGTACGTCGCCCCCTCGCGGTTGGCCTGTAATGCGGATGGAGGGGAAAACCCATCCCGTCCATCCGCGGCCACACTCAGGGCGGCATGAGGCGCTGATAGGCGCGCCTCCGCCGCCCCGTGCGCCGGCGGCGGATCGGGTCCGAGTGGATATCGTCCTCCCGGGCCTTCTCCGCCGCCTCCTTCTGCGAAATTACTTCTTCACAGAAGGTCGCGACCGCGGTAAAACTGCTGTCGCTACCGGCCATGGAGCGTATGATGGCCGGTAGCGACAGATCTCCTCCGATGACTGCAGTGAGGGCCCGGCGCTGCTCCGCCCAGGCGGGGCAGAACTCCAGCGTATGCTGGGCCGAGTCCTCACTGCAGTCGCAGTGGTGGCAGGCGGGACTCAATTCCCTCCTAGCGACCGAGTGCAGGTACTTTCCGAAGCAACCGTGCCCGGAAAGCACCTGCGTCAGCCGGAAGGAAAGGGTCCCGTGCTGCCGCCCTGCCCACTCGAGGATGACCGGCTGGAGCGCCTCCACGGTGGCAAAGCCAGCGCGTGGTGCCTCCAGCCGGGACGACCAACGAGCCATCGTGGCTCGGCGAGCGGCTTTACGCCAATCGCGTACCTCTTCGGGCGGAGGACGATACCCGTTCTCCACCCGATATTCAGCCGCTCGCCGATAAACTTCGGCGAGCACCTCCGCCTCCAAATCCCACGGGGGTGTTCCGGCCAAGGCGCACGCCGCCTCCGTCGACACGGTGCGGTATCCGCGTATGGCTCTGACCGCCAATACCCTCTGAGGCCGCCAGAGGCGTGCCTTATTCTGGGCGGTCAGAGCCGGGACCCACACCGGTGACCCGTATAGGGCCATCGACCGGACCACCCCCGTGAAGAGGTTCCTTGTAGCGACGCTGGCTCCACCCAAGTTGGGCAAAAGGCGCCCAAGGGCGGAGGCAGCGCCGACCAGCTTCGGAGACAATTGTCGGAAGTGCTCGTCGAAGAGCCACCTACCGTCGAGGATCAGGCCCAGATACCTCATCTGGGCCCGAACCGGTACGAGGACCGAGTTGACTTCGATGGAGGCGCCGGGGGGTGGACCACGACGGGGCCCATGAAATAATAGGGCCTCCGTCTTATCCAGGGCCACCCGCAAGCCCAGCGCCTCGATGCGCCCAACCACCAGAGAAACACCCCTGGTGGCCAGGCGCGCCGCCTCTTGGAAATTGGCCCCCCGAGCTGTGACCAAAGTGTCATCGGCGTAACAAATTACGCCCAGCCCGGGGGGCAGACGACTTCGAAGGACCCAGTCGTACCCCACGTTCCACAGGAGTGGTCCGAGGACAGACCCCTGTGGAACGCCGCACGACATGGGTCGCCGTCTCAAGACGCCATCTCGGTCCTCGTACACGACGGTACGCTCCTTCAAATAGTCTGCCACCAGCCGCCTCAGGTACTCTGGCACCCCATGATACTGGAGTGCTTCCCTGATGCAGCTGAATGGCAGACTATTAAAGGCGTTGGCGATGTCCAAGGACACCGCCAACACCACGCCGCCACAGCCAACCGCCTCTTCGGTCACGGCCCTAAGGCGCATCACGGCATCGACTGTCGAACGCCCCTCTCGGAACGCGAATTGGGCGTCCGACAGGTCGGGCCCCACCTCGCTGAGATGCTGGACGATGCGGGCAGAGAGAATCCTCTCGAACAATTTGCCCGCCTCGTCCAGCAACACGATGGGCCTATAGGCCGCGACCGAATCGGCTGGCCGTCCCGGCTACTCAGCTCAGGCACTAGCCTAAGGCCGCAACTTACACTCAATTATTTGTGCATTCTAACAACCCACGGAGAGTTAGATAGAGCAAAGTCAACTCGGACGGGAGGAGATTTTATTATGTATATTTAATCACTAGCTGACCCTCGCAACCTCGTTTGCGTCTTATATTGCCCGTAGCGTGAAATTTTTTCCCCGTTTTTGAAACATTCTTCATTGGTGCTCCGCTCCTATTAGTAGTAGCTTGATGATATATAGCCTATAGCCTTCCTCGATAGATGGACTATCTAACACTGAAATAATTTTTCAATACGGACGGCGGTTCCTGAGATTAGCGTGTTCAAACAAACAAACTCTTCAGCTTTAGTATTAGTATAAATTGCGTTACTGTCGCGACAAAAGAATTTGATCTTAACTGACACCATTGCAAGGCTCTGTACAGACTCACTTATTACAGAATATATATATATATTCCTAAATTAAACTTTTAATTGGCCAAGTTTAGAATTAAAAGATAAGATAAAGCATGGTTATATTTAAAGAGCATTGATATTAATAAAGTGAATTATGTTAACAGTTGTGGTGTACTTCATAACCAACATGGTCAAGGATGCCCAGAGCGACCTCCTGCCGATCGCCGAGAAGATCTTCGACATGTCTGGTGGGGACCAATCTGCTGAATCTGAGAAACCGAAGGTAATGTTTAATTTAATAAGCATTAATTTAGAAGCCTCCTTGCGAAGAAGATGCCTATGGCCAGTAATGGCGCAGCGTAGAGATGTGGCCTCCGCATTTACTATGGGCAGTGATCAGAGGAATTGTTCGAACTGATATCTCCGTCGTCTCTTTCCGCTATCGTCCTACACGGCACCAATTTCATCCCCATAATTTAGATGGTTGGCAGTCCACAACTGTATGCTTTTTCTAACTTTCTGCCTCGCATAACAAAACTGTGGAATGAACTGTCGCCTACGGTATTTCTGGACCAATATGACCTTCAATCGCTCAGTAGCTCCAAATAGAGGTCAAGACCCTCAGAATTGATGATAACGACGCAAGGAGGACGACCTTCAAGAAAAGACCGTACTCTTTCTTAAAAGGCTGGCAATGCACTTGTGACGTCTCTGGTATTCTGGAGAGGGTGTCAAACTTAAAACAACACATAACGTAAATTAAAATTATTTTAATGGTGTTTAAATTGTCACCACTATGTATACTTTCAGTGCCAACATACGGTTTATAAGCCACATCCGAAATGAGACCTAAAAGTAACATTAGTAGAGCACTAATTTCTTGAGGTATTACATCGTCATCATCAATAGCGTTTAACAGTACAGGCTTCTCTTAACCTCTTCTCTCTCTCTCTCTCTCTCTCTCTCTTCGACTCTTCTTAACCAGGTAGTTTTAGCCTACTATACGGTCTGTTTTCTTTCTATTTACATTGATGGTATCTTGCATCTTTTCTTTTTGCATCCTTTCATCGCTTTTTACTACACACCTGGGATGAATAGGGCTGATGGCATGGGAATTCGGGGCAAACGAGCAGACGTATCACCTGATCGTAAGTGATTACCGATGCCCGAGGCGTTACAAGTAGGGAGGGGGTTGGGGGTATGAACCTCCGGTACCCTTACTCGGTGAAACATAGTACAAGCGCTATTTGACACCGGTTTTCTGCGAGGCCGTGGTATCACTCCGGTCGAGCTGGCCTCTTCAAGTTTTAAAGATATTAAAGAGGTTCACTTTCTTTTCTCTTCTTCCTAGCTTTTAGTCCATGGGCCAGGGCCTGTTTTTCATAATGATTACTAACAATCTGAATATTTGTGAGTAGCTTCATTTTGACGAGACGCCCAACTTTTTCCTCTATGAAAATTCTCGATAGTAAGGGGTAAAACAGTATGGAGGCGTCAAAAGTGTTAAATGGGTGAATGGTTAAATTTTAATACTAACAGCTACTTTATTAATTAAATCTTGAAACAATTTTATAACAAATTGAAAACAATAATTGTCCTACAAAAATTATGATTCTATCAAAGTGTCCCCCACTCCCAATATGTATCAACAACTAGGTCTAAAAAAATTATTACTAGGCCGGCTGATTTTTCCATTGTTGCTTAGCAAATATTTCCTTTATGAACTGGTCACATTGTTCTACAAATTGAGTGATACGTTTTTCCAGTCCTACGCTCGTAAATAGTCAATTTTACGATACTACTTTTTTTATTACTAACTGTAGGACATAAATATATAAGATAGGTTAGCGTATTTCTTACCCAAATAAAACAGTGTCCTACAAAAAAATAGGTATCTATCGCTAGTCCGACAAGAATTATTCAAAATTAAATAGTGCAACTGCAGCCGTTGTAAAACAAATTCCATGAAAAGGTGTAGCACGATTACTGTTTAATAAATAAAAAAATATGATCTTTTTTTAAATTTTAATATTTTTTTTTAATTAATAAAATACAAAAATATATACATATACAATTATTAAATTAATCTTCATCAGATTCACTCGATGTTTCTTTTTCGCTACTAATTTCACTTTCTACATCATCATCTTCTTGGCTACTATCATTTTCGTCTATATTATCGAACTCTTCAATAAAATAATTAAAATAGTTAATAAATTGGATAATAATAAACAAAAATAATATTTATAAATTACCTTGTAAATTAGAAGATATTTCTTCAAGTGACGGACTTTGTGGGGCATCGAACCAATAGTATTCGTATTTGCCTTCAATTACTGTCCACCCATAATTTTCTGGCGTTTTTTCTATGGGACTTCGCATGTGTGCATTACACCATACACTGCTAATGTACAGAGTTCTTTTTACTTGCTGTAACAGTTCTTCTTTTGTTGGTGGCAAACTTGAGGGATCATATCATATAATATTCTTTTTTTAAATTTTTTCGTTTTCATTTTTGCATTTATAACTTTTTTCAAATAATTCATATCGCCCTTTTAGTCCGGTCAATTTAGACCAAAAAATAATAGTGAAGCTACATAAATTCCCAACAAGCTGAAAATTAGTGAAATTGTTCAAAACATAATTATAAACAATACCTGAAAGTTCCCCATCATTCCCGTGTGAGGAAAAAAAATTATTCAAGGTCAAAGGTCAAAAAAATGAGATTTTCACGATTTTCAGCAAAACGGTAAGTTTTATCATAAAAGTGCCTTAGACAAAATTGTAGATCATAAAATTATCTATAAGATATGGATTAATACTTTTTTCCTACGAGCCACCGCTTCTGAGATATAACGATTCAAAAAGTTATAAAAGTTGTTATCGTCATAATATGCACGAGTACGCCACGTATCTCTAGAGTTGTTAAATATTATTTTTTTTTACTCGAGTTTTTTCTCGGTTTTTATCCTAAATTATAATACAGTGTCCCCTAAAACTTTTGTGAGTATTGTGCATGAATGTATTGCTGCTTGTTTTTGTAAACAACTTTTCTAGTCGTTTTATGAAACCTATTCCTTGTGCTCTAGTTTTAAAATAACAAAACATTAACTCGTGAATTTCGTCTTTGGACCACTTTCTTCGTGCATGTTGAGTATCTTGTGAACTCGTCGTGGTCGATTCCGATATACTGGCAGAACCAATGGGAACGTCCCTTTTCTGCAAAGTGTCATTGGCATCTCAGTACAGGTCAGCTGTGGCATTTTCGAGTTCCCCGACTCCCGCCCGCCTGTTCAGTAGGGAGTCACTGAGACATCGGGAGCATCAACATTCATATGATTAGTGGATAATCATCATGATATTTTGAATCAAGCCTGGTACGAAAGAAAACAATGAATAAAACTGAAGAACGATTGAAAGTCCTAGACGCAGCTGCAGCTATTTTTTTATATAATTCATATACCCTCTACCAAGTCGCATGTTTGAAGATTTAAATAATGAAATCCCAGAATCGTTGACATTTCTTGTGGAACGAATGATTTAAAAAAAATAAACGATCAAATTTAGATCATTTAAAATTAATATGCACAAAAATTTGCCATTGTATCATGACTGCTGTTCGACCATGGTCTTTTAAGTCTAAATTACAAATAGGCCTCGCAGTTTTTTTTCATCGAAGGTTCGAATCTAAACGACTTATACAAAACTTTTCAGCTTTTGGTTTATGTGCTTCTTATAATGATACAAATAATGTACGAGGCAGCAGCAGTTTTCCATCGTCCTCCTCATGTCCTGATCACAACTGACCCGTGGAGTAGGAGGAGTAGGCCTACTGGGGAAACCACGTTAAAAAAACGCACTAAGTACACTACCTCATAGGTGGCGTGGAAATGTGTGCATATTTTAACAATAACAACTTTTATAACTTTTTGAATCGTAATATCTCAGAAACGGTGACTCGTAGGAAAAAAGTATTGATCCATTTGTTATAGATAATTTTATGATCTACAATTTTGTCCAAGGTACTTTTATGATAAAACTTACCGTTTTGCTGAAAATCGCGAAAAACTATTTTTTTTGACCTTTGACCTTGAATTTTTTTTTCCTCACACGGGAATGATGGGGAACTTTCAGGTATTGTTTATAATTATGTTTTGAACAATTTTACTAATTTTCAGTTTGTTGGGAAATTATGCACCAAAATGTCTAAATTGACCGGACTATTTATTAATGTCATTTTTTGTTTTTAATGAATAAATTCTACATACATATTCTTCTATAATTTTAAGAATTTCAGTGGATGTTGTTAATTCCGTAAATATATATCGTTGAAGTTGTAGAAAAGCTGTTTGAAATTTTGTATTTTTTTTTAAATATTGAATGGCCTTTTTTCCTTTTCGGTAAAAAGCAGGATTGCATTCATTCCCCGTAAAAATATGACATACAGCAAGTGAACGAGATAATTGTTCTCCAAGCTTGGCAAAGATTTCATTTATGTTCAGATACAATTTTTTCTTACCTGTACTTAAATTAATTATTATTTCAATTTCATCTTTTAAGTATTTGAAATTTGCCAACATTATCACAGGTATATCAGAATCTGTACAATGAACCAGCACACGATAGTTAATAATAATAATAATAATAGATATACAATCTCAGAGAATATTTTCTTCATACTGATGTGGGAATGCATCGCAGTGTAGTTGCAGTGGACACCGGACTCACTCCGCTTGCTCTGGCTAAAGAGAATTGGCGCAAACCTGTGGTACTTAGTACTGATGATCGCAGGGAGGTATGGAAGGGCAAGGAACTCCATGGTCGGTTTTATCGGGCCCTTCATGGACCCGATATAGATTTTAAAACATCTACGTCCTGGCTACGGTATGGTGATCTCTTCGGAGAAACCGAAGGTTTTGTTTGTGCGATTATGGACGAAGTTATCATGACGAATAACTATCGGAGGTATATCCTGAAAGATGGTACGGTCGACATCTGTCGGGCATGTCACCGTCCTGGAGAATCTATCAGGCATATTATTTCTGGTTGTTCTCGTCTTGCTAACGGCGAGTATTTGCACAGGCACAACCAAGTAGCTAGGATCGTACATCAGCAACTTGCCCTTAAATACCATCTTGTGAACTCAGAGGTGCCATACTACAGGTATGTGCCCGACCCAGTTCTCGAGAATGGTCGTGCTACATTATATTGGGATCGATCTATTATTACAGACAGGACTATTGTTGCCAATAAGCCTGATATTGTGGTGATAGATCGATTAGAGCGCCGCGCAATTATTATCGATATCGCCGTTCCTTATGACGAGAATCTCGTGAAAGTCGAAAAAGAAAAACAAATAAAATATTTGGATCTATCTTACGAGATTGTCGATATGTGGAATGTGGATTCGGTAATAATTGTTCCGATAGTCGTATCTGCTCATGGATTGATTGCCAAGAGCCTCGACCAACACCTTAAGAGGCTCACGTTAGAAGGCTGGATCAAGGGTCTGATACAGAAGGCAGTCCTTCTTGACACGGCACGCATAGTGAGGAGGTTCCTGTCTTTGGAGCCCTAACCACCGGTTTCTTGGTCCCTGTACCCGAAGTCGGTGGTCTACTATTTTTTATATTTTTAAATATATATTATGTTATTGTTTATCTTTTTTATGTATTTAAAAATGTAATTAATATGTATATATAATTAAATAAAGAGAATAATAATAAATATTCCGGACATCTAACACACAACGCCATCTAGTCCCAAGCTAAGCAGAGCTTGTGTTATGGGTACTAGACAACTGATATAAATACTTATATACTTTTTTTTTTGTAAATACATACATATTATACATAGAAAACACCCAAACTCCGAAACAAATATTTGCAGGTCATGCAAACATTTGGTCCGACCCATAGTTAGTGTTAAATTGGCAAATATGGGACAAATTTTGGTGTCACCTTCTTCATGATAACAAGAAAGGTTATAATCAATCACTCTTTTTATTTTATTTTCGCTGGATAAACATAGCACTGATCATAATTAACCTTTACAGTCTTTCCTGTCATTAATATCACAAACTCATCTCTTGTCCAATCTTCAATTATAAATTGAACAATTTTTCTTTAAAATTAGAACTTCTCAATAATTTACAGAACTCTGTGGGACGTCTATTTTCTTTCCGTATGTTGTCATATTGAGTATCGTCTTCACCAAATGGACAGTTATAAAAATTTCATGACTAAGCAGGAATTATTGGTAACTTCCGAGAGTAGGACAGGAAAAATGTACCACTCAATTTGTAGGACTATATGGCCATTTCATAACGGAAATATTTACTAAGCAACAGTAATAAAATCAGCCGGTTAGAAATAATTTTTTTAGACCTAGTTGTTGGTACATATTGGGAGTGGGGGACACTTTGATAGAATCATAATTTTTGTAGGACAATTATTGTTTTCAATTTGTTATAAAATTGTTTCAAGATTTAATTAATAAAGTAGCTGTTAGTAATAAAATTTGAACATTCACCCATTTAACACTTTTGACGCCTCCATACTGTATTAGCCCTCACTATCGAGAATTTTCATAGAGGAAAAAGTTGGGCGTCTCGTCAAAATGAAGCTACTCACAAATATTCAGATTGTTAGTAATCATTATGAAAAACAGGCCCTGGCCCATGGACTATTTTATTATTCTCAAGATAATTTGAGGTCGGGTACGTGTCTTAAACATTTTTTAATTTTTTTGTTGATTTTTTTGTTCCAGTGCTTGTGGTCCCTGTTCTACAACGTAAAGGACACGAGCGCGCCCGTTGACAGCATGAACGACAGCGTACACGTGTGCTCCGGACCTGACGCTGGACTAGACTTCGATAGGGCCGTGGAACAGGTATGTTCATAACTATAGCCCATCTAATCTAAAAGACTACGACAGAAACTGTACGACAGTTCTGACAGATTGAAGAGTAGGGAGGGTGTCAAAGAAATCGATTATTACAATAGCCGATTCTTGATTTTATTTCCTTAAAAAATTGAAATCGATTTGTAAATAACATTTCAATTTTTTACATCAAATAATAGATAACGAAACGATGCGAAAATTTTAAATTAAAGTTAGCGTGTTGTCAGTGTATCTATTGAAAAAAAAATGACTATAACAGTTTTATTCATGAGTTTACGTTAAAGTTGACAGAGCATATGTTCAGACTCGCCGAGATACGTCGCTCGTGTGGTATATGCTATATATCGTCATGCTACATTCAAAAGGAGCAGAGTATCATTAAAATATGTTGCAAAATTGAGGAAAATAAACCTTATGAGAGGTTCGATTGCATGCCTCAATATAACGTTTTGTATTAAAAACAAATTTGTTTACGCTGTTGATCGGGCTACATCAAGTAAGGCGGCAACCTAATATGCAACACTAAGTAATAAAAAGATATTTTTTACTTAAAGGAGTTTTTACTCTATATCGAATAATTCGTATCCACTGTTATTGGCATTCTAATTAAAATAAAATGATGATAAGCTTCACATCTTAATATTTCTATAAACAATTACAATCTACTTATATAGGTACAGTTTTATTAATTTATCATAATATAGATAACTGTTTTAGTTACTGGCGTTACACAACTTACATACTGGCCACTAATTAAAACAAGTGATTAATTTAAAAAATAATTATAAACAAGTTTTTTTATTGCTTGTTAAAAAAATTACTTTAAATATTAGTAGTTTAATTGTTCAGAAATATGTACGCCGCCATTTTGTTATGGCAGCTATTTTGAGTTAATAATAATACGGTTTATATATGATTGCATTGTCATGAGAACCAAAGGTATATTTCATATTTCAACTCAATCGGAAATCGGGACGTGGATCAAATTTAACTTACAAGATTTGATTAGGTACAGACAAACATGTTCAAACAAAAAAATTCAAGAGTATTTAAACAAAAAATAATCTAACGGGCAACGTTGATATCTCATACAACCTCGACGTTTTCTTTTGTGCCTATTTTGCTAACCATTATCACTATTTCTTTGAAGTGATGAGGAAAATGGAAACTATCGTTTACAGTCACTCTCGGTCTTTCGACTATACTCGTATGATATCAACATCAAGAGTCTTTAACAGTCCACCACTGGACATGGGCCTCTCCTTAGAGATGAATTTTTGGCCTAATTACAGTATTGTTATTATTATTCACTGCCTCTATGGCGCAGTGGTAGCGTATGCGACTGGTGTTCTTGATGTCTCGGGTTCGATTCCCGGGTCGGACCAAATTTTTGTATGGTCTACAAATATTTGTTTCGGAGTTTGGGTGTTTTCTATGTATAATAGTATGTATTTACAAAAAAAAGTATATATGTATTTATATCAGTTGTCTAGTACCCATTACACAAGCTCTGCTTAGCTTGGGACTAGATGGCGTTGTGTGTAAGATGTCCGTTTTTTTTTATTGTAGTTTCATTTTGTTTTTTTTCTGATTTAATGATATATGACACGAATAAAATGGGATGGGTTGTATAGGCAGCAACGATTCAATATATTTATTAATGATGGCGAATGAAACTCGTCTTTTGAATAAAGAAGTAAAATGAAATTTACTCCATGTTAATAACAATTTTATTTTTCTGACCAGGCTGAACAAATCTTCAAGAAGATCTGTCCTGGTCAGGAGTTCCTGCCCCGTGCCCCTGATCCTGAGGAGATTGTGTTCGAAGATGACGTGACGCATGGACCCGAGTTCCAGCGTGAGCACGAGGACGAGGCCGAGGGCGACGCTCCCAAGTAGTCGGCTTGCCGCGACTGGCCTCGCTCTGTCAGCACGTTTGAGTGGAGTTCGTGCGTCCAAGGCCTTAGAACACGTGGATTGACTTTTATACTGTAGGAATTTCAAATAAAGAACATTATCAAATATTGCTATATTGCACCTTATAAGCTTTATAACAAAATCCACAATTCTCTCCTTGGTCTACGAGTATTTTGCTCTTATTTGTAAGTCGTATTGAAATGTCGATAATTTAAATCATTTGTAACGCTTAAACGTGCTGAAACTAAGATGTAATCTCAGTAAGATTTATATGCTTTGGTCGCTTGACTTCGCGCATTCCGACTGGTGTGTTAAGGTGGCGAATGTAAGATACGGAAGTTTGAAACCATTGATAGGTACCACGCATTTTACGAGCGCGTATTTTGAAGTTCGTGACCCGCTGAGTCCGTTGCCTTGAGAATTAATAAATGAACTGATAGCGACCTTATCACTGATTTTTTTTTCTAATTATGAAATTGATATTTAAATTTTGCAATAATTGGGACTGGTGGGTCGTTACCTATTCTATCCGTGGTCTGTCAGGGTAGACTATTACCAGCTGGGTTGTCTTGATCTGTTCAGCAAGATCAACTTGTAGCTTTCGGAGGCTAACGTTTATTGATTATAGGTTACAGCCAACAGAAACCCGAGATCTAGTTGATAACCAGTGTTAAACGGACTTGATATCATTATTAAGTATTTATGTAATATTTGTATTATCACGCATGGTTGCTATGCTCTCTACTGAAATATATTTATTTGGCATTGTTAAGTATCAAAGAAGTTTTTTACCCAAAGGAATTATATTGTTCAAGTGAAAGAAGATATTACATACATTAGTTTGTTATCATCGCATAGAATGCAAGGTTAAGTGTAATATTTTTGGACGCACCAGTCTAAATCATAGATTGTAGTAGGTACATATAATTTTTATTAAGTTACTAAGCACTTTTATGATATTTATTGTCAAAATAATCATGCCTGTGCAGCTTGTGCATTTATAATTCCATTAAAATGTAATTAGAATGAGTTGTTTTTTTTATCACATGACCCACATATTTACATAAGAACCAGCAATTTACAACAGAGGAATCCATGTTACGTATAAATTAATATTACTGACAAAATCTACCCCAATAAGTAACAGGATTTAATATTAATGAATTATACAATGTTCTCCTAGCAGATTACGGTCGCGGCGGCCACAAATGTGAGCGCTAACACGCGATGGGACGATTAACCGACACGACCGGGGAGAGATCAGGCGCAGTACCAACGGATTAACGTGCCCTACGAGGCACGGGGGTTCAGACCGCAACTTTCAAACTCCTACCTGTTATTAAGTATTTCTTTAATCAGAAAAACGCAATAACACTTTGGCCCGATCCGGGATTCGAACACATCTTGATCGGCAGTCGCATACGTCAGCCGCTAGACCAACAAGGCAGTTAGACCTCTTTTTGGCTAATGCTTCTATCCTCATAATATTATAAATGCGAAAGTTTCTAAGGATGTGTTTGTTACTCTTTCACGCAAAAAGTACTGAACGGATTTTCATGAAACTTTGCAGTTATACAGCTTAGACATCAGAATAACATAATAAGTTAAAATTTATAGATTTTTTCATAATTTGGTCATATATAGGTATTATAACAATAACTGTCAAGTAAGTCAGAAAAAAATCAGCCGTCATCTTGGCGTACTATACACAATAATGTACTGTAGTATTGTTCGTCTTAAATAATTCTAAATAAAAGTCCGCGACAGCATATATCTACCTCTTACTTATGACCAAAATAGTTATTCTTAAATACAATTAAATATTTTAGAATATTTCGACTGGCCAAACTTTAATGAAATTTGCCATAGATACTTTCGATTCTTAAGACATAACATAGGCTACGAATTACCACGATAACAGACATACGCGGGCGAAGCCGCGGGTAAAAGCTAGTGAAATATATAGGGACTGACTCCTAGGTCGGGATAAAAGTGTTGTTGGGTTTTTCTTATAAGAAATCACAAAAAAAAGCCCTTTGAATGGAAAATGGCGATGTTTCAAGCCCATGCCACAGAGGAACTGTCAGTACACGTTAATATGAGCATCTATGGCAATCGTTATTGAAAAGTCAGTGCCCATAAACATACCTTGGAATTCAAATGGCGCTCAAGGTGGTGGAGATCTGATGCCAGTTACTTTATGGAAAAACTGATAATTAGGCACTGTTTGATCAGTAGCCACCCCCAAATGGTGTTGGGAGTAATAAGTGCTAAGAAGATGATGATTTGCTGTGTAGGGAAATTAAATAACAACTTCTAAAACACACTTTTATTTAAGTAAATCTCTTAAAGCAACATCAATTGCTTTTTAATAAAAACATCAAGAAAAACATTATAAAATATTACACTGGAATACTCTGTTGCAATGGATAACGTTACTTATATTGTAATTCACTTTTTAACACTAACTTCATTCAAACTTAAAAAAGATTACATCCCATAAAAATTATCTATATATTTACTTTCAGATATACATATATATACATTTTAAATTTAATGTCTATGACTTGTAGACTTTAAAATAATCTTTTCTCATAAGAGAACAAACTGTGCACATTGCCTTCCAACTGTGCAGAGTAAGTCCTCTTCATGAATCTCAGATCTCCTGTATGGCTCATATCTCGTAGAATGCTCACTGAGCGTGCTCCTATGTCCTGACAGCTATGTTGCATGCCAGCTTGGAGGTATGGAAGAAAACGAAGTACTGAGCCCTTGTCAACAATGCTTCCACTTACACCCTGTGCAACTCTGTGCTTATCAGTTTCCTTGTGGAAGTATCTGCTCATTGCGGCTCCTTTGCCATCCTTGTTCTCCATGGCTTCTAAACTGCCCATTCCTCTGTATTTCTTCAACCTCACACCATCAGAGAAGAAGTACTCACCGGGTGCTTCTGAAGTTCCTGCCAGTAAAGAACCCATCATAACCGTTGAAGCACCTAGAGCAAGAGACTTGACAATATGTCCAACACTTTGTATACCACCGTCTGCAATAACGGGGACATTGAACTGACGAGCATATGATGCAACTTGATAAACAGCACTTGCTTGAGGACATCCACAAGCCATCACCTCTTGAGTGATACATATGGAGCCACTTCCCATTCCAACCCTCAATGCATCAGCCCCTGCATCAATAAGATTCTTTGCTTGCATCCTTGTCACAACATTGCCACCTATAACTTGAATATCAGAGTAAGTATTCTTTATATACTTTATCATTTCAATTTGATACTTTGAGTTACCCTGAGATGAGTCAAGAACTATCACATCCACACCATTACTGACCAACAACTTAAGACGTTCCTTGTCAGAATCACGAGTACCGATTGCAGCTCCAACCAACAGTTGCTTATTAGAATCCTTAGAAGCATTAGGGTAGCTGCGAGCCTTTTTCAAATCCGTTCTTGCAATTAGAGCTACCAGTTCACCAGCCCCATTGATGATAGGCAGTTTTCCTTTCTTGCTTTTCTCAAGAATGTAATTAGCATCTTGTAAAGTGACACCAGATTGTGCCGTTATCATTTCAGAGATTGGTGTCATCACCTCTTTTAGGCTCAGCTGTGGATCACCCTCCCTGAAGTCTATATCTCTGGATGTTACAATACCAATGAGACGTCCTCCCAACTTGCCATTCTCTGTAATGGGATATCCAGTAAAACCGTTCTTCCTTTTGGCTTCGATGACGTCAGCGACCGTGTGGTTAGGACCCATGCACATTGGATCTCTAATGAAACCATGTTTGTATTTCTTCACCTTATGAACTTCATTGGCCTGGTATTCAGGAGTACAATTATGGTGTATAATACCGATGCCTCCGCACAATGCCATGGCGATTGCCATGTCAGCTTCGGTTACAGTGTCCATTGGAGCCGATACTAAAGGTGATTTCAGGTTAATCTTTTTAGTGAGAGACGATGTCAGATCAACCTCTTCAGCGGTGAAGTCTATGTATCCGGGTAGCAACAAAAAGTCGTTATAGGTGAGGCCTTCTCTGTTTTCAAAGATCTCGGCTGCCGAAAGTCCATCGCGAAGATCTCCTTCCGCCCTAGAAGCCATTGTAAACACGTGGAGCAGCGCGTGCAATTACAAACGAAGTTTAGCGAATTGTTTCCTTATGTATGACGCTTCGAAACACGTACTACGAGGTCGCAAGAATAATTACAGCACTTATAAATGCACGCACACGTGGTGTATATACAGTCTCCAGGAATTGTTTTTACGGACATTAAACTCTGGTAAAAGTGGATCAACTATTTTTTTTTCGAAACGACGTTTTCGTAAACAGTATAATCTCAAAAATAGATTTTAGAAAAAGGAGTATGACTACATCTACGGTAAATGTTGTACCGGCTTCACCACGTTTTATGAATGAAACATTGAAGAACAAGAACTAGAAACTAAAGTACTAAACTCTAGGCTTGGGCAAAAACTATCGATATATCAAAATATCGATATTTTTACAGAAAAATATCGATATAAATCAGCGAAATTTTTTCCCGCGATATATCAATTTTCGATATTTATTTCAAGATATCAAAATCGATATATTTTTAAAGCTCTGCTGTCTGCTCATGCGTCACATCATGTATTTGACCAATCCAATTTCTTAAATTTAGAAAAAGAGTAGGTATGCAGTAGGCTGTATGGGTTTAGTTTTTTTGTTTCAAACACAAACAAAAATTACAGTCTATGACCTGCTTGTCTATGACAATAACACTGCTTGTTGGTTTGGTAGTTTGGTTGGTTGGACTGCATGTGTTGGAGTGTTAGTACGAACGTTGTTTTGTTGTGTTGTCACAAGTAAACTAAGCGTAGCTCATTGTTATTTTTTGTGTGAATTGTATTTATGTTAAACGTCATGTCTGCTGTATGGAAGTTCTTTGAAAAAATTAAATAAAATTTGGCAATTTTTATAAATAATTGCATATTGAGCAAAAAATATCGATATATCGATATATCGAAATATCGATATTACTTGGGCGATATATATATCGATATATTTGAAAAATATCGATACGATAAATATCGTTATTTTTTTTCCATTTGCCCATCCCTACTAAACTCATATCATGTCAATTAGTACCAGAGTTGCCACCTTGCAGAAAACTTTTGCACTAGGTTTGGTTTGAAATTTCAACAGAATTAGGCATATTTTTAACTAAAAAAATCACCAGAATTCACTAAAAAATTAAAATGAATCACAAGATAAGTAAAAATAAAAATATGTTATTTGTAAAAGCATTGTATAACAATAAATATGAAAAAAACAAAAAATCAACTCAAATACTTCTGCTGGTATTTCTTCTTCATATTGATCGATTATTATTGCAGATGTAAACGGCTGAAATGGATCATAATTTTTGTCAGACTGTTTTCATAGAAATGAATATTTAGAATTGCTTCCAACAGCAGTAATTACATCAGCTGAGCGCTCATAACTACTGTTCTTCTTTTTTATTTTTATTGAATGGAGGTAAACGAGCAGACGTATCGCCTGATATTAAGCGATCACCGCCGCCCATGGACACCCGCAACACAAGTGCATAGCTGACTGTAGTGTATGGACTTTTTGGTATAAAACTCTGTCGTCTCGAATAATGCCACACGCGGTGCGCGGGGCGGGGAACTGGCCTACCGACCGCCGTGGAGTAAAGACGTGTGCGCATGCTGCGAGCCGGTATCTACCTTCAAATTTATCTTTATGTTTTCATTGTTACACTTTATTTCTTTATGTCTCCAATTCTTGCAAAATTCCACAATGACAAAAAGTACAAGACGTACAGAAAAGCTTCGCATCGTTTGCTACAGGATGTAACCAAGAGTTGAGCTCTGCCCATTCTTTCCGATATTTTTGAGTATAAATAGTCTTTTTTTTTCATCAGATAGAATATGTAGGACGTCTGACGACTGGGTTTTATTTTCCCAAATTCGTTTTAAGATCTCATTTCCCTCCTCTTGAGTGTGCATGCTCACTACTATATTGTTAAGCAATGTAGATCGATTCCACCGTCTACCTGTCCTGAAACTATCCACCCCAGCTGAGTATCTTGAGCGATTGCCTTACCTTGTAGGTCTCTCAGTAGACCCTCCTTTAAGTGTCTGCTATATACCTCAGCTCTTATCAAAATATCAAGAGATCTGGCTAGTTAAGTAAATTAAACTTACGTTCGGGAAGAATCAAAATAACTTTACTCAACACATGAGCCTTAATCTTTAGATTGAATATAGGATCAAGAAGCTCAAGATATGTGAATATTCAGTCGAATATTCACATATCTTGAGGTTGTGCCGCAGTGACCATTGCCAATACCAGTAGGTAATTGTTGTTTTGGTTGATTTATTCTTCAATTTTTTTTTGTTTCATTTCCTTCCCAAAAGGCAGGGCAATCATTAAAAAAAATTGTTACCACTGAACAGCAGCTTATGAAATAAAAAGAAGCTTGCAACCCTTTATCCAACATTTCTCTCAAGGGTTGATAGGAGCCATTCCGTGACTCCGTTTTTGAAATTGCTGTAACTAATAATACCTGAGAGTATTTACATCCTTAGCGAAATGGGTTACAATTTTAGAATTTTGTATGGCCTCGTTTCGAGTTGAATTAAGAATGAAGAGATATTCATATTGGATTCCTTTGGAGGGTGTAATAAAGAATGATACCGTTTATTACAAATACGACACCTTGTAGAAGAACGATAATTAATAATAATGTGATTAGATCGAAGACAATTAAAACATACGATAATGTTAAGAGTACATCATCAAAACTTGTGTTGTTAAGCACTACAGATATAAACAAATCCCTAAATGTTGACCACTCATTACATTTACCATTAAAATTTGGTATTGTTATTTTAGGTAATTTAGCCACTGACATACCTTTTAAAGCTAGAAGTATCAAATGATTTTACACATTTAAAGTTACTCAAGGCAATTTTAAATCTACCTCATACCTAATTAAAATAAATGTTCCCCACATTTTCGAAAGCATCACGTATGTATTTCGACTAACATCACTCCTCCCGCTTGCAAGTAGTTATCAACTCGTTTTGTTGTAAATTTAGTAAACTGTTTCTCTAGCATATCTAATATAGTCTCAAGATAAGCTTCACTAATTCTATCTTTTGGAGATTTCTTGAAGTTAATCTGCCCTTTTTATGTTTAAGTTTATTGAAACGAATGTTAGAGGATATTATATAGTTCTCCAACATTCGAAGTAACTATGCGTCTCCATTTTAAGCAGATATTATCGGTTCGTAAATGGTTGAGAAATTTTCTAAGTGTCACAAGTGCAAATTCTTTTAAGTGTATTAAATTGCATTTAGCTCGGACGGAAATCGGGCATAGGTTCCTCGTCGTTTCACTTTTTCGTAAATTATTCAGTTCTAGCTATATTTTCATAATTCATGCAATTTTTTTCCAAGTTACTGAATTTACTTTAGAATTTATAAGTCTTTGACACTAAGCACTGATATTTTAAACTTCACCAATTTGTCTGATATGAACATATTAACTCTAGAATATTCCTCTACTCCGGGTTGTATTGGAAGAGTGCATCTTGTGAACTATACGGTAGTTCCACCTGTTAGCAACAGGGTTAGATGTCTCCACAATCCTCAAATATAACAAGGGGCCTGCGGCAAAAACGATCCAATTCGTAGGACTTTATGTTAATACAATACTCGAGTAGGAATGTAATACCACACCAAGTACTCGGAACGTAAGCAATTTATTCAAGTAATAACAAAACCTTGTATGACAAACATTGTCACTAACGCGTTACTAGCGCGTCAAAAATTTAAGATACAGCGACATCTATTGAGTTACTTCAAAATTACCAATTACACTCAAACAAAATGTGTTGATGTTTAAAAATAATAAAATAAGAAAATAAAACCACTTTTTTATCTGAACTGTATTATTTAACAAGACTTTGACAACGTGAAGACAGAGTTATAACGGACTATTTATAATACTGACAACACTGAAATTAAGACAACATACATAATAAATGACTCACATAGCGTTTAGTATAAATTTAGGACAATACAAATTCGGCGCTCCTTTTTTGTTTTTATAAATTATTATCAGAATTGTCAGCAGTAATAAATATTAAAATTCATTGAAAATGTTAGAAAATAATACAATGTGTGAACAAATTAGAAAGAACTTCGCTTCACTGCCAAACTGTACCAAACTTGAGAAAATGTGATATTTATTTGATTTTACATGTTGTGTCGTAGCTTGAAGATTCAAATAAGCTTATTACAGACACACATAGTACATTTATTACTAAATTTTATTGAATATAATAGAATTAATTGATAAACTTATAATCTTCACTTTACTTTTGAAGTGAACCAAATCGATCACCTGGTCTTTTAATTTTGGGGTATTTATATCATGATTTTGACTTTTTATTTTAACTATTAATTTTATCGGCCAAGTCCTATTATCATAGAAGACTTTCAGAAAAAGCCATGATTTAGCAGAAACTCAAAAAATTAACAAAGAAAGAAATATTTTCTCTTTAGCAATGACACAACATATACGACAAGAAATTTAATTTTACTCAAGTTTGTAAGCACTAAGTATTGATTGAAATTAAGCCGTGACTCAGATCCACATATAAAACAACTTACATTTAACATTTGGTTTTTTATACTCTTATAATAAATATATGTGACTTGTATCTGAATCAAAGAGGTGAAATGATGATTATGTAAACATGTTGATAATATTTTTGCGTGCTCGTAATGTCCAGCGATTTTAAATTAAAATATTATACAGGGTCTGTCGTAAATAATGGATAAGTCGTAAACTGGAGTTGGTCCGGCTATGAGACTATTAGAAAATCGTATCTTTTTGCCAGGGTTTCTAACCGTATGGAAATGGCGTAGACTTTTATGTTTTTTTATAAATTTCGCTACTCTTTGCATTCATTCCGTTGCCATTTCGTTAAATTTAGGTATTTCTGTGTCATTTTTTTTGTATTATAGTCTTGAAGATGTGTATTATTTAGTTTTAGTACTGTTTTAGGCGTTTTTAACGTTGGTCATTTTCAAAATTGTCATTTTAAGATTTTTTATGTTTTTGTTTTACTTAGGGTCAACTTTTGATCATTTACTGTGTAAAAAAAAAGTACGGCGCTATAGCTGCCCATGATCTTAATAAATTATCTAGTATGTGTAGATTCTAAAAAGGTATAACAATGCATACTTCACAAGTAATATTAAGCTACATGAGCGAGATCAATATCAAGGTGAGAAAATATTTTTTTCATGTAATGTTGTAAATGGTTATAAAACTTCGTCATAATGATTTATTTCTGCCAAGATTCTTTACACAAACACTATGGGGTCACTATTAAGGATATTCAAAAGAAAACTAGGTTGTTTTAGTACGTAAAAATATTTATTCAACAACTTAAACTAAATGTTCGAAGTGTCCTCCGCCGGCAGCTATGCACGCTCTACATCGCCTAATAAACGATCGCTTAATCCGGCGCACATAACCGGCTTCTTCAATTTTTCTCGCTGCTACTTGAATGCGCGCACGCAACTCTTCTACAGAACTTATTGTTTCACTGTATACTTTTTCTTTTATACAGCCCCAGTAAAAGAAGTCCAAGGGGTTCAGGTCTGGCGAACGTGGAGGCCATAAAATTGGCCCCAATCGCCCTATCCATCTATCTGGATAAGTATTATTTAAATGTTCCCTGACACGAACAGCGTAATGTGCTGGACACCCATCATTTTGTAGCCACATCTCATTTCTTATCTCTTGTGGGACGTCTTGCAGTAAACTAGGTAAAGTATTTGCTAAAAAATTCAAATACATATCCGCATTTAATATTGCCGGCAATTCGAATGGACCAATGATTTTGCCATTAATAATGCCAGTCCATAAATTAATTTTAAATTGATATTGCGATCGGTCTTCTCGGATAAGTCTTGGATTTTCGAGTTGCCAGCTGTGTATGTTGTGAAGATTCAAAAAACCATCTTTTCGACACGTTGACTCGTCACTCCATAAAATTTTATTAAAAAAACTTTGGTCTTCCCTCATCTTTCGCAGCATTATGCGACAAAATGTTATTCTCGCAGCAGCGTCCCTTGGCATTAATGTTTGGACCCTTTGATAATGATAGGGATATAATTCATGCCTTTTTAAAATCCTGTGTACAGATTTTTGAGGTATACCGGTGCGCCTTGAAATTACACTTATGGACGTACCAGGGTCTTCTGCAACTATTTCCAGTACTTCGGCTGCACTGTGGCGTTGTGGTCGTCCTTCACTCGCCCCGCCTACGCCGGTCCCAGGAAATCGTCCTTCCAAAAATGTGTTGTGCACTCTTATGAAGACACGATAGTCAGGATGCCGGGCATTTGGATATTTTTCCCGATAAACTCTAGCAGCTCTATTGGCGTTGCCATCACATAAACCATAAATGTAATGCATGTTTACGTATTCGGCCGGCGTGTATTGTTGAGGCATGATATACAAAATTTTCCAAAATAACACGTGCAATCGATAGCACAACACGATGCCCATAAATGAGAGCTGAGTTGTCAATATCACCAGGTTAACAAGTCCAAATCACAAAGAAAATCTAAGTCCGATATTAGAAAGCAGTAACAAATTGACGACAGTAATGAAAACGAGAGCACATGCGATGGTCAAAATCACACTGAGAGATGTATCAGGAGTGCGCCCTAGCTAAACGCATGCTAACCTTTTCACACATCGTGAGTGTGAAAGGGACGGTGCATCATGCAGTGTGCCTAGTAACAATGTCCTTTTCACGCGGGGAGACCCTTTGTATTGCTGTCTTTGTTCATTTTTTTACCTGATGATCCTTTTTACGAATAAACTTGTAACATGTTTGTCGCATGTAACTATTAGAGCACATCAATTTTAAAATTAAACACCTTTATGAAATGAGGAGGCATGAAATTTTTTTGACAAAAAACTACCTAGTTTTCTTTGAATATCCTTAATAGTGGCCCCATAGTGTTTGTGTAAAGAATCTTGGCAGAAATAAATCATTCTGACGAAGTTTTATAACCATTTACAACATTACATGAAAAAAATATTTTCTCACCTTGATATTGATCTCGCTCATGTAGCTTAATATTACTTGTGAAGTATGCATTGTTATACCTTTTTAGAATCTACACATACTAGATAATTTATTAAGATCATGGGCAGCTATAGCGCCGTACTTTTTTTTTACACAGTAAATGATCAAAAGTTGACCCTAAGTAAAACAAAAACATAAAAAATCTTAAAATGACAATTTTGAAAATGACCAACGTTAAAAACGCCTAAAACAGTACTAAAACTAAATAATACACATCTTCAAGACTATAATACAAAAAAAATGACACAGAAATACCTAAATTTAACGAAATGGCAACGGAATGAATGCAAAGAGTAGCGAAATTTATAAAAAAACAAAAGTCTACGCCATTTCCATACGGTTAGAAACCCTGGCAAAAAGATACGATTTTCTAATAGTCTCATAGCCGGACCAACTCCAGTTTACGACTTATCCATTATTTACGACAGACCCTGTATATCGACTCGAGATTCAACAAAAAATTCACGTAACGCCATCTAACGAAGACACATTAAACTATAAAGTAACTACTGTTCTGCATCGCGCTTACAACTTCGTCTGGCCTGTCCTCCTTTTCTGGTTAACTTACTTAAGTTGAAGTATTTTTTTATTATCAATTCACCCCTTTAATGCAGAACTTAAACTAAAATCACAAAAAAACATTGTACATAGACTATATGTGGTATGTTACTAAATTATAACGAAATATTAGTTACATTTTAACTGTTCCTTTAAATTACATTTATTAGAATATATTATATACAAACTAACGATAAACTTAATGTTATTAAGGCACTATTTTCTTAGGTGTAGCTGATTAACTCGCTTCAGTGATTTAAGTACATAATGTGTTATTCTAAGCTTAGCAGCGATGAAACTTAAAATATAACTAAAAATTGGATTTTGTGTTCCTACTAAATGAATAGACATTGGTATGTGGCTTGGTTACTAACATTAAAAGTTTTTAGTAAATCACACATTTTAAAAATTATATAAAATCAATAAACGAGATTGTTCTTGTGATAAGCCAACATGGACTATATTACAAATAATATTTTTGTTATAACCAATTATGCACAACTTTTTTTTTTTATTATATTGCGGGCAAACGAGCAGACGTATCGCCTGATGGTAAGCAATGTGTCATAATATTTTTATGTAAACAGTACCTAAATAAAGTGACCAATTCATTTATATAATTTTCTAATAACATAAAACGTGAACGTCCTTGCAGTGATTTTAATCTTTAACTGTTTATTATGGATATATTTATAAATTCATTTAATTTGACCAAGATTTTTGAAATGAAACTTCTTTAGAATCGTTGTGATTTCAAACCGGATGCAACGGAAAAAGCGAAAGGTAAGAGACACAAATACAAAAAGTAACCTGTAATTAGTGAGCCAGAGCGAGAGAACAAATATCGGCCTCATTCTTTTGTCGATTTACTGAAGTTTCACTTCTATATATACAGGGTCTGTCGTAAATAATGGATAAGTCGTAAACTGGAGTTGGTCCGGCTATGAGACTATTAGAAAATCGTATCTTTTTGCCAGGGTTTCTAACCGTATGGAAATGGCGTAGACTTTTATGTTTTTTTAAAATTTCGCTACTCTTTGCATTCATTCCGTTGCCATTTCGTTAAATTTAGGTATTTCTGTGTCATTTTTTTTGTATTATAGTCTTGAAGATGTGTATTATTTAGTTTTAGTACTGTTTTAGGCGTTTTTAACGTTGGTCATTTTCAAAATTGTCATTTTAAGATTTTTTATGTTTTTGTTTTACTTAGGGTCAACTTTTGATCATTTACTGTGTAAAAAAAAAGTACGGCGCTATAGCTGCCCATGATCTTAATAAATTATCTAGTATGTGTAGATTCTAAAAAGGTATAACAATGCATACTTCACAAGTAATATTAAGCTACAGGAGCGAGATCAATATCAAGGTGAGAAAATATTTTTTTCATGTAATGTTGTAAATGGTTATAAAACTTCGTCATAATGATTTATTTCTGCCAAGATTCTTTACACAAACACTATGGGGCCACTATTAAGGATATTCAAAAGAAAACTAGGTTGTTTTAGTACGTAAAAATATTTATTCAACAACTTAAACTAAATGTTCGAAGTGTCCTCCGCCGGCAGCTATGCACGCTCTACATCGCCTAATAAACGATCGCTTAATCCGGCGCACATAACCGGCTTCTTCAATTTTTCTCGCTGCTACTTGAATGCGCGCACGCAACTCTTCTACAGAAGATACGAACGATAGTCAGGATGCCGGGCATTTGGATATTTTTCCCGATAAACTCTAGCAGCTCTATTGGCGTTGCCATCACATAAACCATAAATGTAATGCATGTTTACGTATTCGGCCGGCGTGTATTGTTGAGGCATGATATACAAAATTTTCCAAAATAACACGTGCAATCGATAGCACAACACGATGCCCATAAATGAGAGCTGAGTTGTCAATATCACCAGGTTAACAAGTCCAAATCACAAAGAAAATCTAAGTCCGATATTAGAAAGCAGTAACAAATTGACGACAGTAATGAAAACGAGAGCACATGCGATGGTCAAAATCACACTGAGAGATGTATCAGGAGTGCGCCCTAGCTAAACGCATGCTAACCTTTTCACACATCGTGAGTGTGAAAGGGACGGTGCATCATGCAGTGTGCCTAGTAACAATGTCCTTTTCACGCGGGGAGACCCTTTGTTTTGCTGTCTTTGTTCATTTTTTTACCTGATGATCCTTTTTACGAATAAACTTGTAACATGTTTGTCGCATGTAACTATTAGAGCACATCAATTTTAAAATTAAACACCTTTATGAAATGAGGAGGCATGAAATTTTTTTGACAAAAAACTACCTAGTTTTCTTTGAATATCCTTAATAGTGGCCCCATAGTGTTTGTGTAAAGAATCTTGGCAGAAATAAATCATTCTGACGAAGTTTTATAACCATTTACAACATTACATGAAAAAAATATTTTCTCACCTTGATATTGATCTCGCTCATGTAGCTTAATATTACTTGTGAAGTATGCATTGTTATACCTTTTTAGAATCTACACATACTAGATAATTTATTAAGATCATGGGCAGCTATAGCGCCGTACTTTTTTTTTACACAGTAAATGATCAAAAGTTGACCCTAAGTAAAACAAAAACATAAAAAATCTTAAAATGACAATTTTGAAAATGACCAACGTTAAAAACGCCTAAAACAGTACTAAAACTAAATAATACACATCTTCAAGACTATAATACAAAAAAAATGACACAGAAATACCTAAATTTAACGAAATGGCAACGGAATGAATGCAAAGAGTAGCGAAATTTTAAAAAAACATAAAAGTCTACGCCATTTCCATACGGTTAGAAACCCTGGCAAAAAGATACGATTTTCTAATAGTCTCATAGCCGGACCAACTCCAGTTTACGACTTATCCATTATTTACGACAGACCCTGTATACAGGGTGTAAAAAGACTACTACCGAAAACTTGGGGGTTGCAATCAGACCATGATACTGAATAGGTTTAGCGAAAAAAAAAACTCAAAAAAAATGATAATTTATCTAAGTCGTTTTATGTTTTTTTCTGCTTACATACACATAGTAAAACATAACAGGACCCAAACTACCTAATTATCTCATTTAGAAAACCAAAAAACAAAGAAAATCAATAAAACAGTAATGTATTTTAATATCAAATCAGCTGGCTGAAAATTCGTTTTCGGTAGTCGTCTTTTTACACCCTGTATATAATCGGAAACACACCTTTTTTTATCTGTTAGGCTTATGTCCAGCAGCTGACTGTTCTATTAATAACACGTTCAAATCCTTCTTTCTAAGGAAGCCCATGTCCTGTAATGGACTGTTGGAGGTTGTTAATGATAATTACAAATAACGCATATCCATTACCAATAAATAAAAAACCTAATTTCTTATTGGAACAAGAAATAATGTTTTTTACATACTACGTACGTACTTTAACTACAGTTAAGATTAAATTTGAACTCGGTTCTGGAAAATTATATTTCGGTAGATTTCCAAAAACAAATATTTTGAACATAGATCGAGGTTATTGCGCTATATTGAAAACTGGCTGCATTAATCTCAATACAATTAAGAATATTAAACTCAATGTGAATGCAATGAAATTTATATTTGTTGTTTGAGATTCGTTGGTGATTGTGAGCCCATCGCATCTTAATAGACCGTCATATAGTGTGGGTCACACCATGCTGTGTTGCCTGCATTCGCAATGATAGTGCCCATTAGGCAAAGTACAGTAATTTTAGCAGCTTCATAATTAAAAAAGACAAAGGCTGCAAGCAATATACAATTACGAATAACAAATAAAATAATATTTAATTTCTTGCAAGTGTAAGTACATATTAATTTAGTGTCCTTTAACATTCATATTCGATAAATTTTCAAAGCAGAAGTACTATTCCGCATTATAATTACGATTTACATTATTATATAAATATTTGCAATTCCAAATGGCGCCTAATATTAATGAAATGAAAGATACACCACCTTTATATAATTGCGTTAGCCCGCAATTCGTTTACAAAGTAGTACCTATAGCACCGTCTTACATAATTATAGTCACTTATCGATTAATCGATACACTGATATAAATTCGGTCACAGTTTCTACATCACTATTACACAAACATTAACTCTGTATAATAATCGATTAACATCCGATGAACACATTAGCTAAATCTACAAAGAGATTCGATTTTTGACCGAACTGTCCTTATTCTTATTTTGAATGAAACATTTATTTGTTTTCGTCAGGCAGAGAACCGAGCTACGGTCGCACAGAATTTGGTCATGAGATTTGTATCAATCGAGTGTACCAAATACTGTATGGCCAGTCTGTAGATACTCGTATAATTTCTTTTTTCTTCTGTGGTTTCGCACGATTTGTGCATTCAGCCAACATTTATTTATACCACCGTTTTGTTTCGTTTTTTTTTCTAACACACAAGTAATTCGGCCTACCGTACAGTATATTGCAACTATTCACAGTAAGTTAACCTGTTAAATTAGTACCGATTTTTAGTAGCAGTTAAATACTTTTTTTTTTTAAAAATAAACTTGCACAGATTTCAACATGAAAGCGGTTATTAATTAATTAAATCGCCTTTCTTTTATAAATTAGACCAAAGCAACGACAAGTTTAAGAATCCGATATACATATATTTTATTAAAGGCATGAAATTTAAGTTTTATATTGTTGCATGTGTAAGTAAGCAAATTATCTTGACTCGACTTATCTTTTAGGCCCGGTTCTAAGTGATAAGTTATTGACAAGGTCTAAAGTTCGATGTACGTTTTTAGCAAGTTCAAGTGGCGTTTAACATAACTGATGTGATTCATTACTGATAAATATTTTTTATCATTTTTAACGTCATTGGTTTTGAAAAAACAAAACGGTCTCTTAAAGTAATAAGTATTGTGTTCATTTTTCTTACATTGCAATGATTACATTAATAGATCATATCCTAGACATTTACTATGAACATTGCAATAATAAATTAATACGAAATGAAAAAGTTGTAAATAATGACTAGGCTAACAATTAATTAAATAAATAAAATATATTCTCATTATTTATTTGTATTGAATAGCACTAATAAGGTAGTTGACTGTTTCGTTAATAAATACCGATGTCTCCTTTCTTAAAATGAATATTAAAAAACATCTCGGAAAATATAATTATTACAGCTTTAAATTTCTATTACAAATTTTAATCAAACAAACATTGAAATATAATGCTGCATTGAGTAGTCAAAAACGGTGACGTCACAAGTTTGTATTTAGTACATTTTTCATACAAAGTTATCGTTTTGACAGATGATAAAAAGTGACTCATTTCATTAAGGTATCTGTACTTTATATTATCGGCTTGGAGTTTTTCGAGTTAAGTACAAGTGGTTTATATGCTAACGTTGTCGCTGATGGTGGCGATGGGCGGGAGTCGCTTGTCGGGCGCGGGGTGCAGTGGGCAGGGGGCGGCGGGGCGGGGGGCGGGGCGCGCAGAGGGAGCGGGCCGCGCAGGGGGAGTAGGCCGCGCAAGGGGAGCCCGCCGCAGGGGCCCGCCGGCGGGCCGGCTCTTGTCGAACACTTTGCGGTTCTTGGTGTTCGGCGGCGCGGCCCGCTGTCAGTCGATCACGTGTTTGATCTTCACGTAGAGCACGCACGCGAATAGGAAGCCGAATATCGGGATGACGGCCATGCCCACGCCCACCGCCGCTAGGATTATTAAATGGTCTCGTATGTGGTTCGTGAATTGGCGGATGCAACCCTGGAAAGAGATTGTCGAGATTAGATTTGAAATTTTACATTAGACAAACGAGAAACATGTATTCTAAATTCTGAGTCTCTGCTAGCTTTTAGTTCATTCCTGAGAGTCTTAACTGTGTAGTATTTTCTAAACGACTTATAGGAAGAAACAGTCGATGTGCGAGTTAATTCAGATATTCACATCTTTTATATGCACTCCACTATGTATGTAGGTATATTTTTGTGTCGTAATGCCTTTTTGTTATTTTTTATTTATTTTGATTGGGAAAACCAACAGCTACAATCAAGAATATGGTTAGTTTGATATGCAACTTCAAACCAATTAGGGAGCGTTTAAGTATTACGTAACGCAACTTTTGAAGATTTTTGAACCCCCCCTCCCCCCCTGTAACGCATCGTAACGTTTTTCTGTTCGACCCCCCCTATCTAAACTGACTACACGGTTGGCCTAGTGGTTTAAACGTTCACTACTGCGCCAAGTGCCGTGGGTTCAAATCCCACGTGGGACATAACTTTGTGTGATCCACAAAGTGTTGTCCTGAGTCTGGGTGTTATTTGTGACCGTTACATGTATGTTTGTAAAGTCCCCCGCGACACAGGATGTATATTCCAAATGCGGGAGTTGTCTTTTAAAAAAAAAAAAAACGCTACGTAACTCAAGTGTCATGTTTATATTTTATAAATTTTTGGCTTTACACACAATTGTTTTTCTCCTTAGTATTTCTCCTTAGTGTTTGCTAATAAACTCTTAAAATAACCGCCCCTGTAACGCATCGTAACGTTTTACGAGACACCCCCTCCCCCCCAAATTGCGTTACGTAATACTTGACAGATTTTTACGAATTGCAACATAGTAAGTTGCACAAAAGTTCTGAAACACTAACCAACACGACAATACACCGTTACAACAAATAATAATAAAAATAAAATACAAAAATGTCACCATTGAAAAAACTTAAGATTCAGCATTTCGCGTACAATATTAATGTTGGTATTCAAATGATCAATAGAGTAGGTACTATTTGCACAACTTATCGAAGTCGCCGCTGGCTCTAATGATAAACGATTTTTTCCTGTCGTTGGAAGATTAAAGGGGACACAAATGGGTGGATTAAATCTAACTGACCTACGGGGAACATTAAATTTGATTTTTTGCAACAGTTGTGGACAATCAATTTCATCTTTAAAAAGAAATAAAATTGGAGTGTCTGTTTGTAATATTAAAATAACCGCTTTCTACTACATGCATATGAATGTATATACGGTACACATACCAAAATATATATTTTTAAAATTTTTGTCTGTCTGTTTGTTCCGGCTAATGTCTGGAACGGCTGGACCGATTTGGACGGGACTTTCACTGGTACGTAGCTGATGGTACAAGGAGTAACTTAGGCTTACATTTTTTAGATTTGCTTCGCCCTGCGGCGTTACCCACGATACGACAATAACCGCGGGGTTCAGCTAGTTAGAAATAAATTTGAAACGGAAACAACGATCTGTTATTGACATCGATTTATGGCTGGATATGAAACCTGCACATGGTATATTCAGACAGAAACCCCATAAAACATTTCTGAATATTGTATTGTTGTACATAAATTATATTTATGTATGGAAATAAATGTAAAAGATATTTCAGCGCTTCAAGAAATTTAGATTTATATACGATAAGATAACGGTTTTTTTCTTTGCAAGCAAATCACGGCTTTGATTATTTATTTGTTATCTAATCTATAATGTTATATCTATGTGTCATGCTAAAAGAGAAGTGTTAGGGAACTTACATGATAGTAGATATTAGAGGGGTGATCCCTAGCGCCACAGCGGTTGGTGACGGTCTTGCAGCAGGAGTCAGGGACCAAGAGACGCGGGTCGTGTTCATGCCAAGGGCTATAGCGCCAGTCTCCGTACCGGACCGCACCACAACATTTGAACTGCAAGGGCATAATATTAATATTTTTTAATTTTATCTGTATTTCTTTATATTTCGGACATTTTACATACAATGCCAAGTAGGCTTAAACTAACCAGAGCTTAAAATACCTTTTCAATATATACATAAAAACACTCAAATGCCGAAATAAATATTTGCAGATCATGCAAACAATTGGTTCGACCCGGGAATCAAACCACTGCGCAGTGTCAGTCCGACATAATTGGATCATTTATCTAATTTTAAAGAGCAAGCAAGATAATTTTAAAATTCATCAACAATTTTGTACAAAGAAATTAAATAAATAATAATACTAAATATTCCGGACATCTAACACACAACGCCATCTAGTCCCAAGCTAAGCAGAGCTTGTGTTATGAGTACTAGACAACTGATGTAAATACATAAGTATATACTTTTTAAATACATACATATTATACATAGAAAACACCCAAACTCCGAAACAAATATTTGCAGATCATACAAACATTTGATTCGACCCGGGAATCGAACGCGAGACCTCAAGCACAGAAGTCGCATACGCTACCACTGCGCCACAGAGGCAGACAAATTGAGTACAGTGTGTACTTTTATAGGTTAGTATTTATTATTTTAATGTAGTATGTGTGATTTATTTACTTGCAACTGTTATGCAAATTACATCAGCTGTGGGCCTGTCAAAATGACTCAACTCTGCCCGATGAAAAGCATTAGCAAGAATCCAAGAGTGGTGGTCACTATACTCATTGCGAATGCAGAAATGCAGACAATGCAGCATGGCGACCCACAACATGGCGACGCCGCCATGGTGTGCCGTGTGAGTGGTGTACTGTGAACCGGAGGCTCATTGTTGCTTCTTCATCATTGAGCCTCCGGTTCACACTCACCAACGAAATACGACACACGAATTTTAGGCTGATCTGTACGAGGGCAGTACGACCCTGGGCGTGACTCTAATACCTTTAAATCTAAGTTCTACTTACTTCTGTCTGCATGCGGTCCACTGCGTCAGTGATGGTTGTGTCAAGCGCGTAGTTAGACAAGAAAGTGTTGTTCAGCTCAGCGGTCAGTTCGTCCTCTACTGCCACTTCGTAATAGTACGCCAATCCACCAGCACCGACCTCCAAGATGAACGTTATTAGGAGGAAATATGTGTACTGGAAACAAACATAAATTTATGTTTTTTTATCAATCAATACATATACATAACAGAACATTTGACTGACTCTATGGCGCAGTGATAGCGTATGCGTATGTGTTCTTGACATACAATGCCAAGTAGCCTTAAACTAACCAGAGCTTAAAATACCTTTTCAATACAATAGTTAAAAATCGGGTGGGGCTGTGCCGGGGCACACGGCCGTTGGTTACGTGAAACGTCTATGTTAGCGAATCGCTTTTAAAGTAAAAGATTGAAATGAAAACAACATACTCAATGTCATAACAGCGAGCTGACTATATAAGTGAAATATTCACACCACATTTTTGTTTCTAAGACTAATAGTTTTTTAATTATTTAGGTACGATGATATAGACCTTTTCGTTACGGTCCACTTTTTAAACCTGGTACCCGTATGTTTCGGCGCGAATTTAAAGACGTTTCACGTCAAAACAATATTTGAACAGCCCTACTGTATGTCTTTTTGCAGATACGAATTTATTAATATGGGCCATCGATATATTTATAAATACAAGCATATCATAGATAAATTATCCCTAAATAACAGAACAAATGACACAATAATTTGTTCTGTGTATGGATGTAATATCACAACTATTACAAAATACATTGTTTATACATCATTATTCGATAACATTAATGCCGACAATTACGACAGATTCTTCTCATAACAAGATAAGATAACACAACACTATTTACCATGTAGGATTAGGTAAAATGTGTTTGAAGTATAAAACAATATTAATGTGTGATAATATGCAGTTTTATCAGCCCCGGGAAGGCAACCAAAAAGCTTTTTTTTAATGCATATTAATATTATGAACTAATTGAGCCCCGCGGTACTATAACAACAGCGAGCAACGCCCCGTGGAGAAGCTAGTCTAAAATAAGTAAAGCTAATCGTAATATCATCAGCTAACTGCCAGTGAAAGTCCCGTCAAAATCGGTCCAGTCGGACTGAATGAAAAAAAAATACTTTTGTGATATATCACAAAAGTATTTTTTTTTAGTATGATGATGAGATGCTTAGGTATACCTAAGCATCGTATATACTCGTATACCTACTAATAATATACGAGTATTATAAAGGTGAAGAGTTTATTTGTTTGAACGCGCTAATCTCAGGAACCGCTGGTCCGATTTAGTAGCGGCTTGCATCCAAATCTGTCTTATACGATAATCATTACTAATATTATATGCGATAGTAACTCTTTCTGTCTGTCGCGCTACTCATTCGTGCAATATGTCCTGCCCATTTCCACTTTCGCTCAGCAATCACCTCAACGACGTCCCTAACCTTGGTCTTAGATTTAATCCAAGTATTTCTCTTCCTGTCGCGTAAGGAAATACTGAGCATAGCACTTTCCATTGATCTCTGCGCAACGTGAATTTTGGTGCGGATTTTTCGGTTAGGGTCGTGGTCTCTGCTCCATACGTGAATACTGGCCGATCACATTGCTCGGAGACTTTTCATTTCAAGGTCATGGACATCAGAGGATTTGAACCCGAGACCTTAAGTACAGCAGTCACATTCACTACTACTGCGCCACCGAGGTAGTCAAAATATCATTTATCAAGACGTGAAATAAAAGCTTTGTACCCCTTTTTATGAAACTTATGTGAACGGAGGAGTATGAAATTGGGCATAGTTAAAGTTTATATGGAGTTCTCAGATCAAATAAAAAAAGGTAGATAACGCACGTAGAATGAGAAAGTGAAGCCATTTTTTTAAATATGTGTGTGACTGAAACTATTGCCAGTTTTTAAGAAATGTGAAAATAAAGCTATATGTTTCTTATAAATTACAATTAAATTGTACATATTTAACAATATAAAAGTACGTGATTTCAAAAATAAAGTGATACTTATGTCTCAATCTCTACTTCAATATTGCACTATGAATTTACCTACAAATTACTTATACTCACATTTCTTGGCTATTAGGAATACGAATTCCTAGCAATACTCACCCAGTACATCTTTTGTGTGTAAAATAATTCTTTTTGTTCACTTTTATATAGTTTTTACTCCATTAGATTGCACAACACGGTATTTTGTAAGTAAACTTACTGCACGACAACTTGTACTTGTGTAAAAGTAGCGTAGTTAATCGCATATGTGTGCGTTAACTGGCTTCAGTAAAAACAAAGGCTGTGCGTTATCTACCTTTTTTATTTGATCTGAGATGGAGAAGTACACAAAGTTAAAAAAAAAAGAATTAGGGTCGAATTTATTCCACTGGTTAACCATAAGTAAATTTTAAATAGGATTCAAAAAGTGATTTTACAATATACTTACACATAACAAACTGGTTCTATTCTCAGTCTTAAGTCCACAGCAGCCGAGGGCACACAGTGGAACGCCCATGGCGCCTGCGATGATCAGCAGATACGCTATGGCTGGGTATGTTGGCGTGGGCAGTAAGGAAACGTATCTGTGTCGGTAGGATACTGTCCATGCACCTACAGCGAGTACTCCCGCACCTGCGAACTGATAACATAACTTTTATTATTACTAGTGATCGTATCATAGTCCTTAAATTATCGATAATACTTATTATTCATTCTAGAATTAAAGATACTTGAACTCATTACACTATTTATAGCTACTTTAATTCTAGAAAGAGTACAAGTGAGTTTATTCTAGAATGTATCTTAACCAGTGCCGGTGCCAGCCCCCAAATGCCGACAATGAAGAATACAAACTTATACAATTACTCCCCGAGCGAGTGACCCCGACAACATTTTGTGACCTTCTATATTCTAGTATATAAACTGCTGCTGTGCTTGAGGTCTCAAGTTCGATTGATATGTTTGTAATTATCTGCAAATATTTGTTTCGGAGTTTGGGTGTTTTCTATGTTTAATATGTTTGTACTCGTATGTATGTATTTGTATCAGTTGTCTAGTATCTCATAGTATCAGCTCTGATTAGTTCGGGACTAGATAGCGTTAGATGTCCGAAATATTATTATTATTAGTATGTAGATTCCCTTCGGCCACAATGGACTAATGTTTTGATTGCATTTTCTTTTGATAGTCTTTTAATATATCTACAGATACCGACTTTTTGATTAGAAAGAATTGCCTGGCTAGTTACAAGTACGAGTTTGTTAATTGAAAAACAAGGTATACAAAAAAAAGTAAGTCTGCAACAGGTTTCAAATCAGATTCTTATGTGGCCGAAGGGTTGTAATTTTGTGAGGACCTGATTACAAGTTGGTTAGAGAACGTATAATTTCCAGAGTTAGACAATTTGTGTTACAGAAATAAGACTGAGATCTACTAAGACTATTGCTAAGAAAACCGGTGTGAAATAGCGCTTGCGCTGGGTTTCACCGAGTGAGTGAGGATACCGGAGGCCCATATCCCATATAAGCTCGTTTGCCACCTACTCCACAAAAAACAAAAAAGTTTTTATCTTTCCTTTTAATATTCTTATTTACCTTCCTTTTCATAATAGGTACGTTAATACTCATGGATGAAAATGGGCTTACACCCTAGAACGTAACCGGGCTTTAAGTAATAATTGGCATCGGTTAATTGTGGACGCAAAATACTGTCTACCTCATTAGAAATATCCCATATGCGAAATAGATCCTGCTAAAGTACGAAATAGATCGTTTACATAGTTTATTGAGTAGTGTTTGAGGAAATTGAACTGAGACCCAAACGATAAAAGTAGGGGTGTGGTAGGTATTAATAGGTGACTACAGCATTCATCAACACCCCATAACGTCCCACTGCTGGGCTCGGGTGTCCTCTCAGTAGGGGGTTAAGGTCATACGTCCCCACGCTGGTCAAGTGCGGATTGGGGACTGGCAAAACAACGTTGTGGCTACGTAATCTTGCCGTTGGATGTTTTTAAGCCGCCCAAAGGCCTTCAACTACCGACTGCTTAACGTGACCTCCGAATCACGGAGACGATTATGGAAACATGCCACCAGCGGTCACCCATCTAGGTACTGACCGCGCCGTCGCTGCTTACCCTCGGTAATTGTTTCTTATTACCAAGTGCAACTGGGCTATGAGCGCCTACAGCATTCCTAATATTCATAAATCGTTTGGTAATAAATCGATTTGATAAGGAATTATCGGTGAGTATAAAATATGACTGAAAAGAACTAACTGTAATTAAAATGAGTTCGTGTTTATAACTTATATTTACTTTATTTAAAGGTTAGACGTGTCGTTGCTATAATTAAAAAATATATTTATTTTTTTTATTCAAAATCTCGCAAATGCCATTTTTAACTATTTATCAAAATCAACTACTACATGTTACGTTGAGATAAGTTAGGGATTATGTAATATGAATGATCGATTTAAATAATATATCTACGCCCCCACAACCACGACAAGAAGTGCTCTACCATATTCGAATGTATAAAAATACCTATCAATTTGATTTCATATCTATTGGGCGCTATAAAGAGTTCTACAATCAGCATAGGAGTATATTTTATTTTCAATATAACAAAGAAACCATTGTGGTTTTCTGATTTTAGAAATGCTTAATAAGAGTTCTGAGTTTTGACGTTGGGGTTTTAGAGCCCGTGACTCGGAGAGCACGTAAAGCTGGTGGTCCCATTGGATTATGAGAGTGAGGGAACAGAATGTGCACCTGTGTCTACGTTAACACTTGTGCACTATAATGTTTCATAGTAATAGCTAGGAGTACAACAAAATAGACAAAGCAATAGTAATAATGTCTTCACACCTCTAAGACACTGGCGTTTGATCCCAAAATCAACAGAACCTGTAACAAGATTGCTGATAAATATATTTTTATATTTCTATTTTTTTTTTATAGAATAGGGGGCAAACGAGCAGATGCATCACCTGATGGTAAGCGATTACCGCCGCCCATGGACTCCCGCAACACCAAAAGCGTCACAAGTGCGTTGCCGACCTTTGAGGGATGGTGAGAGGGAATAGGGGGAGGGGTTGGGGATGGGCCTCCGGTATCCTCACTCACTTGGTGAAACACAGCGCAAGCGCTATTTCACACCGGTTTTCTGTGAGGCCGTGGTATCACTCCGGTCGAGCCGGCCCATTCATGCCGAAGCGCGGCTCTCCCACGAAAAAATACATTTAACACATAAATAACACCCAGACACATAATAAATTATCATGTTCATCATATATTTTTTTATGCCAGATGGGAATAGAACCCACGACCGCAGCCTTAGTAGGTCACTAACCACTACTCCAACAGTCCCAAACAATGATAAAGTACGCTAAACCTGAGAAATATTATCTTGAATACCTATGTAGGTAGGCTTATTAGGTCATTATAAGACTTGTCGCTTGACCATGAAAATATTAGGAATATTTAAAGCGAGCCAACGCACCGTGTAATCCGGTTTTCTACACGATTAGGTAATACTCGAGCACTTATGACGACAGACACTTTGTTATAAACCAGTAACATTTCATTTAAATTTTAACGTTAATACAATACCACCGTGAGCACAGCCGTAAGCCGTAAGCTTACCGTGGGAGAGCTATGCTTCGGCGTGAATGGGTCGGCTCGACCGGAGTGATACCACGGCCTCACAGAAAACCGGTGTGAAATAGCGCTTGCGCTGTGTTTCACCGAGTGAGTGAGGATACCGGAGACCCATACCCCAACCCCTCCCTCCATCCCCTTTCCTATCCCCCCAAAGGTCGGCAACGCACTTGTGACGCCTTTGGTGTAGCGGGTGTCCATGGGCGGCGGTAATCGCTTACCATCAGGTGATGCGTCTGCTCGTTTGCCCACTATTCAATAAATAAAAAAAAAAAAAACCATAGCTGGACATAGGTCTCTCCCATTATACACCACTTAACTATAATAATATCTATTACTAGCTGAACCCCGCGGTGCAACCCGCGGTACGACAATAACCGCGGTACGACAATAACCGCGGGCAACGCCGCGAGACTAATCAAGTATCTTTATAAATTGTAGCCTATATGTTATTGACTGCCTCTGTGGCGCAGTAGTAGCGTATGCGACTGCTGTTCTTGAGGTCTCGGATTCGATTCCCGGGTCGGACCAAATGTTTGTATGACCTACAAATATTTGTTTAGGAGTTTGGGTTGGTTGGTTTCCTATGTTTAATAAGTATGTATTTACAAACAAAAAAAGTATATATGTATTTATATCAGTGGCCTAGTACCCATAACACAAGCTCTGCTTAGCTTGGGACTAGATGGCGTTGTGTGTAAGATGTCAGAAATATTTATTTATTAATTTATTATTATATTCTGATATATATCTGCTATATTATTGTAGTTTCATCAAAATCCAATTAGTAGTTTTTGCGTGAAAGAACAACAAACATACTCACAAACTTTTGCGTTTATAATATTAGGATAGATAGATTATAGACTAGGATACATTTAAAATAACTCTTTACGTCTGTCACGTTTTCACGGCTAAACCGTTACACCAATTTCAATGAATTTTCGCATGGAGATACTTTGATTTTTGAGGAAGGACATTGGATACTTTTTACCGCGATTACCGATATACAAGCGGGTGGAGTCGCGGTCAAAAGCTGGTAAGTATATATGCTGTATAACTTACGTTACTTATCTATACTAATATTATAAAGCTGAAGAGTTTGTTTGTTTGAACGCACTAATCTCAGGAACCGCTGGTTATAACCGATTTTAAAAATTATTTCAGTGTTGGTTAGTCCATTTATCGAGGAAGGCTATAGGGTATATATCATCACGCTAATACTAATAGGACCGGAACACCAATGAAGAATGTTTCAAAAACGGGGGAGAAAATTCACGCTACGGGCAATAGAAGACGCAAACAAGGTTGCGTGGGTCAGCTAGTTATGTAGGTATATGTGTTCACATGCGTATGATGATGATGTATTGATTATAACATATTTTAAACGTAGGCCTACATAATTATAGTTGTGTGACCGTTGTCCTAGTACTGAATAAAAACATACACACACATAAAATTTAAAATAAATGGTTTTACAGTCCTCATAATACCTAAAGGTATGACGTTATTCTTTTCCAGTACCTAAACGATTATATTCGTTTAAAAATGTGAGAATTAGAAAATTGGAGACCACTCTCCCGGTTTTCTTGATACCCATTTCCGTACCTTAGTACAAAATCACACCCAGAATCATCAGATTGCAAGAAAGCAATAACAGTGATGTTACAAATCCTATCTTATGGTAGTACAGGTACAATATAGGTAGGTATACTAATATTATAAATTGGATAGAGGATGGATGTTCGTCATTCTTTCATGCAAAAACGGCTGAACGGATCTAGATGAAATTTGGGAGAGAGATAGATTAGGCATACTTTGCAATAGCATATAGGCTAATTTTATTCTTGAAATATGCAGTGTTCCTATGCTCAGCTTCCGTAAGAAAAAAACAAAAATTGCGAGGAAAATAGTAAAAACCACAAAAAAAAATCTATTTAATAATTTTTGGCAGAACGAAGGCTATCGGGGCAGTTAGTATATTATAAAGCGAAAGTTTCGAGGATGTATATAAGACTGCGAGGTGGCGCAGTGGTAGCGTATGTGACTGCTGTTCTCGAGGTCTCGGGTTCGATTCACGGTTCGGGCCAATGTTTTTATGATCGGCAAATATTTATTTCGCAGTTGGGGTATTTTCTATGTATAATTTGTATCTACTGTATTTTACAAAATAAAAGTGTGTACGTATTTATATCGATTGTCTAGTACCCACAGTAAAAGCGCTGCTTAGTTTGGGACTAGATGGCGTAGTGTGTTAGACGTCTGAAATGTCCGAAAAAATATTTGCGAAAGGATATTTGCGTGAAAGCAAAAATTACTGAAAAAAATACTGCTAGTCAGAAGATATAATAATCTGTTACAAAATAAAACAATGCTTGTGTTTTATGCTGCATGACTTGATGTACTGTGGAATAAGTTACCAAGTTTAGTTGTTTCTAGTACAACTTACTTCTATTCACAGGACAATGGGTACATGTGTAAATTACAATAGTCAGAAACAAAAAAGAGAACATAAAAACGAAGGCTCGTCATTCGTCGATAATGACTGTCATTTGTGCTATTCAAATAACTTTGAACAAATATTAGAATTGACAGTAATTATTGGGAACTTTCTGTTGTTAACTAAAATATCGACTTGATTACATAAAGTGAACTATATAATATGTCGTTTAATAACACTTGTACTGTACAGAAAAATACCTTTTTAGACTTTTTTATGTAACAGTGCCATAGGAGACAAACGAGCAGACATATCGCCTGATGGTAACCGATTACCGTCGACCATGAACACCCACCCGCAACACCAGAGGTGTCACAAGTGCGTTGCCGGCCTTTGGGTATTCTCTCTCACTCGGTGAAACACAGCGCAGGCGCTGTTTCACACCGGTTTTCTGTGAGGCCGTGGTATCATTACGGTTGAGCCGGCCCATGCATGCCGAAGCGTGGCTCTACCACGTCTACGTTTTAAAAAGATATTGTTCATAGACTGCACGGTTGGCCGAGTGGTGTCAACGGTCGCCATGTAGCTTTCTACTGCGCCAAGTGTCGTGGGTTCAAATCCCACGCGGTACCTACAACACTTTGTGTGATCCACAAATTGTTGTCCCGAGTCTGGATGTTCTTTGTGTCCGTTTCATGTATGTTTGTAAAGTACCCCACGACACAGGATGTTTATTCCTAATGTGGGAGTTGTCTTTTTAAAAAAAAAAAAAAAAAGTTAATTACTGTCGATTCTAAATGCTTCACGGAATAATATTAATGTAGATTTGTAATCATTGTCTCTTAAATAAATTAGAATTTGATGTTTTCCATTTCTACTTTCGCCTACGCTTCCGTTCACCTCCGCAAGCACTTTCCTACACATCAGCCCACGCTTTCGCAAAGAAGCCTAGCATCGAAGATAATCGTTAACAAATGGATAAAACCACTATTAGTGCAAGCAAAGCCGAATTCAAAACAAAGTTGAGTGTGATCTATAGTAGATAATTCAAAGTAAACAAAAAACTATTTTTTATTGTTACTGATAATTATGTACAAAATACAATAGAAATGCTTTAAGTTTATTTTTTTCAATCACACAATAGGTTATAATAATGGACTTACTGTAATAGCAGGGTTATATAGCACTAGTGACCCGACCGGGATTCGCACGGAAAGTCTTTAAAATTCTCGGTTTTCCTCTATTATAATATGCATGTATATATAACGTACTAGCTAAACGCCGCGGTCTACACGCGGTACGACAATACCCGCGGGCAATGCCGAGAGGCGAAGCTAGTAAATTGTAGCCTATGATGTATAAGCTATATTATTGTAAAGTTTCATCAAAATCTATTTAGAAAGAGCAACAAACATACTCACTTAAATATTCCAATTTCGCGTTTATAATATTAGTAGGCAGTAGGATTTATAAAAGCGAAATACCACTCACTGATTTAACCACGAAATCTCAAAAACTATAACACCTACAAACTTGAAATTTGGCAGGTAGGTTCCATAAAAAGTGTAGACATCCACTAAGAATGGATTTTACGAAACTCCACCCCTAAGGGGGAAAACGGGGGTTGGAAGTTTGTAAGAAAGTCCTATGTTTTCGAAATTAAGAAACTTGCAATTTAAAATGTATGCTCTATAGATGGGGTAGAGGTGTACTAATAATGTATCTTCAGAAATCTACTGCCTATTGGGGTTAAAACGGGGAATCGAAGTTTGTATGATAGTCCATATCATATAAATATACTAGCTGAGCCCCGTGGTGTTACCCACGGTACAACAACAGTAGGGCAAAGCTAGTCACATATAAACCTTTGTCTTAAATGACTATCCATTGCTGAAAACTGCTTTAAAATCCGCCGAGTAGTTTAAAAGATCTAAGCTAACATACAGCGGAGGCGACTTCATTTTATACTATGTAAAGATGATAAAAATAGCAAACTTACCAAAAACACAACATTGAAGATATGTAGGACACATTTGAGGAAATTGATGCTGCAACAGTCAGCGTCCCTTGACTTGCGCGGTTTTACCTTCTTCTTCTTTGCCAGCAGTGCATTGCCATCCTTATTTTTGTCTTCTGCCATAGTTCTTGTACCAACTGTTTGATCACTCCAAAATTTCACCTATGTTCCACTATGTTCATGATCCCCTGAAAATAAAAATCTAATTTAATATATACCTTCATAGAACAATAATTAGATATTTCACACAGAGTACAGTACTTACAGAAATTACTATAATTTTGGTTATAAAATCAGGAAAATAAATGAAAATGTATTTTAACATATTACATTGTTTATTTTAATGTCTAAAATAGCTTAAAAAAGTGGAATATAGTACAACACTTATGCTAAATTATACAACAAAATGTCTCAAAAAAATTGATCCACAGTTAGTAAATTTAATAAAATAAAACCTATGTAGATATAATAAAACATTGTATCATGAAGACCTTGTAAGAGTGCAAAAAATATATATATACAGTTTCTTTTTATAGGTATAAGCAATTATGATTTACATAGCAATATAGTTGCTTACGTTCAGTCCTTCTTTCATCACAATGTAAATTCTAAATACACGATCAATACTTCACTTTTATAGTTTTTAATCAATCCTTTGAATTACAAAACATGTTTGCATTACAAATAAATACCATTTAATTTAGATAGTAAATAACATAAAACAATAACGTTGAAGAATATTGTAGATGATGACTCATAAAATCAAATAATTATTAGTAATTCATTACAGCTTCAAATTAAATGTTCCAAGTCACTGAGAACACATATACACTGAGAACCTGCATTTACTTGACAATTTGTATGATTAACACTCGGAAGTACATTTAACAACACTTCCAACTACCAAATTATATTTATTATGCCACATTGGCCATTACAGATATGAATATAATAAACCTAAACAATAAGTTCTGTGATGGGCATAGTTCTGCCTTAAATATCATACATTATGCTCGGTGCTCCTTTATTCATCATAGTATCTAAGCGTTGTTTCTAATTTTTCAACAATCTTTTTGTAAAAGTGCACTTGCTGCCTTAAGAACTTCTGCATAGTTGCATTTAAATCTTTAGTTCTTTCAGATTTGAAATGATTAACTTCGGCAAGAAGTGCATATGATATAACATCAGTTCTACGCAGTACTTCATTCAGTTGTGCTACTTCCATTTTACCTTCAGATGTGAGCCTTTCACATTCCCTCTTTTTTTGCACAGCACTTTTGTGGGTATTTAACGTGTCTGGGAAGCCTCCAACAACGCCTTTGTACAAATGAAATTTGTCACCCAATGGATCCCAATCGTATTTTGGTTGATCATCATACATTCGTCCTATATCAATGTAGGCACTGCCAGTCATTTTGATGGCTGTAGTCAGTTTTGAAGTTGAAGCTAACGAGCCTTCATCGAGGCTTAGTGATGCAGCTAAACTACAAAACGCTTCACCAACTTTCTGACAGTCAGCTTTGTAAGGGCCCTGGAATCTCTTGGTTTGAACAACACACATGTTGGTGACTGACTTAACCGATGTGTCCATGCTGTTTATAAACATATGGCATTGCTCTGTTATGTGATCTACTTGTGATTGCAGTAAAGCTTTTTCAGGTACTACTATTGATATGCAATAATTTAGTCCAAGCAGGTTGTCCCTTTCGGCTTGCCTCTTACCAGCCTTCCAACGCTTCTCATCAGTACAAGTCAAGAAATGTTGCCATACTTCACTTTTGGATAGCACTGGATGCCTGCACATCCAGTCCACAAACTCCTGAAGTTGAACTCGGCGACGTTCAATTAGTTGTTCGTCATATCTGCCAGAAATCTGTTTATCAGGTAGAGGTGGAATTGGAATGAGTGTAAATTTCTCTTGTAATCTTTCATGTAGCCAATCAAAATGTTTGTATCTCCTAGAGACTTGTATATTGTTGAATGATGGTGTCAATTGATAGGCTATGTAGCTTTTAATACCCTTAAACTTGGATTCCTTCTTAGGGGAAGCTACAGTGACATTGTAGGGATGTGTGATGGGCCACCACTCATATCTGTCTTCCTCTTGAACTATGTAGACTTTTTCTGAGTCAGGTACTTCTACATTTAGTGTGGCAAGTAAATAGCTTTCTCCGCTAACTTTTGATGATGGAGCAAACTTGCTCTTTCGAACAGTACCTACTGTGGAGCTATAGTTAGATGCAGTTTCTTCAGTTTGTGCACTATATTCACTAATTGGCATGCCTGGCAAGGGAGTGAGTTGTTGATTGTATTGAGCTTTACTTTGTTGCTGAGATGGTCCTATTTCTGAGTAAGTGTCATCGTCCCAATCATCATCCCAGCCATCTTCGTGTGAGGCACCTCTTTGAAAATTACTATCGCCTGCACTGAATTCTACATCACCCCAAGAATCAGCTGCTTGGTCATATCTCGGTGGAGCAGGAGCTGCCGGTGCTGATTTAGTTTGAACTGATTCTTCAGGAGTAAGTTTCCTTACATATGCAGCTGGAAACAGACCTGTTTCTCCTTTGGAATTCTTTCCTTCCCACCAACCCTCACCAATTTCTGTGTTGATTATTGTTAATATTTCACCACTGACTATTGACATTTCAGTTGTGTTAGGCTCCCCCATGAAGTCATACAGTGCTTGTACTTGGCTTGTCATTTTGGACCGCTCACCTAAAACAATTTCAAATATTATTCAATTAGGCTTAACTGTTTATAAGGATAGATGGATACAGTACTAACAACATATTATCTTATCATTCTTATCTACAGAAGTAGGGAGTATGCAGTATGATAAATGTTTTCACACATATAGACTTCTTTATTATTATTAGCACTGCTATTAACTATTTAGGGCGTCACTATAAGGCGCTGACACATATTTCTAATAGTCCCTAATTAAGCATAGTTCAAACCTAATTGTTGCACAAGTTTACTGTTATACTTTTTATTGTATGGTTTTTAAAAGAAAACGCCAGTGGAACTGCTTTTGCTAGACCTCCTTTGTGTTAGAGACAATAACATTAGAATGATAATACTGATTCTGACCTGAAGAATAAAGTGCTATCTACAAAATCACAATGCAACACAAAGACGAGGAATAGCAAAAACACAAATGGATGAATAATTTAAAACGGTCACATAAGAATAAAACATTGACATGTTTCAAAATTCGTTGATTAATGTTAAATATTTGGAAATTCAAACAGAAATTAATCCAATGACGTCAATTCTAGAGCGTATATGTAGTGTTGTTTCTGACTTATATTGGATTCGTAGATCTTTGAAAGTAACAAATAAATAATTACTACACTTTAACAAAGGTATTACACAATATAAAAAGGTTTTTACTTACTTTTAACACTTAACAATTAATATTTCAAGGCGGATACACCGATTGAACAGTCATCTGTTTGACAGATTACTAAGAATTTGTTTTCCGTTACACCATGTTCTCGATTACGTGGCAGTTTCAATGGAAAACAAAATTATGTGATTGGTTGGATGAGAAATTAAATTAAATCTACCAATAGCAGTCGAGATTATTCGGTTACTTTAAACATACTGATAAGTGCCAATGGCAAAATGGATTTCAAAGTACAAAGAACTAAGCTTGTACACTCAATCTAATGTTGTGTTAGTGATACTTTAAGGTTTCGCTAGAGGGCGCTCTTACACAAAATTTTGACTCTGTGACACTATAGTGTTACATTAAATGTACGCAATCTAAAGTTACCTACGTAAATGTAGATTACGTACATTTAATTTAACAAAAATAATAAAAAATATATAAAGAAGTTTATTTATATGTATAAGTATTGATCTATTTATTTATTTATTAACCTTTAGTTACTGGCATTTCAATGTTTGTATAAACATAAGTTATTGGCATTACAATGTTGTAATAAAAAACATCTTCAGCCTTCCCTTTTTGGTGGTTCTAATTCCCAAAAATGTGTAAAGCATGAGTATTGGTGACGATATAACTAAAGACTGTGCTGCCCTTGGTCATGTTCCATTTCTTGCTCCAGCCATGAATATATCGGAACCGGTATCTAAGTCAAATTCGAGCACTCACTTATTGTTATTAAAACGTGTGCACTTTTTTTCACTTGAATGTGTTAGAAGGAGTATTAGTATGAGATGAAAGTTAGCTTCAGAATAAATACAATTCCGTGCTACAAGTGTTAGTATCTACTACTATATCTACTATCTAGGTACTACTACCTAGTACAACTGTAGGCGATAAGAGCTCTAAGAAAATAGTCAAAGCATTTTACAACATATCTAAATCTATACTAATATTATAAAGATGAAGAATTTGTTTGTTTGAACGCGGTAATCTCTAGGAACCACTGGTCCGATTTGAAAAATTCTTGCAGTGTTGGATAGTCCATTTATCGAGGAAGGCTATAAGGCTATATATCATCACGCTAAGACCAATAGGAGTGGAGCCCCAATTAAGAATGTTTAAAAAACGGGGAACAATTATTACGCTACGGGCAATACTAGACGTAAACGAGGTTGCGAGGGTTAGCTAGTTTATATTTATAGATCGAGCCTTGCCCAGTATTTTGGTTTCTGATAAATTTTCTAAAAATGGCCACTAACTAGATCGATTTATCGGCCCCGAAACCCCCTGCATAAGTTGGAGCCGTTTAAAGGTATTAGATACTTACTTCCAATGAATATTTATGGAATATTACTTTTATAATACGAGTACTTACCTTACTTATCTACCTCTTTCTAGGAGGGAGTATTCATTATATATACAGGAAAACTAATTAAAGTCCAACCTTTGTGTAAATTTTAAATGAACAATTCTGGTTAACAGATCGTAAATCTTGGCTAAGAGAATAAAGGAATTTATTTCGTTGGTGCTTCTGTAGGCATGTGAAATATGAAATTGTGGTTTCAGCGGTGAAACCGGATTTCGTCATTATTTTTACGTGACGCATTTGTTTATCATCAATGAGTTTATATTACCAACTAGCTTTAGCCCGCGATTCCGCCCGCGTATATGTCCGTTAGGCCAGAAAATAATCCTTAAGAATCAAAGAACATGTTTCCATTCCAAATTTAATAGAAATTGATCTAACGGTTTGGCCGTGAAAGCGTAACACACAGACAGAATTACTTTCGAATTTATAATACTCGTATTACTTATACATAAATTTTGTGGGTTTGTAGGGGAGGTAATCTTTGGATCTGTGAATTTAAAAAATATTTGACCAATAGAAAGCCACCTTACTTGTGAGTTTTATATGCTACTAGCTGAACCCCGCGGTGCTACCCGCGGTACGACAATAATCACAGGCAACGTCGCGAGGCGAAGCTAGTATCTTTATAAATTATAGCCTACGTATTATTCTGATGTATAAGCTATATTATTTTAAATCGTAAAATAAGTAACTTTTCTGGTTGATTTTTTACACCTTGTTTCTTGAAAAACGCAAATATCTTACGGAACAGTATTTTTTTCCAAAACAAAATATAGCCTATGTTACTCGTGGATAATGTAGCTTTCGAATGGTGAAAGAATTTTTAAAATCGGTCCAGTACTTTTTGAGTTTATTCGTTACATACAAAAATACAAATCTTTCCTCTTTATAATATTAGTGTAGATAAGTATATTGACTACCTCGGTGGCGTAGTGGTAGCGTATGCGACTGCTAAGCTTGAGGTTTCGGGTTCGATTTGTGTTTCGAAGTTTGGGTGTTTTCTATGTATAATATGTATGTATTTACAAAAAAAAGTATTTAAGTATTTATATCAGTTGTCCAGTACCCATAACACAATCTCTGCTTAGCTTGGGACTAGATGGCGTTGTCTGTTAGATGTCCGAAATAAATATTTAATTATTTATTTATAACGATACGGTATCAACAACTGCCTACAAACTATCCACAAGCTATCGGCCGATTAAAAGTCTGTGGTCTGCGAAGGGTCTTAATGATGATCATCATCATAATGTCAGCCGAAAGACGTCTACTGCTGGACATAGGCCTCCGCCAAGGCTTCCCATAACAACCGGTTCCGTGCCGCCCCCATCCAACAGTCTGCTGCGACCCTCACTAGGTCGTAGGACCATCTTGCAGGGGGCCAACCCACGCTCCGTTTTCCAGCACGTGGTCGCCACTCCAAAACTTTTTGGCCCCATCGGCCGTCTTGTCTGCGAGCAATGTGCCCTGCCCACTGCCACTTAAGTCTGGCAATTCTACGGGCAATGTCGGTGACCTTTGTTCGTCTGCGGATCTGCTCATTCCTGATTCGATCACGCAGAGAAATTCCGAGCATTGATCTCTCTATTGCTAAATTATTAAAATTTGAATATTAACAGGGGAATAATGTATCACCATATAAATAACACGCATACATTATAATCAAGGTCTTTATTTAGGTAGACTCATAATGGTTTTAAATTGTGTTTTTTTGTCTAATTAGTTTTTTATTTCATCTTCATAAATGTGTACTTTGATTCCACTCGGTACGCTCACAAAACACACAAGATTTTTCAACGGTCGTTAAAGGTCTCAAGAGTAAAGTCTGTGAAACATATTTTAAAATATAAAAAGCGTATATATCAGTTTAAATATTTATTATAATTTCATTAAAAAGGTTAGATTAGAAATTTAAATATTTGTTTTTTTGATTTAACGTTACATAAATAGACTGAAATAAATGGATTAAATTCCAGTTATTTTCCGATTTCGCAGTTTCTGAATGAAATGAATTGAATTTTTCGAATATGCTGACATAAATTAAAAGACTGACACCCACATTAAAAATCGACTAACGTAATAGACAAGTTGATTAGTGTTTTGTTGGATTTTATTTAATTAACTAGCTTCGCCACGCGGTGTTACCCGCGGTTATTGTTGTACTGCAGTGACGCCACGGGGCGAAGCTAGTTTAAAAAAGTAATTTACACCTTATATCATCAGGTACCTATCAGTTAAAGCCCCATTAAAATTAGGTCCAGTAGTTCCAGAGGTTAGCCGGTACAAACAGCATAAAATATTTTGGTATATGTACTGTGTATACATACATGTGCATTTAGTAAAAAGCAGTTATTTTAATATTACAAACAGAGACTCCAGTTTTATTTATTTGTAGCATAGACAAGGAGATATCATGGTGCACATTAAGGCACTAGAAAATGACGTCGAGTTATGTAACCTCAATTTTTTTAGAACAGGCGTATGTCCAGCAGTGGTCTATTAAAGACTGTTAATGAATATGTTTCTCTGATTGTAAATTGCTCTTATTGCAAGAGATTACAAATCTACATTCTCACACTCTTGGATTTCACTTAAGCTTTTCATCTGACAGTGGAGTCATTTGACAGTTAATTTAACCAAAAATTAATAAAGTTATGATTGAGGGATTGAGATTGATGTGGCTCATTTAACCCATTTAAATCAGATCAGATTAATTATATCTTTGGTAAAGCAATAGAATGATGCGAATGAATGCCGATAAACAAAAAGAACTTACATTTTATTTTTATTTTTTGATTTTGTTTTCTTTATTTACGGAGATTATTAGCCACAATTATGACTATGTCGCTCCATATTTTTATTGAAGTGTATAAACTTAACTGTTGTCATAAATAAAGTCAAAACCAAAGGCACTAAGTAGATAACAGTTTTATATCAGAATAAAATATCCTTAAATGTATTTAATAAAGTATGATTCTATGTAGCTCAATAAATATTTAACATAATAATTATGTTGATGAATCAAGGGTTTAAGATCTACTGCAATAAAGGTAGGTAAATACTGTTGTAACGTTCAACAATAATTACAATTAAAGCCTGTTGTATACAAACTCAAGCTTTTGAGCAGAGGAACATAATAAAAGTAAATCATTCGTAATAATTGCTGGCTCTTCCTGAAAGGAATTTTATGAATCGCAACAAAGACCAACAATCTATAAGGATGATTGGAGGATATTGGAAAAGACAACAACAAGATGTATAAATGGAGGCAGGTTAATGTTAAATGGTTTCTTGATTTACCTCTGGTCAGCGACTCAAGTTCAATCAAGCTTCTTACACACAAGATTAAAAGTCAGTTTTAATTTGTATAAACAAAGTGCTACTTAGGCATTATTAGTGTTCTTAGCAACATTCAGAGAATTTATGTAAACTCTAAATCTAAAATTGAGAATTTCAAGTGAACCCAAGTGAACTTTTTCCAAACTTACGTTGGGATCTGATCTTCCTACATTTTTACATGAAGCGACTGTCATCCACTACAGATCTACTATAGTTTGGCTGTTGTAAGACCTTTTAAGCTACTTTACTACTCATAACAATTTCTACGAATTTCGTGAAGCAACCGAGATAGACACCATAGAGTACTATCAGGGTAACGGGGTCCTCCCGGCTCCTAGTACCCGAGATGGCGTGCGGTTTTAGTCGGTTCGAGTCCGACATCGCCACAGGAAGAAACGAAGAAGATAAAAAAGGGTAACGGAGTGGTCTCAATGAGTTAAGAACGGTCACCTATTCATAGATATAGGCTTAATTTTGCAAAATCCTTTGTTACTACTTAGCCACGAGAACAAGAGAAGACTGACTTATTTTATTAGTAGTTGGTACACATCTTGTTAGAGCATAAAAAGTCCAAATAAACCTGATCCATTAACAACTATTTTATAAAATAAATAATAAAAAATCAAATTCCAGAAAATTTAATAACATTTATTCATTTTCTACACTTTCGTCGACAAACTTTTCCTCCGGTATTCTTTCTGTATAGCCAACTTCATCATAGGTTCTATTCTCACTTTGAATCAAAGCATTTGGCAGCCAATCCATCCAACCATCACCAAAAAAATGATCAAACAATTCACAATCACAAAGTTCTTCAGAGTAATTTGGAAACACTTTCTCAGAAATGTCAATCGATTTAAGTATATCCACATGAGAAACACAGCTCACTGCAACAATGGAAGCGAAGATAATAATAAACTTACGCACCATCGTTATAATGTTATGGTGTTGATTTGAATGTTCGTGAGGGTTTGGAACACCATTATTTATAGAAGAAACCGCGAGGTAGGTGCAAAGTTAAAAGTTCAAGGTACGGTGAGTACCTTTTAACAGAATAATACGAACTTGCATAAGGTCAAGTATGTTGTTAAACAGTCATACAATTGATCATAAGAAGTTACTTCATTTAAAGACATGATTTATGTAAGAATAAAATGCTTTAGAATGGGCAGACCATTATACTAGTAGCTTAGAAGATTTCAAATGAGATTGGCAAACATGTGTTTGATTGTAGGACGGTAAATTAAAATCGTGACATTGATGTACTTTTATTTTATTTAATTATCTAGTTTGGCAAAGATTACGATTACTATAAGACACTATTTAAATGTATATCCTGATTGGGTGTATAAACATATGCTGTGCAATGCGATCGAGATATCTGTCAGGTATTTATGTATTAATGGTAAACTTACAGCCATAAATGTTAGTAAAAAAAGCAGATTAGTCATACAATACGTAAGTGGTGGCCGCTTAAACTACTTTTTTTTTACTTACTTACTACCTTACTACCTTCACCCCACCGGGGTTTGCGGAAGGGTGGTGTGTCGGAATCGGACCGACTAAAACCACATAGTGTGCCACTCTGCGCTTGAGAAGGGAGACATCCGGGGACTGCTGTTATTAACAGATCCGGAAGCCGCTTAAGCCACTATTTATACCGTGGGAGAGCCGCACTTCGGCATAAATGGGCCGGCTCGACCGGAGGCGCTTTAGCTGTGTTTCACCGAGTGAGTGAGGATACCAGAGGCCCATCCCCTAACCCTTCTCTCCATCCCCCTTCCCTTCTCTCCATCCCCCTTCCCATCCCTCAAAGGTCGGCAACGACTTGTGACGCCTCTGGTGTTGCGGGTGTTCATGGGCGGCGGTAATCGCTTAGCATCAGGTGATTCGTCTGCTCGTTTGCCCACTATTCAATAAAAAAAAATAAAAAAGTCAACCATGCTGTCGTATTTTAAAGTTCTAACATTTTTCTCTTTATTTTCAACTTCACAAGAGTTATTTTCTAATTACTGATTACTTAAAACAAAAGATTTAGATAGAGAACTTTATCGCAGCAAATCCGCATATGTAATCACGCTTAGCGTTATACAAGTTCCGACATTTCGCTTAAAATGTACGCCACATCGATCGGAGACAATGTGTCGAGATATTTCTTAATTATCCCGCCTACACTTACTCGACTGTACGATGAGCATCTGTTGTCGACAGCGACATATTGCTTGACACTCAAGACTCAAACGAGAAACGGATAAACCCTCTAGTTTATAGTCACATAACATTGACTGCCTCGGTGGCGCAGTGGTAGTGCATGCATGGTAGTAGTGCGTGCTTGAGGTCTCGGATTCGATCCAGGGTCGGACCAAATGTTTGCATGATCTGCAAATATTTTCCAAAGTTTAGGTGTTTTCTATGTATAATATGTATGTATTTACAAAAAAAGTAAATATGTATTTATATCAGTTGTCTAGTACCCATAACACAAGCTATGCTTAGCTTGTGACTAGATGGCGTTGTGTGTTAGATGTCCGAAATATTTATTTATTTTTGTAAACTGCAAAACTTTGCACTTATTACTACTAGATTACGATGTAACAATAAATTCATAAGTTTCTGGACTTAAATGCAAGCAAAATTAACAAAAGTTTAGTCAGATTTTATAACAATAAAGATTGATACTAACCCCAGGAAGGGAGAAGACAAGATTGGTACATATAGGGAGAGCGTTACTTGGGTCCGGATGTCTAACAACAGTTTCCGGATCCTTCCTATCTTAGGTGCAAAGTGGCACACCGTGTGGTTTTACCCCGGTGGGTTAACGGTCAGTGTTTCCACACGTAAAAAGAAAGCGAGTGTTACTAGTTATGGGCTGTCATTTATCATTATCACGAAGAAATAAATATAAATAAATATTCCGGACATCTAACACACAACGCCATCTAGTCCCAAGCTGTGTTATGGGTACTAGACAACTGATATAAATAGTTACATACTTCTCTTTTTGTATATACATACATATTATACATAGAATACACCCAAACTCCGAAACAAATATTTACAGATTTTACAAACATTTGGTTCGACTCGGGAATTGAACCCGAGACCTCATGCTTAGCAGTCGCATACGCTACCACTACGCCACCAAGCCAGTTGAATAAAAAAGTAACAGTTCTAATTTTATAATTTTTTAACGCTATGGTTAGTATATCTTATGGTCGTTTCTCGTACTAATCTCCATAGCCAAGTAGCAGGTTTTTGCCAGTAGTATCTTGTATTATTGGCTAATATTATGTTTTGACCAGGTTATATGGCGTTGAAAGACGTAATTCCTATAAATTTCTTAGTCTTCTTTTAACGTTTATTAGCATACGTATTCATGACAAATTTGCCTCTCGCAAAATTTAACTGAAATCCAATAATATTAAGGGTACTTGAACCTAATTACTTCTTTGTAAATCAACTTTAGGTACATACTCGTAGATTTGATCTCAGGTTCATAATTATGATCATTATAATTCTGGTGAAGACGCTCTAGAAACTAGAAACCGAGGTTCTCCGTTCTATCCACGGTTTATAAGTACGTAGGATTCGAAATATTCCCTGTGTGTAGGAAATTAGGACAGCGTTTTAACTTCATGTAGTGCAAATTAATTGAGTTGGGATAGTGTTCATACAAGATAGTAGGAGTCACAACGGCATTGTTTGCAAAAGCGACGATGAATTCGTGCGGAACAGTTTTGTTTACTAAACTGTTTGTTTCAACGCACGGCAGAACAAAATAATTGCCAGAGAACTGTCTTGTACATATACCTGCTTCATAGATCAAGTTATAAAATTCCGAAACGGTATTTTTTTTCACAGTAACTTATACATACTTTTTTATGTAAGAGTATATTAATTTCATTGTATTGAAAAATGAAGCGAAAAAATAATGTTAAGGTTGGCTATTTTGAAACGGTGCCAGACAAACAAGCAACGGAAGTAATGAATTACCCACATCTATAAAAATATATAAACCTGAAAAATATAATAGTACGACACTTTTATTTGACGTCAATGTCCTCTCATTATTTTGCTAGATGACCACGTAACCTTGTTTGCGTCTCCTATAGGAAACGTGCAGGAACTATACGAGTATAGGTGGCAGCACTAAATTGACAAAAGCAACACTATGCGGAAAGTAAAGTAAACTTATTGGACTTTTATATATACAATGATCTCTGTAACACAGGTCATTGAACCTAGCTCAGAGATCAGGGAGTTCAATATAATTTGCAAAAAAAAATTTTTATGGCAATTTTTTTTTTTATTATTATTTATTTTACGCTTGGAATGCTTTTCGCACCATAACCTTCGTTCGTGGGAGAGATGAAGGGCGTGTGTGGGACTCCTGGAGGAACGGTCTACCCACTAAACCCTGAGGCGGCCTACCTCGGCAACAAATTTTTTTAAAACATGTGGTAAGTACTTAATTTAATTAAATGAGAGGTGTGGGATGATCTCAATTTCGAGCAAGTGGCTAAAATCTCCGAAGACGGCGTGTGGTTTCAGTTGGTACGCATCCGATAAAAGCACTTCGTAGTGCCTTTGGCGTTGTGAAAAATGGAGGTTTACATACGGAAGTAGGAAAGGATGAAATCTTTACTTTAGGCAAACTTACTTTAACTTACTTTAAATAAAAAAAAAACTATTAATATAATCTTTATGCTTCAAGGTGGCAAACGATTAAACATGGAGTATACGTTTTATTACAAGATAGCAAATAAACGATTGTTTCTGAATTTGTTAGACTCACCTGAGGTGATCACAGTCTTGTTAAAATAGTATGTACAACTTGGTGAGTAACATTGATAACATTACTAGCATTCTGTGACATTAGGCACAAGAAAATCATTTACACATAAAGCTGTTTGGATAAACTCATCCTTAAGAGCTCTATTACCACTCAAACCGGATTCCAAAGCATTTTAAATGTAAATTAAAATGCTACCTTACAGAGGGTTTTCCTAATTCACTTTTCTTCCTTCGTCGAACAACCCTGAATCTTTTTTGTATCACGTTTCTCTGTAAGGCACTGTACAATAATACCATTGAATGAGATACTCAGGTAGCACATCTATTGAATACGTATTGATTTCAATCGTATTTAAGTAATAAATAACACAAAGAGACATCAGAAGTATATTACTGTCTATTTTAGAAACCATTTTGAAGGTGCCAATTCATGAAGTATAATGAAGAATGACATTGTAATTAATCGTGAAGGTTTCATGGTGGTGTGCTACTTAAAATGACTCTGGTATATTCTATCTTATTATAATTTGCGAGTCTTCAAATTTTTTTTGTATCTTACATAAAATCCTTTAATTCAACATCAGAATATACACTTAAATTAATTGAATGTTTTGAATGAAAGCATTGGTAAGTTAATACCCGGCTTCTAAAAAGCTGATCAATTTATTATTCAGTCAACGGAGTGACACCTCTACCAAACGAAGTAAAAAGGTTTTGTAACAAATTTTCACAATGTCCTGTTAATTGTTCCGATAATCCAATTAAAGTACCAATGCCTAATCATGCTCTTAGCAGCTCAATCGATGTGAGAGATTTGACATTTAATTCGTTAATTTTTGCGTTGGTCAACGTTTCATAAACCGTTATTCAATAAAATTCGTGTTAAATAAGATGACTATTTCTTTGTAATGAAGTGTGACTATACTTATGTGCCCTGTGGGTGTTGTAAGAGTCTAAATAAGTAAACAAACTACGCAGGACCAGAGCAATCCAAAGACTTTATAAGGCGCAGGTTTGGCCTTACATGGAATACTGTCCTCATCTTTGGGCGGGGGCACCCCAATACCACCTCCTGCCTCTGGACCGCATTCAGCGGAGGGCGACTCGTATCGTCAATTGCCAAGAACTTCCAATTCGGCTAGACTTTCTGGCGCTGTGTAGAGATGTAGCTTCGCTGTGCATCTTCTACCGCACTATTGGGAGTGCTCCGAGGAATTGTTCGGATTGATCCCTGCCGCATCTTTCCGCCATCGTCCTACGCGACAGAAATTTCATCCCCATCATTTAGATGGTTGGCAGTCCACATCTGTGCGATTTTTCCGAAACTTTCTGCACGCGCACAGCAAAACTGTGGAAAGAGCTGTCGCCTGCGGTGTTCCCGGACCAATAAGACCCTCACACCTTCAAGAAAAGAGCGTACTCCTTCCTAAAAGGGCAGCAACGCACTTGTAACGCCTCTGGTGTTGCGGGTGTCCATAGGCGGCGGTAATCGCTTACCATCAGGCGATACGTCTGCTCGTTTGCCCCCTACATAATATATATAAAAAAACAAACGAGTAACACTTGACGCAAACCCTATTCTAAATCGTCTGGCCATCACCACCTCGCCAAGGAGAGGCCTGTGTACGGTAGTAAAAGATTTAATGTTGTATTAAAAACATTAAATCTTTTACTTTTACATCATGAGATGAAGATTACTACAAATCTAAGATGTCTTATGGCTCTCTTGAAACTAATTTACAAGATATATTATAATGTTCAAATTTTAACTAAATACCGTTAGAACCAGCAAAATAAATTGAATACAAGCTTAAGGTCATCAATTAGAGTGAAACTTTTGAATGTTCTTATAATGTGTTCGGTGCTGAAGTTCCGACATGGTTGGCGGGGCAAGTATGTCAGGACAGTTGAAACTTTTGCCAGAAGCGTAACATTTGCTTCCAAGTGCACTTTAAACTTGGCCACGAGTCTCGTAGGCCACAGACAGCCCGCGACACAACCTCAGAACTCGGCAATAAAGAGCTGACACGATTTACGCTTGTTAGTGAATGTTGCTGACCAATTAAGACGGTCACGGTGCCGTGGTACAATTATCATATTTACGTTATAATATATACACTTTGTATCAATTTAATACCTACTCATACTGGTCTGTGGTAAAGAAAGGAATCTACTTCCATCTATAAATACACCGAGTATTTCTAAACGAATGTTGACTGACATTACGATTGTGCACTGACCCCATGGAGGATATAGTGGTGGACAAACTATATATATAGCTCATTCGCTTAGATACGGTCGCTTTGATGGCGCCACCACCGTACGTGCAGTTTATTGTCAAAGGAACGCCGATATAATGTCAAACAAGCCGCCTGGGGCGTTCACACACTAATAAGTATTATTTGACAGTTTACGTCGTGTACATATTTATTTATATATATATTTAATATAGAATCACCAACAGTCACAACAACAGACAGCATGCTCTGTCCCACAAAAGGCAGTTTAAAAACAATGAACTAAAAACAAAAAAATGTGTGCGTGTACTAGCGTACACTCGTAAGAAGTGAAACTTCTTTATGACGTTATTTTTCAAAAAATAATAGTCCACGGGCCCACGAACAAGGGATTTCAGTGATTGACAACAGGCTGAAAGTTTATACACAGCTTCGTTTTGACGAGACACCCAACTTTTATTATTGGGCCAAATTATGAAAGTGGAAGGAAAAAGCGGGATAGGGAGCGAAACACGTCGATTTGATGAGTGTCCCAAATTAAATAACAACAGTTTCTAAACATCAATACTTTGAGAAAATACGATGGAAAACTGAGAAAAACTTGTGGCATACAAATTGAATGGCACCTTCCGGGTGACCCCCAGCTCTAACATGTCGAAATGGTGACTTGAAAAAATTTATTAACAACAAGCTGATTTTTGTTTTGGGGCTTGCAAAATATATATATTTTATAAAAAATGCATCGGCATACAAATTTGTTGGTAATTTTTTTGAGACCTACACTCGAAAGTTGTCAAGATTATGTTAATCTTTTTTTCATTAATAACAACTTCTTTTTTATTTTTTTCTGTTAAGAATCAAACGTATAACACCATGAAACTATTGGCATACAAAAAAAATGGAAGCGATTAATTACAAGTGAAATTTTCGAAATTTCAAACAAATTAAATCTTGAAAACATATCATGTCGAAGTCCTGTACATAAGTTTCGCCAGCTTTTGTTTGAAATTGCTAAAATGGAAAATTCGTATACAATATTACAGCTTATTTAATGAAAATGAAAATTTTTTTTTTATTTACTTAATTATATAAACAATTACAGCAATAAAAACAAGGGAATTGCATGAAAATTTGTTGAAATTTCTTGTAACGAGTGATTGAGCTATTGAACTACTTATTTATTTTATTATTCAGTTAACAACAATTTTTAAGTGATAGTCAAGTAAGGAAAAAATCATTGTATTGTAAAACAAATCGTAAAATCAGTTAACGTCTATAAAAAAAATTAGTTCTAAGTTCGAAAAATGCATATTTATAAGTCGTGTAGGTACTTTAAAATTCATATAAATTAAAGTTTTTTAATTTCTCTATAATTTGAATCTATAATTTATAATCGAATTAAAAGTAATATCTTTAAGTTATTATATTAACAAATTAAAAATATTTACCTAAAATACAAATAATACATGTTTGTAGCGATAATTTTTTCAGTATAATCTTTTTGCAGTACCTTATAAAAAAACATTTATTACATTTCAATTTAGTTCAATATCAATATCAAAAATAATAATATGCTGAACTGTGTGATTTTGCCTCAGGTATAAAATCGTAAGACCCACTATCCCCGCCCAACTTCCTTTAAGCATCAGCTCTAACGACTATTTTACCTTTTTAGTTTAGTCGAGCTCTCTTTTCGAAGCTGTTAAGTGATCGTCATCATGGAGTGTTTCTTGTGCAATTCTTCACGTAAGGACGAACGTTTTCATCCGAAAATAAAACTTATAAAAAAAATAAAAATTTACAGAATCTGAACAGTATGATACCGATAGTTCTGAAGATGACGATAACATCACACATAGTGAAGACTCATCGAGTGACGAATCTGATGAGGATTGATTGATTTTTTAATATTTATCATAAATTATTTATAAGTTTAATTCTTTTCATGCACTGTTTGCACATTGCATTATTATTAAAGTTCTGTAGTGTATTAATACACTGAAAATACAAGCTTTCATTTTTTTAACATTAGTTTAATATATTACAAATGAAACCAGTGGTTACAAGACATAAGTACGGAGCACATATTAAATGATTAGATTTTTTGTTTTTGTAGGTTAACCTCAAAAATTCCATTTTTTTGTAGGTCACTATTATATTTAGATTAAAAATTAAGCAAATAATCATAATTTTTTCGTGGCATACAGTTGTCAATCAAAAAAAGATTAACATAATATTGACAAATTTCGAGTGTAGGTCTCAAAAAAATTACCAACAAATTTGTATGCCGATGCATTTTTTATAAAATATATATATTTTGCAAGCCCCAAAACAAAAATCAGCTTGTTGTTAATAAATTTTTTCATGTCACCATTTTGACATGTTAGAGCTGGGGGTTACCCGGAAGGTGCCATTCAATTTGTATGCCACAAGTTTTTCTCAGTTTTCCATCGTATTTTCTCAAAGTATTGATGTTTAGAAACTGTTGTTATTTAATTTGGGACACTCATCAAATCGACGTGTTTCGCTCGCTATCCCGCTTTTTCCTTCCACTTTCAGAATTTGGCCCAATAATAAAAGTTGGGTGTCTCGTCAAAACGAAGCTGTGTATAAACTTTCAGCCTGTTGTCAATCACTGAAATCCCTTGTTCGTGGGCCCGTGGACTATAAATATCATATGTCGACGTAAGGTATAACGACAAAAGACTTATAAACCAGCAATATTCGTGACAATTCTTATTTCAAGTGCAATAAAAGTTAAGGAGCGAGACCTGAGTAAATATTTCGCGATCTGTGGTGTGAATGAAGTAAGTTTGTGGAATGTGATGTGTGTAGTTATTTACATTGTGGACTAAATAAAATAATATTGTTTGTAATGTGATATTTCATTGTAGTATTAATTTGGTCCTGTTTGTGTTTGAAAATGTTTTTTGTTTTATTTTATAAATTTGACGCGTAACGTAACGAATAAATGTTACACGTAACGTAACGGATAAATGTTACGCGTAACGAAAAAATGTTACACTACATTTTTAAAGAAGAAGAAAAAGAAGAAAGAAGTAAAGAAGTTTTACTTCAATAAATTAAATTAAATAGATCAAATCGATGAAATAAATCTATCAAATGAAATAAATCAAATAAACCAAACAAATGTAATAAAGTAAAATAATAAAGAAATCAACAATCAAGTAAACTAAAAGATTGAAGTTAAAATTGAACAGAATAGAATGAGATAAAACCAAAAAAATACGTAATTACCCGCACAACAATAACCACAATTGTGTGCGGGTGTACCGATACTATCTAAACGAATGGACTAGGTATACTTATTAAGTGTAAAGGAACGTTTCTGTATCACGGCTTTACATATAACTAATACGACGTGTAGATGACTTCCTCTCTTGTAACCGTGAATTGTAATAGGTACTAAACATATTTTGTATGTTATTCATTCACATTCATATCCTACATAATATAATACTGTATTTATAATTAGTCCTACATTGGGTTTTGGAGTTTTTCTTAGCTTGGACACAGCTCAATTTAATTATTAGCTAAAAACAATTGAACTATAAAATGCCATTCACACAAAGTTTTTAATAAATTTCTTGGATATGATCCAAACTAACAAACCATTTCATATAAAAATTATGTAACAGTTAAATCAATGTTGAAACTACAGACATCCATTATTATTCGTAATAAAAATATTTATTTTACATTATTGAGTAGATGTCATTATTGGAATGCATAACGAGGACAGTGAGGAACGCCACACATATTTCACGGGACGTTGAAAACAATTCTGGTAAAATTGTAGCTGTCTCATTTACCTATTATTAATCCGTCGCCGTATTGCCGTCGAAAATTAATTAAACCAGTAATCGTTATTAAAGTGAAAATTTCGTACAAGTTCGGTCTGTGGAAGAACATATGGAAATTTTTTAGTTGTTCACATCTATTTAACTAACGCAGTCATAATATTAGTTTTGTATTGTCATAAATAGATGGCGTTGGCAGCGATTTAGATCGCGCCATCGTTTGGTTACACGTCGGGGTATATTAGCCTGTGTTATTTATTATTAAATTTGACTCGCTCTGAGGTACTGAAGTTTAACGTTGCTTTGGGGGTATCTTGGCCTCAAAAAAGCTAGGTGTGCTCAACAGATCGAAGCAGTATTTCACTCCGGCCTACCGCCTTCAGCTTTATAAGGCGCAGGTTCGACCTCACATGGAATACTGTCCTCATCTTTGGGCAGGGGCACCCCAATACCAGCTCCTCTCTCTGGACCGCATTCAGCGGAGGGCGACTCGTATCGTCGATTGCCGGGATCTTTCAATTCGGCTAGACTCTCTGGCGCTGCGTAGAGATGTGGCTTCGCTGTGCATCTTCTACCGCATTTACCATGGGGAGTGCTCCGAGGAATTGTTTGCATTGATCCCTGCCGCATCTTTCCGCTATCGTCGGTATCTTGGCGCGACAGAAATTTCATCCCCATCATCTAGATGGTTGGCAGTCCACAACTGTGCGATTTTCCCGAAATTTTCTGCCACGCACAGCAAAACTGTGGAATGAGCTGTCGCCTGTGGTGTTCCCGGACCAATACGACCTTCAAACCTTCAAGAAAAGAGCGTACTCCTTCCTAAAAGGCCGGCAACGCACTTGTGACGCCTCTGGTGTTGCGGGTGTCCATGGGCGGCGGTAATCGCTTATCATCAGGTGATACGTCTGCTCGTTTGTCCCCTAAATAATAATAAAAAAAAAACTTGTGCTGATATTGTACACTAGTGAAAGAAAAAAAAGTCTTTGACAACTAAACATAATACGTGTATCTCAATTTATTTCTATATTTATATTGTAAAGCAAAAATACTAATTTTTTATTGTTTAAAGGGCTAATCTCTGGAATTCTTCAAGAGTACTTCATGAACACATACTCGTAGGTCCTGAGGTATCCAAACTATAAAAATGTCCGTTTAAGTTTAAACAGTACTTTGTGATATCATAAATTGAAAATTATAATGGAAGAATGGTGGTTACATTATTAAATCAATAAATTTGAAACAAATTGGAAGATATCATTAATATTTTCAACAACAAATATCATAACGTACAAAGCTAAAACTTATTAAAGAAAATTCCATTAACTATGTTCAATTTCGCTAAAAGAAAAGTTAGCAACCGACTTAAAAGATTACGTTCTAAATAAAAAAAAGCTCTTGTTTGGGCGTCTAATCGTGAATTCGATATTGATTGTCGTGAGGGAGAGAAATTGATGAGAAATAATGATTTTACAATTCTGTCTGAAAAACGATACTGATTCGATGGAGCCTTAATTGATTTCATAATTGGATTCGCATTACTTTTGGTATTAAATACACGAGTTTATTGATATTTCAATCTTAATTATGAAGAAAATATATTGTCTTAAACTTATAGAACTACTTACTCGTAACTATTTCATATGCAATAGTCACTAAATTTCTCTTACTAACATTTCAAACAGGGATAACGAAAAATGTCTGCAGAATTTCTAGAAAAAACGATGAAGGAAATCTTAGCTTTGCTGAGAGACAAAGCACTTGGTACTGCGTGAGTCTAAAAGGCTTATCCGGATAAAGTGTATTCATCTCATTAAAATGTCGACCTTTTGAGAGAGTTTTCATGTAGCCAAGTTATATACTAAGGAGCATTTTGGCTTATATTTTTAAACGCCCCTGAATATATCAAAAAGGGTCAGGATTTAGAAGAACCGGAGAGCTAAGGCGAAGGCCTTCCGGTGTTTAGAGATTTGTGCCCCGACATCGGACTTGTACCCAGCAACCGCCATTTTAACACAATAAAGATTTTATGACGCGTATTTTATGCAAAGAACTGGAAAATTAGGTGGTGAGTAAATGTGGTATAATGTTAATTAAAACCTATTTTCAGACAAAACACAGTTATAATTTTAATTACCATTTCAATCAAGACAAGGTCTTTTTTTGATTGAGTGTTTGACTGACCTTATGGATCGACTCTGAGTTATAGATCGGCTGAAGATTTCTGCAAATTCTAAGAGTTTCTGAAGAGCCTTTGTTTAGGATAAGGTGTTTGTTTGGCGTGAACAACTACAAAAGGGTGACATATTGAATGTCATATTTAACGAACGAAAGTGAAGCCGTTTATTGTGCGATAGTAGAACGAAAATAGACAAAATTTTTAAAAGGATAAAGATATCTGTGACGTTGTACCAATTAAAATATATTTAAAAGTAATTTAAATATATGTTAGTTGTGACTTCAGTCTGTTGTTTATTTAAAGTTTAAAATGCAATAAAATAAATTTTATAATATAAAATTGAATATTCTGAAGGAAAGAAAACTACAGTCACACTAATTGTAAATACATAATTCTCTACATTCACTCACAGCAGCGGTCGCTATGCTATTTTTTCTGCATAACGACGATTGTGTTTGCACATATTATTAAAACAATTCTAATTCCATCTATTACTATCACCTATGGTCTCACACCGACCGACCGAATAACTTCTTGAACTTTTTTACAGAAGCCCGTACCATAATCTCTTGAGGAAACCATTGCTGTGAGAGAAGGTATTTCACAATTTCAGCTGTCGCAGGATGAATAAAACCATTAATTTAATTCAGGCGTTTTCTATTAAAAAACCCGAGAGCACCAACCGAATAAATTTTAATCCAAAGCAAAACACTAGCAAAAATGCTATGGAAAGTTATTGTTCGTTAAATTGTAATTGTTAAAAGATAATTCAACTTTTTCAAAAGTTTTCAAGTCACATAAATTGTAGAAAATATAATAATATAATATGAGAATTTATTAAATAAGATAAAATTAGATGTGTTTAACTGAAAGACGTTTATATTTACGTCATCATATGTGCCTATTTTATTATTGTCGCCATAAGGCGTCAAACAATCTGTAGAGATGAGCAACTTCCCCAAAATAACGGTTCACTGAAGTCGTTAGATACATCATAAGTTACGGATTGCTTTTACTTCTCTTAAGAAAAGGTTGACAAAGGGTGTATTCTCCTGGTATGCTAAGATGACTGAATGAACATCTTTAAACGAATAAAGGTATATAGAAATCATACACTTCTATAAAGCATACGCAATTAACACTTACACATGCTTAAACTTTCGGTATAACAATATTGGTAATATTTATTCCACGAGCCGAAATCGGATATCTAACACACAACGCTATCAAGTCCCAAGCTAAGTAGAGCTTGTGATATGGGTACTAGACAACTGATATAAATACATATATACTATTTTTTTTTGTAAATACATACTTATTTACATAGAAAACGCCCAAACTCCGAAACAAATATTTGCAGATCTGGTCCGACCCGGGAATTGATCCCGATACCTTAAGTACAGCAGTTGTTGTCGAATATGATTGAAATACAGTCTTGTCCAGTGGAGAAAACCGTGGCCATCTTGGTTAGGAACAAATACAAGTATCCCGGGTCAGTTTGCATTTAGCAACTACTGCACTGTTCGCCTAGCTTTTTAAGCGGTCGCCACGCCGCTCTACTGCGCTGAGTGTTGTGAGTTTAAATCCCACATGAGACAACACATTGTCTGATCCAAAAATGGTTATTCAGAGTCTAAGTGTTCTTTGTCTCCGTTTCATATATGTTTGTAAATTCTCCCGCGATACAGGATACAGGATGTATATTCCTAAAGCGGGAATTGTCTTTTAAACTAGAATAGAAGGATAACCGAAACGCATATATGCAAAGGTAAAAGTGATTGGTAATAGACAGTCCAACTGTTTTTGTAACTTATTTTACATCAATTGAAGCCTAGATTGAAATTCTTAGCGTATTATTTATGGTTTAAAAACCAGCGGGTTCTATCTTCAACGTTCTCAGAATCAGAAATTTGCGTCTTAATTTAATGAACATTTCAGGTTTACTAATTAGTAGAAACTTCCGGCGAATATTTTGTGGCTAAAGTGCTTATTACGCTTCTAAGAAATTCTTACAGAGGAAGTAATTTTATTCTGTAAAATTTTAATTTTACATTTCGCGTACATGTTTACTGTAACCCGATAAGGGTTGGTTACGATTTAAATAATTTAAGTTAAAAACAGCTCTAGTGATTAAATGTTTATCCCTGTTATCTGATCTTTCCTTGTTTATCTTTGCCTAGCGATAAGAAAAAAGCATATTTACGACTTTACACTTTTTACTTAATAATAAAAGAGCATCCCCTTTTATCTTTTGTTACAAAAGTGGCGCTAAAGTGATATGTTTGCGCCGCGTGGCAACCATCAGAGCGTGTTTATTCTGCTTTGATTGTTTGTCTGAATACGACTTTATTAACAGGCTCTAGCTATTTAACATAAACGTACCGCATTAATCAAGAGTGGAATCAATGTTCGCTGACGTGCAAAACATTTTCTAATGGGGTTCTGGTAGAAATATTACTGAGGGACATTAACAGAGAAAACGTACGGATTACAAAACTATTCTGTCAGCTGATGGGATGAAACTAGTAGTGGATAATGAAATTGTTCGGTTGGTGGTAGGTAGGATTGTTGTAAAGTATTTCATTACATTTAGACTGTATGTGATAGATGAGTGTTATATCATCCTTCTTCGTCTTTATATGTAAATATCGCTAAGCTTTAGTATATAAAAGAAAACCACAGCATATGCAATCTTCGACATATTTGGAGGATCTCTTAACTAAATAGATATATTTTCTTGAATGTCTTTTTTTGTCTTCGCGCATTGTGATTATGTAATTGTATAATTACAGGAAATTGCCCGGTAAAAAAATACCTTTTTACTATAGAGTAAAAAGGTGTTTTTTTACTTACAATATTTTGAAACCGTGAAACGCGCTGTTATGTACGAAGATATTCGTTAATTCGTGAGTTGCCAATTTGGAACCACGAATAGAAGGAATTCTATGTAATGACCGTTGTGGTTACCTCTGATATACGAGCTTAACTGGTTTTAAGCAGGGATTATGAGAGTGATGATTATGACTGCGTTGGGGCGAATGTTGTGGGTTTAAAAGAGTATTTTATGCGTTTTGCTGAAAAACGCTGGTAAATCATTTAACAATTTTTCTAATTAGGCTTTACAAATATTCTAGCTAAGCCATCCAGGTAAACGTTTGTGTTATGAGTGGGTTAACATTAATAGAATTCTGATTGTTGTGCCACAATCTAGTTGTTATTCTATTGTTGAAATATTAGGAAAGAAAATTTCTAAACTTGAAAAACAAACAAACAAACAATATTTGTTTCTATTAGACATATGATTCGTAATGTTTTCAATAAAGTGTGTAAATTGTCTATACTTTAAATTAAATACATAAATATTTTGGAAAGTTGGACATCGAACATACAACGCCATCTATTAATAAATGCCAGTTTTCATCATAGATGAATTCTTCATTTTGCAAACGAGCTGACGTATCGCCTGATGGTAAGCGACCACCGCTACCCATGGACACCCGCAACACCATAGGCGTCACAAGCGCGTTGCCGGCCTTTGGGGAATTTGGAGGGGGATGGGGTATGGGCCTCCGGTATCCTCTCACTCGGTGAAACACAGTTCAAGCGCTCCGGTCGAGCCGGCCCATCCATGCCGAAGCTTGGCTCTCTCATGGTAAAACTTATTTTCTTCTTCCCAAGTAATTAATATCGTTGGTAATTTTCCTTAAATATTATGTTATTTAAATATTACAGAATAGTTTAAGAGTTACTACTCTGTAATAAAACAATGTGTTGAGCTTATTTTAAGGGTCAGTGTATTCAGATATCATTTTTAATGATCTAAAAACAAAGAAGAATTGCGCAGGGACGATAAAATATATTTTATAAACATTTGTTATTCTTGTGTTTGTCTTTTTCACTGTAGACGAGTGAAGACAAATTTTTGGATCAACTTAAGCACGTGCCGGGCGTGGCGCTGAGAACTACTTCCTTTGAAGTTTGTATTTATTTTTTCCTCGTGAAAAGGAATAGCGTTGCAAAGTCATGCCACTAATACACAAAAGGAGCTCGTAACACTTACATTTATGGCGAGGTGCGATGATAATGACTATTATTTTCCGCACGGATTCCAGGTTAGGAGAGATAATGCAATTAAGGTGTTGCGATTAAAACGAATATCTCCGCTCTTCTTGAAGCTAATGTGGCCTCGTACGTACAGTACAGTACAGTAACAGTTAATTATTATAACACTGCCTCCTTGGTATTACGGTTGACGTATGCGACGGATTCGAATTCCGGGTCGGGCTTAAGGTGTTATTGAGTTTCTCTGATTATAGAAATACTTAATAACAGCTCGGAGTTTGGAAGTTAGGCTTTGAATCCCCGGGTCTCTAAGAGCATGTAAAGCTGTCGGTCCTGCATCTGATCTCTTCCTGATCGTGTCGGTTAACCGTCAATCAGTTTTTGAAACATTCTTCATCGGTGCTCCGCTCCTATTAGTATTAGTGTGATGATATATAGCCTATAGCCTTCCTCGATAAATGAACTTTCCAACATTGATAGAATTTTTCAAATCGGACCAGCGGTTCCTGAGATTAGCACGTTCAAACAAACAAACTCTTCAGCTTTATTATTAGTGTAGATGGGGCAAACGATCCTGATGGTAAGCGATCACCGCCGCTCATGGACACCCGTAACACCAGGAGGTGTCACAAGTGCGTTGCCGGCCTTTAAATAGTTTATTCAAGAAAAAAGGCTTTGAATAACTTCATCTATACATAATATTCAATACAAATAAATAAAATTGGAGTGACTGTTTGTAATATTAAAATAACCGCTTCATATTAAATACATATGTATGTTTACACGATACATGTACCAAAATAACATTTTTTACATTTTTTTCTGTCTGTCTGTTTGTTCCACCTAATCTCTGGTACGGCTGAATCGATTTTGACGGGACTTTCACTGCAAGTAGCGGATGATATAAGGAGTAACTTAGGGTACTTTTTTCAGACTAGCTTTGCCCCGCGGCGTTACCCAGTTTTACTGTAGTACAGCAGGTAACGCCGCGGGGCTCAGATAGTAAGTAGTACATACGATTAAAGCATTGAATTTGAAATAAAAAACCCGAAAACTACTTATTTCGCAATATTCTGACCACCAACAATTTTACTTAATCTATACATACAAATAAATAAAATTGGAGTGTCTGTTTGTAATATTAAAATAACCGCTTTCTACTACATGCATATGAATGTATATACGGTACACATACCAAATCATATATTTTTAATTTTTTTGTCTGTCTGTCTGTCTGTTTGTTCCGGCTAATCTCAGGAACCACTGGTCCGATTTGAAAAATTCTTTCGGTGTTGGATAGTCCATTTATCGAGGAAGGGTATAGGCTATATATCATCACGCTACTTCTAATAGGAGCGGAGCACCAATGAAGAATGTTTCAAAAACGGGGAAAATTTTCACGCCACGGGCAATATAAGACGCAAACGAGGTTGCGTGGGTCAGCTAGTCCTTAATATTCGTTTGCATAAATAACGAGTTCTCCCCCCTTTAGCTTTATCTACATGCTATAAGTTATTTGATGATATTTAATAAGGCTACTCTAAAATGAATAAATTATAACCATCATCGAAGTAATGTAGTCAGTCAGGCATGAATCTTCAATACCATTTATAATCATCTCGATTAAGCTGTGTTGAGGACTTGACTGTATGGCCGTCGCTAAGTTGTTCAAGCATTTTTCAATTATCTTTACAATATAACCTTACGCTAAAAGGCAAGTTTTAATAATGTAATATTATTGGACGAACATCAAAAAATCTCTAATGTTTGTACTTTAGTTATTCTTATTTATTTTCTAAACTAACAAATAAGGTTTTGTTAACCTTTGATAATGATTTCAATACGTTTATAAACTATTTAACTCATAAATTAATTAATAAATTGTTTCTCTACTAACATTTTGAACTATTTTATAAAAGATAATTGTACTACCCACTTATTAAAAAAAAAATCACAACAACCTACTACTACGCTAATTAGGTTGTGTTTCTTTTTGTTTAAAAATTTTTTTTTTTCTGTAAGTAATTATTGTAATCGTTAGAGAAAAAAAATGTCTTTAACCACAAATAAGTCTATATTCTAAATTCTGCGTGCAAAGATGCATTCAGTCGACATAAATAATAAATATTCCGGACATCTAACACACAGCGCCATCTAGTCCCAAGCTAAGCAGAGCTTGTGTTATGGGTACTAGACAACTGATATAAATACTTAAATACTTTTTTACATACGTATTATACATAGAAAACACCCACTACGAAACAAATATTTGCAGATCATACAAACATTTGGTCCGACCCGGGAATCGAACCCGAGACCTCATGCTTAGCAGTCGCATACGCTACAACTACGCCACCGAGGCAGTCATAAATTATATAATACATAAATTAATATAATTCCAAACGTAGTAGTCAAACGTACATTTCTATAAAACAACGTGTCCCCAAGGAACTTCGATCGTCTATAGACGTGTTACTAAAACTAGTCAAGTGAAATGCCATACACATCTGGACCACGGTATTTGAAATCGCTGGGAAACGTTCACCTTCGCAAAGGTGTTCCACATGGCTTAGTACGACAGCCGTGCAAATAACTTTACATCGTTTTACTTTCTAGTGTCCGGTTTTTTGAATTTACGACTTTGATAGCTGCTTGGGCAAACAAACCCAGGATTTTAACTGTTACGATCGAATGTAGCTATTTCAATCTCTGAAATATTTGTAGGTACTGTAGTAAATTTTTAATGTTACCTGTGTGAGCTGCCTTTATAAAGTTGAAGAGTTTGTTTGTTTGTTTGAACGCGCGAATCTCAGGAACCGCTGGTCCGATTTGAAAAATTCTTTCAGTGTTGGATAGTCCATTTATCGAGGAAGGCTATATGCTATATATCATTACGCTACTATTAATAGGAGCGGAGCACTAATGAATGTTTCAAAAACGGGGGAAAATTTTCACGCTACGGGCAATATAACATAAGACGCAAACGAGGTTGCGTGGGTCAGCTAGTTGTACTATATGGCGCGGGTGTAACAGACAGCTGGTTATTGCGACTGTTTGCTTCTCATTGCCTTGTACGTTCATCAATTTTAATTGAAAAATTTTGCGTAATCGAGGCAGTACACTCAAATATTTAATTTTAGTCTGTGACTTTCCGTTCTAAATAGTTTTTCTATTTGCATGTCCATCACTAGCCATACTCGTGATAAAATGGACTTATAATTTAAAAATATACAGCTTCATAATTTATACTGTCTACTTTAGTCTTGACAGTGGAACGATAACCAAAAAAAAAACTTGAGAGGTGTCAAGGGACACCCGGATGGAACGAAGTTCGAAATAGAAAGACGAAACGAAAATATCTGTGTGTGTCGTCGTCGTGTCGTGACAACAAATTGTGTCGTGACAACAAATTGTGTCGTGTCAACAAATTGTGTCGTGACAATTTTTCCGTCTAGCCCCCTTACACAACGCGCCATAAGGAACTTCGTTCCAACAGACTTATAAAACTTCAAATATTTTTGAAAATTTAGTGTGTGTTAAGAATAAATCCTTCTCATCATTTTGATAACGGAGTGGAAAAAATGTCGCAAGGCGAAAATGTAGTGAATACAAGATGACATTTCCTTTAAGCGCGGCAATATTTCTCAACTTTGCCACAATAAATGTTTGGACTATCGATTCCATTACCGATATTTGGCATACTTATAAATAAATTACGACACTCGGACAGAGAAACACCTAGCTGATAAAATTGACTTTGAAGAAAGTGGCAGGCAGCGAATAAGTGCAGACCTCCCAAGTCCGGGATAGTTGCGCTCCTTGGGGGAGATCTACGTTCAACTGTGGTCGGCAATAATTAATTTGATGTCTATTATTATTTTATAAAATTTTGAGAACTTCAATTACTTCGACTTGGGGCGATATATTCTCCACAGAGTAAACCATAAAATAATTCCGCTGAACCTTTTGAGGGTCTCACAAGATTAAATATTGACACTAGTTACAGAAAAGGTCAAAAATAATATTCAAAACGATCAAATTTTAACGCACTGATTTTCCTTGAGGAAATAGTTATTTTTCTTGCTGATGTTGGTATAGAACGATAAAATACATTAACATAAGCTTAAGACTAATAGGATCTTTATCTGCGGCTCGTGAGGGTGATTATTACGTTAAGATATGTCTTCAGGGACGGCGGGACAATCAGGAACTCAATCTTGCTGACTAATCGCAAAGAAACTTTCTACCACAGTATTCCTGTTTCTGTGTACCTAATAACAGACAAATGTAAAAACTTTAGTGTGCACCACTAACTTTTCAACCGGAGTCGTTTACGAAACTGTTTTATTCTAATAATTAAAACACTTTTAATTTTGTTCTTTTTATGTTCTTCTTGACATTTGATTTTTAACAGCTGTTGACGTTTTATTTTTTATGGAGTAGGTGGCAAACGAGCAGACTTAGCGATATTTCACACCGGTTTTGTATGAGGCCGTGGTATCACTCCATCACTCTGGTCGAGCCGGCTCATGCATGCCGAAGCGTGGCTCTCTCACGGTAATAACGTGTACGTCACGGTACTGACGTCTTCAATCCCTGCGATAGTGATAACTTAATTAATGGCCATTGTATCAGTTGAACTTGAAACTCGCGGGCTGGGTTTCCGCAACTCGACAACATCAGTTATACTTAAAATAAGTTCACACATTTAACACAAAACCGTATGGCCCTAAACTACACGCACCCTTGCTAAGGTAACCAGACCAGTGATAAACATTTATAAAGATTTAAATAAATAGTCATTACATACATAATATGGTAGTGGTAGCATAGTGGTAGTCATTGCGACTGTTGTGCTTGAGGTCCCGGATTCAAAACCTGGGTCGGACCAAGTGTTTGTGTGATCTAAAAGTATTTGTTTCGAAATTTGGGTGTTTTCTATGTATAATGTATGTATATATGTATGTATTTACAAAAAAAGCATACATGTATTCAGTTGTCTAGTGCCTATAACACAAGCTCTGCTTAGCTTGGGACTAGATGGCGTTGTGTGTTAGATGTCCGAAATATTTATTTTATTTTATATTTATCAAGCTCATTAAACAGTTAATTGTCCTTGAGATCACTAACTACTAGACAAGATTGTGAGATTTCAGGGAAGGTAAACATAATTAATACGATTACGATTGAAAACGGAAGTCTCGTTTACAAGCGCCTTAATCAATCGTAGGTCAAGATCCCGCCTAATTGAATGTCTCTCTACAAGACTCCACTTGCTCAGATCTCATCCCAGGAGGGATCATTACCGTAGCTACCATCGGTTCGAAAAATTCGTTAGCAGATACGTAGCTTCATATATGTAGTTCACTTACGGCTAAATTGGTAATTCAATTTTTTAACAAACCTATTGCATGTTATACTCGTATGTTATTACTTTTATATCTATATTTTCAGAAATGTTTTCTCAAAAAATACTACATACATAATTATTTGCCAAAGTAATCGATGCTGTTTTTACAATGTTATTTTCTTCTAGTGAAACTAAAGTATAATTATTTGTTGTGTAGCGACCTCGACATACAGCGCTATCTACCGAAGATACACTAAACTATGGAGCAACGTACAACACGAAAAAACTATCAATCCTGAATGGCGCAGTAGAAGTTCTCGCACCGATTATCATATAAACAACATCCCAACATCAACTGTTGGGCAGTGGCCCGCCAGGCATGATCACCTCGCCTGGTCGGAGGATCCTTCCTTTGTGTTGGAGGGACATGATACCCGTTCCCCCACAGTTGCATTAATAGTCATGGTATTGGTCGTGATTAGGTAGTAAATAAGAGATTGTGAATATATTACGCAAAGAGAAGGAACACTTTAAACAAACTCTATACCAAACCTCCTTTCCCTGCTTTCTTACGAGTATCTTTTCTTTTTAAGAAATTACTTTTGTGTCAAAACATCCTTTATATAACCCTATGCCTAGCTGAAGACAAGATATTCAATAAATGTACTGGGTGTGACGAGAATAAAACGATCTCTAACATATCATCGCACGTAATCGTCATCTCCATTAGTGCGAAGCAATCTGTACCCGTAGATAGAATTATTATCGATAATGAAGACGTTAGGCGACTTATCTTACAAATACGAGGCAGTTAGTGTGATTATAAGCGAAGCTTGCTAATAATTTCTCCTAATATTAGGTGTTAATAGCTTCGTATTCCTTCTTAAATATTAATATCTTGATAATACAGGCCGATAATCGACTAGTTGTAAGAACTAATATAGGACACCTGGCTCTAAACGTCGGTTTAGAGCCAGGTGACCTGTAATAGTTGTATAGATGTCCTGTAAAATAGGACTGTTTGTCGCATTAATGGCGAATAGCCGCCGATTTATTCACCATGAATGTGCCCTGTTTGTAGAGGAAATGGCCAAAACAAGATCCTGGAGGGCCCTATAACTATTTATGAGTCTGCATGCGGCAATTAGAGACCTCTGCCAATACTAATACTTTATTCGGTATATATTATATTAGGTAATACTTAAGCACAAGAATCAAACGTATCTGACTAGTCATTTAAATGATACGCGTCAATGAAGAAAATGTATTTCATTTTCTTAGCTTATTTACTCTCTGCAATGTCCATAAAAATAATGTAACTCTTTTATCCCGTCTTTTATTATCACTGTATATGACATAAAGTTTATCTTTTAATATTTAACTTTGTTTCAGTTGGTGTATCTGGTAAAAACATGAATGTGATTTTTGTTTGTTAGTTCTGTTGAATTTACCAATTGTTTGATGAAAAATCGACAGTTATACAGATTGATGATTCAGCTAGGTATGTCGGATACGGTGGCAATATCGCAATGTTTGATAATGCTTTCTGTATGTTTTTGTATACTTAAAATTTTAGTAAATGTATAATTAAAAGATCCTAACAAAGTGTAAGGATCCTCTATGCTTCATTCTGATAAGGAATGCCCTATTTTTTTCAAAGCAAATAGATATTTCACTAGAACTTGAATAAATGTAGTATTTTTTGTAAAGCTAATACGTACACCAACGAAGTTAAAAAACAAATAAAAAAATAAACAAGTTTTATAAGGCGATCGATTTAATAGTGGATTCAACGGAGAATTATTGTTTAGCTTAGCTAGCTTAGTTAGGGACTTAAGAAGGGTATACGGGCTTTATTTAAAACCACAAGTTAGCAATTGTGGAAAAAAGAAGCCGTTCTTTTCTTCTGACTTTGAATTATAGAGGGAAATAGAAGAAGAAAGTTATAACTTCGACCCTTAAATAAATTTGTCATGAATGTTTTGGCGATAATGGATGCGAGAATCCTAATTTTTTTCAAAGTATATTGGAATGAAAGAAGTCTAAACCTAGCGTGATAAACTTAATACATAATGTACTGAAGACTGAACTATTTATTGTATCTAAAATTAGAGTTTTCTATTTGTTTATTACTATTAAATCGACTTCATTAAAACGTGTTATTGAATTCCTAACAGTATATATACACAAAGAGACACTTTAATTAAATACTAGCCTTCAAATATATCTCACAATTGGACTCCGAATCTAAAGAAAGCTTAACGTAGACATTTATTCCCCGTATTATGGAAATGATATCACCATTTTATAGCTTCCCCATTAGATGAAAATCTCTGTTTTATGGATTTTCGATAAAGTTAAAGACAATGTAATGTCAAAATTCTAGTGATATTGTGTATAAGGTATGTTTCTCGAAGATGATATTGAAATTTATCAACGGTAAAGTTGTAAATGTTTTTAATATATAATTCACAGATACATATCTCTCTCTATAATATATTCTAAACGTCTAAGCGAAACACAAGTCACAATTACTTCTCTACCCTTATAGGTGGGAGTACGTTCTTGTCTTGAAGGTTAGAAAGCCGTATCGGTTCAAAATACGTCAGGTGTTTCTTTAAAGTGGTGGAGTTCAGAAAATTTGAGAGATGGATTTTTGACACGACATGTGAGTCCACTCGGAGCATGTCTCGTAACCAATAGATATTGCAGATATTTTATATTTCAACTGCAGACGTCGTGCAAGTGCAAAATCAGGTCAGAATTCTAATGATGGATTACAGAAACTAAACTGTATATATATAACTAAACGGAGTATAAAAATTTTAAAGAGTTAATAAGAATAAAATTGCGATTTGATTCTTCTTATAACTTTTGTATATTACTAATATCTGTGATAAGTTATCAGTTCTGTGTATATCTATGAAAGTATTTATTAGTTCTGATTTACTAGTAAGATCTTTTGAAGTGATAAGAGAGACGAATTGTCGATGGAGCCAAAATGTCCTTGAGTGGTGACCGCGTGCTGATAGACGGAGAGTGAGTAGGCTAAAAGGTGGTGGATGGTCTGCTCAAGGTCGTGGGAAGACGTTGAATGCGGGCAGCACAACGGCGGTATGGCGAACGTCTATAGTGGGCGCAGTTTTTGTCCAACAATTGACGTCGTTTCCTCATCGTTTTTAACGATTGTAACCTCAACTTAATATTTTGGACGACAACTTGAGCCTGTCTAGAGCCCGATCTTATTTCCTGAGATGATTAATTCTGAAGTGTGGATTAATGTTCATTGTTTGCACCTCGGTTGTCATAAATACGAACTGAAACAGTTCCATTCCTAATTACCACGCAATATATTACATTATAAATGCCCTCGACTTTTATAGCTCTTTGGTGGCTTTCATATAATTAATTGTACGCGTTTTATTGGCTAATGAAAATGTTCGCGAACGAGCGGCGCGTGTAAATATGTCTTTTGTAGTTTGCAATAACTTCTATATGAGTGATATATGTGTTTAATACAGATACCCTCAAACAGCCGTATTTACCAACTTTCGGAGTAAGAGAACGCAGCCCTAAGGCGATTCTTTTGTTTCAAATGTTTGAAGTATTTGGGGTAGGAATGACTTTCAAATTTTAATACACGAAATTATTTTCAAACGTAAACTTCCCAGGAATCTTTTAAGTTGCGGATTAAAATGAAATAGTTTTGTGGGTATTCTTTTATTACTCGCATTTCTAACAAATTTTATTTGTAGCTTATAAATTAATTTTCGTAAAGACGTCGTATATTTCGAGTTGTATCTGCATATTTTGGTCTACTTTTCGTAATTACCGCCTCATATTATATAAAACAACTAATCAATAAATTTAAATTTCAAAGGAAGATAACATAATACTGGTGTGAATATATCGCGCAATTAAATTTCTCGTGTCGATTATCATATATACAACATTCCAACATCAACTGTTGGGCAGCGGCATGATCACCAGGCCTGGTCGGAGGATTCTCCCTTTGTGTTGGAGGGACATGACACCCGTTCCTCCACAAGACATATTGAGTATCATGATACCTGAATATGGTCTTAACGCTGGGTAAACTAATTAATAAATTTACCGTGGGAGAGCCACGCTTCGGCATGCATGGGCCGGCTCGACCGGAGTGATACCACGGCTAGTGAGGACCGGAGGCCCATATTTCAACCCCTCCCCCATCCCTCTCCCCATCCCCCAAAGGCCGGCAACGCACCTGTGACGCCCCCGGTGTTGCGGGTGTCCATGGGCGGCGGCAATCGCTTACCATCAGGCGATACGTCTGCTCGTTTGCCACATATACCTCTTTCCTCTTCCTCTGGTCAGATACCGGGATGACTTGCCTAGTGAACTGGCGGCGATTGTATGCAAAAAGCAAACTACAGATTCTACATTATACTACAGATATTAACTAGAATAACTAGCTATATAATATGTACTATGGGTATTAACTAGAATATACTACAGAAATACTTGGTAAAATAAATTCTATTAGATAACAGTAGCCGATTCCTCGCAATATCGTAAATATCACGATACGCTCTGGTCGATATGTAGGACGTTTGTCTTTGTGTAGTCGGTTATCTCTTCAGCAAAAGCTTCGTATAAATGGATGAACATCTTTATAGATATTTAAATATATTTTGTAGATGTACTCGAAAAAATCTGCTATAATACTGAAATATTTTTTTGGGGAAATATAATTTCTTTCCTATTTGCACTACAACCAGTATGGTTAATTGAAACTTAAATCTCTTATATTTTGTTGCGGTGGAATATAGGATTGGAAAGTCAGTAATGTAAGGAACCACGGAAGGTGAAAAAGAAGAAGAGACTCCTTAAAGAAAATGAGATATATTTGTCATTAATCTCGATAACTTTTTTCAAATAATAAATAATCAAAACCACCATTCTCACCATTCTGAGTGCCTTGATGTATCAAATAACTAGCTGAACCCCGCGGTTCGACAATAATCGCGGGCAACGCCGCGAGGCGAAACTAGTATCTTTATGAATTATAGCCTTTGTGTTATTCTGATGTATTAGCTATATTATTGTAAAGTTTCATCAAAATCCATTCAGTAGTTTTTGCGTGAAAAAGCAACAAACACACTCATAAGCTTACAACGTTTAAGTATTGCTGTGTAATAAAAAACTTTTGGAACGAAGTTCCTTATCGCGCGATATGAACGAAAAAACGAAGGGGGCTAGACGGAAATTGTCGCGACATAATTTGTTGTCACGACACTTTTTGCTATTTTAAATTTTATTTTCGAAAACAGGCAAGAAAAGGAAATCGATCGCCGAATCGATAATGCCTGGAAGAGCTACTGGTCCATGAAACAGTTTATGAAAGGGGATCTTCCCATTTCTCTGAAACGCCGTCTCTTTGACGTGTGTCTCCTGCCCATCCTTACATATGGCGCCCAAACTTGGTCTTTGACAGAGGGTCAGAAGTCCAGGCTCAAGGTTTGCCAAAGATCAATAGAACGTAGCATGTTGGGTGTGAAGCGACAAGATCGTATTAGAAACACGGAGCTGCGATCCAAAACTAAAGTCGCAGATGTGGGCAAAAAGACTGCCAGATTGAAATGGGATTGGGCCGGACACGTATGTCGGATGAATCCGGACCGGTGGGCCAAGGTCGTCGAACACTGGGTGCCTCAGGGTGGACGCCGACGACGAGGCAGACCCCGTAAAAGATGGCGCGACGATCTTGACGCCTATCGCAGAGACTGGCCGGAGCTGGCTTTGAATAGAGAGAAGTGGCTTGTTGCAGGGGAGGCCTTTGCCCAGCAGTGGGACACAACGGGCTCATAAAAAAAAAAAAATTTTTATTTGTTATTAGTTTATTTTTCATTGCTTGAAGCAACCCAGATACTATATATATATATCTATATATATATATATATATACTATATATATATCTATATATATATATATATACTACATATATATACTATATATATATATATATATATAATAGATAGATAAGATTTCGAACTTTTATATATACATATCATCATTATCATCATATCATCACTATTATCATAATCATCATTTCATCATTTTCATCAATTCATCATTTTCATCACTTTCATCATTTTCATCATCTTCATCGTTTTCATCATTTTCATCATTTTCATCACTTTCATCATTTTCATCATTTTCATCATCTTCATCATTTTCATCATTTTCATCATTTTCATCAATTCATCATCTTCATCACTTTCATCATTTTCATCATTTTCATCATCTTCATCATTTTCATCATTTTCATCATTTTCATCATTTTCATCATTTTCATCATTTTCATCATTTTCATCACTTTCATCATTTTCACCATTTTCATCATCTTCATCATTTTCATCATTTTCATCATTTTCATCATTTTCATCATTTTCATCACTTTCATCATTTTCATCATTTTCATCATCTTCATCACGTTCATCATTTTCATCATTTTCATCATTTTCATCATTTTCATCATTTTCATCATTTTCATCATTTTCATCAATTCATCATCTTCATCACTTTCATCATTTTCATCATTTTCATCATCTTCATCATTTTCACCATTATCATCATTATCATTATTATTCTCTTTATTTAATTATATATACATATTAATTACATTTTTAAATACATAAAAAAGATAAACAATAACATAATATATATTTAAAAATATAAAAAATAGTAGACCACCGACTTCGGGTACAGGGACCAAGAAACCGGTGGTTAGGGCTCCAAAGACAGGAACCTCCTCACTATGCGTGCCGTGCCAAGAAGGACTGCCTTCTGTATCAGACCCTTGATCCAGCCTTCTAACGTGAGCCTCTTAAGGTGTTGGTCGAGGCTCTTGGCTATCAATCCGTGAGCAGATACGACTATCGGAACAATTATTACCGAATCCAAATTCCACATATCGACAATTTCGTGAGATAGATCCAAATATTTTATTTGTTTTTCTTTTTCGACTTTCACGAGATTCTCGTCATGAGGAACGGCGATATCGATAATAATTGCGCGGCGCTCTAATCGATCTATCACCACAATATCAGGCTTATTGGCAACAATAGTCCTGTCTGTAATAATAGATCGATCCCAATATAATGTAGCACGACCATTCTCGAGAACTGGGTCGGGCACATACCTGTAGTATGGCACCTCTGAGTTCACAAGATGGTATTTAATATTATTATTAATATTATTGTGTACACATATATCATAAAACTAGAAATTACGTAAAATATTGAAGTAAATATAATATTTGTATCGTCTTTCTATTTCGAACTTCGTTCCATCCGGGTGTCCCTTGACACCTCTCAAGTTTTTTTTTTTATTGAATAAGGGGCAAACGAGCAGACGCATCACCTGATGGCAAGCGACTACCGCCGCCCATGGACACCCGCAACACCAAAAGCGTCACAAGTGCGTTGCCCACCTTTGGGGGATGGGGAGAGGGAATGGGGGTAGAGGTTGGGGTATGGGCCTCCGGTATCCTCACTCACTCGGTGAAACACAGCGCAAGCGCTATTTCACACCGGTTTTCTGTGAGGCCGTGGCATCACTCCGGTCGAGCCGGCCCATTCATGCCGAAGCGTGGCTCTTCCACGGAAAATGTGTATTTCTAAAAGTCGTGAAAGTCTAAAACAGTTAAGGCATATTTAGCTTTTAATTGCAGGCGAATGTCAAAAACACCGTATGGTAATGATATATTTTCCAATAAGTAATGCTTTGCAGTGTGGAAAATAGCAATGTATCATTTTGAAAGAGCCGCTACAAAGACTGTGAGGGAATTAAGGAAGTCGATTTGTTCAAGTCGATATCAAACGCGAAGTGTCTGTGCGTTTGACAGACGCGTCCCTTGACTTATGTGACAGCGAGCGAAGAGAAGGAAGTGTATTAATCGAATCGCACCCCCAACATGTGTGGTCGATACGCACGGATGAATACAACAATCATACTCAATATATAAACGTGGAATATGTTAAAGTGGAGTTTGGAGACACTAAATCTAAATATAACTTAGCTAGATTTATTAGATACTAGTTGACCCACGCAACCTCGTTTGCGTCTTATATAGCCCTTGACGTGAACATTTTCCCCCGTTTTTAAAACATTCTTCATTGGTACTCCGCTCCTATTAGTAGTAGCATGATGATATATAGCCTATAGCCTCCCTCGATAAATGGACTATCCAACACTGAAAGAATTTTTCAAATCGGGCCAGCGGTTCCTGAGATTAGCGCGTTCAAACAAACAAACTCTTCAGCTTTATTATTAGTATAGATTTTGAATCTACTATCACAATTTTTTTTTGGTGAGTAGAAAGGAAACACGAGCGATTGGCATACGAAGGAAGAGTCTAAGCGTTAAAAGCGAGAACGTATATTTTCCACTCGTAAAGCTGTGACTTAAGGCCAGCAGGTGTTGTTGTGTAGAGAAAGGTGAGAACTTTTTTAAATTAGATAGCAAACAAATAAGTAAATGTTTATTTTCTTCTATGTAAATAAAGTCGTTCTGTTTGATGAATGAAATAAGTTCAAATTAGTATCCACTCTTAATATAGCTCCTATTATGTCAGTAGTCACACGTCGAACACGGTAAGGGTAGTGAATTCTTTTTTTTTTGTATTTAATTTGCGGCGAATTCTTCTTTGGCACGTGTCCAACTAAAAGCAAGGAATTTGAACCGTAATTCCGATGAACTTTCGCTGGGACTGAAAAGTTTGTATTTTTTTCTTACGTTTATTTTTTTATGTAAGGTTTATGGAGCATGGTTTTCATTACTTGAAATATGATTTTGGTTCTGTTTTACTTGCTTTTAAAAATGCTAAATTATCAACCGGACACTTTTTCTGCCCCAATTAAGGTTACGTAATATAACACATGTCATACATGGCAGTCTGATCTCGAAATAGATAGAGCCTTTGCTTTTCACCAATCAGTAACTTTTTAATAGCAGAGATAATATAATAAAATGATATATACGTCCCTATATGCCAATTTATTATCTCTAAAATTGCAAAAATTTACACGCAATTGCTTAAGAAGTAATTACAAACTGTGAATAATTAATTCAATTCATGTTTTTGTACATTTTGCAAAAGTATCCTATCAAATGTAAATATAATAAATAATAAATAAATATTCCGCGACATCTAACACATAACGCCTTCTAGTCCCAAGCTAAGCAGAGCTTGTGTTATGGTTACTAGACAACTGATATAAATACTTAAATACTTTTTTTTTTGTAAATACATACATATTATACATAGAAAACACCCAAACTTCGAAACAAATATTTACAGATCATACAAATATTTGATCCGACCCGGGAATCGAACCCGAGACCTCATGCTTAGCAGTCGCATACGCTACCACTACGCCACCGAAGCAGTCAAGTCAATGTCTTTGATCGGTTGGTGGATGTACCCTGTAACTATGTCGGCGGCATTGCTTACGTATTCTATTTTGAAATTTCAATACCAAAGCCACAGCATATGCTGCTCGTCAGAAATTCATGGTGTCAATCATTGTTTCAGCCTTTTGATAAATGATTTTCGGAACACAATATATTTAAATAACTAAGGATTAATAACTAATCAACCTTACTTGTTTACTGTATCCTATGGATTGGTACAACTTCAATAATGATATGTTTCAAAGTCAATCATCAAAGTAAGGTTCAAAGTAATATAGGAAATATCAAGCTGACAAAAATGATAAATGAATAAAAACAGTAATAGTTAAAACATCAAACTTATGTTTTTGTTAGCAATTGACAGAAAACCAACACGACAGCATTCATGCTGTGATGTTGCGTCGGTGAGTAGGTACGGGACCCGAGGTCCAATGATGTAGAAGCATGTCAATAGGTCGCCATAGTGTGGGTCACTATGCTGGATTGTTGCATTCGCAATAAGTATGGTGACCACTATTCTTGGATTCCGCTCATGTTTTCCATCAAGCAGAGCGGAGTCAGTTTGGCAGGCTCATATATATACGTATATAAAAGGAACAATAACGAAACAACAACAAACATCTTTTACCGTGTGTGATGTGTAATATTATTATTAGTACCAGTTACTGCTTCGTGTTTGTGCACACACTCGTGCACTATAAAATCTCCTGTACCTATAGTTGGCTGGTCTACGTGGCGATGAGCCGTGGCCGAAATCGGCTAGGAGTACCTTATTATCATCATTATCAATAATATATATGTATTATAAAATGCCGCAGTGGTAACATATGTGACTGCTGTACTTGAGGTCTCGGATTCGATTCCTGGGTCGGACGAAATGTTTGTAGGATCTGCAAACATTTGTTTCGGAGTTTGGGTGTTTTTTATATATACTATGCATGTATTTCCAAAAAAAAGTTGTCTAGTGGTAATAACACAAGCTCTGCTTAGCTTGGGACTAGATGGCGTTGTGTGTTAGATGTCCGAAATATAAAAAGATGTTTAAATTAATTACCAAACAATTCATGTGATGTTTGAGTTGGGAATTTAATAATCTCACTCACTATGTGATAAACATTGAAAGAATTGCTTGACATCTGTTTTCTGCGATTGGGGTTTCACTACGGTCGAACCCGCTTATGTGTGATAAGTATTCATACATACCTACCTACTGTGAATGATAAATATCTCTCTTTCTTTAAACTTTTAATTAAATTAAAAAAGTTCGACTTCACACAACGAAGCCACAAAAAGTAAATTACTGAAGAAAATTCGACTGGATTGAAAGTGGCCTCAAGGGTAGGTGTTGTTGAGTCATGTTTAATACAATGACTTGAAGTTCTTGCTAGTGGGGACGGCGGTTTAATCGAAAGATTCCTTCAAACATTCCGTAAATACTTGCATGATTGAAAAGGCTCTAGCGGACGAACATCAACCGCCGATATCTTCCGATATTTTGAATTTGCCCGACGGTTTTCTATGAATAAACAGACATTCCTTGTTTGATGTTGAAGAAAAGATTTTGAATTATACAAAAATAAAGTATGTTCAATACAAAGGGAGGATCCTCCGACCAGGCGAGGTGATCATGCCTGGTAGGCTACAGGCCAACAGTTGACGTTGGGATGACGTATATATGATAATCGGCGCGAGAACTATTTATTGCGCGATACAGGATTTGTAGTTACTTCGTGGTTCAGTGTATCTTCGGTAGATGGCGCTGTAGTAGGTTATTGTTGTGTTATATGTGGAAGTCGCCACAAAGTACAACTCAATTTATATGGATAAATAATTTGTAATATTATTTGCATTTAGACATTCTCATTTTTTTTTGTTTCTCTCGGGTGTCCCTGTTTGTTTAACAAATTGCCAAATTTAATCTAGAAGGTATTTTTCTAATTCTTAACCTAAATAAAAGTTCAGGCAATCGACAGAAGTTATCATAAAATAAAAATAACTTTGCATACAAAGAAGTAAATATACGTATTCAGAGTTTAAGATTTAGAATTTCTTTTAAATTAAGAAAGGATAAGTCAAATAAGGTTTCTCTGAAAGTCGCATCACTTCGATTGCTTGCTTTTTTAAAGTAAACCAAAGCCGTGCAAAGCTCGGGTTTCACATTCAGTTCAGACGATATCTAGGTATAGATAGACGGCGATATGGTCACACTGGTTGAAAACGATGGAAAACTCCGTAAAAAATCCTTAGGTTTAGCAATAGTTTTGATAACCGAGTTCAGAAAAAGGTGGAGTTAGTAAATTCGAATGGTTTTTTTGTTTATTCAACGTAAGTGATCATTAAATTATACGCTCTATAACTGTACATATACTGTATAGCTGTTAGTTACGGTTTAGTAATCTTCTGAAGTGATAACGTATTGTAAAGGTCTATGAGGGTGCTCAAACAAGCATGGTTGAGGCCATGTGGTTTGAGTTTACGTAGCACTCAATTAACTGGCCTCGTTAACCACACACAGTTACTATTTAGAGGTAGTAACTATACGAAGATATGTATATCGTTCTGCTTTACACCACGTTGTGTAGTATTTCTACGAAGCTTAAATAGGGTTTGGGAATACCTTTGCTATAAAACACTGTGTTTATTATAAGCCTATAAAAATAAGTTGCACGGTCTAATACTTTGTACTAACAGTCGTCCGGCGATCGAAATTCGGCCATAATTCATTAATTTTCTTTAGAATTCTGCATTTCTCAATATTCATTTTAACTGTACCAAATTTCATACTCCTTAGTTTGCATTATTTCCGTTAAAAGGGTTAGATTTTTTGCTTCTCGTATTTGAACATAGATAAGAGAGTTTTTCAACGCCATCTATACAAATTAATAAAATTGCGAGTGTCTGTTTGTAATATTAAAATAACCGCTTTCTACTACATGAATATATATTTTTAAAATTTTTGTCTGTCTGTCTGTCTGTCTGTTTGTTCCGGCTAATCTCTGGAACGGCTGGACCGATTTGGACGGGACTTTCACTGGTAGGTAGCTGATGGTACTAAGAGTAACTTAGGCTTACATTTTTTAGACTAACTTCGCCCCGCGGCGTTAACCACGATACGTAATAGCCGCGGGTAACACCGCGGGGTTCAGCTAGTATGTATATATAAACTAGCTGGCCCGGAGAACTCATTACCGCCATATTTCTTTTCGTAAATATTTTCTAAGTTACTGAAAAACTTATTTTAGTTTTTAAACCCGCCTTTACCTTCCCGCGGGGCCGCAGTGTATAGGATTAAGCGGACTAAGAATATATAACACTCCCGGTTCTTTTAATTTTCTTCAATACAAACCTTGCCGTGACAATAACAGATAATATTGAAGTTATATTTATGATGAAGTATCCTTTATGTTTCTGTTAATTCCGTTGCAACAAATATCTGTACTGACAGCAAACGACACCTGCCTTCCTCTCGCTTACAATAGGATTACTCATTCGTTTATCTACTTTGAAAATGAGACAAAATGACCTACACAAAAGCAACTTAGTTTCTTTATTCTATTCTCTCTACCTCGTTATTGGCAAATGCCCAAAGAAACTGCAGCAGTTTTCAATAATGGGATATAGGTTATACTTTTCGAATTGAAACTTCTTGCGCGCATGAAGGTAATTTTTTTACGGATGAAACGCAATAATAATAATATTGGCGTCACGAACATGTGCAGCGTTTTTGTCGAAGAAAAGGGAAAGAGCGATTGAGATCGATTGAGAGAGAGTGAGAAAGGGCGAATTTTAATTTAATATTCACCTTCCGAAATTTTACTATATTATTTTTTGAACAATATAAAATAAATGTATTTTAATAATTGCCTTTCATTATTTTTATTAATAATTTGTTTGCCAAAGAAGTTTTACTTTTGACATGTGTACTTTGTACGTAAGTACTTTTTTTTTTGCATGCACGTAACATCTAGTACAATAGGACAGAACTTTATTATGGAGCTATAGTTCGAACTTCATTTTCGGTTCAATATCTTATCCGTGAGTCCGATTGAGTAAACAAACAAATTTGTTTACTTTAACACCCTTTCTGAAATCTGTTGTTTGTATTTTACGTTTTATATACATAGAAGTAAAATAAATATTACTTTTCGTTGTACGCAGCCATTAGGGCGCCCGCTGTTGTGTAAATTTGTAAGCAGTTTTCGTAGTAAGTACGGTCTTTATACCGCTCTAGTTTGAGGAACCATTATTTGTTGAGAATATGCAGTTTTGTTGGCAAAAACTGTACAGTTTTTTACTTTTTATTAATGAAATAAAAGTCTTTTAAATGTACCTTTATCGAAAATTCTTTGTTTTTAAAATTTGCAGACATCTGATATTAATTGTGGTAATACCCAAGTTTATATATTACAAAATAATTCCTTCCCTTTTAGTACATTCAATTAGTCAGTAAGCACTAAGTAAGCAAGGTGTTCAGGTAACTGACCATTTAAAATGATCCATCCATACTCAGGGTAACCTAGATATGGATAGATCATTTTAAAATTGATAATGATAGTAATTACGTATCTCAACAGATTTCTATTAGCGGATCTGTCCGATAATTTTATAAGAACGAATTTATTTATGTATAAATAATTTTATTAAATTGTCGTATGTAGAAGAATTCATATTTTAGGTGTGAGGTGTGAGCAGTGTAAATAAATGAGACATAAATGTTAACGATAAAAGGATTTTACATTTAGTGTAAAATGAATAATTTTTACACTAAAATTTAGGATTCCTATCTGAAAAAAATATCAATGAAAATATAATTTGAAGTTGAATTTCGTAGTGGCTTAGATAATGAGAACAGTTTTGAACAAAAGTTATTGGATAAATTATATTTAGTTGCTAAAATAAAACTTTTTAATTGTCTATGCAATTTTTCATAAAGGACTACTTGGAATAAACTTTTTTAAACGCTTCTGAACGGAAATTATTTTATTACCCAAGCAAAGAGTTTTAATGACCCTGGATTATTGTTAAAAATAATATAAGAGATTGAAATATAATTGGCTTCTTAATTTCAAATCTAGGACAAGTTGTTCTCGGCCGAAAAAAAGGGACTTCGTAATTAAATCATAGACACAGTTGATAAAGTTCAGAAGTTGACTCGAACTTATCTTAGACTCGAAGATGAAGAGGCAAATCTTATTAAAAGTCTCATCTAACTCTTGGGTTGAACAATAGGTTCAAAGTCTACTGCGCATGAGGTTACGGCCAGAGTTACATAATTCAAGGTCACTTCGTACGAGTTGCAATTACGAGATGAGATTATTATCGAAAGGTTATTCAGCCAGCGAATTTGGATCCTATTAGTTTTTGTTTCTTCTATGGACGTGTCTAATTAGGCTACAGAAGTTGTGTCTTTGATGTTGCGGCGAGATAACGTTTTGCTTTGTGTAGCAGGTTATATTATTTTTTAAGAATAAAAGTATTATTTTAGTAATTAACTAAAATAACTTTTAACCTTTGACTCTGCTATAACCTATAAAATTAAGGAGAAAAAAGATACGAAGTAGAGGTAATGTTCTAAAGCTCACTCCTAAATTGAAAATTCGATTTACTGGAAACCTACCGGTAGATGACTACCCTCGCAAAGTAGATAACATGAAACGATAGCGTTCGTGATGTCGTGTTTGGTTGGTAAGTGCGGGATCGGAGGCCCAAAGATATAGAAGCATCACGTCTATATTCGCAATGAGTATAATGACCACCACTCTTTTTTTTTTAAAAGACAACTCCCGCTTTCGGCTTTTACATCCTGTGTCGCGGGGGAAACATACATGTAACGGACACAAAGAAACACCCAGACTCCGGACAATATTTTGTGGATCACACAAAGTGATGTCCCACGTAGGATTTGAACCCACGGCACTTGGCGCATAGCAACCGGCGTAGTTACCGCTTAAACCACTAAGCCTTTTGGCAGAGACATACATAATAAAACCTAAATGGTAAGGTTTTAATGCAAGGACCTTTATTATGTATTATTAATAGACGCAGAAGCGTCTCAATAGACCGCCATAGTGTATTATGTGTGTGTATGCATACACCATGGTACATTGCTGGTGTCTGCTAAGCTTGAGGTCTCGGGTTCGATTCCCGGGTCGGACCAAATGTTTGTATAATCTGCAAATATTTGTTTCGGAGTTTGGGTGTTTTCTATGTATAATATGTATGTGTTTACAAAAAAAAAGTATATGAGTATTTATATCAGTTGTCTAGTACCCATAACACAAGCTCTGCTTAGCTTGGGACTAGATGGCGTTGTATGTTAGATGTCCGGCATATTTATTTATTTATTATTACTCTTGGACTTTGTGCATGCTTTCCGTCAGGCAGTGTAGACATTGGCAGGGTCATATAAAAAAGGAAATACTAATCAAATTTTAAATTAAGATATATTTGTGTTTCATATTACCTATAATGTACCCCACAAAACACCGCTATAAGACTTATACGAAAGATAATTTTATACAAGAGCTATCAAAAGAAAAGTGTCGTTTATTGCCGACATTGAAGGTAATATTTATATTACCATTACAGAGAAATATCATTGGTAGAAGGTTTCTCGATGGTGCTTCAAAAATTTCCACTTGAGAGTAACGAGACACGGAGTGTTTCGGAATCGATATTGGGAGTTTTAGAAGAATCTGTAGATATCTGCAAATATATATGTTAGGTAATGGTGATGAGAATAAAGTAGACTGAAGGAAAATGTGTTTATTTAGTAATTGAGAGTATATACGCGGTACATATGCGGTGGGTGTGACGGGAGCTTTTGCTTTTTTTTTCATACGAAACGATAAACGTGAATGTACCGACTTTGACAAATTGCTTCTTTGTACTCACTCCGAGAGAAATTATTTAAAACACTCGCAATTTTTCTTCGTACCAATTCAGGAGTATTGCCTGTCTAACCAAATTCTTGGAATAATATGTTAAATGGAATACAAGAGGCAGTGCCTACACGAGGAATTGAGATTGTAATCTAATGTAATGATCGTGGTTGAAGAGAGTGTCGTATAAGATATTCTTAAATAAGACTTTAACCCAATGGTATTTAAGTTTGAATTATGAGTGTAGTGTGTGAGTGACGTAAGCTATTATAAGCTAATGTTCTCCAGAAGAAAAAGATGTAGGTACATGAAACATTACTGAACTATAACTACCGATAATTTATACTAAAATTATTGCCGTGGGAGAGCCACGCTTCGGCATGAATGGGCCGGCTCGACGGCCTCACAGAAAACCGGTGTGAAATAGCGCTTGTGCTGTGTTTCACCGAGTGAGTGAGGATACCGGAGACGGAATGGGAGGAGGCCCCATTCCCTCTCCCTATCCCCCAAAGGTCGGCAACGCACTTGTGACGCTTTTGGTGTTGCGGGTGTCCATGGGCGGCGGTAATCGCTTACCATCAGGTAATGCGTCTGCTCGTTTGCCCCCTAATCAATAATAAAAAACAATCGAATTTAACTCTATCTGTCTGTTATGCTTTTACCGCTAAACCGCTCAAAGAAATTTGGCATGAAGACTGTGATCCCTGAGGAAAGACATAGGCTATATTTTACTTCGATAACCTTCAAATACGCGGGTGGAGTCTACATTTAATCCCTAGAGCAGTTTCTTTCATATTATGTTAATAATTTTTGCATGTAAATATCGTTAAATAAATAATAATTACATGCAAAAATTTGCATGCAGATTATAATAATATTACGTTCCTCTTTGGATCATTTTATATTGCCTAAAAATTTTTTTATACACGTTAATAATATTAGTTCATAATCAAATTTCGAGATTACCTGTGTCCAAATGAAAAGTGAATTTTAGTTAAAACCGGAGAGTTATAAAATAAATAAATAAATATTTCTGACATCTAACACACAACGCCATCTAGTCCAAAACTGTATTATGGGTATTAGATAACTGATATAAATATATATAGATACGTTTTTTTTCGTAAATGCATACATATTATACATAGATAACCCCAAACTTCGAAACATATATTTGCAGATCATACAAACATTTATTCCGACCCGGGTATCGAACCTGAGATCTCACAGCAGTTGCGTACCACTGCGCCAACGAGGGAGTCAAACGTTTCAGTTCATATGTTAACGTATCTTTTTTTAACATATATTTATGTATTACACTAGTATGTGCTAGTTAGGAATCGAACAAAGTGGCGTGCAATTAGTGAGGCCTATGCTCAGCAGTGGTCTGCGATAGGCTAATGATGATGACGGGCAACACATAGTAAAAACATGTTAACATACTGTATTATAAATGTAAATGTAAGTTAGTTTGTTATGCTTTCACGCGAAAACTACTTAAGTGATCATCATAAAACTTTATACACATATTCTTGGAGATATTAGAAGTAACATAGGATACTTTTCACTAAATGCGAGCGAAGCCGCGGGCGAAAACTAGTTTCATATAAGGCAGCCGGCGAAATTTTTTCGTTTAATGCTAGTCATTCGCGAGTTGTAAAATATCTACGTATAGATTAATCCTTGCGAACTCTACGATAATGGGATAATACACCTAATATTATCGACGTACTGCGTCTTATCTCGCAGGCTCGCTTTACTTAAAGTGCCAACTTGCGAAATGTGTATATGTGAAAGAGAGATCATTTCAAATGAAATGGAGAAGTTCTCGCGTATAATATTTGAAATTCGCATTGAGGATGAATAATGCTCGCTCTTGGATTGAGAATTTGTAGGTAAAATACGTGGTTCAATTTACTTTCTGTAGGCAGTGCTACCTAAAAGCGTACAGTGTGCTAAATATTCATATTAATTGTTTATTAGATGGCAACTAGGCCCAATGTATTTGGAAGAAAATATTTAAAGATTTCAAACTTTTTTTGAACTGGCATTAGGACACCGTTGGAACTAGACCGCATTCTTGTACGCAGCGAGTTTTTAATACGGATAATTAAGTAAAAATCGATTGTTCGCGCTGTAACGAACATACCTGATGCGCTACAGAAACGCGGCAGTCGCAACAACATGCTAAAGCAATTGTTGTATTGCACCATGAGTGTCCCCAGTGATTGCTTGGTATCTGATAAAACGCTTTAAAGAGAGTAATTTTAAGTTCTCGACTATACTTAGCAAACCTGTGTACCCCTGAGTTCGTTAGTTAGTTTTAAGTCTATATTATTGAGAAGTATGAACGCAATTAAAGACATGAGGTGTATGTCTGTCATCTATGGAGAGGCTTTCCTTCATATAAACGTCATACGAGTCTGAGAGGATGTTTTGCCCGCTAGATCTGTCTGGCTCATTGAAAAATATTTTAAAATATAATACTTAATGATATAAAATTACGCCCTCCTAAAATGATGCAAGTTAGCGTGGTCTTTTCCACCTTTGATACCTGCTAACTATAAAACGGCCCATTAGCGAGCATCCATTACTTTCTGGGTAGGTATTATGTTAGACTACGGGTCCTGAAAATGACATCTTTCCTAAAATGACGTAAGTATGGGATCTTGGACTGTAATAAAAATGTATTTTACTAAATCAAAACTATATCATCAATAAGAAATATATCATACATATATACAAACTATATCAATGAAAACTAAATCAAATATTGCAAATCAAATAATATTTTAAAGAAACTATGAAACAGCAGTTATTTATAAATCAGACGTGTTAAATGAACATCTTCATATTAGTTTTTAATGTTTTCAGTTTTTAATATAACTGTAGTTTAAAGCACAACACTGCAAATGTAATGGATTGGAAATAATTAAAAAAAATCTAAGTAATTGATGAGTATCGTCAAGTTTTCAATTATTTCTATTAAGACTATTCCCGTTACTATTATGACTATTCCCGTTACTATTAAGACTATTCCCGTTACTATTAAGACTATTATTACTATTTTGACAACATGGCTGACATTGTGTTTTAAGCGGTCGCCACGCCGTTTTCTACTGCACCAAGTGATGTGAGTTCAAATCCTACGCGGGATAACACTTTGTTTGACCCACAAAATTTTGTTCCGAGTCTAATGCGAGAATTGTTTATTAAAAAGAAAAAAAAAGAGGCAAGTGTTCTGTAGCGGCTGTGGCCACTTACTACAAGTTAGTCCGTTTGCCACCTAACCCAAAAGAGAAACTCAACATGAGCCAGTCGATGATATAAAGACGTTGCCAAATATCAGTCGCAAACTAAAATTAACGCGTATACTTTGGCCTTTTTGACACGACTGTCAAAAGGTACAATACAATGGAAAGATCAAAGGAGTGCTCTTTCGACCTTTCCATTATGCGGGTAATCGATTGTAAACAGACACCATGGTAATAAAATATTATAATAAATTTTACTGACGTCCCTGTCTCCCATTCTAGGTATTACATCTGTATTACAGGAGTCAGTGCCCTCTCCAGTTTTATAATAACAAAGGTATTTCTATTTGTACATTATACAATGATGGTCTTGGGAATCCACGCATATGTAAACAACTTTCTGTCCTAAATAAATCTGCAAGAAACGATAGTCAATAACAATGACTGGAACAATTCTTATAATATTTTTGCTTAGGTCCGTTATGTATCTTAAATCTTGACCCCGTCAAATGAGTCGAGAAATCAATTCATTGTCGTAATGTTCAATGTGGAGGTTAAAGATGGAATAAAGCATGGGAGAGATAGAGAAATTAGATTAGTAGCGGATCTTTAGTATGAAAATGACAATTATGTTGTTTATAAAGTAAATAAATAAATATTTCAGTCATTTAACACACAACGCCAACTAATCCCAAGCTAAGCAGAGCTTGTGTTATGGGTACTAGACAACTAATATAAATATTATACACACATATTATACATAGTACATAAAGTGTACATTTTCTAAACACACTATCACAGTTGTCTTTTTAATATTTACTACAGAATCTAAAATTTATTGATGAAAGTCAAACGAACGTATAGTACATATTTAAAACTATTTAAGTTTATTAATGTACTAGCTGACCCGGCAAAATTCGTTCCGTCTAACAGTCAATAAATGAGTGCAGCAGATTATGATTTTTTAAAAGAATTTTTTATTACTGAATACTACATTTTCATACTTATTATCCTATTCCAGACGAAGACAAATTTAACACAACAATCATTAAAATAGGTCCAGCTATTCTTAAGTTTATAAGTAGTGTAACTAGCACGACTTTGTTTTATTTATAAATAATAAATATTTCGGACATCTGACACACAACGCCATCTAGTCCCAAGCTGAGCAGAGCTTGTGTTATGGGTTCTAGACAACTGATATGAATACATTTATACTTTTTTTTTGTAAATACATACATAGAAAACACCCAAACTCCGAAACAAATAATTATAGATCACACTAACATTGGTCCGACCCAGGATTTGAACCCGAGACCTGAAGCACAGCAGTCGCATTCACTACTACTGTTGCAGTTTACAATATGCAGTTTATATACGATAGATAGTTAAATAAGAAAAACTTGAGAGGTGTCAAGGGACACCCGGATGGAACGAAGTTCGAAATAGAAAGACGAAACGAAAATATCTGTGTGTGTCGTCGTCGTGTCGTGACAACAAATTGTGTCGTGTCAACAAATTGTGTCGTGACAATTTTTCCGTCTAGCCCCCTTACACAACGCGCCATAAGGAACTTCGTTCCAATATATATGTATGTAGTTTCAATTACATTTCCTAGATGGCGTTAAGTCTGCTCGTTTTCCCGCTCTGTCATAAAAAATTACAAAACAATAACTTGTTATTCCTATGCTACCAAACTTAATCGTGATAGCATTTATGTTGTATAATGCCTTATGATAATTCGATGTTACGATCGAATTGCACCAATCTTAATAAGATTACGTAAAATTATTCATAGTCGTCACTTTCGTGGCGTGACTATCAATCGAGCGCCGTCTCTTTCAGTCTCCTTGAAACAATGGCTGTACTAAATATTTAGATTACTCTTTGAGACAATTTTGCGGAGAATCTCCGTTGACATCGAAATGATTGATGATAAAATTCGTTTTGACAGCGAAATGATAATGCTACTTTCGTATTTTCCTGCAAGGACACTCGGGGGAAGATATTTCACGAATAAATTAGGTTCGCAATGTGGTTCTTCGGAACTTTGTGAGCAGACATAAAGACAAAGTGGATAGAGTTCAAAATTCCAGAGGAAAGTGTCGTGGATTTCAATATTCCAGAAGCGTGTAATTTTATGTATTAGATTTAGAATAAGATTGAATTGCTCACGTATGTAAAAGCACTAACATACTTTTTTATCATGGATTTAATAATAAAGCGCTTAAATTAAGAACATATTTTAGTGATAGTAAGAGGTACTTGACTAAATCACTGAATAAAGTATCTGAAAGAGATAGTATCTTAAGAAGTTATTCAGGAGTTGAATAGAAATAAGTGAATCGATAAAGGTTTGTTAGATAGTTAGTTTAAAGATGTCATAATTTTACCCGACTATTGGAATATGGCAAAGCCACAAAGAAGAGTAATAGGTTTGACAGCCTTTGTATGTTTGTTCCACCGTAGCTTCTAAATTACTGAAGCGATTTTATTGAATGGAGTGTCAATAGATGCGTAATAATGACAAGGGTGACATAGGCTATATAATTTTATAAAAAGCTTTTACGTAATCGGGTTAGTTTTTAAAAATTGTTAATTCATTTGTCTTTGAAAAATATATATCAATAAATATTTTAATTGTGTGAAATGTTTTATCTAAAGCCGCTTCACAAACGATCTCGTTCATAATGTAATTAATACTTAGTGCTTTACGGAGATAAGGCTCAGCAGGATTTTCAGTTGAAGTTACGTGACAAGGGTGTTAAAGAACGTTCTTTGTTTTGGGAGGTTTTCAGAGCTCTTTGGACTTAGAGTGTTAGGACTAATCCCAATAATCGCCTACTCTGTTACTCATACGTGTGCGTAGTATTGTATATAAAAATATAATGTATGATTCCCCAAAAGACCTGTTTTAAACAAATAACAACTTCATTAAAGTCTTGTTCTTCAATTACTTTTTACTTTATTTTAAAGAAATTTTCAATGAACGTTTATTTTTGAAATTGTGTGACACTCATAGTCTGAAACTGATATAGTCAACTTACTTGAGGTATTTTTTTGAAGTGAAAACTTCTTTAGCGGCGCTTGCGCGAATGTTAGTGTGTGTATCTATACTAATATTATAAAGAAGTAAAGTTTGTGTGTTTGTATATTTGTTAAATTGTAAGGGGTAATCTCGGGATCGACTAAACCGATTTTAAAAATTCTTTCACCAATAGAAAGCCACATTATTGCTGAGTGTCATAGGTTATATAAAAAACCGAAAAATAAAAAGGCTTTAACGTGGTAGTCGGTTTTGCAAAGTGAATCGGAGAAATTTCCACGGAAGGCCAAAGCAGCGGACGGCGCGCGATGGCTTCGGGTTTAATTCGGTTCGCGTTCGCGCTCGCTTCGGAAGAAGGAGGCGTGGCCTTTTACATATGAGAGGTAGGTACCCGCGCGACTCAGTCGCGTGGTCGGCTCCTTACGCAGCGGACGTCCCCGAAATTGAATTTTTCAAAACGTAATTAGTACACTTTCGACATTGTTTAAATAAAAGGTTCTTATCAGAACTACTTTCTATCTTATTCTTGGCAGTTAGAAATTAAAACATAACACTCTGTACTAAAACAGGATTATTAACATTATGCCCAACGAAGTGGGTACGGGTCAGCTAGTGTAATATAAATTGTCATGTTTGTGTACGATAGCGCAATAAATGAATATTGTATTCCACCACATAAATAATAGTACTTTTATACTGATAATGAAAGCAATTCGTACAAAATTATTCTCTAACCATTCCAAAATATCAAAAATGCACAACGTTAATATTCAAGTTTTCACTTCTGCTGGCACTCCCGGAGTGCAACCCGTCGATTTTTTTCTTTTGCATTCGATTGCAATTACAACATTTTATCTCAGGTCTTTAAGTAAATACATTTGCTCTAACATAATCAGACAGTTGGGAATAGAACTCATCATCTTCAACACCTTAATGGTCTTCCTTTAGTTTTGGCTATGTTTTACTAAGTTAATGAGTGGTTTGTCTAATTTTCCAGCCGTGTTTTAAAACTTGTGTCAAATTGTTTTATATTTTAAACTGAGTTTAAAGTAAGGATGTTATCAATTCAGCTGTAGTTATTTAATTACCTTTAAATTATTTTTCTGTGTTTTTTTTGTGAAAGAAAGACAAAAAGATGTATTTTTTAGAAAATAGCACAGTAACATGTAATATAATTTCTGGTGTCCGAATTTCAAATCTTACGAACCAATCTTAGGTCTAGACAGTAGTAACGATATGTGAGACAGTAAAGATTATTGGGGAAAACTGGTCTAAAAGTTGGTAATATCGCTAAGTAGGGGTTTAAGTTGAGGTTCCGAGCATTTATGGTCACCAAAACAGCTGCTCGTTTCGTATCATACATTACAACTGACGTAAATCTGTTCCTATGACCAGTTTAACAACTGAAACTCTGAATCGGTTAGATTTTCCTGCTGACTAAATGGGCCCTTTACGGGTCATTATGCATGTATACATTACACATTCTACGTACGGGTTTTCGGCGCCCTTCTTTAGATCCGTACTAGTTCGTAGTTTAACGATTTTTTCTACACTAATAAAAATATTTCATGTGAAGAAACTCAGAAAGAATATATAGTATTTAGAAAAGCAATATTAATATTCATAGTTTCTAGCATGGTGGTGATGAGTGAGTAATATTAACGTTTATATGATAATATATATATATATTTACTATTAATTTAAAAATAATAAAAAATTAGAACCATAGAGTAAGATTTTTTTTTTCGGAACCCCGATAACAATTGCTTTTTTCAACATAGTCCGCCATATCGTTAATGTAAATTCCTGTAAGATACTTGACGAACCGTCTAGCATACGTTAGTCAGGTTGCGTTGAAGGCTCGGCCACCTGGCCTATCATTACTAAATATTGGTTTTAACGAACGCATTTTAAAATACTTCGACTGAAAACCCCACTCTAATACCTTGTTACTCTAGGGCATCAGAGTTATATTTTATTTCATGAATATGAATTCGATATCCGTTCATATTTAGCTATAAAAGGTCTTATTAATTCATTATGGAAATATAACAAGCCACTGTTCTATACTAATCTATACTATGATAAGCGGATTACTGATAAACATACTTATTCAATTTGTGAGTTATTGATCAATAGACCACCAAGACTGATTGTCAATGACTATCCCCGTGGTCCAGAATATGCAATATTCTTCTTATTATAGAACTTATCACTCTTGTTTACTAGTTATTCTCTTAGACCAAAGGAATCGGTAACCATTAATTTACCACGCATTCATCGCAACATGTTTCCCAATTGTATGAACAAAGAAGGGATGGGATTATCTCAAAACTCAAATCACATTACTTATGCGTCTCACATAGCTGATCCTCCTTTTCGTTAGTTAATCGACAGTTACAAAGTTAATGAGGCTAAACTTTTGAGAACTATTATTAGTGCGGAGTAGGCAGTTCCGAAACTAATAGGTCTATAGATATGTTCAGTATAGGGGTGGCACGCAAAATAATTATATTGCTTTGTATGAGCACACTAAGCCTTCTAATTTACATGACAAGGAGCCAACGTGGGTCAAGCAGATTAAGTCTAGGCAGTCCTACTAATCCGGCAAGCTTAGATGTGTATCTTTGCATGTTTTTAAACGACAAAATAAAAAATAGTAGCATTAAATCTTTGTGAGGGTTTTGTCTGACCTGTGTGGGTGAAAATATAATGTATGGACCACATGTAAACGTGTTTTAAGGTGAAAAAAATTGGATTATCTCGTTTAACAGAGGTACGAATTGCGATTACAAATACCTTTTTACCGTGAGAAGAATTTTGGTAATAAAATTCTTGTTAAATAAGACAAAGGTGAGGTCAGAGTTTAACTATTTTTGTAACGTGTTTGAGCAGTATTGTAAGATTTTTTAAGAAAACCTACTTTTAAACGAGAAACTAGAGGAAATGTTGTAATAAATACAATTTTTAGTATCTGATTGTAGTTTCAAATTAAAACTATTCCCTAAAATCATATGAAAATAAATACAGTAGGTACTTACTTATATCAAAAGGTCAGTCTGTTTGTTCCAGCTACTCAGGAACGTCCGGATCATTGTTCAGTGACAACTTTTACTGACAAATAGCTGATATAATGATTAACTCGCTGCGGAAGAGCCACGCTTCGGCATGGATGGGCCGGCTCGACCGGAGTAATACCACGGCCTCGAAGCTAGTATCTTTATAAATTGTAATGTGTTATTCTGATGTATAAGCTATATTATTATAAAGTTTCATCAAAATCCATTAATTAGTTTTTGCGTGAAAGAGCAACAACATACTTATTTGCATGCTTACAAACTTTCGCGCTTATAATTTATTTATTTATTTATTTTTTTAAAAAGACAACTCCCGCATTAGGAATATACATCCTGTGTCGCGGGGGACTTTACAAATATACATGTAACGGACACAAAGAACACCCAGACTCAGGACAACATTTTGTGGATCACACAAAGTGATGTCCCACGTGGGATTTGAACCCACGGCACTTGGCGCAGTAGCAAGCGGCGTAGTGACCGCTTAAACCACTAGGCCAACCGTGCAGTCAAATATAAAATAATATTATAATAATATATAAAAATAATATTAGTAAAATTACCTTTGCCCGGCGGTTATTGTTGTAAAGATACAACGATAGATATAGAGACAACCAGAGGTAGCACTGAGGGGCGTAGCTAGTGTTTAAATAAAATTCGAAAGAATTATAATAAAACTTTCATACATTGCCGTCCGATCACAACTAAAACAGAGCATAACTTATGGTAATTAGGCTGATGTAACATATATTTCTAAACTTATAATCCGGGTCGGATTGCTTATGGATTTTTCTTACAAGAAATTCTTGGTAATCCGGAGTATGAAAGATGGCGATGTTTCCCGCCCGTGCCTCAGAGAGCACGTTAAGTCATCGGCCCCGGTTGTCATGACAACCTATGACAATCGTCATTTAGAAGTCAGTGCCTTAAATATACTGACAACTAGTTAACTAACTGGGAGATCGTTTTTTTTAATTCGAAAGACGGTCCCCATTTCATGTCATTCACATTTTATATATTTTTATCATAGATTTCATCACGACGAAGACTTGAAGACACGAAGACTTATAATTGAAGACTATAAATACTTGACATTGGCAGAAATAGCTGATCCGAGTTATCCGGCTGGTTGCCATTTCATCTAAAGAAGAAGAAGAACTAACTAACTAGTTCACCCTCGGAGGAGGTCCGATTTCAATAGCTCCGTAGAAAAAAATATATTCAGGTAATACCGGTTGATCTAGTAGCCGACTCCAATTAATCTTGGGAATAATAAAGCCTAGGGAGATGGTACGATACAAATAGATTAATTTGCAACCAGACACGGAACACACGATATTGCTCATAACACAATAATTAGTTCCATGAGCCAGAAGGGCTTAGAAGTTACTATTACTAACGTCACGTCTTACTTTGATACTACATATATCTATGTGGCGACCTCCACATACAACATAACATACTACAGCGCCATCTACCGAAGTTACACTGAACTACGGAGTAACCTACAAAACGAAGAAACTACCAATCCTGAATCGCGCAATAAATAGTTCTCGCGCCGATAAGCATATATACAACATCCCAACATCAACTGTTGGGCAGTAGCCCGCCAGGCATGATCACCTCGCCTGGTCGGAGGATCCTCCCTTTGTGCTGGGTGGAACATGATACCCGTTCCCCCACATCTACAATTCCAAAAACGACTTTGTTTAACTATATTAATTCTCTTGTAACACAAGAACATAAAAGAGAAGAAAGTTGTTCAAAGAGGACGCAAGTTTGTCTCAGTTTTATAAAGTAACAGCTATTTAAAGCTTTCTCATCGTCCGTTGTCATTCACAAGCACGTTCCTGTGTTTAATACAAACTTGAGGAAACTCTTCGTTCACATTAAACTTGGAGTTTTTGTGAACCAATTTACGTAGTCATCTGTCAAACAAGTGTCGCGTTAGAATTTACAATGTGTCTTGTCTCATGTCGTTTTGTTTCCTCATAAGCGTCTGTACGGGTTTGTCAGATATTTGTATTTCAAATGAAAGAAACAAGAATTTTGTTATCCCTAATAATATTGTAAATGCGAAAGTAACTCTATTTATTACGCATATACGGGTAAATTGCGGACCGGATTTTAATGAAATTTGGCACTGACATACTTTGATTCTCAAAGAAGGAATTATATAACATATACATAGTGACATTTAATTTATAGAATATTTAGGAGAGGACTATGAACTTTGAAATCCCACAGTGTCTATTGGAAGGAAGCAATGAAGAAGCAGATTAATACCACGACTTCTTAGAAAGTTAACAGCAATAAACGCATCACCACATTCAGTTTAAACTTACTCCTGCTGTTTTCAGTTCCAACTGAACGTACAACTTACGAATCTTAACTTCTGTACCTATGTGGGTAAACTTTAACGTTGAAAAAAAAAATAGTAAGCATTAGTAAAAATTTGCGACTATCTATTTATAAGTTTACGTACGAAATATTCAAACCTCACTTTCGTGTAGTTACAAAACTTTATATGTGCAATAGAATGTAAGATATGATTTGTTGTGGATCAGACATCTATAAGTTAAAGGAGGATTGTTCATAATCTACTAATTAAAAACTCCATGAAGCTAGACAAATTATGTATACAAGCTTATGTATGCAATATACATTTGGCATAACAACAATTAAATCGTTAGTTAAAATGCGATAATTTTTCTCTTCAGGGTTAAACAACCTCGAACCTATCAGAGTACAGTAAAGTAATGTATCTAATAGTTATATTGATTATGTTCTTAAATATAAATCTTCCTATCCTTGACTATGGTGATGTTAGCTATCTAGATCTTACCGAAGAACAATTAAATAAACTTGAGCGTCTCCAAAATGTCTGCATAAGGTTCATTTTTGGTTTACGTAAATATGACCATATCTCTGAGTTTCGTGTTAAGCTCAAATGGTTACCTATACGCCTTCGCCGGAATGTTCATATTCTCTCCATTCTATACAGTACTCTGTTCCTCCCACATTCGCCGTCCTATCTCAAACAACGTTTTAAATTCCTTGAAAATTTACATTGTAGGCTCCTGAGATCGTCGGAGAATCTAAAGTTGAAGATGCCCCTGCATACTACAAAATTTACTGATAAGTCGCTCTCGGTGCAAGCCGTTAGATTGTGGAATAACCTACCTGAGACAATAAAAAAATCTAAATCTCTGCATACCTTTAAGAAAAATGTCACTATTTATTACTTGACCATGTAAAGCATTCCAGCAAAGGAATACTTTGGTAAATGTGTGGTACGTCATGGTTTTTAAGGTGTGTTAATTATGGTAATATTTGTGTATGTATTTATATATGTTAGTATGTATGTAGTATATGTGATATACATTAGTGTAAGTAGGTATATATGTAGGTAACTTTATGTGTATTATAACTTAGATTTATTGAAGTACACCGCCGACTACCCAAGGGATAATTTCATAATATCCGTACAAAGGTTGTCTGGAAGAGATCGCCGTGAGTGATAAGACCGCCTATTGTGATACCTGATGTCGATGTCCGTTTATGTATCTCTGTACAAATATTTACTGTAGTGGTGTGCAATAAAGTTTATAAATAAATAAATAAAAATAATCTACCTAACCAAAATTCAGAATTCCTAAAAAAAAGTCAGAATCTTTGAATTTTTAAAGTTTATTTACAACTTGAGAAGATTATAACATATTGGCTAATAGAAGATCTTCTTCGTCGTTGAAGTTTGTTAGAAAATATTCAAGTTCTTTAGTTTTCAAGTAATATTCAGAACTGCTATTTGTCTAAATAGATATATGATAGTTGAAACTATAGAATTCTGTGTTTAATAGAGCGAAAAAGCATTCTGTAGAGGCCAATTCGGTCCCATGAGAATAACTACAGTCGAGATTAAAAAGTTTGAATATTTGCCATGGTTTTATGATTTCAAATAAATACATTTTACACACACCCGTCAGATAAGCAGCGCCTGTACTGTTGTAACTAGTTAGCTAATAAAGGGACTTAAGTATTTCGTAATACTATACAATATTATAGATAAATAAAATAAAATACAGAACAAGTAGTAGTGCTCATCACACAGATGTAAATCTAACCTAATCCGGACTTCTAACCACTAGATAAATATTGCACGGTTGGCCTAGTGGTTTAAGCGTTCACTACGCCCCTTGCCACTGCGCCAAGTTCCATCGCTTTGTGTGATCCACAAAATGTTGTCCTGAGTCCGAGTGTTCTTTGTCTCCGATACATGTATGTTTGTAAAGTCCCACGCGACACAGGATGTATTTTACTAATGCGGGAGTTGTCTTTATCATATTAAATAAAAAAAAAACTCGCATCATATTAATAAATCAAGCGTCAATGTTGATAAACCCAAACTTAGAAACCTTGTAGATTTTACATTTAACTGTACTGCTTCAAATTACACTCCTTTTTATACTACTATATGTTGAACGATACCACTTGCTAAAGCTAAATGTATTAAGCCCAGAGCGTCACCCAGGAAGTACCACCCAGTAAAAGTTTCAAGCTAAGTGAATGTACGTAGAGGTTTAAATTAATTACGTACATTTGTGTATCGGTTCCCCCGCCATGTATAGAGTGCATTCATTAGCGGCCGATGGAGTTTGTTATAGCACAGATTTGTTACTTTCAGGAGAATTTATTGTAGGTACTGGATTTATTGTACTGTAGTTCTGTGTGAAGCAATTACACTGCTAGGTGGAAATTGTACAAAGAATATTAATAAAAAAAACAATCGCCAAACGTGTTGCTAAGCGCAAAACTCGAGAACCGCTTGAATTGAGTTTTTTTTCGTAAAGCGACAAAGGAGGTTCTTATAGAGAAAAATAAACTTAAAATGTTAATTTTTCCTATTGGACTGCGACAGACCAATAACTTTTAACAGAACGAAGTCTGTCGATTCAGCTAGTAGTAGCAAAGCAAAAACCATAAAATCGTTAAACTAAAAATTAATATCGATAAAAGTAATTGATAAATACATATTCAAACAAAATATTTTTTCTTTTTGAACTTATATAAAATTATTATCTTTTTAACCGACTTTAAAAAAAGAGGAGGTAATTAATGTATTTTTTTATGTTTGTTACTTCATAACTTTCGACTAGGAAAACTGATTTTGATAATACTTTTTTATTTAAAAGGTGGTGTTGTCCATCATCATCATCATCATGATCATCAGCCCGTTACAGTCCACTGCTGGACATAGGCCTCTCCCAAGGAACACCACAGAGCCCAGTCTGCTGCTTTTTGCATCCAGTCGCTGCCAGCCCTCCTACGCAAGTCATCCCGCCATCTGGCCAGCGGGCGTCCAACACTACGTTTGCCAAGACGCGGTCTCCATTCCAAGACACAAGGTGTTGTCCGTGTGGTCCTATTTCAATTTGGTCCAGTTCTTGAAGTCAGTTTTTTTATTAATTGTTGTTTGTAATTATATTTTTGTTAGTTCGGCTGGTAACAAAAGCCTATTTTTTACTTTTTAAAGCTACAACTCATTATGCACATGTGGCATTTATACCAACACTATATTTATGTAACATAATTCACAGACTTCGGATTAAATTTAACAGCTGACAGGTACTAAAATGAACACGACCGAATCAGATTTTTGCCGCAATCGTACAGAATATTTCAAGTACCTTGAAGTGTGTGTGGTAGGATGTGCTACATCTGTCGCGAAGGGTCTAATGGACCATTAACTGAAAACACGGTTCAAAGGGTTCTGTACTATCCGCTTTTTAACTTCGTCTCGTAATTCTCATATGAAATGGATTCGATTGTATTACTTTATATTAAACTTTAATTTTGAAGTATCAATATTTTGGTTCATGTACAGATAGCAAATTTACAAGACTTAATAAAAAATTCTGCTAATTTAGCAAAAAAAAAATGTTTTTACAAATTAACTTACTACCAAATAAACCAAACTATTGCAAGTTAAAGTATTGTATTACAAGAAAAAGAGAAATTAAATTATTTTTTTGCATAGAATGTAATATATTTAATTGCCAGGTGTCACATTGGCGGTTTATGATCATGCCATATTCTACCGGCATGCAAACGTTTATTAACTAACATTATGAACTAAAATAGATTTTATTAAATGACACTTAATACACTTTTTTTTCTTTTTTTATATTATATAGGAGGCAAACGAACGCCTGATGATAAGCGATTACCGCCACCCATGGACACCCGCAACACCAGAGGCGTTACAAGTGCGTTGCCGGCCTTTTAGGAAAAAGTAAGTCGTATTGGTCCGGGAACACCGCAGACGACAGCTCATTCCACAGTTTTGCTGTGCGCGGCAGAAAGTTTCTGGAAAATCGCACAGTGAGAGAACGTATGTGAAAAGATCGTTGCAAGTTTTTAATAGATTTACTTTTTCGGAAATTAATTAAAGCAAACAGTTATAGTGATTTTAATCAAGATCGATACTTTGATAATCATTAGAAAAACGTTCTAAAAATTAATATATACATTTTTTATAATTTTGCTCATTGGCTACTGGTATTTCCATCAGGTTAAAATATTGTGGTTAAGTTGACCACAAAAACGGCATAGGGCTAAAAATATACAATTTTTAGCTGTAATCCTGTCGAAATTCATAATGGAAATATAAGAAGCTTACTTAAAATTTTTGGTCTCAGTTTGATTCTATTGCATTTTTATTTGTACAAAGAAAAACATTTAGGAAATTTCAAAATACTTATATATCATTATCATAGACTCTACTTCTATTGACTTGACTGCATCAGTGGCTAAGTGGTGTCGTATGCGACTGATTTGCTTGAGGTCTCTAGTTCAATTCCCGGGTCGGACCAAATGTTTGTATGATCTGCAAATATTTGTTTTGAAGTTTGGGTTTTTTTCTATGTTTTTATGTGTATGTTCTTACAAAAAAAGGTATATAAGTATTTATATCAGTTGTCTAGTACACATAACACAAGCTCTCCTTAGCTTGGGACTAGATGACGTTGTGTGTTTAGATGACCGAAAAAAATATTGTGTAATGAAAGTACGTTCTTTTATAAAAATACCATGAAAATTTCACATCTAAACTATCCTGTGGTGAAACATTAGTTTACAGTTCGTTTTAGAATTCAGCATACTCTGATTACCGCAACTGTTTCCTGAAACTTTGACTAATAATTGCAAAGCGTGTGGCGTCTAGTGAGGAAACGCCCACACTTCTATTTTGGTCAGTAATTTTACTCAAGAACTTTTCAGTTTTTTTTTTGATTAAATGGCAACCAGCTGGATCACTCGGATCAGCTATTTCTGCCAATGTCAAGTATATATAGTTTTCAATTATCAAGTCTTCGAGTCTTCAAGTCGTCGTCGTGATGAAATTAATGAGAAAAAATATATAAATTGTGGATGACATGAAATAGGGACCCAACTTTTCCGTTTTATTAGTAAAAATAAATCACCGACTTTGACGTTTGCACTGACATTTATATCTGTCATATACACGTCAATATATGTTAATGAAAAATTAACATGCATTTAAAGCAATATAATTGTGTTGTCCGCAAATCAGCAACTGTTAACAATCAGGAGTGACTATATCCACATTGGATTTCGGTGTTAAATTTAACATGTACAATTTATTGAAATTTGCATTCATTTGACGGCAAAAGCACAGTGAGGTTACGAATATATTGTGTAGTTCAGCAGTTAGTCAATGAAAGACTGGGGATTTTGAATATTCACTGCTTTTGTAATATTAATAATTTATGTAAAGCGAGCATATCCATTATCATTATGAATATTTTTATTTTGAATGATTATTATTTTGGAATCTAGCGTGTTCATTCGTTGAAATATAAAAATGACAAGACTTTCTTAGATTTATCATCTGTACCAATATCTTTAAAAGATACTACAAAAATGTACTTAATGTGTATTCATCCCTCTCAGACCTGCGTTGCCGGCCTTTGGGGGATAGAGTAAAGGGTTGGGGTATAGGCCTCCGGTATCCTCACTCACTCGCAGGTGCTGTTTCACACCGGTTTTTTATGAGTTTCCACCCTACCATCCAACGAATGCCAGCAACTTTCATAACAATGGTCTATTTTCACAAAAGTATTTTACTAGGCCCCGTATGCCAATGTTTATACTACAAATGGGGGTTATTATTTAAAGAATACTCCAGAATTTGGCAGTTCCACTACAAGTCAGCGTTTCACTAAGGGAAATGAAACTGGCCACGCGATACAATTTTAACTTGGTTCATACCCAATACTTGGCTCACAATTCGATAACAAAACGGAGCTATTTATGATGAGAAAATGTTATCCAACGCTCCAATGCTCATCATCACAATATTACAATAAATCCGGTGGAAATAACCAACAAGTCAGCGCACGCTTTAGTTACATTTTTAAGAGCTTGACAGGAGTGATTTTTCATAAAGCTTCCTACCACAGACAAACAATACTTTACGCTAAGACACATGAACGGAACGAAACTTAAAGCGCCATGTATTCCATTAGCATGAAACTCACTTGGTCTTGACATGCAATCGACTACACGATTTTAGAACTCAAATTTACTATACGGGACGAAATAATGTGTTTGAGTAGAAATATGATGTCTTAGTTCGGAATCATTTTAAATGACTGATCTGTTTTTAGAATTAATTATTAACTTGTCTATAACTCCTTCCCGACCCCATTAGGAACAGATGAAAACCAGAATAATTGCCCATCTTCCTTTTGGGATATTAGTATAAATGTTAACAAAAAAAAAATACATTTACAAAACATTTTAGTTTTTTAATACTCATTCAGATCAAATTAATAATGCCAATTAAATGCGCAAAATTATTTGTATTCGTGTTATGAAAAATATTTAGGTAGTTATTTGAAGCAAGTTATTTTAATTCTTTAGCATGAAAAGTTTAAATAACGTATAAGTAAGTATGAAGTGAACACTAAAAAATTTAAGTAGAAATGTATTTAAATTTCAAAAAGAGAGTTATTGCTTTTGTCTGTATTAGCCTATTATGTTAGTTGAGCCATTAAACTTAAAAAATGGTTTTATTTTATTACTGTTTTATATACTCAAAATGAGGTCATATATTATTTTATTTTAATGTCACAAAGAGGCTATTAAACGCCATGAAAGTCGTTAGGTTGTTTGCGTATCTGCTTTTATTCCTTTTGATGTAACTTCAATATATTGCCTTTTCTAAAAAGGGGACAATTGATTACGGTTCTAGAATCTTTATTACTTATATGAGTCGGTAAGGCTTTTATCAGACTTATTAACAAATCTATTTGTGATATATTAACTCTTAAATAATTTTGCAAAACTTAACATTTAGGGCAGAAGAAGTGTGATGTTGTTACATTACTACGTATGGAATAACTATGTTCTTGAAAAACAAAAACAGGTTAAGAGCACTGAGAAAATACGCATTTTTTATTCCTGTTGTATTTTTTGTAGTAGAAGAAGCATGATCTCCTTTCTTCATATAAATAGAGGAGAAGTATTTTAGTTAAATCTATTAGTGAATAGGTATTATTCCGGGTAATCGACTACGACGCCTTGTGGTTACATACAAATAGATATTTCAATGATGTTGACATATTTGCTTTATCCAATAGTCTCTTAAAGAGTCAGGCCATAAAATTATTGTCTGCATTACCAACAATAAGTTGGTTTTTACAATTTTGTATCGTTCCTGAATACGTTTAAGTTTAATTGTCACTGTAACAGTGTGACCTGTTTCCTCTCAATTTAATTTATGTTAATCTGTGAACAATAGTGTGGGTTACATGTTCATTACCTCTAATATTTAATTGTATTTAGTTAAGATTTTAGCATGTAACTGTTTTTTGTTCCAAATAAATAAAATAAAAATAAAATAAAATAATCTGGCCTTTCTATGCTTTATCTTCTTTGTCCTCCTTATTATCTATAGCAGTTTACTGCTGGGTATGGGCCCTTTTGAATTGTACATCATTTGGTTCGATCCTCGGCTTTTCGCATCCAGCTACTTTCGTAAACCATCACTCCTTTTTTTGTTTGCTCCGACGCAGTTTCCTCTCAAGAACACGTTAACCCCAACGGTTAATGCCGCTAACTACGTAAATATGACCAATGCACTGATGACGTGTAAAAATTGTATTTTCTGTTATGTCGAAAATATGACTTCTTTTGGTTGATGTATGTAAAACAAGCAAGCAATTGAAAATATTTAATCTTCAGTCTATGAAAATATAATGGATTCAGATAAATTGTATAAAACAACTTTAAGTTGATGTACTCATAAAGGTTTAACTTTACTGAAGTATTGAATGATGTCATAGATAAATATATCCTCGTACAAAGGTTCTGTTCAGATGAAGGTGGCACTTTGGATGTATGTTTTGATGGAAGTTGGAAATGACAAAACTCTCAAAGAAATTGCAACATTAAAGAAATAAACACATAAAGTATTGACAATGTGACTAAACGAAGAATAGATGTGTGGCGGCCTCCACATATAACATAACATAATGCAGCGCCATCTACCGAAGTTACACTGAACTACGAAGTAACACACTACACGGAGTAACTACCAATCCTGAATCGCGCAATAAAAGTTCGCGCGCCGATTATCATTTATACAACATCCCAACATCAACTGTAGGGCAGTAGCCCGCCAGGCATGATCACCTTGCCTGGTTGGAGGATCCTCAATTTGTGTCGGAGGGACATTACACCCGTTTTCCCACAGATGGAAAGTCTTCATTACTTTTACTATACTGCAAAGTTAAATTCTGAAATATTTTTACTTATTGCGATCGTTTTTGGGTAGAGTTCATGAAACTTAGATCAATGTTCACATGAAACAAGAAATGGGATGTTACCTAGAAATCGGACTGCTTTAAGTATGGTATAATATTTTAGTTCGTTTCCTGGTAAGGGCCGGATGACCATTCCTGGACGAGTTGGATCTCGCCCAACTGGCGGCAATTAGTGACGGTTCGGTAGCCATGTTAATGGTTGTCATTCACTACAGAGGGCCCTTTTTATGGACTAGAAGGTCAATTTTGTCTATTCCACTACCGCATTATGTGCTTAATGTGTTAGTTTGTCATTCTATAGACCTTTGGCCGCGACAAATAGGCCGTGGTTAGATTTTGAATAATTAAAGTATTTTTTGTCTTGTAAGTCTAGGAAAATATTGAGTTGATGGGATCAAAGACAATTTTTATTACTGTTTGTCTTCATTTTTGATGTATTTCCTTAACATTTTTTAGTTATTTATATGAATATGATTCTTATTTCAAATACAACACTGGCTAATTTAAAAAAAAACATCTACCTATTATTTCATTACAAAAGAGTTACCCATCCAGACTGCGAGGTGTAAAGTGTATTGTGTATGTTATTATTGCGGCCAGGTAAGTAATGGTACATGTGTTATTAGATACTGCGCAGTTTGCGGTATGGAGTAATCGTGGAAAGTAATTTAATGAATATTTAAAGAGGAAACATAACGAAAAGCGACTTATTTTTCTACCATTTATATTAAAAAGCTTATGAATAAAAAGGCAATAATTTATAACCGAAATATTATTGTGACGCTTACAGTTTGGTGAGTTGGAGAACTGTGATACAGTTATTATAGAAAAACTTGCAAACGGAACAACAAATAATTCACAATTCAAACAACCACAAAGTATTATTATAACTAAGCTTTACTTAAGCTTTTGTCCGCAGCTCCGCCCGCGTTCATGTCGTCTAGCGCGGTATAAAATAGCCTATGTCGTTCCTCAAGAATCAAAGTATCTCCATGCCAAATTTAATTGAAATCGGTGCTATGGTTAAGCCGTCAAAGAGTAACCAAACAGACAGGTTTCTTAAACGATATCAACGCCTTTCGGCTGAATTGATAATAAATAAATAATAAATATAAATATATCGGTCATTTAACACAAAACGTTTTATACAACTGATATAAATACAAATATACTTTTTTTTTGTAAATACTTACATATTATACATAGAAAACACCCAAACTCCGAAATAAATATTTGTAGATCATATAAACATATGGTCCGACCCGGGAATCGAACCCGAGACCTCATTCACAGCAGCCGCACACGCTACCACTGCGCCACCGAGGCAGTCATGATGATGATGAATGAGTTAATTATCTGAAAAATGAATTATGTCTTCACCTCACGACGTCACATTAGACGCCCTACAGGTGAGCATAAAATATGTTTAGATACTTAGGACGCAAAAATGACCACACACAGGAGCAAACTGCAACTGCAGGGAATGCCTATAGCATTTCCCTACTATCATATTATTGAAACTCATTTAACTTAATTGTTAAGGATTCAAAACTCGATCGATTCGATTTAATATCAATAATGCGATCATTTGGATACAGTTGGACAAATATTTATCTACGAAGCTGAGAACCAATTCTCCTTTAATCAGTATTCTAATAAGAAACAATTTGAATAGCCATTTTGGATCGAACATCTAAAGTACAGGTTTCACGTAAATACTCTTACTTTTTTAAATTATCTTATTAAAATGTACCTAACATGAAACACAGAGATCGAGCTACTTAATAAATTTACATAAATAACTAGTTTTTGCCTTGTGTATGTTACAATAAATGATTTTTCATTGTTTTTTGCCTACGGCTCTGCCCGCGTGTATGTAGGATAACGCCGTAATCATTTTTCAAGCTAATATCTATCCTACAACACTTACAAATAATGTGGCATTTGTTTGTAAAAAACATATCTAGAGATAACCTTGTATTCTTGTGTTCTTTATAATATTACTACAGATTTCAGTTCAACTTGTGATAAATACCTAGATTTTATCTCTGGTATAACTTTGAAAGGGATTCGGGAAGGCTTTAAACCTCCTCAATAATGTTGGCAAACATAGTTTGCTGTCATAACGAGATCGGGTGAAACCAAATAGCTTTATCGACACACAGCTCCGATAAACATAATGGCAGTCGTGTCAATATTTGCAAAATATTTACGAGTATTTTGGCGTTGTTTGCGAAATCACTTCCTTAACTTTAGTCATGGAGAAATATTTATCGAATACTGTAATTCACTTAAAAACAATATTTAACGAGTGTTGAAAATGGTTTTTAAATGTAAATAATAAGTATAGTTTTGAGAATATGTTATTAGTGTTCTTGAAATGTAGTTTTACAGAACCAAGTAGTTGAAGAAATCCGGAAGTAAAGATTTAAAATTCTTCAACTCCGTCACTTTTACATTTGGTCGAATCCATATGTGAACTCCTGTTACCTTCTAAATTTCGAAGTGTGTTATTACCAACTAATTTCTTACTTCATTGGCATATTTTCTTAATTATCAATAATAGTAGCTCTTTATATACTTATATATTATTTGAGTACCTGAGACTCTTCTATTTTACGGGTTATTTTATTTGTCATTTTATTCAGAAAATATAAAACAATTTGTTAAGTTATATCTATTGGTCGGTTTATAATGATACTATGCTACTTATACAGACCACTTATAATGAACTAATCACATAAATCTAAAACTAAAATATGAATTTCCTAAAACTGAATCCGATATATTTCTCTAGCAAATTGAAATAGGGATCTTGAAAGAAGCATGGCAGTCAAAGTTGTAACTACACATTGTCGTTTCTTGAAAGTATAAACCCATTTGTATTGTATTACTTTAAGATATTGTTGTATATACAGTAATCAACGTCATGAGCAACCATTTATTTACCCTCACACAGTGTGGGACAGCCCTAACTTTCAGCACTATATTTAGCTCTAGTATTAATTCGAAACGGCTGTCTTAACTCCTTTGCGTAATTGCTTTCTCGAATACAATGAATTTGATTAGGGTTGCCACTTAAAATGAAGGGTGTTATATGCATTTTTATGGGTACTTTCACAATAAATGACTTAATTGACATTTAATGTGTTTTAATAGCTAGGCTGAGCGTGTCAAATTAGGTAATTGTCGGTTTATAGCTCATATTTGTGTATGAGAAGACATACATTGAAAGCAGCAATAATGGCAAATTCGTATTCCACAATTTACGCTTCAGTTCTATGGATTAAAAAAAAAAGTACTCGCATTTATTTAGACAAGCTTTTTATTTCTGAAGTCAGTTAGCAAATGGGCCTTCCAACTTCATTAATGTCCAAAAAGTTTATTATAAAATTGATGAATGTATCATACTTCATACCAAAGTAAGATGATGGCGGAGCTGTGCTTAGTCCAGAAAGTAAATTTCATATTCCAGCTTTCAAACAATTCGATATATTATCCGTTCAAATAAATTTAAAACCACTTAACAATCTATGTTATACAATACCATGAGTTTTCTTCTGAAGGCGAAGGATTAAGCAAGGAGGAGGATAATTACCTGTAAAAAAAATTTGATCGATTAATATCGGTAAAATCTAAACGAATTGATAGGATACACTGTAAAATGCCTTAACTAATTAAAGTAAAAGAAGTGCTCAACTCTTAGCAACTCAGTTTCACATATATGTACGTATATAATATAAGTTTATTAAGCCTTTCCCTATTACACAATAGTAGTTCAAGTTGAATATGTGTTATTCAGTACTGAAAGTCGTCATTTCAAGTTCGTTCATTCACGTCGTTCGTTTCAACTAAGGTATAAGGAAAAGAAAAACTTATATTCCGTTATACTATTTACATGATCGCGGATCTAGAAATTCACATATTTTCTTTTTATATATAATAGGGGGCAAATGAGCAGACGTATCGCCTGATGGTAAGTGATTACCGCCGGCCATGGATACCCGCAACCCCAGAGGCGTCACAAGTGCGTTGCCGGCCTTTGGGGGATGGGGATGGAGATGGAGATGGGGATGGGGATGGGGATGGGGATGGGAGGGGATTAGGTATGGGCTTTCGGTTTCCTCACTCACTCACTCGATGAAACACAGCACGAGCGCTATTTCACACCGGTTTTCTGTGAGGCCGTGGTATCATTCCGGTCGAGGCGGCCCATTCATGCCGAAGAGTGGCTCTCCCACGGTAACGGTGTGTGGATTAACACATCAAATTAACATAAAGTATAAAATAATCGTGTCTGCTACTGCTGAAATAATATATTTGTATATGCAGTAGATGTTATTCGACATATGAAAGGTCTAAAAACGTATAAATACAAATACTCTAAAATAGAGATATTAATAGATTATACAAGCTGTTGTAGCAGTAGTTGTAATTAGCTGTAGTACATACGTTTTTTATGTACATCGTGAAGAAGTTCGTGTTTTAAATTCGAACGAACTTATTATTTAAGTATTAAATTATTGCGTGTATCATATAACTGTGTCCGACACAGATCTTGTAGCAAAGGTTTCATTATGATGAGTAATTAGGTAGGCTTGCATGTCGCAGGCCAGCCTTCATTACACAAAGGGTAAGGCCGACCTTCAAACAATAGTAGTGTTTTTTAGCTCACTTCCCAGGTTTTATTTGCTAGGCTTGGCTCTTTTGCAAAAAATTACATTAGTTAATGAGATGCCGGTATAAGTTTAATGAATTTTGGAGTCACGTTTAAAATTAAAGATTTTCGTAAATTTTTTTTTTTCATTTGAGACTAATATAGCTTAGTTTTGTAATTAAAACAAAATCAGTACTTAAAAAAACATATCTTCACCTTTAGTGTAGTTAAAGTCGGGAGAAAGTGAGAGTCCAGGCGTGAATTGTTTCTGTTATCCTATTTAACACACCTGGTGGTATACCTTAAACTATCTTGGCATAAATCACCTTTCAATTTAAGATCTATGTAACAAATAATAATTGTCTAGGTCATTCACCTGCAGCGAATCTTATAGTCCACGGGCCCACGAACAAGGGATTTCAGCGATTGACAACAGGCTGAAAGTTTATACACAGCTTCGTTTTGACGAGACACCCAACTTTTATTATTGGACCAAATTCTGAAAGTGGAAGGAAAAAGCGGGATAGGGAGCGAAACACGTCGATTTGATGAGTGTCCCAATTTAATTAATAACAGTTTCTAAAAATCAATACTTCGAGAAAATACGATGGAAAACTGAAAAGAACTTGTGGCATACAAAGTGAATGGTACCTTCCGAGTGACCCTCAGCTCTAACATGTCCGAATGGTGACTTGAATTTTTTTATTCATTTTCATTAATTACAAACTGATTTTTGTTTTGGGGCTTGCAAAATATATATTTTTCATAAAAAAATGCATCGGCATACAAATTTGACGGTAATTTTTTTGAGACCTACACTCGAAAGTTGTCAAGATTATGTTAATATTTTTTCGAGTGTAGGACTCAAAAAAATTACCGTCAAATTTGTAAAACGAAGCTGTGTATAAACTTTCAGCCTGTTGTCAATCACTGAAATCCCTTGTACGTGGGCCCGTGGACTATTATCATCGAGTTTAAATTTCTATCTCTGTATTAATACAGTGGCAGCTAGTCACATTAAATAAATAAATATTTCGGACTCTAACAGTGCTTGTGTTATTGGTACTAGAACAACCGATATAAATACGTATATACTTTTTTTTGTAAATACATACATATTATACATAGTAAACACCCAAACTTCGAAACAAATATTTGCAGATCATACAAACATTTGGTCTGACCCGGGAATCGAACAGCAGTCGCATACGCTACCACTGCGCCATCGAGGCAGTTAAATTATTCATTCATTAAAGTAACTAAACTGAAACACCGTGTATAAGTATATACTCTTTTGTCGTCTATAAGTGAGATAGATATTTTGGCAATGGTATAACATGACAATAATAATGAAACAATAGACAGAGTAAATAATCCTAAAATATCGGTGTCGTATCGTCGGCTATAAAAGCACCATGAATTCATCTAATAGTGTCATGTTACCATGCCATTACTCATAGCAAACATTTTCAGTGCGCGCCGCTGAAAATGTGAAGCGCGTAATTTATTTTCATGTTATAAACGTGTCAAGATAAGACAAAATTACCTTATAAAACATTTTTAATAATCAACTAGGCAGTGAGCTCGCAGACCTTGAAAACTTCAAATAAAACTCATTATTTTTTTACGCTTTTGCCTGTTATAGGAAAGGTGAAGTAGCTATCTCATAGACATACTATACTACTCGTATTTTACAGTGTTTAAAATTTGCCTTTTTATTTTTATTTTTTTTACTAGTCTGGCTAGGCGATATCAAAGAGTATTGGATAACATTACGACCTGATACGCTGTTGAATGCAAGTTCTAACAAAATATGCTTCTTAAATATTTTATTTTAATTGAAATAAATGTTATCTTTGCTGCCTCGATGGCGTAGGCGTATGCGACTGCTAAGCTTGAGATCTCGGGTTCGATTCTCGGGTCGGACCAAATGTTTGTATGATTTGCAAATATTTGTTTCAGAGTTTGGATGTTTTCTATGTTTAATACATATGTGTTTACAAAAAGTATATAAGTATGTAGGGATTCGGTTCCCGTGTTTAGGAGTGTCGGTAGATTCCATATTCTTTTTAATGAGGGTAGACGTGAGTTGTCGGGCGAGGAGAATGATAGCAATGGTTTTCCTCACAATCACTTTGTTATAATCACTTTATGATAATACATAGTGAAATACAGTCACGATAATCAATAATGGTATACAGGTTACAATTTAGGTACGACACTCCACCGAACATGTGATGCTACTGCGAGATGCTAAACGATAATCCTTGCCCTCCGGCTGCGTTCCATTTTATAACTATCTCCGGCTGCGTTCAATTAATAACTACCCACAGTTCTTTAGGTATGGGATCAAAGTCACTGTTACCCGCAACTAATCACATAAAATAATCGACTACCATCAATTATCTTAACGCGTGATTATTATTTTTTTAAGTGGCAATGATTTCCATCCCTATTGTCATCGGTCGCAAGCTCCAATGCTCGGTGTTGCGTCAGTGTCTAACTACCGACACTTGTGTTACCAAATAAAATAAATGATGCGCCGTCACGGCCATACTGACATTCACACGTCCTCGTGTGATCACTTGTCTTTACAAATCTTGTACTTACTTCTCACCTCAAACCACAGTAGATACAGCTCGTCCATCACTGACATACCTAGAGCACCCTCAAGGCACCCAAGGGCATCATAAACTGAACATAACGACCACGACAAGCATCCCTTCAACCAGCTGTCATCTCAAATGACAACATGGATCGGATAACTAATCAGCGTCGATCAAACAAGGTACCATAACACTTATGGTCACCTATTTCACAATTTCGTCAGAGGCGTCCCTTCGATCAGCCATCATCAGTTATGATGACATGAACCGGACAACCTCACAGGGTTCAAATAACACACACTGCTCCCATAACATAATTCGAAACCTCGGCCTCAAAGAGCCAGTTCCTTAAATCATTATACCCGAGCGCAGATAACAAGGTACCATAACACTTATGGTCACCTATTTCACAATATGTCAGAGGCGTCCCTTCGATCAGCCATCATCAGTTATGATGACATGAACCGGACAACCTCCAGCACAACCAGCGTACACAACGCAATAACACACACTGCTCTTATAAGATGATTCGAAACATCGGCCTCAAAGAGCCAGTTCCTTAAATCATTATACTCGAGCGCAGATAACAAGGTACCATAACACCTATGGTCACCTATTTCACAATTTCATCAGAGGCGTCCCTTCGATCAGCCATCATCAGTTATGATGACATGAACCGGACAACCTCCACCACAACCAGCGTTCACAACGCAATAACACACACTGCTCAAGTTCCATACGATGATTCGGAACCTCGGCCTCAAAGAGCCAGCTCCCTAACCCCAGATTACTAAGCATCGTAAAATAAGCTTAGTGATCTAGGGTTAAATCATCATACTACTTGAGCGCAAAGCCATATACATACACAAGATACCATAAGACCTCGGCCCTCACATAAGCCAGTCTTATACTATCATACAATTTTTTTTTTTTTTGTTTTTTTTTTGTTTAGGATTCTATTCTAACGTTCTGAAACCGAGAGGGTTCCTGAACTTGCAGTAATGATACATGAACTACAAATTGACAAGGTATCATCGTCATTATCAGCTGATACCGTCTTCACCTCTTCAACTTATGCCGCCGTCTCGGCCTCCTCCGAGTCATTAATTAAAATGGTAGCTATGTCTACTAAGCCGTCATAGCCCACAGGTACTGCTCGCAGATTTTCGTGCGCGTATTTATAAGGTCGGCTAGATCCGTCAATGTTTTCAGTTCTTACCCGTAATTTTCTAATACGTTTGTTATAATAAATTGACCACTAAATTTCCCATTTAATTTTGTCTGGTTCCTTTCCCTACTTTCGAAGAAGACAGTCACTATTACAAAATGGCTTCACAGCCGCTTTACCACGGTTGAGTCTTGTTATTTCCGATGTATTCGCTTTCTTAATGTTATCGGATGCAATACTAAGAATATGATCTAAATCCGAACGAGGTTTGGATTGGAACCAGATGCCGAAAGGCATAGGTCCAGAGAGCGCGCCCTGATTCCAAATATGAGCTCTGTAGGTGTATACCCCGTTACCCAGGACCGTGTACTATTTAAAGCTAACTGCACTTTCGGTAGTTCGTCGCGCCAGGTCTTTTTTTCGGATCGTTCTCTATGACGTTAAGCAAATAATTTAATTTAGGGTAAACCACTTTACAATATACAATGCCCAGAAACTTTCTGGCTATACTATTGGTCACTAACGAACAAGCAGACCCACTATCAAAAAGAAAAGGAACGAGCTCACCAGATTCTGTGTTCACAGATGTGTACCTCCTTCCTTGTTGAAGCTCCGTTTGCTCCTTTGTGCTCCGCACGACGTGACATCCCCTGTCTGTTCGCATACGTAGCAAGTACTCCGAAATTTATCTGAAATCTTCTAAATCTACTTTTTGCAATAGGTTTGTACGTTGGGGTTGCTCACTGCTATTCTCCTCAGGTAGTTGCCCTGCGTATCCCACTTCTGATGTAGGGATTCGGTTCCCGTGTTTAGGAGTGTCGGTAGATTCCATATTCTTTTTAATGAGGGTAGACGTGAGTTGTCGGGCGAGGAGAATGATAGCAATGGTTTTCCTCACAATCACTTTGTTATAATCACTTTATGATAATTCATAGTGAAATACAGTCACGATAATCAATAATGGTATACAGGTTACAATTTAGGTACGACACTCCACCGAACATGTGATGCTACTGCGAGATGCTAAACGATAATCCTTGCCCTCCGGCTGCGTTCCATTTTATAACTATCTCCGGCTGCGTTCAATTAATAACTACCCACAGTTCTTTAGGGATGGGATCAAAGTCACTGTTACCCGCAACTAATCACATAAAATAATCGACTACCATCAATTATCTTAACGCGTGATTATTATTTTTTTAAGTGGCAATGATTTCCATCCCTATTGTCATCGGTCGCAAGCTCCAATGCTCGGTGTTGCGTCAGTGTCTAACTACCGACACTTGTGTTACCAAATAAAATAAATGATGCGCCGTCAAGTATTTATATCAGTTGTCTAGTAACACAAGCTCTGCTTAGCTTGGGACTAGATGGCGTTGTGTGTTAGATTTCCGGAATATTGATTTGTATTATTATTATTTATTATTTACGTTACGTTATATCTCACTCTGAACTTCTCTACATCTCGCTCGATCACACTTTTCGTAACGCTCTCGTTACATATTAACTAACTTTACTCCCTAAGTCAAGCGTGCGTAAGTAAGTTTTATATCGCAACCGTTAGGTCTGAAACTTTTCAGACTACTCACGTATACTTTTTTCAAACGTAGGTAAGTCTACAAAACCGTACTATAAAGATAATGTGTAAAAACAAAACCAATCCAAGTTGTGGTTCTCTTTCCTTCCACAAACTAAGAAAGTTTTTAACACAAATGTGTAAATAGTAGTGCCATTGTGCCTTGATCCGGATTTTCCTTGCACATGTAAATAATACATGAGTGCGCACAGACTGTGGAACTCTGTTCTGCATGACTGCACGTAATCTGATTACTTGCGAATGTATCAGTCTTTGTTACTTACTTGTAGACAGTATATTATCACTTCATCCAAAACTCAGCTTTATATTCCTAAATATAGGAACTATTATAAAACAATAAAAACTTTTCAATAATTTGATAAAGAGACTTTAATAATTATTACAAAGTGGAAAATTAAGTTTGTTTGTGTTCCTGTACGTCTATCTTTCAAATTACTGAACGGATTTGAATGTGATTTTCTTCAATAGCGAGAGTGGTTCTAGAGTAAGGTTTATCTGTATAACATGTGCATTAAATGGTGGAGAAAAATCTAAATTTCCCGTACAAACTCGGAGCGGGTCACTAGTCTAAGGTATGTTAAGTAATAAAATATATTGCCATCCTTAGGTTGCCTGGAAGAGCTTGGAGTAAGCAATTGTATAGTATAGTTCTTGCTCTTTGAGAATTCCCACAATATACTCGTATATAGAGACGCCATAGTGTGGGTCACCATGCTGCAATGTCCTTATTGTTATTGAGGATGGTGACCACTGCTGTTGAATTCTGCTCATTCTTTTCATCAGGCAGAGCAGAGTCATTTTGGCAGCAAAAACAGAAAAATTTTTTTTTTTTTGCCTTGCAAGAATTTATTTGTTCATTACAGTTAAACCTTATTTTTATGGCTCACAAAGCCGTCAAACCTACTTCATCTATGCTAAAGTGAAGTAGGAATATGTTTAGGTGCATTGCCGGCTTTTGGGAGATGGGGAGAGGGATTGGGGGGACGAGTTGGGGTATGGGTCTCCGGTATCCTCATTCACTCGGTGAAACACAGTGCAGGCGCTGTTTCACACCGGTTTTCTGTGAGGCTTGTATGTAGAATACAAGTAATGTAATAAGCAAGCACTATATTTAACTTACCTAAAATAATACCTAAAACATTTTTAAAGTACTAAAACTTCAACCAAATAACCTGAATCGCTTTAGTAATAATTTCTAACATAATATGTTGAGTGCCAAGTACGTAATTACCTTAGGCGCAAAATTAACCTACCTAAAATAGTTACTAAAATGTTTATTACATACGAAAACTTAAGCCCAATAAAAGCCCTTAAACTAATATTTTCTACTAATGAATGACTAATAGAGCTGATATGGAAACTGATATTTAGGTAAAACCAATTGAACTAGTAGCCGATCCTAAATAAGCTTGAGAATAGTGAAGTCTATGAATATTAAAAAAAAACAGACCAATAGAGGTAAAACTTGACTAACTTTTGTAGCTACCAGATCAATTTGAGGGATAGTTTCCAGCGTAATTATTGATGAAGATTTAGGCATACATACACACACACATAGCAGGAGTATTTATATAATTTAGACGTCAAAAAAGCAATAATAATTACGGATAATGTTTTGGCGTACAATCCAACTGGACATCTTACGGAAATTAGTGACCACATAAGTGTCTTGTTGTATTCAACGTTAGTTTAATTATTACTATGTAAAACCTGTAAAACATACCGACTATATGATTTGTATCTTTTAAAGTTAAAAAAATTAATTGCATCTAAATTTTCTCAAAATCCGTGATATTTTAATTTAAATAATAACTTGTCTCTTTGTAGCGAATTTTCGTTGATTCGAAGTTCTCAAACTGTCTTCGGAGACGTACCAGACTTCGATTACATCTCCTGATAAGTTCCAAGGATTTGTGGTGTGTCTCTCAGACGTGCTTGTTCCGAGGTTCCGACTTATTTAAGACGTTTGCGATCAGAATGCAAACGAGTTCATGAATAATTCAATAATCCTGCGAGCTTTTTGCTAGTCATCGATATTCATTCGGCGCTGAATTCATTCTTCAAAATATAGAATATGAACAGTCTTTGAAAACTGCAAATGGATCTGAACTGTAATTAAATCGTAAAGTGGTCTTCTAGTTTCACGTGTCTATTTTATTATTGATTTTATTTTAGAAGCCAATAACAATGAATGCTGTATTTTTATTAAAACACCCCATAAATACGGCCTGTGTCTTGTGCAGGAGCACAAGTTTATAATTTGTATTATTTTTTCCAAATGAAAAATAACTCTTTTAAATTCTCTTTTTTGTCTGCATGTTAAGATTATTTTTCTTAGGACGTGCACATCTATAAAGCTGAAAGTCACAACAACTTGAACTTGAAACTCGCGGGTTGGTTGAACACCCCTCTTTTTGCGTCAGGGGTAAAACTAAAAAAGTAAGACTATCTCTAGTTCCAACTAGAGATAAGTTCTAATTATAGGTTATTAAAAATGATCGTAGACTCACACTTGTCCAGTTCTTTTACTGGTTGTAAAATACGTGACTAGTATTCTCGAAGGTGTTAGTATCGCTTCATCTACCGTGACTTGTGCTTATTAAACTATTTACCAGACGATAGTGTCAGTACTAGACGCTAAGGATCTAAAATACGAGTAAGTATGTGCCCGCATTCCGCATTGGCTTGCATCTACGTCGTCTCCGCCTATTTTAACACCTAACCTATGTTTTCTCACTACGCCTAAAACATAACTACTTCTACGCCTCAGTACGCCTAAGCTAAAACTATAAAGTATACCCACTTGGTAGTTTTAGTCACTGCGTTTCCGACTGACCACAATTAACTGCCTCCGTGGCACAGTGGTAGTGAATGCGACTGCTGTGTTTGAGGTCTTGGGTTCAAATCCTGGGTCGGACCAAGTGTTTGTGTGATCTACAAATATTTGTTTCGGAGTTTGGAGGTTTTCTATGTATAATATGTATGTACTTACAAAAAAAAACAGTATATATGTATTAATATCAGTTGTTTAGTACCCATAACACAAGCTCTGTTTAGCTTGGAACTAGATGGCGTTGTGTGTTAGATGTCCGGATTATTTATTTATTATTTATTTAATTACAACTCTACCGACCACCTACCTACCCGGTAGGTTATTCCCAAGCAGTATCTTTACGCATGAAACTTGACACTACGCTACTAACATTTAATAGTAAATACTCCATAGAGCGGTGATACTTCCCAAAGTAAGGTTATTCAAACCGAATTCTTCTAAAGTAATTAAACATATCTACTCGTTTATGAGCGTCTAACTCTAAGACCTAAGAAAATAAATTTCAAAACAGTTTTAGTTAGATGCGATCACATTAATTCTTTTCTGATAGATTGTCTCAGTTTTCTTGTATCTATGTATTTTAGATACATAAGATAACGTTTACCAGCATTAGACAATGTTCCATTTCATTTATGTAATATGAATCGAAAAGAAATACGATGTTACAATAAAGCTGAATGTCATGTTGCGTATCTGAAAATATGTGAACAAGATAATATCAGAGCTATAACTAAAGTTTATACAGGGATAAAGTCGGTATATAGGTATTAATATTACATGAAATTAACATTTGTGGGCACTTGCAGTAGAAACATAATTTTTGCAATAAAATTTGCCTATTCTTGTGGAGGGATGACAGATTTGCGTTTGTCGTCAATTTGCTCTTCGTCTCATATGCAATGTACATCTCTACTGGTCTTTGTGTACGGTTATCATAAAAACACTGTGTTCTTTGAATGCTGTCAAAACTTATCGTTTTATCGTCTTGTTAAATGTATGTTTCTTGTTAATATTCAATAATAATTTAGTATATTTTACTTGCTAATAATAATAAATACTTTGGACATCTGACATACAACGCCATCTAGTTCAATATTAAACAAAATTTTGTAATTGGTTACTAGACAACTGATATTAATACATAATTATACTTTTCTTTTGTAAATACATAAGTATTATACATATGAAAACACCCAAACTCCGAAACAAAATAATATTAATTGCAGATCTTGTTTTGTATAGGGGGCTAACGAGCAGACGTATCGCATGATGGTAAGCGATTACCGCCGCCCATGGACACCTGTAACACCAGAGGCGTTATAAGTGAGTTACCGTTCTTTAAGAAGGAGTACGCTCTTTTCTAGTTTAGAAGGTTTAAAGGTCGTTTTGGTCCGGAAACACTGCATACAAATATTTGGTCTGGGAATCGAACCCGAGACCTCAAGCATAGCAACCGCATACGATACCACTGCGCCACCGTGGCACTGCGCTGTGTTTCACCGAGTGAGGATGACGGAGGCCCATAAGCCAACCCTTCCTCCTCCCCCATTCCCGTCTACATCCCCCAAAAGCCGGCAACGAACTAGTACCGCCTCTGGTGTTGCGGGCGTCCATGGGCGGCGGTAATCGCTTACCATCAGGCGATACATCTGCTAGTATGCCCCCTATTAAAGTAATAAATGATAATATAGGTCTCACTTTGTTTTTGTTTTATAACATTCAAATGGATAATTATAAGTATATTTTGCGCATACATAATATGAATAATGTATAAATATATAAATGCGTCAAGCACATACGCCAATGGCCCGTTTAAGGGGAGTCCCCCCTACTAGACACTGATGCAGTTTTTCGAATTTTTCTCGATAATTTTTATAAGAAAACCTACTAAAATATATATGTACCTAAGACCAATTAAGTGTTTCGATTCCTCAACAATTTATTTACTTAACCAAAACAATGATTAATCATTATCGCTTTTTGCAGGCCACTTCTAGAAATAGGTTATAGCTTATATTGTAATTAATTTCCTTTCTATTCGTGTACCATCACTTTCTGTGCCTTACATTCAGGCCTCAGTTGAATAAGAAGCATTATAAGTATAATACTCGTAAATAAACCGTAATTGTAATCACAGCCTACTTAAAACGACAAATTTTTATAGTACAGGGTGTCTCAAAAGAAATTTTATATTTGTTTAGCTTACTGCGTGAACGCTGCGTACTTGAGGGGTGCGGGGGTTATGTCAATTGGTAGCTTGGCTCTTGGGGATTCAGTCGCTATGGAGCGTTTCTCGGGAGCAGACCGCGCGTTGTGCGTGCGAGAGTTTTACAAGAACGGTGATTCGACAACTGTCGCGCGTAGAAAATTCTGCAGTATTCGAGGTTTTCGCCACTTAAATGATGCGCCAAGCCTTCCTCTCATTCGACATTGGGTTAAAAAGTTTGAAGAGACTGGATCAACGCTGGATAAATCAAAATCCGGGCGACCTAGGTCATCAAGAACGGTAGAAAACGTGGAGAGTGTTAATCAATCTGTACGTGACGACCCGAGCCTTTCAATTCGGAAGCGCGCGAGTGCTTTAAATGTGCATAGATCATCATTACATCGCATTATGCACAAAGATCTAAAGCTGCACCCCTACAAAATTCAATTGGTGCAAGAATTAAAGCCCCAAGATGCCGGTCAGAGGCTTAATTTCGTAAATCAGATGATTGAGCGATTTTCAATGTTTACCAACATTTTGTTTTCGGATGAAGCTCATTTTCATCTTAATGGCCACGTAAATAAGCAAAACTGCCGCTACTGGAGTTCAGCCAATCCGAAACGCAAACATCAGAAACCCCTACACTCGCCTAAAGTGACCGTATGGGCTGCCATGTCGGCGCGAGGAATTATCGGCCCTTACTTTTTTGAAGACGAAATGGGGCGTACAGTTACAGTGAATTCAGAGCGTTATGTGGAGATGTTAGACAACTTCTTGGTACCTGAACTGCAAAACTTTCCTGGCTATAACCAAAGAACATGGTTTCAACAGGACGGAGCAACTTCACACACGTCCAATATATCTCTGCCACGTGTTCGTGAAATTTTCTCAGGAAAATTGATCTCCCGGAGAGGTGACATAAATTGGCCTCCACGTAGCCCAGATTTAACCCCTATGGACTTTTCCCTATGGGGTTATCTTAAATCTAAAGTTTACGCCAATAAACCAACTTCACTGGCGCATTTGAAAGAAAATATCCGTCACGAAATGGCAGCCATCCCTCACTCCACCTGTCGAGCAGTCATAAGTAATTTTACTGTTCGATTAAATGAGTGCCAACAACGTGAGGGTTTACATTTAGAAGATATTATTTTTAAGAAATGAATTCCCAAAAAGTGTATTTTAACAATAAATAAACATTTTTTCTATATACCGCTTCCTTTTTTTTTAATCAATCCACTAAATATGAAATTTCTTTTGAGACACCTTGTATTTGAAAATAAGAATACATAAAATTACAGCTTTAATACCTATTAAAAGAGTTTTGCAAAGTATTTCTGCGTTTTTTTATGTTTTGAAATATATACTTACTTATACTTTATTTGAGTTATGAATTTTCATACTTTGCATCATCATCATCATCATCTTCCTAGCCTTTATTATTCCCAATATTATTTGGGGTCGGCTACCAGTTCAACCGGTTTTGCCTGAATATCAGTTTTTTACACAGAGCGACTGGCATCTGACCTCCGCAACCCTGAGGGTAAACTGAATTCGAAGGTTGAACTAGTTGTCAGTATATTTGAGGGCACTGACTTCCCAATAACGATTGCCATAGATGTTCATGACAACCGGGACCGACGGCTTAACGTGCTCTCCGAAGCACGGGCGGGAAACACCGCCATCTTCCATACTCCGGGCTGCTATTAGGAATTTCTTGTAGGAAAAACCCAACAGCAGTCCGACCCGGGAATCGAACCCGAGACCTCTTGATTTGCAGTCGCTTACGCTAACCACTAGACCAACGAGGCATATTTAATAAAAATATTATGAGTCTCTTAAAAAATGTAATTCTCTCTAATGTTGTACTTCTTAAATAGCGAAATACCATGGTAAGCCAGACTCATTATTTGGAAGTAAAAAAATGCCAAGCGCCTTAGAAATTGTATTTTATTAAGACAACATTTCAGGTATGCCTACTGTGATTTACGCCACACAATATTTCTGTCTAAATTAACAGAACATTCTTGATTCTTGTGGAGTTCCTCCTTATGCCTTATTAAAGTATTTCCGTGCCAAGTTTTATTTAAATCAGTGCAGTGGTTTAGCTGTGAAAGCGTAACAGACAGAGTTACTTTAGAATTTATAACATTAGTGTGAGTTAGATTGCTGACTGTACTGAATAAATGTTGAATAGATAATAATTTAGACAGAGAAAGCTTTTAGCTCTGCGGGCATTGCAGATGGCGTGCCGTTATTGAAAAGTGTTACCATCCAACTTGTCATTTGCAATGGACATTGTTGCTTAGAAGTAGAAATATCTAAATTTCTACCGCCAAATTTTGCCTTTCAAAAGAGGCATAGACAAAGGACCCTTATGTTCTTTTATAGATAGCTGAAAATGAGCACAAACAATTAATTTATAACAAAATATTTGTTTGAGTAATTATGTTACTAAATTAATGTGTTATATGTAAACATATATTTTTCAGGCTGGAAGTTATTCAGGTACAAAGTAAATTGTTTAAAGTAGAAATGCTTATATATTATTAACTAACTTTTGCCTGCATATTTTTTATTTTATTTTAATGATTAGTGGGCAATCGAGACTCATCAGACTTATCACCTGGTAGTAAGCGAGTCCCTTCGCCTATGGATACCCAACACCAGAGACGTCACAAGTGCGTTGCCGACCTTTGGAGGATAGTTAGGAGGATGAGGGGAGGGGTTGGGGTATGGGCCTCCGGTATCCTCCACAATCAGTGAAACACAGTGAATTCTAAAAACTGTTGTTTTGAGTTGTTACTTTGATAAAAATCCCCATCATTCGATTTTATTCAATTTAATTTTGTAGTTGTTTGTACATGTAGTTATATAAATAAAGAATATTGTTACAAGATTAAACCTTAAAAAGGGTCCAAAGTTTCAAGACATAACATGTCTCTTACATGTAAACTTGTAAGAACTTTAGTTGTAAGGTAGGTACGGGAAAATATTGCCTCTAATATGGAAACATAGCATGTAATGTAAGTAAAATGTTTTAAGGCTCTGCAACCCGATCGATTCTAAATTAGAAATCAGTTGAATTGAAGAAAATTCACTAATAGTACAACCCAGTGGTGAAACTCTTGAACTTATAAATAAATAAATATTCCGGACATCTAACACACAACGTCATCTAGTCCCAAGCTAAGCATAGCTTGTGTTATGGGTACTAGACAACTGATATAAATACTTATATACTTTTTTTTTGTAAATACAAACATATTATACATAGAAAACAGCCAAACTCCGAAACAAATATTTGCAGATCATACAAACATTTGGTCCGACCAGGGAATCGAACCCGAGACCTCAAGCTTAGCAGTCACATACGCTATATATATATAAAGGAGAATAGCAGATCGTATACCACTAGCATTATGTTATGAATGGATATGATATTTATATCGTTTATTAAGTGAATCATCCTAATTATGTATTTATTAAATTTTCAGAACTGTGCTAAAAGAATTTTATTTCTGCTCATAAAGTTCTTACAACTGCATTAATAAAACACATTCCTACGTGTCTGTAGTCTGAAAACTAGATGGCATTGTGTGTCAGATAGCCAAAGATATTTTACATTATTTTAAAATAACTATGTTATATTTAAATTGATATTTATGAATGAGCTTAGTGATGAATTTAGTAAAATTTCAAAATATTTTATTACACCGTCTGCTTGACAATAATAACGACTCAGTTGTGACCCATGTATATAATTGTAATCTAAAAACTAAATCAACTTTTTAACGTAATGTTGTAACAATCTGAGAATTAAAAATATTATTGTCGGTGATATAAGCAGCCAAATAAATACGAACAATCCTTATCATGAGATACGCCAGGCGGTACAAGAGACCCATATAAACTCGCCATTGTCATTTACATTTTAAAATCAGATAAATAACTCAAGTAAAAGACTGTTAACTACTAAAATAAGAGTGTTCGGTATTCGGCAAACAAATATATAGCTGAGTATATAAATAGTGGTCTACAATATTCTAGATATAAAACACATTTAAAATATCATTTATCTAGGATTGTTTAAAAGGCACTTACAATAAATAAGGTAAACGTAAAGTAGAGGTAAACGATACGGGTTGGAAATTATAATTAAATAGGGTTTTGCTCACATAAAAGGAACTATGACAAACCGCAGGGGCCATCATCTTCCCTAAGTGGACAGTCCCCTTTAAAGTGATTAAGTTTTATCTGTAGTAAATCGATTCACATTTTACTTGTCATTGAAACGATGAGCTGAAATTATATGGTCAATTTCGAGAAGCATTTGTCTCAAGTTTTCTTAGAGAGAGACAAATAATCTTTTTTATTGACTCGTTTAAGAAATGTGATTGGCCAGAGACAAATCGTTGCTCTTTTGTCAAACAATGTAATATTTAAACTTCGAAAGGAATTTTGGTCAGAATTAGCTTCTTTTGTTTGTATAACATACTCTTTTGAATATTATCAACTAGAATCAGTTTATGTTTTATACGAAAAGACTATCGTCATCATCAATAGTCCACTGTTGGACAGAAAGGAGGTATTGGCCTGCTGGCAAGACGGAATGGTAAATGGTCTATTTCTCTTTATAACTTTCTTTCTCTTTATAGTGATGTAGTCCTGCAAGCTATGCTTCTTTAGTTGCCTGTTATAAAACTCATGGCTCAAATGGTAAAGTTAAGGTCGAATGAAACAATAGGGAATAAAATACGAATACTACATTTTATGAAAATTTTGTAGCTTTAAAGAAAATGTTGTCATTATTAATAATATATTTTAAAGATATTCAAAGAAAAATTGTATGTCATTGAAAAATTGGTATAAAATCCGTTCGAGTTTGAAAAGGCTCAAGGCTTTGAGTAAGAAAAGCCTTGGATAAAAATGTAAATGGCTTTTCACGATTCTATTCAATTTGGTTTTAAAAAGTTTTTGAAATACAAGTTTCACGAATGTTTCAGATTAGGTTTGAAATAGTCGAAAAATAACTTTATGAAAAAGTATTTGCATTGTCACAATTCCTTTACAGGGTCTTTAGTAAAACCTAACCACACTTATAATATTATAAAGGTCAAAGGAAATTAGTTTGCTACGCTATCACGAGAAAACTACTTAACCTAAAACTTTGTGCACATATTCTTGGAGGTATTAGAAGTAACATATCCTATGTTTTATGCGAAACCGCGGTCGAAAGTGTGTGAAAATTTTTAGTGAACATTAAAACAAGTGACTTATTTGTGTAGTTAGACTGAAAAACAATATATTTACAAAAAAAATAACTACAAAATTTTTACACAATAAGTCTCGCTAAACGTGAAACTAGAACAATTCATGTCAAACAGCAGACGTTTTTACAGATTAAACGGTACTAACATTTTTCCTACTGGAGTGCAATTTTCTGGCGTGCCTCGTATATTTTACTGCAACTGACTGCGTTGAATTTAGAGTATATGGCTTATCATACTTTAGGATCTGGACAGTTGGTAAATTTAATCGTTACAGTCTTGCGAAATTTGTAAAAGTGTAATTAGCACTTATGTTAAATTAAGTGGAAGCGTTACTATACACATCATTGTCGTGATGAGTGGCGAAGTTAATTCTGTACTAGATGTCCAATGATGATTTTTTTATGGAATAGGGGCAAACGAGCAAGCGTTTCGCCTATCGCAACACCAGAGGCGTCATAAGTGCGTTGCCGGCCTTTGAGGTATGGGGGATGGAGGGAGGGGTTGAGGTTTTCTCATTCACTCGGTAAAACACAACGCAGGTGCTGTTTTACACCGGTTTCTGTGAGGCCATGGAATCACCCCTATCGAGCCGACCCATTCATACCGAAGCGTGACTCTTTCAGAGAGCCTCGTAGAAGCATTACTAGCCATGGTGTGGGTTACCATACTGCATTTTCTGTATTCGCAATGAGTATGGTGACCACCACTCTTGGATTTTACTTATGCTTTTCATGCGGGAATCGAACCCGAGACCTCAGGCACAGCAGTCGCATACGCTACCACTACGCCACAGAGAGTAGTTAAGTAAGTAAGGTAAGTATAGTTCAATGAACTAAAGTTTCCTTTAATCAAATTTGTTAAGAATAAAATATGCACTTTCCATGTTTAAAATCGAAAAAAAACAAAACTATGCTATCTATGTTCGCTAGACTCAGTTGCTTTGACAAATAAAACATCTCTTTCAGTATATTTTGTAGTACTTTTATTGCCTGCCGCCTCAAACTTTTAACAAAATTAGTAAAAGTTGTATTCATTTTATGTATAATGCACTTAGTATTCATTAAATAATCAAATAAAATGTTCGTTAGAGTTACATTTCTTAAATTTATAATTGAAGGGCTCACATAGCTATGTGCAAGAATTATTTAGGTACATTAAAGATACAGAGTCTTATTATATATCGGGTCAGATATAGAAATATTTTTTTTTTCAAAATTATAAAAGTAGTCCAAACGAGAAACGCAAATCGGGTACATTGAAAAAACAATGTTTTTTGACTTTCAGTCCCAAAGTAGCTAAGTTGTCAATAAATCTTCACCATTATTGTAGAACCCGCTGTTAAGAATCATAAATCCTCCATGCTAGACCTACTTCCAATCGAATACGTATTTTTTCTTCTAGACACTTTTTTGCTACAAAAATAACTTCTTTTAGCAACGATTTTATTACAGAATAATAACAGGGGGATGGTTAGATAACACTTACGGCTCTCTTTGGTGACAGATGAAGAATACAGAGTATCACCGTCCCTATTCACAGGTAACTTAAGAGGCGACTATAGGCCGACCGTTTATCTGAGTCCTCGCCTGCGCGGTAACAGGGGCGCGGGGGTATGACGACAAAGGGGACTGGGACAGGTGCGGGCGGCAGGGGCGCTTAGTGAGATACATACGAAATGAAATGTGCCAAGATAGTTCCTAAGATATGTGACGTCATAGTAAAGAAATAGTGATTAGTGATTAGTGGCGAGGACTCAGATAAACGGTCGGCCTAGGGAGCAGAACAATGTAAGATAACATCATTGATAAAAACTTGACATGAATTTTGTGTCAAACCCGAGTGGCCAGCGTGGTATTGTAGGCCAAGAACTACTATCTAAGTAGAGGATTCTCAGGAGAACTCACTATCAGCGCACGTGTTTCCGTCCCACTATGATCCCGGTTCCTTTAAGCGGGGCGTGAAAAAGCATCTCACTAGGCCGCCATAGTACTGGTCAACGTGCTGTCACTGTCCTTGTTTGCATTGAGGATGGTGACCACTCTTGGATTCTGCTGGTGCTTTCCATCAGGCAGGGCAGAGTCATTTTGGTAGCTCATGTATAAAAAAAAAGAAAAAAAAAGAGGCCTAAGTCCTGAACTGGTCTATTTAAGGCTGTTGTTGGTGATGATGTTGATGCATTTGCTTGTTTGTCACCTGCACTACAAAATAATTTCTTAAGGAAAAAGAGGCCTTAAACGTTTTGTGTAACACGACAACTATATATTTTACTCTTAAAACACGGAGAGCCACGCTTCGATTAGAATGGGCCGGCTCGACCGGAGTGATACCACGGCATAGAAAACGGTGTGAAATAGCGCTTGCGCTGTGTTTTACCGAGTGAGTGAGAATATCGGAGGGCTTTACCCCATCCTCTGCCCCCATCCCCAATTGTAACCTGTGCCTCTGGTGTTGGCGGTAATCGCTTACCATCAGGTGGTTCGTCTGCTCGTTAGCTCCATATTCCATAAAAAAAAGAATTTTCCTAGCAAAATTTAATTTGGTTCAGGTGTTCTCTTGCCTGATTTTAGGGAACGCAAATACCCTTGAGTAATCTCAATAATGGGGGATGGCGTTTCAAGGATTCATTTAATACTTGTTTGTTTCAATCTTATTCATCAATTAAGAATATAAATCGTTTTGATCTGTAAACACAAATAATATAAATGTATTGGAATTTCACTTTAAAATAATTACTAGTTTTATCCGCATCTCAACCTGCATGTCTATCGGTTATTGCGGTACAAAGTAGCCTATGCCTTTCCTCAAGAATCAAAGAATCTTCACTCTTAATTTCATACAAGTCGACTCAGAAATTTAGTCGACAAAGCGTAACAGACAGACATACTTTTATATATCCACAAACTTATACCAGTTTACAATACGCCACTATAATTTTCTAACTTTGTGAGTCACCAGGGAACTCCAACAGGCCCTTGGCTCCAACAGGAAAGTCTCGGTCAGTTTTTAACAAAGAATAAGTTATTTTTCTAATAGTAAACATATTAAAATACACACTCACACAAATATATTGATAAACTGTTGCATTTATGTTCTAAAATATCAAAATAAATAAAATGTATGTCTAGTTTCAAAGTGCAAAAAGCGATTGGACCAGCTGTGCGCCATTTGTTATGTTTTTGTGTTGATTCCAACTTGTCACACACAGAATGGAAAACAATTAGTTTTGTCGTTTGTTCAGATGTAACAATAAAACTACTTTATATTAAAATATCCATTGTATAGCCAACTGTTTTTTAAGACATAACCTGTATTAGGCATACATTTTGTGTTTTAGGACATAATATAATAATCGCATCATATAATACGGACAAAAGAGTATTTGCACTCGAAAACATAATTTTTATTCCGTGGGAGAGCCGCGCTTCGGCATGTATGGGCCGGCTCGACCGGAGTGTTACCACGGCCCCACAGAAAACCGGTGTGAAATAGCGCTTGCGCTATGTTTCACTGACTGAGTGAGCATACCGGAGGCCCATACCCCAACACCCTCCATCCCCCTCCTCATCCCTCAAAGGCCAACAATGCACTTGTGATGCCTCTGGTGTTGTGGGTGTCCATGGGCGGCGATAATCGCTTAACATCAAGTGATACTTCTGCTCGTTTTATAAAAAAATAACACTAATTATGTATATGCAATCCACAAATTGTGGGTCATACAAAGTGTCGTTCCCATGTCAGTGTCAAATCCGCAATACTCAGCGCAGTAATTAGCGGTGTGGTGACCGTTTAGACCACAACGCTTTCGGTTGAACGATTAATTAAATCATAAAGATGAATATGATTTGCCTGATTTTACTCATATATGTATAATCAAGTAGTCCTCAGGTCTTTTAGGAATTCAATAAAAGCGCTTATATTTAGCGGTGAAAGTATTATGATCGATTTTTTAAGTATTTGTGCAGTACCTACTGCCGGTTACCCAACCACGAATAAAAAATAATAATAATATAAAATTACAAATACTTTATCATACTTCTACATCAAACAAAGAAGTTTAAATATGTAAATAAAACAGAAGTAAACAGGAATATACATTAAGTTAAGGTTTACGTATTTAATTCAGTTAAAATTGCTACTGGAAAATAAATTGCTGAGAATATAAATCAAATGCCTGGAATCACGGCAACATAGAAGTTGCTTTTTGAGGTTACAGTAAAGGGTCGGAGCTATAAATTTTACACTGCAACTGTTCTACAAAGTTTATTTTGCCGCTGGCAAACAAGACAACTATTGCCGTTTCAGTTATTTAGTAATAGCGTCTCACTTGTCGACAGCAGCAAAATAATATTTGCGAAAATTTAATGTGACAAGGGAGGAGCTTAGGAGAATCACTTCGAAGGACATATTGATAGAATATGACGTACAAAGCAGTAAAATAAAGACATAAAAGATTTGGGTCTCTTTGGAACTAGATTACGGAGACATAAAGAGAGTGTTAATATAACTTGACGTATAATAGTTCCTACTACATGTATATTTGTTTTTGAAGACATTACTTCAGAGTTGAGTGTGTATACTACACTAGTATACGTGAATGCGTAGGCTGATTATAGGCTACGCTATGATAGTTAATTAAGAATATCTATTATCTGTTACGCGGTTTTTTAAGTTATACTTCTTTTGGCGCGATAGGGAAAAATGATGAGAGTGAATTTTGACGATGCGCGCGCACAGCGACACCTGAATTCTACATCGTGAAGTTAGTTCTAGGTGGAATGAAAATCGATAACTATGTTCAAGTTGTATATTCTAGTATTTTTATATTTAGAACACGTGTTTCGTAATAGTACAATTAAACAGTGTGAATAAATAAATATTATTTATTTAAATAAAATCTTTTTGGTTAATTTTAATGTTTATCGTTAATCACTACTGCATTTTAGTTATTTTTTTTCCATACGCCAAAGAAGTATAACTTATAACGCGTGTACATAAGTACACACACTCATATTTTTTATCTTAAAATTAATATTATTATAACTGTAAAAGAAAATAATACGTGATCAATGCACAGCAAGATTGCCCGGACAGAGCCGTGGTTTAAGAAGTTATCTCGCTGTTTCCTAATACCTACATGAATTTTATTGTTTCCATCCTGTTATCAAACACACACAGGACAACAAACTTCCACAAATTGTTGTCTTTAGTGTGACCATTATTTGTGTCTTTTCATGTTTATTTTTCAAGTCTACCACGACATGATGTATCCCTAATGCGAGAGGTATCTTTAAAAAATAAATTTCGGGGAATATATACACATGTCAATTCTTTATTACGAATTTTATTTTAATACTATCTGAATTAAAGTGGGAGAGCTATGCTTCGGCATGAATGGGTCGGCTCGACCGGAGTGATACCACGGCCTCACAGAAAACCGGTGTGAAATAGCGTTTGCGCTGTGTTTCACCGAGTGAGTGAGGATACCGGAGGCCCATACCCCAACCCCTCCCGCCATCCGCCAAAGGTCGGCAACGCACTTGTGACGCCTTTGGTATTGCGGGTGGCGGTAATCGGTTACGGCTTACCATCAGGTGATACGTCTGCTCGTTTGTCCACTATTCAATTAAAAAAAAAAAAAAAAAATTTACCTTAAATAAAGTTTATGTAACAGTATAGTGGTTTACGCAAGAAGAAATATGAAATAAGGTAAGAAGAGGTAGAAACCGCACGTAACGAAGTTAGCATTTCACAACAGGGTGTGAAAACGACAGAGGTGAAGAAACATTTCCTTGATAATTAAGCTAAATCGACGATTTACCGACACCAACACTCAAGGCGACTGTATCCTATTCCCCCGGTTGCGTTAGCGCATGAATAATTCAACAATTCATTATCTTATTCTGAAAAAATATTTTTAACATTTTCACAGGAAATGAATTCTTCAGGAGTGTCGAATTGGGATTTATTGGTTATATGAATTGTAAAGTGGCTATTTGTCAACTCAGATCTGAGTTTACTTATTATGTACCGTTAATCTGTAACGTCATTTCATAAATTTAACATGATGTTTAATACAATTTAAACAGTATCATTTTACAAGATTTAGAACCTGTGTAATTACGTTTTATTACACTTACATCTTTATGTATATTTAGAGTCGATGGACAAATATTATCAAAATATATTAAAAAAAAAACTTGAGAGGTGTCAAGGGACACCCGGATGGAACGAAGTTCGAAATAGAAAGACGAAACGAAAATATCTGTGTGTGTCGTCGTCGTGTCGTGACAACAAATTGTGTCGTGACAACAAATTGTGTCGTGTCAACAAATTGTGTCGTGACAATTTTTCCGTCTAGCCCCCTTACACAACGCGCCATAAGGAACTTCGTTCCAATATATTCATAAGAAATATGAAACTTTATAACTGCCTCTGCGCTGGTAGTGTATGCGATTGCTGTTCTTAAGGTCTCGGGTTCGATTCCCGTGTCGGACCAAATGTTTGTATGACCTACAAATATTTGTTTCGGAGTTTGGGTGTTTTATATGTATAATATGTACGTATTTACAAAAAAAGTATATATGTTTTTATATTAGTTGTCTAGTACCCATAACACAAGCTCTGCTTAGCTTGGGACTAGATGGCGTTGTGTGTAAGTTGTCCGAAATATTTATTATTATTATTAAAAAATAGCACAATACTCACAAAAGTTTTGGGGGACACTGTAGTCTTAAATTCCAGGGAATCCGAACCTCCTCTTTTCTGAAGGTTACAGAGCGGGAATTAGGATGAGAGCCGAGAATAAAACTCCAAAAAAAAAATCCTATAAAGAACTTACATATTACATATAATAATATCGTAGGTATATTATCTTCTCTTTTATTAATATTTCATATTATTACACATCCCGTCTTAAATAAGTTGAATTATTGTTCTGATTGTAGACCATCTCTATTCGTTTTGTAATCAGAAAACAAAAAATGTTAAAAGGCAAGTCAATTTAACTGAAAAGTATTATTTATACTAACTGAATACCTTTGATCCTGAACATAAAAACAATACAGTACACAAATACCTTTAACAAAAAACTGGAAACCAATTTTATATTGAATAATATCCCAAATTACAAAGTCTTATAACTTCATACGTTCCATATCCCAAAACCATTTAAAAAAGCTTACGCTAAAAGCCATTTCGATTTAGATTTAAAAGAGAAGTGTGGAGTTTGCGGGTAGTCGATAGCCAATTACGAATACGTAGGTAGTAGTCGATGTATCGATGTTGTACGATCGCAACAAATCCCGGGGCAATACTATTAAATTGGAATCGGTTCCCTAGTTGACAGTCAAGACATCGGACAAACTGCAATCGTTTCGCAGAAGCGGGTTACTTTAGCTCTTACAAAGTTTTGGTATAAGAAAAACGGGAAGTAAATGAGTGTCACTATGTAGTATTATTGTTTTGGAAGTGGTTCCTCGAGATGTGTTTACTTATTATCTTTTATTTTATTATCAGGATTGTGAAAACGATACAAACGAGTAAACGAAAAAGTATACTAAATTGGATAAT